>JAQSUU010000170.1:0-708217 GCA_038087645.1 Saccharum hybrid cultivar R570
TAGTTAAATATTTGCGTGCATAACTACTTAAGATTTTTAATGTTTATATTAAACCATTAAATTAAATAGCTTATGATATACTCCCTCTATCCCTAAATAAATCAATTTCTATAGTTGTCTGAAGTCATTTTTTTTCAAGTTTGATCGAATTTATAAAAAAAAGCTCCAAGATTTATGACACCAAATTAAATCATAAATTATATTTTCATAATATGCTTATTTGGTATCATAAATAGGTGTATTTTTCTATAATGCAGTCAAATATATAAAAAAAAAGTTGACTTAGCACAAATCTAGGAATTGATTTATTTAGTGATGGAGGAAGTATTCCTAGATTTTATAGCTTCTGGAGGAGGTCACAGTTAAATATCTTTGTCCGCTATTTAAAACCTTGCAAAAAATTGAAATGGGTTGTAACTAGAGCCTGAACTAACGTTAAATTGACATGAATTTAAAATTTAGGAACTACTGTTTATCCAAGATTCACCATTGCAGATACTCATATGTTTTATTTCTTCTCGTACAGTTATTGTATCTAATAATAATAAGTATATATTGTTTGAGAAAACTAATAATAAACGAAAACCTAGAGAACGTACCCCTTCTGTTTTAAAATACGATAATGATAAGATGAGAACATCCGTCCATCCGGACGTGCTCTCTCAAAAAAAAAACTCCCCACATGTGACCGTTTGCTCGTTCCACTCCGCGTGGCGCCTTCGCCAGCCTGCACCCGCCGTCGGCCCCTTCTTCTCGTCCCTGCTCGGCCAGAGCTCCCCGTCAGCCCCTTCTTCCCGCCCCTACTTGACCAGAGCTCGCCGGCAGCTGTGTGTGCCTGCGGTCGTCCCCTTCCTCTCGGCCCTCGCCTGGCCAAAGCCTGCCAGCGGCCTGCTCCCATCACTGGCCTGTCCCCGCCTCCCCCCTCGACCCGACTACGACGACGGCTTGTCCCCGCTGCCCCCTCGGCTTGCCCTCCAGAAGGGGCCGCGACGGCGCTGACCTCCACCTACCCATCCCCCGCTCTGTGCTGCGCCGTATAAAAGAAGGGTGAAAAACGCATGTTGCAAATCTATGTTTCAAGTGTTTCAAATGTTTTATAGCTATGTTGCAAATGTTTCATATGGATGTTGTAAAAGTAGATCGGGATATTGCATATATTGCAATGGTTGTACACATATGTTGCATGCTTCTGTTCTCAACGTTTCATCTGTTTTGCAGACGTATATTGCAAGTGTGCTTATCTAGATGTTGCATATATTTTACACATATGTTGCAAGTGTTTTTTTTATGTTGCATATGTTGTTACAATGGTTTTTATGTATTTTTACAAGTGTTTTAGATGCATGTTTTAAGTGTTTCATCTGATGTATGTTACAAGTGTTGAATCTAGATGCTTTAAAAGTATATCGGATGTTTCATCTCCCTTCTCGTCTTTTGTTGCCTCGCCTCGGTGTCTCCTCCTCCCAGCGCCGGCTGGGCATCCAAACCAAAGGCGCAGGCAGGCACCAACCCCTCCCCTGTTCTCGATGCTTGTGACGTTCGGGGCAGCGTGGTCCCCTACATGGGCACACAAAACGGAGTGTAGGCACAGGCGTATGTACGGACGGTAGCAATACCGTTTGAAATAATATTTCCTAATCATCATTTGTTTAAAAAAACGTAGTGGGCAACATATTACTAGCCCGACTAGTTGCTATGGATCAGGCACTGTTCCGAAGAAGAAATCTGAAGATAAATAAATAAATAAATAAATAAGGGGAAAGGAACAGGGGTGTATGGTTAGGGAGAACAGGAATCCTCTGTTTCTGCCTAATATTTGCGCAGAGAGGGAAATTATGATAATATATATTGCTACTGAAAACTCAAGAATTTACATATAGACACACTTGCTATGAGGCTCCGCCACAAGCATCATAATCTCCACTTCCCAATATGAATTCCTACTCAGATGAGCTTACATCGAGAAGCCATCTGGCATTGCATGAAACGTGGCAAAAGAATTATATGTACTGTCAGGAAAAGTTTCTGCTGCTGGCAATAAGATGAAATTAGGTACTTTCTTCTTTACTCACACTTAGCCGCCAACCTTGCCAGCTGCAGGTTTGTTCTGCTTCATCTTGGTGATGCTCAAAAGATCGCCAAAGAGCGAATCCTCAGGTCTGCTCTGCTTATTTGCTGTTGTTCCAGTGTTTTGAACTGAAAGGCCATTCATCCTCTGGGCAAGCTCGTTTGCACTAGTATACGCATATGCAGCATTCGGAATATAGTAGCCCCCAGATTGCTGACCATATCCATAACCAGACATATGAACACCGTAAAGCTGTGGTTGGTTCATTCCATAATATCCTCCAAAGGTTGGTTGGGAATACATGCCCATTCCATGGTTCATTTGCATTGAAGGATACATCCCCCTGTACTGCATGTTCAGCGTAGCCTGTGGTTGTAGAGCGCCAAGCTGAGCGTCAGGCACCAGTTGCAACTGCGTCGGCATTGGTTGTGCTGACATGAATTTGTTCCCATGCTGACTGAGTTGCACTGGTTGGGGCTGCATGCCTGATGGTTGCAGTGCCATTCCACCAAGCTGATCGTCGTCAAATGGGTTAGTGGATCGCTTAATTTCCCATGGTGCTGGTGGAATGTCTCCATTATGATCAGCTGTGCCTGTTAACAAGCAATCGTCAAATGGTGGAGCTATCTTAAAACGGATTGGCTAAGCAAAGAAGTATTGGACAAAGTTGTCGAGCTAACTATTTGATAAAAGCATTAACCCCGCAGGGGCACGATGTTAAATGATTATAACAAGGTCTATAAGTAAAACTACTGTACCTCCAACACATGAAAATAACAGAGAAGAAACAATAATGTTTACTGCTTATCATGAAAAGTTATGCACCTAACTTGGACTAAGCAGTGGTTCAATAAATATGTCTATTACTTATAGATCTTTCCCCAACTTCTGATAAATAGATCCAGGAAAACTGTATAGAACTAGCACACACTAGGAAAGAAATCTAGTACTGTAATTTAGTGCTTGCTTTTGGTGATTTGTTCCATAAGCTGGCTGCCCATTCCAAGAATCTGTAGAGTTCAATTGGGACTGCTGATCATAAGGTACAATGGCATTGGATCTAGCCCCATTTGGATAAGCAGCTGGATGCTGAGGCAACACAGGTCGCACTGGTGCAGGATATGTTTGTGATGTGGAGATAGTAGAATTTGAAGTCGAAGATTGAAAAGAATTTGGAAGGTTGTGGTTGCTATTGTTGGCAGTATTTTGTTCAAACATATCGGCAAAGGCTAAGATATTCTTATCTGAAGCTGAATATTCAGTGACAGGAACGAGTGCTAGAGAGTTTGCAGGTTCGGGTTTGATATAATCATCTCCACTAAGGAGGTCGATACTAGAAGCTGGTGTTACAGGTGCTTTTGAACTACTGGATGGGGGTGCGGGAAGTGCTAAAATCCCAAAGGGAGACTGGTTGGTGGCACTTGTATTTGCTGAAGACCTGAAATACGTAAAAAGCAAAAATTGTGAGGGAAAACTGAACCTTGATTGTTTACTATATGTAGGTTACTGGAGATAAAAACAATCAAACAATTTTGCATCCAGTTCCAAGAAAGGCCCAGTAAACCTGTGGAAACTTTGTTTCCATCGAGATTTTGATTTATGCCCTTTTTTTCTTGCAGGACAGGTCTGTACCATTGTATTAAGTAGGAGAAAAATGGTCCAACAAAAAGGTACTCCCCACAAGGGAAGAGCAAAACAAAAGAAAATTAAACATCAAGATAGGATTTATGCTCTTATGTGGTACATGTGTCTTAGGTGCTAATCAGATATGTTCCAGAATCCAAATAGGATAATATAAACTTAATAAAAAATGTTTGTTCCAAATATCCAGATTTTGGGAACGAGCAAGTGCTCGCTTGGTCAGTAGCACAGGCTCAAAGAGCCGTGCACTCGGCCACCCCGGGTTCAAAACCCGGCGCCCACCGTATTTCCGTGCAATTGCATGGGAATGAGGAGCAAAGCTCCCCGGTTAATATATATATATATATATATATATATATATATATATATATATATATATATATATATATATATATATATATATATATATATATCCAGATTTTGCCTGGTAAACAGTTTCACGTACCCCGGTTCTAACTTCTAAGGGCTTGTGAGAATCCACATACACATTAGTGTCCATAGAATCTTACGAAATGATTTAAACAGAATGCTTCATAAGATATTTCAACCTTTGAATTGGTTCTTCCATGGTATCTGGCTTTCTTGTTGAAGAACTCTCAACTTGGGACTGCAGAGACTTTGGCTTTTCCACCCGAACTGCTACACCTGCATCAATAGCATCATGTTTTGCGAGAACACGCTGCATATCATCATTCAAAGAAAGACCCTGGCTGAGCAACTCCTCATTCCTGTTCAGACATAGCATCAATGCACAAGTCATTAAATAAAACAAGAAAATTTGACATTTGCTACATGGTTTGCAATACATGAAGTTGGCTCATTTACACTGAAAAAGAAAGGACAAATTATGCACAATATTAAATGTGGCGCTACAAAAATGTCAGCATGAAACATGTAAAGCTGTCACTATATTCTCTTTCAGATATTGTTTCATGTCATCATAATCATAAAACTAGAAAAGAGTCATCAAGGGAACTTACGAGGTACTGTTGACAAGCTGCACTACTCTTTGCTTGTAAGAACGGCATTGATCCACAAGGTCAGCAATGACATCCTGTCTAAGCCCCTGAAATCTGGCACTGTTAAGTAGATTGATTTGAAAACTTGCACTACAAGTAAAATTTAGAAATATTGCACTGCAAGTAGATTATTTTGAAACAAAATTTCGAGAAATGATGAAGATGGTCACCAACAGTTCTTCTTTCTTATTATAAGGCATAATTAATTTTCTGTGGCGCAATAGCTACAGGTGCATCAGGAAAGTACCTCTCTGTTACCGGGATCTAAAGCATCCAACATCTCTGAAAGAACATCCATGATGCCACGTGCGTTCTGAATTTCTGTAAGGCTGGTGAAATAACTGAATTCATTTCCAAACTTGGATACTAATCACAGGCTAAATAAGATAACCAATAACAACGGAAAGTTCATAACATCTAAAACATGAAATAAATAGAAAGCAATCACTACACCAAAGAACCTCAAGAAGCATCAAACTGAGAAAAACTAACATGAAAAAGGAGGGCAACAAATCTGAGCATCAGAATGTGAACACTTCATAATATTCTCAGCATATTCACTAAACACTGTACATGAGTATAATTTAGGTTGTTAACCATAGCAACATGGTAAAAATATTTTCAAGCCACCAAATCGAGCCTACTCATACAGGTAACGATAAACTGACTAATCATCAACCAGGTGGCAAATCAGCTAGTCAAGAAGTTGTTCTGCCTACTTTCGCTGCTACCCAGGATGTATATTATATAGTATAACTGCATAGTATTAAGTGGTTAAGGTAAGTACTAAGCAGTTAAGTACTGCTACTAGACTAGCACCAGCGCACAACTGCACAAAGAAATTATCATTAATTGGCAAACAAAGCAAATATTAAGCATGGTCAATCACTTGTGGACCAAGAACAAAAAGCCCAGTAACCAGGTCTCCCCAAACCCAGTTGGCCAGCTCAAAATTCTCTCCAGTCTAGTCGTCCCTAAGCTAATCGGATGTTAATCGAGAATTCATGATTAGTCACTGATTAGTCAGACAATCAAATTTATAATCACACTAGTTGCAGCGGAGTGCCAAATCAAGGTCCATGGACCAATAAGCCTGATTAATCGCAACTAATAATTCAAACAACTTAATAACATTGCATGCTAAAGAAAGACTCCACACTAACTTTTTGTGATGATCATCAATAATTTTAATGACATCATGATGAACATGTATGTAACATCATATTTGCACAAGATAAATTAAAGAAAACTTGGCATCCTATTTACTTTAGTTCAGTAGTTAAACATGCCAATTGTATTATATTTAAAAAAATGTATACCTTAATGCAGGAAAATCTGAAACTGGCAATTCAAGTTCCTCCTGCTGTGAAATGCGTAAAGATGAGGGATAGTTTTGTAGGGGCTGAGTCTGTGGAGGAGTAATGATTGGCACAGAACCATTCGATCTTTGAGGAAATACAGCTCCAGCACGCTAGCATATGTATGGACAATGGGGAAATTGAATCAGTTCTAGAAAAGCCAATATTCAACAAAGAGTACTAATTTGGAATTATAACAATATAACTGCATGCTTAACAATTGTGAAAAAATAAATGAGTGACGAAAAATGTCAGTATTTTCTGAAATTCTGTTTTTGGAGTTTGGAAGATAATGGCCATGGGAGAAAGTACTTCTAAAAATCAGAGATCAATGCAATATTACAATATGCTTTATATGTATAGAATAATACCAAGAGCTCCTCATATGCTGCATAATATTGTGGATATCTTGCACGTGCACCGCCAAAAACTTCTTGCCAACTATCTATCAGCGTGAGAATCTTCTCTTTAACATGATAATCATGCTAAAAAATTCAAAAGAGAAGGCATTAAGGATTTGTTATTGACAATCAGTAAATGAAGGTTTAAACTGTACGCACATACCCTTTTCTTTACTATCTTGACCATCTCATGAAGTATGTCTCTCTCAGCAACAAGCATATGCACAATGTCCCCACAATTTTTTATCATCGTCTCCAGCAACTGAAATAAGTTGAACAATGCTGTAATTCAGTAGAGGGTTATTTAAATGTGGTCAACAATTTCCAGCAGGGCTTGGACCAGACCATTTCAAGGTCTCCTACTATATTATGTCCTAAGCAAAGCTTGCCAGGTTCTGATTACTATTCACCCCTGAATCCAGATAGTACCAGCATAGTACATGTAGATAAATGGAATTTCCAATGGCCACTGGGAGGACAGTGCAGCAGGGGATTGACCAGTGGAAAGTTGGAATGAGACAACCTTTTAATTTATTTTGGCTAGAATAGAGTTTTTCCCCCTTTAAAGTCCACAAATGAACTTACAATTTTTCACCTTTTCTCCTTTATTATATAAACAGTGCAGTAGGGGATTCATTCCTCTCTTGTTTTTGCTAATACAATTATGTAATTTTACAACTCAACTGTATGCAGGGGCAATTAGTAGCAATGGATTTGAAAATCACATTTACCGTGAGAGCAAGAAGCTGGACCTTTGGGTTCTTGTGTGCAATGCGTTTCTTGAGGGACTTCACCACATCTTTTGCTTGCCTAAGAATATGACAATACAAAAATGTTTACTAGAAGGTGATCATTGCACGTCAATACTTCACAGGAATGCAGAACGACCAGAAGACAACAATGCAGTTCTAGTTTCATGAAAAACTGGGTCAATTCTTTTTCTTCGAATAATATATGCAACAATGTTCTTGCAGGGCGACTCGGGGTCTTGGGAGAAAGCAACCCCCACGTCGTCCGTGTGTGGCGACTTGGGGGAAACCACCGCCGCCGCCAAAGCCCCTCGGGGCCGCCACTCCAGCCACCGTTGCCGCCCCCCTCTGGCGTGCGGTGGCGGCGGCCCACGGCTCTACTCCCTAAAAAGGTCACTGCCGCAGCTTCCTCGCCCCTCCCACCTCCTCTCCCCTCCCTTCCCCCTCACCGTGCTTCCCTTTCCTCCCACCGGCGGCGCCGATCTAGCTCGCGGCAGGCCTATGCCGGCCGGATCTGGCGGGCGGACGACCTGTGCCTGCTGGATCTAGCGACCGGGTGGCCTAGCGTCCGCAGCCCGTGCGTGCTCGGTCAAGCAGCGGCTGGCCGTCTGAGGCCAGGGGCCAGACGGCCGGGGCCAGTGGCCGCGTTCGGCCAGCGTACCCTGGTGAGCCTCCCACCCCAACTCCTCTACTTCATCTTCCGCATCGTCTCTGGCACCTTGGGTTCGCCGATGTGGCGATTTGAGGTTCTCTAGGCGTAGATCCGCCGCAGCGGCGGCCGGCCCTCCGTGGTCGATGAGATCCCCAGCGCAGTGCGCCGCTATCCAACGCGGGCCTGTGCTGGTGTTGGCGCCCCTGGGCCCATCACGGTGCTCCCGAGCGGTGGAGCACTGGCGTGGGGGTTCAGTGCCCCAGGGCGCTGGCGCGGCGGCCGCCGCTGCACCCCCCTGGTCGGCGGAACCCACCCAGCGCGGAGCTCCACGACCCAACGCGAACACGTGCTGGTGCAACCTCCACCTGGCACGACCTCGATGTTGCAGGTGCTCCCGAGCGGCGGAGCCCCTGCACGACCATCTACTAGAGCTGCTCTGCGGTGTGGCGTTTCTTGCACATGTGCGTGTGTAGGGCTTTGGTCACGTGGTTTGGCCGCGGGCTTGCCGGCGGCGGGCTGCGTGACCTTGGACGTCCTTCTTCGTATACATGCGCGGTGCGTGCGGTTTGGCCGCGGGTGCGCCGGCGGTGGGGCTGCATGTCCGCGGGTGCCTTCCCCTACGTAGATTGTCGGGGAGGGCAGAGAGCCGTCTCCGCAGTGCGATGGCGAGGGTTCTGGGCGAAAGCTCAGCTCAGCTCTTGGCTGGGCCAGCGACGAGGGACGCCATCGGGCGGAACATCCTTGTTGAAGGCATCGCTGAAGAACCCCCTGCTGCCTCCTCTCCTTGGTCGGCTATGCCGATGCGGTTCTCGGCACTGGGCGAAAGCCTTGCTAAGCTACTGTTTGGCGGACGATGATTACATCTACACGTCATTCACCTCCCTGGAGGCATCGTCGAAGAGCTCTTATGCCTTGGTGTTGTAGTTCTTTCTCCCTTTTGTGTATTTGTGGTTGTTCCACCGTTCGCCCTTGCGTTGGGGCGGGTGTACACAAATGTCTTGTAAATCTTGCGGGCCGTTTTGGGCCAATATATAAACCAAGCACTAAACGCAATTCATAAAGAACTAATCCCAATACAAAAACCGTGACCAAGTGCACCATGTGTGTCCTGAAACGCAAGTTTTGGGAATTTCTGAAACAAATTAACCTGCTGCCAACAAAATTATAACTAAGAAAGAGATGTTTTAACAGTACTCACAAAAGCTGACCCTCAAAACCAACTTTTATCGACCACGACATTTGGACACCTAATGTTGGCATTTGGACCAACAGCATGAGAAAATACAATAACGGATGCCGGTTTCACACCTCAGTTACGCAGATTTTAAAAACAACAAACAATTCCACAGATTAGTTGTAACCCAGAAAAAATGCATGAACGGATTGATCGCATAACACACTTCGACATCTAAATTTTATGAACGGAGCAATTCAGGGCCTAACACTCCGAAGGTAGTTTTCCCTTCACAGAACAAATGAACTGACGAGTGACGACAGATACTGCTAATCGGTAACCACAAATTTATCGGCCCGAGTTCACGGTCATCCCAACAAAAAATGATTCAATAAAGACAAAGTCCCCCACAATTTGATAGAAATGGAGAATAAAATTTACAAAACCCCATCATTCAGCAATAAAACAGTAATACCAGTACTGAAAAACCGCAGATGAAAAGAAGAAAAAAAAATCTAAGAAGCGAAGTTGTGCGTGCGTCCTCACCCGGGTTCGCGGTTGAGGATGTCACAGATCTCCAAGTTCATCGCCCAGTCGGGGCCGATGAGCATATCGCTCGTTGCCCGCTCCACCATCACCGACGACATCTCCGCTCCGTCCAAACACCACCACCACACAACGACTCACTGAAGCCGGAGCTGCCGGGCAACGTGAACGCAACAGGCGGCAAAAGGAAATCGCTGCTCGTCTCCCCCAACAAAATCCCTCCTTTCTCCCTTGTTCTTGATCTTCTTGGCCGGCCGGCCGGCCTCCGGTGAACTGGAAAAAGAAGAAACAAGAAATGGTGTGGTTTTTGTGGTGGATGGATTCGGTGGCGGAGGGAGAGAAGGTCGTCGTCTCGTGTCGAGTCGTTCGAGGCGGCGGTCTTTCGGCGTTCACGATAGATAGAACTCGACGGATCCTGAATTGTGTTGTGACGACGCTGCTTGTACTTTTCTGATCGTCTCTGTTCGGGTTGGTTTTCCTCCGCCTCGTTTCGTCTCTTTGTTTTTTTTTAGTTTTTCTTTGAACTGCCACGGGGAGGTACTTGAGTTGAGTCCGGACCAATGATGTACTCGCCATTATAATTCTTCTGCTTATGGGGTTGTTTACTTACCTGAATCGGGAGCTCCTGATTCTGCACAGTGCTATACTGTAGCATTGTAGTACTTTTGTTTTTATTTGCTAATAATTGTTTAAATATTGATTAATTAGGCTCAAAATTTTCGTCTCGCAAAGTACAACAAAACTGTGCAATTAGTTTTCGATTTCATCTATATTTAGTACTCCATGAATATGCCGATATTTAGATGTGATGGAGAATCTTCTTTTTTATAGTAAAATTTAGGGTGAATTTGTGTATCTAAACGAGGCCTATGTAATGTTTGGACGATTGGGATTTGGGCATTTCGCCGAATTGCGTGCGCCAAGCCGAAGCCGGCAATGTTTTTTTTTTCTTTTTCTATATACGTATATTATTAATTAATGCGGTGATATCCTAAATTATCTTGCTAGTAGTCAATACTCATCTGAGACGGATCAAAAAAAAATTCAGGCACAGGTATCGGATTAAATTAATGAAAAACAAATTTGAGTTATTGTTGTAGCCAAGCAAGAAACATTTGGTGCCCGAGAAATGGAAGACACATAGATGGTGAAAATTTGTTACCATGGCTCGTCAAATTCGACGTGTTTTGATAAAACACCAAGTATTTTTTTTCAAATGTATTTTGGACATTTTGGGACCAAATGGATGAATTTAAAAGAGAGATGGCTCTTCAAATACGAAGATAAGTTTTTTTTCTCTTTTCTTTTCTCGAATACGCAAGAATGTTGCGTATCATTGCATTAAAAAGAAATATAAGTGATGTACAAGAGTCCTGCCCGAGGCTGTGAACAGAACGAAAGATTACATTGAAGGACTCGGTGGGTAGTGAGCTACCCCCGACGCTAAACTCCTCAAATCGTTGGCGCCCGCTTGAACCCGCAGATTAGCATGTGCCTTGATGATCGGCAGCAGCTCTGTCACCGTGGTCGTGGCCTCCCTGAAACACCGGGCATTCCTTTCTTTCCAAATCTGCCAGGAGGTGAGCGCGAACAGCGAGTCGATGTCCTTCCTCTGACTCCCCTGACAGGGCCCTCGTAGTCGCTTCCACCATACAAAGACCGACCGCGCCATGCGTGGCAGAGGGCGTCCTATGGCTTGGCAAATGTGGAACCATATCTCCCTTGTGAATGGGCAGGAGCAAAGGATGTGATCAATCGTCTTCGTTGCTTGATCGCACAGGTAACATTCTTCCCTTACTTCTAGACCATATGGCACAACAATCATTCGTCCAGTGACACTTCCGGAATGCTAGCCATAGGAAGATCTTCACCTTCAACGGCGCCCATGTCTTCCAGATCCGCGAGTAACCGTGGAATGAGATCGAACCTGTGTGCAGCGTTTTGTAGGCGGATTTGGCGCTATACTTGCCGTGCGGTGTACATCGCCATACTGTCCTGTCTTGCTGTTCACTGAGAGTCACCTCCGCCGTGGCTTCCTAGAGGTCCAGGAACCCAGCGATGGCTGCCGTGGACATGCTGCCCGTGATCCCTCGCGTCCACTGCCTGTTCGTAAGCCCCTGCTGAACTATGAGGCATGATCTTATCCTCCTGGAGAAACAGCTGCACTAGATTTGGAGCCAAGTCTGATGGGGCTGTTTGGTGCAGCCACCGATCGTCCCAAAACATCGAGTTGGGCCCGTTCCCAGCTCCGTGTACGTAGACGCACGGAAGAAGGCTCGGACCTGCGGCTCAGCGTTGATCGGTAGCTAGGAGATAAGGTGAGATAATGAGCCAATAATATGATATCATTATATATATTTTTGAGATACTTTGTTTTTATTTGTTAATAATTTAAGAATAAACAGTTCACCTACCAAGAAGAAGACCATTGATGAGGCACATATATGGTTGTTCTAGGATCAACAGCACATCTAGAAAGTTTCAAACGTGCTAGCGCAGATACAAGGGGTATGGTTTGTTAGAAAGGTAAAAAGACAGATGCATTGTACAAAATATCGATTGAAGCCCTTAATCGGAGCACTCAATTATCCATGGCCCTTTATTTATAAGATGAGATGATCATGTTGGGAGTCAAAACTCTTACAAAACTTATGTGAAAATATAATTCCAACTTGGTTTTTGTCTGTCAAAACCAGCCTGACAGATTTTGAAAACCAACGCGGGTGTGGATCTTCCCGAGACCGTAATTTTTCCATCCAGACTTCAAATTGGATATTCTATATATACATTTCAATTCATCTTGATGAGAGCTAAGCAATTGTAAAGTCCGATTTGCAATTTCACAACTTTGCAAGCCCAAAATAATCCTAGGTTGCCAATTTTGGATGCAAACACAACGTATTTTGCTTTCTACAATATATCCAAAAAAAGTAAAAGTTTTCAAGTCAAGTATTATTTGAAATATATGGTTTCATATACATGGTTCATCCCATAGAATTTCAATGCTTCCTTTTGAAACTATAGAATTTCAATCCTACTAAACACTTAGAAAGAAAACATGCTATGCTACCGAGTACTCCTTCTGTCCCAAAATAAGTCTCTGTATTGCATTTCAAGGAGTCATCGAATTTTAACTATGACTAGATTTAAAGAAAATTTTATCAACATTTGTATCTCTAAATAGGTTTATTATGAAAATATATGACGTGATTAATCTAATGATGCTTATCTGGTATCATAAATATTAGTAATTTTTGTCATATATATTTAATCAAAGTTGAGATTGTTTGACTTCTCCATATCCGAGATGGAGACTTATTTTGGAAGAGAGGGAGTATATGATATGGTCATTGTAAGGGTTAAAATTTACAGTACTAAGAACGATAAGTAGAGGAAATGTAGAGGGAGAACTTGTGCTAACAAAAGAAGAAACGTATATATATAGGACCGGCAAACCAAACGACATAGCTCACTTGTCTAGGTTCCATCTCAAGCTTGTTATAGGTTTCTAATACTACCAACATGTTAAAACCTAGACTTAACCTGAATGTCCTCATTTTATAAATTTCTTATATAAGAATAAAGAGCACTCAGGGGAAAAGAGAGAGATAAACATACGTGGGATTGATCACTTGCTCAACAGATAGAAGGTGCCGTCGAACAACAATAGAGTGTTTAGGAATTATCTTATTCTAGATGGGGTGATGCATCATAAGTCTGTTTCTCAAATTTAGTATAATAATTTTATTCTTCGTATTAGTACTAAATATTATCTTTTGAGAAATGAGATAGTAATGGATCAACTCATTCTATTTTACAAATCAACTAAAAATTAGATAGTAAGATAAAATGATGATGGATTACTCTATTTCACAAACAAAACACCCCCAAGAGCCAGGCAAACCCTAGCCGCCGCCCCCCGATCCCTCCCGTCTCCAGCCACGCTGCCACCGGAGCAGGTCGTCGGCATGGCCGTGAGGCTTGGAGGGATGGCGGGGCGGGGTTATTTCTCGCGTAGGCGACTTTGGTGGCATGGGCAGCGGTCGGCCGGCGGGGCACGCCTCTGCGTGAGCCGCATGGGGCTCCACGTGGCTGCCTGCGGCAGCCGTGGCAGTGTCGGTCGGGACCTCCAGACGTCGTTTTCTTCCTTGGAAGCGTCAATCGACGGCCCTCTCCCATTTGTGCGGCTTGTCTTCCCTGGGTGAAAACCTGAACCTTCTGGTCATGCGATAGCGGCGCCAGTGGCGTCGCGTTCCTCCTTGGAGGCGTCGTTTTAGAAGCTCGTGCTCGGTCAGTCTACTGCGGCGGCTAGCGTCGTGGCGAGGAAGGTGGAGGCCTAGTTGAAGATTCATGGTTGCGGTGTCAACGACGGAGGAAGGCGGTCAGGAGGAGGGCATTGGCGTGGTGATTCGTGGGCCTCGTATCTATTGGCAGTGGAGGGCGACGGTTTGGTGGGACCGTACGCCAGTTGCGACCATGAAGCTGGCGAGGAGGCCGGCGTGGGTGGCGCCCACAAAGCTGCCAAGGAGGCCGCCATGGGAGGTGGTGGGCAGCAGATTTGAGTTGCTGAAATGACTTGCGTGGTATGGCGGCGGATGGTCTCGCATTGTGGCGGTTGTTTCTGGCGCGAGGAGTCGTTCTGACTGGTAGCTGGAGAACGTGTGTGGCATTTTTATCTTTATTGAGGCAACTAGGTCCGGATGTTACCGTGTGCGTGTGTTGTGTTTGAGTTTGCGTGGTTTTGAAGTATTCGTGATATAATAAAGAATAGCTATATACATTGATCGATACAGAAACTGAGATATTAATGTATTCCCTTCTAAGAGTCCAACACCATCCAGATTCGGTATCTGCCTTTTGGATAAACTTGAAGATAAATTGCAAGGGGCACGTGTGTCTCCCCCCTCTCCAGATTCGGGCTCGAATAGACCACGTTGACCTCAGATTTGTTTTAGCCACTCCACTAAGCAAACCAATGGATGCAATCATGCAGCGCTTTCCTCCTGCCGCACGATAGAAAAAGGTCAACAAATCTGGCCGGCAATTTCAAAGCAATGTGGATGAAATTATTTACGGGCCGGTCGGCCGGAGTCTGCAACGGCGACGGGCGGAGGCGACAAGACGACGACGATGACAGGCACGGCAACCAAATCCACACGGTGGCATCTTTTAGTCTTCTGAGGCTGTTTAGTTGGCAAAATTTTTAGCGGAACGCTACTGTAGTAGTTTCGTTGTTATTTGGCAAATATTGTCCAATCATAGTCTAATTAGCCTTAAAAGATTTGTCTCGTCCATTTCGTCTAAACTGTGTAATTAATTTTATTTTTTATCTATATTTAATGCTTCATGCATGCGTTCAAAGATTAAATGTGACGGGGAATCTGAAAATTTTGGCAAAATTTTTGACATCTAAACGGTGCCTTTCTGCAGTGCGGCTTTAGTAGCGTCGCAGCAAGTCGGGCCCGCCCGGAGTAGTAGTACCACCACCACGACGACGACTGACCATTAGGTTATCGGTTATCCGTTCATAATGGAGTACTAGTCCACTCCTGACTAGGCAACTTGTAATGGCAGGCAGCTATCAGTGTGGCGGAGCCAGGATTCTGTGACAGGGCAAGTACATTGGACCATACGTCGTAACAATAATTAAAGTGCACTAATGACCATAATAAATCCACAGTAATACCTAAGGTATAAATTGTTACGGAAGTAACATAATATCCAAAGTACAAATTGTTGAAATAGTGACACTGTAGTAGTATCTCTAATAATTTAGAAATGTTACGAAACAGTAAAGGCTATTATAATTTATGTACAGCTCTGCAACTTTTCTCCCATAATACAAATATGGGAGTGCCCGGGGGCCGGAGCCGGCTGCTGCACTCCGCGACCACGATGCGCTGCTGGCCACCGGCCACAGCCACGGCAGCAGATCCAGATGTGCCGCCCCGCTGCCCACTAGATTGGAACAGGACTCGCAACTTGGGAGGTGCAGTCGCTTGTGGTCTGTAGCTGGCCTCTTGAGCCTTGACCACGTTGGCCTGCTCCGCTGCTGGTTTGTTGGCTTTTGCTCCAACTAGAAAATAGGTTATATACATGTATAATATGTATATTTATTTTTTGCATCTAGATCTTGGGTATTCCAATGAATACCCAGGCATACCCTGCCGCAGCCCGCGAGCTCTGATGGTCACGGGGTCGCCGCCGGCGTCAGCCTTTCACAGCTCACTCAGGCTTTTCGCAGCCCCCGACGGTCGTTGAGGCCACAAATGCTGCTCGTGCTTCTTGGCCGTCGCCGCTCGCGGCCTGTAGATGACCAAATGCGCGGCCGGGCACGGCATGACGCCGTTTAAGGATGATCCGTGTAGACATACGCGTTCTGTTGGCACAAATAAGCAAGGGTAACGGACACGTGACATTTAAGGACATATACAATCCATAGATAATTTATTGTTTGTATAAGTTCTGCTTCGTACAAAATAACTTAGTAGACAATTTATACAACACAGGTTATCTATTTGAGTATCTATAAACTATCTAACGTTTGTATATAACCATAATCAATCATGAATATGATTTATGTATACTACGGTATTTTTAGCAGATTCATTGCCCTTAAAGGGCATGGAATTTGGCCTAGACCTAAACAAATAGCTAATATGGCGTGTAGAGTAGTATTATCAGTATGGAGTGTAAGCAAAGATTGCCATATAGTTGAAGCGGCAGAAGTTGTAGCATGTTTTGAAGGTGTCAAGCTAGCGGTTGAATGGATAAAAAAACAACTATAATTGAATCAGATTGCTATTCCATAGTGGAGTCCCCGAATGTCTATGGAGAACCGGTCAAGATACTATTGTGAAGGAGATTAAACATACTACGACTACGAGGATGCTTCCAGAAGTGCACGTTAGTACAATTGGGAGTGCAAGGTAGCCCACAAATTAGCTCAATTAGCAAGACGCTCAATGCATTGTGCTGTTTGAAGAGTCAACTATCCTAATTGTATAAATGAGCTCCTGAAACTGGATTGTAATATTATATTTGATCAATGAATGCACTCTTTCTCTCACAAAAAGAAAATGATTCGTATATATATACAAATGTGTTGCTTTTTGATACAAAAATAAATCAATAGTGATTTAGTGAACCAAGTTAACAAAAGATTGGTGATCAACAATGATTTAGTACTTTAAATTTGCCCATAAACAAATAGTTGTTGATCCCTCGAGCTAACACTTAGAGCTTCTAGATCTTGCGACCCACTGGTTATTTTATCCTATTATTTAAACATGGTAGAGCTATAGATCAACAACAACTTTGATTAAGGGCGGTTGAATTGTTTACATATGAAATCAAAAGAAAAAGATACCTGGCATGCACTATTGGACTAAGTTTGAACTCTGAGATTTCACCTTACTAGGATAATAGGCAAACTTAATTCTAAATCTCAAATATTTCACATTGTAACAACAACCTAGACTTGAAAGCTCTTGTTCTAATTCCAAATCTCAAATATATCACATTGTAACAACAACCTAGACTTGAAAGCTCTTGTTCCCACATGGTTAAAGATATAAGTAGGATCACAAGTTATGCCAACAAATTTAAACATTGAAGAGAGAATTGAACTATGTATGAGGAACTTACAAGAATTAACATAGCAACTTCCCCTCATTTTCCATTAAGCAAGGGTATACTGTTTCAGCACTATGTTGGGAGTTAAACTTTATTCTTATTCATCATCATTTTATTATTATTTTTAAATACGAAAGTAAAGGAGAACTAATATGACTTGGCTGGGTACAACTCTACAAGAGCAATGGAAAGATGATACTTACCTTGGCGGGGTACTCTGCCCCAAGCTTGCTTTGAAACATGTTCGGGTAGTAACCTATGTGTCTGAAGCACATCTCCATATGCCTCTCGTTCCCACATATAGCCGCTTTGGTAGCGACTGTCATGTCTTTTTATGTCTTGATGCAAGGCAGCGTGATCATTGAAAGTGCATCAAGCCCTTTAGTGGGTTTTGGATGATTGAATGACAACATGATTAAAGGTCTAACCTATGTGCTAAGTGTTAGACAGGAAATGGGTTACCTCACAGGTACTCGTGAGGGGTTTATTTTCTTTGATTTGGAATTTTCGTCCTTCACTAATCGTTTCCACATTTGAAGGTGTTATTTTTAGAAATGCCTATTTACGCCCCCCTCTAGGCGGCATCCTCGGTCCTTTCAATCATACAATGGCTATTACATTTCCTAGACCTGATATCAGTGTTCTCGATGCAAGGGGCAAAGCAGAAGATGTCACATTCAAATCCATCATAGTAGTCACTCGCACACCTTCTTGTACCGGTCCACCTAAAACACTATGTCATGCAGACTCTTTTGCCTCGAGCTTAAGGGTTAACTTTATCATGCTATACAATACGAGACTTCCACAAGGCAAAGGAATCTTGGTTGCATAGTCATGGTAAGTCATAAATAAAGAATAATCATCATCAACTCTAAGAATGTGGCCTTGCAAAGTGATCATCATCTAAATAGTGTCATTCGCCTTGTATGTAAGTTTTGTATGTAAACAAATGCCTTTTATGTAAGCAAATATGGCATGGTCCAACAAACAAGGCGAGAAGCAACCTAGAGAGGTGCTTTCTACACTCCCTACTATAGTGAAAACTCCTAACCATTGTTCTATCATGGACGTAAAAGGCAAATTATGTTTTTGCTTACCATAGCAAACAGGTACTTCGATTATATTCATCGGTAGAAATAGTACACAAATCAACTCTTGGATTTTAAGGTAAAGCCAATCCAACGATGCATAAACCAAAGAGTAGTATTATGAAAACCATTGGTCCTAGGAGCACAGCAAGGACATTTACCTATTATATCAAACTAGAGATATTTACAATCATACTTTTCCAAAGAACTTTCTATGTCTAGCACACAAATCTTATGAAAGTCAAGGGTTGTGATATGATCTTTCCAAGAAAGAAATAACATTCTTGTGGGGTTGATTATCACCAAAAAAATCATTCTTGTGGGGTTTTGGGAACCTCCATAGAATCATTCTTTGGCCCAGTTTGGTAGGACTTCTACACCGGCTTCAGGAGCCGTTTGGAGCCGTTTTTTGCCAAACGGGGTAAAATAAAATGACTTCAGGCATGGAGCCCCTAAAAAGGTGCTGAGACAAAGGAAAGGTGAAGGGTGGAGCCAAAAATTGTGGCTTCTCCCGGCTTCGCCTCCTCCACGTGGACACCGAAGAGAAGAAAGACTCGTTCTACCCCTGTCGAGGCGCCAGGGAGGGGCGCGACCATCGGATGCGCGCGGCCGCCTAGGGAGGGTGTGAGGGCACATAGACCGGGATCGCAGGGTGCCGGGGGGGCGCGGTCACCGGAGCACCGCCTCCGAGCGCGACAGCGGGAGGGCCTGGCTGCGAGGGTCGTGCAGAGGCCCGCGGGCGCAGGACAGCCGCCGGGGATGTGCGAGGCCGCAAGGAGAGGTCGCGGTCATCGGGACTAGCGGGGCTGGGGTCGTAGCTGCCGCGGCCATCGGGCCGCCTGTGGTCGAGGCCGCTGGGATTCGCGATCTGATTTCGTACGCGTACGCGGCCGCCGAGACTCACGGGCTGCTTGATTAGGTACGCAGCCACCGGGACTCGCAAGCTGCTTGATTACATACACGGCCGCCGGGACTCAGTGAGCTGCTTCGTTACGTACACGGCCACCGGGGCTACGGGAAGATGTGCTCGCACACAAGAAAGGAGGAAATAGGAGAACAGAAAAAGAAACAAGGGTGTTATAGTCATTTTATGCTTTTGGTCTATTATAGGGAGCTGTTTTACCAAACGGGGTATCAAAACAGCTCCAGCTCTACCAAAAGAGCTGTTCATGGAGCCGAAACCTCAAAAAACGGATTTATTAGTGAAGTGAAGCTGTACCAAACGGGGCCTTTGTTTGATACTCTCTTGTATTAGAAGGTATGACCTAGGTGGTCATAAGTTATGGAGACAATTTGTTGACTATAAATACAATAAGTCCAGTCTTAACATTTTTTATTGTTTGACTTTGGGGGGCCTCACAGTTCTTTAAAGGTTTAATGTGGGTAGTGTCTGCAGCGAAAATGGGGTTTAGATGGAAACAGGAAATGGCAAGAAGGTGAAATTTTGGGAGGGCAACTAGTTGGGAACCTCCGGTCTACCTATACAGTTTTGGGAGATTTATATCCTAGTAAATGAAAAGTCTAAAATGGTGGCCAACCTTTAGGACGGAAGCAATCTCTTAAATACACCTTTAGAAGGTGTGTGGACAATGGGCTTATGAATCTATAGTTAGAAATAGTTCAATTAGCCTCCGTTGTTTGCTTTTCTGATGGGGAAGATTCTTTTATTTGGCGGTTTACTTCTATTGGTACTTATTCTTCTCAATCCGTCTATAAAGTGATCATTTTAGAGGTGTGATACATGTGCATGTTTTTGCAGTTTGAAATATTAAGATACATCCTAGAGTACATTTTTTCTTGTGGTTGCTTTCAAAGACTAAGTTGTTAGCTAGAGACAATCTAAGTATTAGACGGAAGGTAGAAGATGGATCTATATGAGTCGGTTAATCATATCTTTTTAGTGTGTTTTAGCTAAGCAACTATGGTGTTGTCTTTCAGAAACTCTGAATAGAAGTCTAGGTTCTTACTTTACTTCATCATTTCTTACTATCCTAATGGACCATCACATCATTATAATGATCTCCATAGAGAAGGATGATAGTTGTAGCTGATCTCAGAGATTCATCGACAACAATAGGGTCATTGGAGTTAGGTTTTGCTAGGTTCAGGGTTGCTCAGCAAGCTCAGGCAAAGTGACAACCAAACATCAATTGAAGAAGGCTTTCTTCTAGTCCCAATGAACAGATGACACATGAGTAATCTTCAAGGGCCATGTTCTTGCATTTGAGGAGCTCTCTTGAGATAGTCTATCTTTCAAGAGCAACCAAAAAACTTTCTTTTATTTTGATAAGAATATTTTGATAACTTATGGAATAAAGGGTGCACATATCGATGTCCAATAATATGCTTATAGGCCTTGCTTGAAGAGAAAATTGATGACCCCCAAATATAAGACCAGCTGTCATGCTCATTGCATCTGAAGTCCTTGGACTAAGTCTGGAAGCTCTTGAAATTGAGCAAAAGCCTCAGGAGACAAAGACAGGTGGAAGAGGGTTTGTGGCAAAGGAGTTGAAATTGCCACTTGAACTAAAATTCTTTGGTTTTTTTTGGCAAAAGAGTGACGTTCAGGGAAAGCTTGACCTAGGATTCTTCCCTCCCAGAGATCACGCCTGAACAGACAGGAGGCATCATCTTTCAAGGAGATTAGAGCTAGACCTTTGAAAGAGTCTAGGAGCTTGAGGATGTCTCTCCACCAAAATGATCCTCTTGGACTAGGTTGTGGCAGCCTTCCTCTAGTGTAGTAATTGTCCCAAACTAGTTGAATCCAAGGGGTGCTAGATCTGTTGAAGAATTTGTGCAGGTGCTTCAGGACTTTCATCCTAAGTTCTAAGGTTTATAACATCAAGGCCTCCTTCTTGCTTAGGGATACAAACCATTTTCCATGCCGTGTGGCTTTTTGTTATTAACACAAGACCCTCTCAAGAGGTAGTGTTTTTTGAAATTGTCAATTTGCTTAACAACCGTCTTGGGAAGAAGAAAGGTACACATAGCAAAGGTTGGAAGAGCACTGAGAACTGCATTGGTTATTTCCAGACGACCAGCTTGGCTTCTGAATGAGGAGATGGTGACTAATCTTCTTTCACATTTAGACACCAATGGCCAAAAGTCTACAAACTTTTTAAAAAATTGTATGCATAGACGTTGATAGCATAAGATTGTGCGTCACTTCGCACCTGTAACTGGCTGCAGGCGTTCCCATGGAAGAAGATTGTGGATCAATCCAGTTGTAGGCTCGTTGATGACAGAAGATCATGGATCACTCTCGCCGTAGGCTTGTTGAGGCGTTGTGTGCGGCTCGATTTAATTTTCGTCGGCACGTCCAAGAATGTGCCAATGCAAACATGCAAATTTTTATGCGACTAAAATTGCAACTTCCGAGAGTTTTATTCGTTGACATGAACCAACCCTTTTGCATTGCGTTTCAGACTATTCAATCCAAGTATAACTATTGAATTGAGCCTTCAGCACTTCAGGCTTATTTTTGAGTTGGGTGTGCTTTTCATCAGCGCTCCCACCATGCTCAGCAGGTTCTCCCACGACGAGCCGCCGGGGCAGGCAGCGGAGTCTGCCTCCTCTTTCCACCTCGCCGCTCTCCGCCGCATCTCCTCGCTTCCCATCACCTCGCCGACGTGCGTGGCGACCTGCTCCCTCCTCACCTCCTCATCCAGCCGGACGCCGACACCCCAGACGTCGCAGGCGTACTTACAGTTGGTGAACTGGTCAGCGAACCCCGGCCAGCACACCATCGGCACGCCGGCGGCGACGCTCTCGCACGTCGAGTTCCAGCCGCCATGCGTGAGGAAGCAGCCCACGGCCGCGTGCCGCAGCACCTGCTCCTGCGGGCACCACGGGGTCAGGCGACACCGCCCTGCCGTCTCAGCCATGAAGCCTAGGGGCAGCGCTTCAAGTGCCAGGCGGCCACCCCCGCCACGGATGAGGTTGTCCCTGATGGCCCAAAGGAACGGGTGGCCGGTCGCCGCGAGACCCCACGCGAACTCGGCCAGCTGCTCCGGCGTCACCACCGTGTGGCTGCCGAAGTTGACGTACACGACGGAGCCCTGTTCCTGCGTGTCCAGCCACGCGAGGCACTCGACGTCCTGCTTCCATAGGCTCAGGCCGCCGCCGGCCGAGTCGGCGGCGGCGCCGTTGAGGAGGGAGCCCAGGGGACCGACGGTGTAGACGCGCGGATACTCGGCACGCAGAGCGGCGAGGACGTCGACCTCCAGGCCTTCGAAGGTGTTGAGGATGAGGGCGCCGGCGTTGGTGCAGCTGTTGGCCTCCGACTCGTTGAAGCGGAGGCTGAAGTCGTCCGGGTCGGTGGTGCGGTGGAAGCTGGAGAAGTCGCCGAGGCGGATCGGTGGCATGCCGGGGATCCAGTCGATGACGGTGCTCTCGAGGTAGCCGTTCGTCAACAAGCTCTCATCTGCATACATGCCGCAAATGATCGATATGATACCATGGTACCATGGTGGTGAAAGATTTTCTTTCTGGCGGTGCGTGACCTTACCTTTGAGTGGCACGTACCCTCTTTCCCGGAGCTCCCGGAGCCTCATGTGCGTCATCAGCGAGGCCGCGCTGCCTGTCCAGAACGCCATGGTCGGGATCCTCAGCTCCCGGGCCACGCCCAGCGCGAAGCTCATCAGCATCGTGGTGAGCACGCACGTGACGGGCGGCACGCCCGGCGTGCAGGTGAGCCGCGTGATGACGTCCCTGAAGGGCGCGGCCCAGCTCGTGCTGACGGCCATCTCCAGGCCGCGGCCGTAGTCCTGCTTGCCGCGGTCGGCATCGGACAGGCCGTCCGGGATGGCCTCGAAGCGGAAGCCATCCCGGCCGCGCACGGCGCCTGGGCCCTCGGTGGCCTGCACGCGGCGGTGGTTGTGCTCGCTGTTGATGAAGGTGACGTAGACGCCGTCATGGTGTAGCAGCTTGGCGATCTGCAGCGCCGGGTTCACGTTGCCGGCGCACGGGTACGGCACCACCACGACGTGCGGCCTCGCCATGTCAGTGTGACTATAGGATGAGGAGGAGGGTAACGTGCAGACGACGACTCGATTGTATAGTCGTCTCCCGCGAGAGACTGACGTCCGCGAACTAGATTGTAGTTTTTGTCTCTATACTGAAGTCGTCATAGGCAAGAGAGAGCGAGTCTAATAATGCAGATTGATTGCATCACACACTGCTTGCAGGTGGCAAACTTGTATAAGACGCCGACACGAGGAGCTCGTCGGTCCTGCGGATCATCCAACCCGTCTAACTCGTCACAAACAAATCCACTACGTCGGTTTGCACCGCCGTTTAGCATGGCTTCGGCTCCAGCAACAGCTTCTGCAGAGGAGCTCTGTTTGGTTTAGCTTTTTGGTAATATTGCTTATAAGTCGTCCGTACTTCAGACGGATCCGTATAAGTCACCCGCTCGCTTTGCGTCTCGCCCACGTGCTTCTCGCTCAGCGCGCTGCGCACCTCTGTTCCCGGACGGACCCCGCCCGCGTCCCCGTCGCCCGCCCACGCTGCATGCCCCCGCTCAGACTCGGGCCTCCCATCGTGGTCGCGCTCCATCCGCCTGCCCCTGCCCGTGCCGATGTCCGTGCCGCTGATGAGCTCTACACCAGCGACCTCCGCGTCCCTCAGTGGCATCGAGCTCTGGGCCGGCACCGAGCCCGCGTCGACGAGCCTCTATTCTTCAAAGCAGCAAGTAGATGCTAAGTTGAAAGCGTATGTTGCAATAGTATGTTTCAGATGTTTATGAGATATGTTGCAAGTGTTGTATATCGACGTTGCAAAAGTAGATCGAGATGTTGCACATGTTGTAATGGCTATACATGTATGTTTGAAGTGTATGTTCCAAATATTCATCTGTTCCAAACGAATGTTGCAAGTGTTTTATCTGGTTGTTGCAAAAGTAGATCTAGATGTTGCACATACATGCATGTTGCAAGCATATGTTTCAAGTGTTTTCAGGTGTTTTATACACATGTTTGCATGTGTTCTGATGTTGCATATGTTTGCAATGGTTTTAAAAATGTTTTTCAGGTGTTTTCGCAAGTATTTTAGATGTTTGTTTAAGTGTTTCATTTGTCTTCTTTTGTATGTTGCAACTGTTGCAACTGGATGTTTCAAAGTAAATCGGGTTTTGCACATGAGATATGCGTGGGAAGCGGCCGGCGGCACAGACGACGTTTGGGGCAGCATGGGTGACATTCGGGGCGACGCAGGGCCACTCTGCTTCCTCATAAGCCTGACACACTATGCGCTCATTTACCTAAAAAGTTGTTACAAAAGCTAACAAGCAGAAGTCAAAAGTCAAAAGTCAAAAGTCAACCTTTTTTAATCAAAAGTCCAAAAGTTACAGCTCAAACAAATAAGCCCTAAGTCCTTCTCTCCGAATTAAAGTGAGAAACGTGTGAACTATACCTATGTGAGTATTTTTCAAAAACTTTGTTCCACGGATATATAAACATCTCTCTAGATCCTCTTAGACAGGACTTTTCGAGGGACTTTAGCTTCGATTTGCTTGGTTTCTTAAAAGGACCTCTGTCGAACACTAACCCATGAAACTTGTAGGGGGGAGAAATTACTAAAGGACAAAGCCACTTTGACGTGTTTTCTCAATTTCTCTAGCTTCTCAGGTGAAATCATTTTTCAATAAATCTCCACTAAACAAAGCCTTAAAAATTAAATCACCACATACATTTAGAAACACGCATGCACAAAACCGAAAACTAAGTTAGATATATCGTAAAAACAATGTATATTAGGAAAGTCAAAATGTCTTATAATTTAGAAAAAAAGAAACTAGAAGCCCTTGTGCACTATTTATGAAGGAGGCATAGGCTTCTCTAAAAAAACTATATTAGGACTCAAACCCTAGCCACAAAATCATCAGGTAGCCTAGTCGATAGTTGACACTACGAGCACCAGACATTTTCCTATGACAAGATTAAATACAAGCCTGTCTCTAGGAGCACCAGACGTTTTCCTATGACCAAATCTAAACCGTCTCTAGAGATCGATTTCTAGATCCCAGCTTCCTCTATAAATTAATTTTCAAAATTTTTAAATCAGGCAAATAAATAGCAAAATAATTTGCCACAAGGGTTGGAACCCCACAACAGAGAACATTATGCCTTGCACATTCCTTCCTTAATCATGTGCCTCAAAATCACTTATGGCTAAGTAGTTGCTACATTATTTTTTATTTATGTTAATGAATATTGTAATGCATATTTTAGACTCTAAATAAATTTAAAATAAAAACTTTTGAACTGAAAATTTTAGATATTTTTATCAATACAGCTTTGGTTTAGATCATTTCTATATCCGAGGTCATTTGATGCATGGGGTAGTTACTAGTTGAGGCCAAATATTAGCACAAATTAGCTGAGGTTGGCTAGCTAGTTGGCTAACAACTAGTTTGAAAGCATCTAGGCCCCGAGGTTTGGTTTCGGCAATTGATGACAACGCTTTATTACCATGACTAACGTGTGTTTTGCAGAAACTTTGGTATGTTAGGTCATGGAGGTTTTAACTGCTTTGGGCACCATGGTATTCATGCCCCTTGATGGAAATCGTTTCGGTTTTCAAAAGAGTGACGTCAAGATTAAGGACGGTTAGTTCCGGATGTCGAGGTGTTGAGAGACATTTGGAATAGTCGTTAGGATCTTCGTTTTTCTCTTTTGGCCGTACTATTAAGGGGAGCATGAGCGGGTAGCTTAACCTAGGCGAGTCCTATGTTTAGGTGTGGTGCACACTTGTTAAACTTGGCGCTAGGCAGCACTAGAATAGCTCAAAGTTCAGTTGGAAGCAACTTGGTTCAAGTTGTGAAGCGTTTCGGAGAGTTTCGGGTCGTTTTCCCATGACCGGACGCGGTCCTCGGCATGACCGGACGCGTCCGGTCAGTACAGTTCCGCGGCTAGGGTTTCAGCTCTGACGACCGGACGCGGTCCTCGCGAGGACCGGACGCGGTGGTCAGAAGTCAACACGTGTCACTTGAGGGAAACACCCGATCGGACGCGACCTAGGTGTGATCGGCGCGTCCGGTCACAGTCCAGTAAGGTCCAGAGACGACCGGACGCGTCCGGTCATCACCGATCGGACGCGGCCGCGCGTCCGGTGCGAGTACAGTATGCTCCCTGCACGATCGGACGCGTCCGGTCACCTCTGACCGGTGTGTCCGGTCACTCAGTTGTTTTTCGGATTTTGACCGTTACGAGCGACCGGCGCGTCCGGTCAGTTCAACCGGCGCGTCCGGTCAGCTCGTGTTTTACTGAGTCAGCAGGTAACGGTTCGTTTTGTCTGTGGGGTGTATAAATACATCCCCACCACCTCTTTTAGAGGTCTCTTGCTCATTTGATCGGCTGATAAACACCTTTGGAGTGCAAGGGAGTGCAAGAGCACTAGTGAGGATAGAGATTTGAGAATCAAAGCTTGAGAGTTCCTCACTAGCGATTAGAGAGTAGCAAGTGTGCATCCACTTTCTCATTTGGGCTCGTAGTGGTCAAGTGAGAGTTCTAGCTTGTTACTCTTGGTGATCGCCATCACCTAGACGGCTTGGTGGTGATTGGGAGTTCGGTGATCATCCGGCGGAGCTTGTGGATGACCCAACTCATCTTGTGAGCGGTTGTGGGTGATTCACCGCGACGGAGTGTCAAAGAATCAACCCGTAGAGAGCACTTGATCCTTGCGCGGATCAAGGGGGAGCTACACCCTTGCGCGGGTGCTCCAACGAGGACTAGTGGGGAGTGGCGACTCTCCGATACCTCGGAAAAACATCGTCGTGTTCCTTGCCCCTTTACTTTCAAGCATTTACATTCTCGTATTTACTTTCATTGCTTGTTTACATTCCTAGACTTGCCATGCTAGACTAGGATTGGAAACTAGGGTGCAAAACTTTGTATCGGTAGACTCTCTAGGAACACAAGTAGACACTAGGGGTGAATTCCGGCTTATAGGATTTATTTCTTGCATTTAATTTTTAGAAAAGCCCAATTCACCCCCCCTCTTGGGCATCTTGATCCTTTCAATTGGTATCGGAGCCGTGTTGCTCTAATTTTAGGCTTTACCGCCTAGAGCAAGATGTCTAATGGGGAAGGACCACCTCCCACTTTTGAGGGAGACGATTTTCCATATTGGAAAATTCGTATAGAGGCGTACCTCGAAGCCATAGATGTTGGGTGCCTTAGAGCCGCAACCGAAGGGCTTCCCCCCATAAGGGATCCCGCGAACCCAAGTGGTGACGAGGAGAAGTACGACCAGTGGAATGCAAAGGACAAAAATGCACTCTACCGGGGCTTAGGCAAAGATATCTTCAATCGCGTGCGTAATGCAAAAAACGCTCATGAATTGTGGGAAAATCTTTGTGCTCTCCATGAGGCAACTAAGAGTGAGCGTGAGGAACGCTATCACATAGCTTTAAAGAAAATTAATTCTTTTGAGATGCTTCCTAAAGAAAGTGCTAATGACATGTACACTCGCTTGAATGTTCTTGTAGAGGACCTCAATGCTCTTGGGCTCACCAAAATGAGCCAATCGGATGTTGCAAGGAAGATCTTGAGTGTGCTTCCCGTTGAGAAGTATGGACACATTGTCACCGTGCTTCACCAAAGTGATCTTTCCACCGC
Organism: Saccharum hybrid cultivar R570; assembly: GCA_038087645.1. Taxonomy (NCBI): domain Eukaryota; kingdom Viridiplantae; phylum Streptophyta; class Magnoliopsida; order Poales; family Poaceae; genus Saccharum; species Saccharum hybrid cultivar. Next base: position 27,949 of record JAQSUU010000170.1, read on the forward strand.
AACACCGACTCAAGTTTTAGGGAAAATCAATGCTCATAAGATGTACATGCATATCACTCCGGAAGAGGGCTCATCCTCTTCCAAGAAGAAAGACTTGGCCTTCAAAGCTAGTCATGACAAGAAGAAGAAGAAGGGCCAAGCCATGATGGTGCAAGAAAGCTCAAGTGAAAGTGATGTTGATGATGAATCACTTGCACTCATGGTGAGAAAGACCACCAAGATGCTAAAGAAGCTCAACAAGAGTGGCATCAAGTTCGATGGCAAGAAGAAGAAATTCTTCACAAGTAGCAAGAGAAAGCCAATCTCGGAAATGGATTGCTACAATTGTGGTGAACTTGGCCACCTAGCTCATCAATGCCCTAGACCACCAAAAGACAAGTACAAGAACAAGAACAAGGGCAAGAAAAATGATTCAAGTGATGAAGAAGAAGAGAAGAAGAAGAACAAGCCATACAAGAAGAAGGATGGCAAGAAGAAGGAGTTCCACAAGAAGAAGAAGGGAGAAAAGGCATACATTGTTGGTGATTGGCTCACCGACATTGAATCATCTTGTGAGTCCTCCGAAGATGAGAGCGATGATGAGAAAGAGAAGGTTGCCGCATTTGTGATGGGGCCATCATCTTCACCAACATCTTCATCACCACCTTCACCGCCTCCTTCACCGTCATCGTCCACTACTCACCTATGCCTTATGGCCAAGGGTGAACGAAAGGTACAAAACCATGATAGTGAAGATGATGATGATGATGATAGTGATAGTGATGATGAATATGACTCACCTTCTTATGATGAACTTGTAAAATTGCTAAACAAATACACTAAAATCATAAGAAGAACTAGAAGTGAAAATGATGATCTTCAAAATGAAAATGAATCACTCTCATCCAAGCTTGAAAATATTTAAAAGACTAGTGGTGAGCTTAGAGTTCAAAATGAAGTGATGTCTTCCACTCTCAAGGAGCTCAAAACCTCTTATAAAGAGCTTAAAGATCAACATGATAAACTTGAGAAGAAGCATGATGAGCTCATCACTAGACATAATTCTCTAAAGGACAAATACACCACATTAAAAATTGACTATGATAGTCTTGTGGTTGCTAATGAACTTGCTCTTGAGACACATGATGCTACTAACCATGTTGTTAAGTGTGATATAGCTACATCATGTGATGACTTGATCATTGAAAGCATTGAGCAAGGTTCTAGTAGCAAAGGCAAGAGTGTGGTTGAGTCAAGCAACCATGATGATTATGCCAAGATTAAGAGTGAGAATGAGAAGCTTGCAAATGAGAACAAGAAGCTAAAAGGTTTGATGGCTCTTGAGAAGCAACCAACAAATGAGTCACTCATTGAAGAAAACAAAAAGCTCAAGCAAGAAAAAGAGCATCTCAAGACCGGCCTAAGCAAGTTCACAAGAGGCCAACATTTGCAAAGTGAGCTCCTCATGAACACCGTAATGAAGATGGATAGAAGTGGTATTGGGTACTTGGCAAATCAAGAGAAGAAAGCAAAAGCTCAACAACAACAAAGCAAGTCAAAGCCCAAGCCAAAGAGATGTGTTGAGTGTGGTCAAGAAGGTCACTTTGCTCATGAAAAAGTTTTCAACTACAAAGTTGTAGAACTCATCAAGATGAACATTTTTTGTTTAGGTCATTTCTTCATACGAGAAAGTGAAAGTAAATTTGTACATAAATTTTAGATCTCTCTAGTAGTTTATAAAAATAAAACAACCAAAATAAACTTTGTAGATCTCGAGAAAGTGAAAGTAAATTTATACATAAATTAAATAATCAAAATAAATTTTGTAGATCTCGAGAAGTTAAGAAACTTTGTAGTTGAAAACTTTTTAATTTGAAATTATCCTGTCATGCAAAACTGTATCTGAATTTCAAAATTTTGAAATTCGAATTTTTCAAAAGACCTCGGATGGAAAAACAACCTAAACAAAAGTTATAGATCTCAAAAAGTTATGAAAGTTTGTAGTTGACAACCTTTTCATTTGAGTTTATTTTGTCATGCAAAACTACCTTCTTGTGAGTTCATTTTGAATTTCAAAATTTTAAAATTTGAATTTTTCAAACGACATCGAATGGGAAAACACCCTTAATGAAAGTTGTAGATCTCGAAAAGTTATGAAACTTTGTTGTTGACAACTTTTAAATTTAAAATTATTTTGTCATGCAAAAGTATGTTTGAATTTCTGAAATTTAAAATTCAAAATTTTCAAACGACCTTGGATGGAAAAACACCCTAAATGAAAGTTGTAGATCTCGAAAAGTTATGAAACTTTGTAGTTGACAACTTTTTGATTTGAGATCGTTTAGTGTATCAAATAATCAGTTTAGTATCGGAGATAGATAACATAACAATAGCAAATATCATATATGTACATGAAAATAAAATGAGTCAAGTGGTCAGCAGAGGCGGTGGTAAGTCTCGGGGCGCAGGTCGCAGGATCGAATCTTGGTGGCCACACGTTTCGGGATTTTCAAGCAAAAACATCCGTGATGTTGGTGGGTGCACGTGGTGGGTGCACATCTGCCTCCCAGACTGGGACCTCCCGTAAAAAAATATTTTTTTGCTTTTTTTGGTTTTTTTTCGGTTCAAACTCGGCAAAGGCTTTGCCGAGTGCCCGATAAAAAACACTCGGCAAAGAAGGCTTTGCCGACAGTTTTTTTACCGTGTGTCCTTTGCCGAGTGCAACACTCGACAAAGCCTTTGCCGAGTGCAAATAGGGCTTTGCCGAGTGTTTCAAACACTCGGCAAAGAACGCGTATCCAGTAGTGAGGTTAGTTGTCCAAGATACATGGTGTAATTTATGTGAAATTCCAAAGGCAGTGGCTCACAGACCTGGGGAAGGAGCCGGGTGAAGCCACTATTTTTGGCTCCATCCCACTCCAAAGCTCTATGAGAGCATGTTTTTGGGGCTTCTCCAGTGAAGTCGTTTCATTTTACTCCGTTTGGCAGAAAACGGCTCCAAACGGCTCCTGAAGCTGGTGGAGAAGCCCTATCAAACGGAACTTATATAGCGGAGTCAGCCAGAGCCCCAAAACTTCGGCTCCTCCGTTCCTCAGTTTATTTTTGAGGAGCCAGAGCCATTTTTGATGTGCTACATGCCAAACAATGATGTACAATGTTTTTGGAGCTAGAGCTAGAGCTAGAGCACCTGAGTCACACCAAACAGAGCCTAACATGCAGACTTCGATGGGTACATCACAGGTAAATTTCGATGTTCAAGGGATGAAGCTTTGATCAAGAAAGTGTTCCTTGCCCATGACGCTGAAGAAATTCTAAAGAATTCCACAAATGCAAGTAGACGGTGTCTTGGCTGTTGGCATGGAATTATGAGAAGAGTGGTACCTGGCCGCAACGCTTATCTTGTTGCTTTGCAGGTTTTTCTAAGCATGCAGAACATTGCACGAACAAGTACAGCCACGGACAGTGGCCATCGGATATGGGCAAAATTCTAGTCAACACCGGTTCCACAAAAAATAAAAATCTTCGCGTGGAGATAGGCAAATGAGGGGCTGGCCACTATGCAAAATACTAGGAAGCAAAGGAATTTGGAAGTCGATGGGACATGTCATTTATTGTGCCAATGGTTTCCATGCAGTCATGATAGCATGTGCCAAAGCAACGGCACTCAGGGAGGAGTTGATAAAGATCTCGGACATGGTGCCCTAATAGAAACTTCATTCAGAATACAAGTCCGGAACGCTTTTGATCCTGCTAGATAACATAGACATACAGGCAAGAGCGCAACTCCTATTTTATTTATGGAGGGCTTGGCATCTATGAAATGATGCTATCCATGGTAGTGGCACTGCTTCCATTGTAGGTTCAACAAGGTTTATTGTTATCTATTGGTATTCATGGTAAACATTCAACATTGTAGAAATGAAGATGCCAAAAGGAAAGCACCAGAATTGACCAAATGGAAACCGAAGAAAAATGTACAAAGCAAAAAACGATAGAGAGTGAAGGAAGAAATGGATTGAACCACCGGATGGATGGGTAAAACTAAATATTGATGCATCTTTCTTTGCAACAAGAGAGGAAAACTCTAGTGGAGACATCATCAGAGACCACTTAGGTAGAGTATTATTATCAGTATGGAGTGTAAGCATAGATTGTGCCATATAGTTGAAGCGGCAGAAGTTGTAGCATGTTTTGAAGGTGTCAAGCTAGCAGTTGAATGGATAAAAAAACAACTATAATTGAATCAGATTGCTATTCCATAGTGGAGTCCCCGAAAATGTCTATGGAGAACCGGTCAAGATACTATTGTGAAGGAGATTAAACATACTACGACTACGAGGATGCTTCCAGAAGTGCACGTTAGTACAATTGGGAGTGCAAGGTAGCCCACAAATTAGCTAAATTAGCAAGACGCTCAATGCATTGTGCTGTTTGAAGAGTCAACTATCCTAATTGTATAAATGAGCTCCTGAAACTGGATTGTAATATTATATTTGATCAATGAATGCACTCTTTCTCTCACAAAAAGAAAATGATTCGTATATATATACAAATGTGTTGCTTTTTGATACAAAATAAATCAATAGTGATTTAGTGAACCAAGTTAACAAAAGATTGGTGATCAACAATGATTTAGTACTTCAAATTTGCCTATAAACAAATAGTTGTTGATCCCTCGAGCTAACACTTAGAGCTTCTAGATCTTGCGACCCACTGGTTATTTTATCCTATTATTTAAACATGGTAGAGATATAGATCAACAACAACTTTGATTAAGGTCGGTTGAATTGTATACATATGAAATCAAAAGAAAAAGATACCTGGCATGCACTATTGGACTAAGTTTGAACTCTGAGATTTCACCTTACTAGGATCATAGGCAAACTTAATTCCAAATCTCAAATATTTCACATTGTAACAACAACCTAGACTTGAAAGCTCTTGTTCTAATTCCAAATCTCAAATATATCACATTGTAACAACAACCTAGACTTGAAAGCTCTTGTTCCCACATGGTTAAACATATAAGTAGGATCACAAGTTATGCCAACAAATTTAAACATTGAAGAGAGAATCAAACTATGTATGAGGAACTTACAAGAATTAACATAGCAACTTCCCCTCATTTCCATTAAGCAAGGGTATACTAGTTTCAGCACTATGTTGGGAGTTAAACTTTATTCTTATTCATCATAATTTTATTATTATTTTTAAATACGAAAGTAAAGGAGAACTAATATGACTTGGCTGGGTACAACTCTACAAGAGCAATGGAAAGATGATACCTACCTTGGCGGGGTATCTACCCCAAGCTTGCTTTGAAACATGTTCGGGTAGTAACCTATGTGTCTGAAGCACATCTCCATATGCCTCTCATTCCCACATATAGCCGCTTTGGTAGCGACTATCATGTCTTTTTATGTCTTGACGCAAGGCAGCATGATCATTGAAAGTGCATCAATCCCTTTAGTGGGTTTTGGATGATTGAATGACAACATGATTAAAGGTCTAACCTATGTGCTAAGTGTTGGACAGGAAATGGATTATCTCACAGGTACTTGATGAAAGCCAAAATGATGTGTTATTGTATAAACAATCTAGTTCAAACATAAGACAACAATGCAAAAGATATTCATGCAAGGCTTACTCATTGTGGGATTTCTATGAATAATGTGAAAGCAAGCACATTGATGATTTTGATTAGTGAGACATGAGGGATTGTATATGGAATAGTTTTACATTCTAGAGCTTGCTACATTAAAAGACAGTTATAATTGAACATAATGGATGATTCAACACAAGGTGTGACTTGATGGCTTGAGATGGTGAAGATAGCAAGGAAAGGCTTCGAGGTACTAAGCAAGGGTGAAGGGCAAGCGACAGCTTGGCGACTGAGGAACCTAGCTAGGGTGAAGAAGGAAGTACTTGCATTTAGTCGAGGTACTAATCAAACCATGATGTGGTCATATTAAAGTGGAGGATCAAATCTTGGATGAATTGTTGAAGTGACTCGATACATTTGAAGTCAACTCACATTTGTTGTTTGGAATCACATGCTCAAGATGGCTTTACTCAAGGAGAAAATCAAAGTTAACATGATTGACGCCCTCACTTGTCGAAGATTGGAAGCTATGGCATTTGGTGTGAAAGAAATCAACTCAGGTGGTTCAAATTCCATTTCCATTTGATCTTGAGTTAATAGGTATGTCGTACTATTAAGAGTAATGCATCATGTTGATAGATGATTATTCATAAGTGCTCAAGCCAACCCATGTGAGGATTGAGTGAAAGAGTGACACAAGTGCAAACTCGCTTTGCTGCAGCTGGAAATACCGGACGTGTCCAGTATGATACCGGACGTGTCCAATATTGGCTAGCTCGCAGCGACCTCTTTAATGTTCTCGGGTTGGTTCATTGGGAGTTTCGGGAGTCGCAAGTTATGGCAATCGTCGGGAGTTCCGACGTCTTGCAGCGCCACTGAATTAGTGACCATTGGGGTTGTACGGGCTATATAACGGCTAATTTTTGAGTGGGATCTATAAATACCCCTTAGCCTCCATCTTTGGAGGCTGCTGATTCTGCTGACTTCTATACACGTTTTTTAGCCTTGAGAACACTCTCCAACCCTCTCTTAGTGAGTGATTGATCCAATTTGCAAAATCCATCTTGTGAGTTGAGTGAGATTCAAAATTGAGAGCAAGCCACCCTTGAGCACTTGTGCATATTTGTCGATCTCATGATTTGCATTTGTTACTCTTGGACTCTTCTATCCTAGACGGCTAGGCGTTGCCGGAGAGCACCCAAGAGATTGTGCTATGCCTCGGGAAGTTTGTAACGGTTCGATTCCACCACCACAGGGGAAGGAATCAACTAGTGGAAGGAGGAAAAGGAGTTGGAAAAGACTCTGGCTAGGGTGACCTTCATGGTTCTCTAGAGCTGACCTTTGCTGGGTCACTCGTAGCCCCCTCAACGGAGAGTAGGACTCAACTAAGTCTGAACTTCGGTAAAATAAATATCGTGTCTCGATTTGTCTTTATTTGATATTTGTGATTCACTTGTGGTATTCGAGTTATTGTGAAGGCTCTTTGTGGTCCATTTTACCTCCAGTAGGTACCTGCAGCTTGGATCGAAAAGTGAAACCAAAAGAAGCTAGTTGGGGGACTGACCTGACGAACCCGTGAATACCGGACCTGTCCAGTATCAATACCGCAGGTGTCCGGTATTTGGAGTCTGCGCTGATTTTATCTGTTCTTTGCTCTAACTCTTGTGCTATAGGCTGGCTCCTAGACATATTTAGTACTTGTTAGATTCTCTATGGTTAACTCGTGAGGGGTTTATTTTCTCTGATTTGGAATTTTCATCCTTCACTAATCGTTTCCACATTTGAAGGTGTTATTTTTAGAAACGCCTATTCACGACCCCCTCTAGGTGGCATCCTCGGCCCTTTCAATCATACAATGGCTATTACATTTCCTAGACCTAATATCAGTGTTCTCGATGCAAAGGGGTAAAGCAGAAGATGTCACATTCAAATCCATCATAGTAGTCACTCGCACACATTCTTGTACCGGTCCACCTAAAACACTATGTCATGCAGACTCTTTTGCCTCGAGCTTAAGGGTTAACTTTATCATGCTATACAATACGAGACTTCCACAAGGCAAAGGAATCTTGGTTGCATAGTCATGGTAAGTCTTAAATAAAGAATAATCATCATCAACTTTAAGCATGTGGCCTTGCAAAGTGATCATCATCTAAATAGTGTCATTCGCCTTGTATGTAAACAAATGCCTTTTATGTAAGCAAATATGGCATGGTCCAACAAACAAGGCGAGAAGCAACCTAGAGAGGTGCTTTCTACACTCCCTACTATAGTGAAAACTCCTAACCATTGTTCTATCATGGACATAAAAGGCAAAATATGTTTCTATTTACCATAGCAAACAGGTACTTCGATTATATTCATCGATAGAAATAGTACACAAATCAACTCTTGGATTTTAAGGTAAAGCCAATCCAACGATGCATAAACCAAAGAGTAGTATTATGAAAACCATTGGTCCTAGGAGCACAGCAAGGACATTTACCTATTATATCAAACTAGAGATATTTACAATCATACTTTTCCAAAGAACTTTCTATGTCTAGCACACAAATATTATGAAAGTCAAGGGTTGTGCTATGATCTTTCCAAGAAAGAAACAACATTCTTGCGGGGTTGATTATCACCAAAAAAATCATTCTTGTGGGGTTTTGGGAACCTCATAGAACCATTCTTTGTTTGGTAGTCTCTTGTATTAGAAGGTATGACCTAGGTGGTCATAAGTTATGGAGACAATTTGTTGACTATAAATACAATAAGTCTAGTCTTAACATTTTTTATTGTTTGACTTTGGGGGGGCTCACAGTTCTTTAAAGGTTTAATGTGGGTAGTGTCTGCAGCGAAAATGGGGTTTAGATGGAAAACAGGAAATGTCAAGAAGGTGAAATTTTGGGAGGGCAACTAGTTGGGAACCTCCGGTCTACCTATACAGTTTTGGGAGATTTATATCCTAGTAAATGAAAAGTCTAAAATGGTGGCCAACCTTTAGGATGGAAGCAATCTCTTAAATACACCTTTAGAAGGTGTGTGGACAATGGGCTTATGAATCTATAATTAGAAATAGTTCAATTAGCCTTTGTTGTTTGCTTTTCTGATGGGGAAGATTCTTTTATTTGGCGGTTTACTTCTATTGGTACTTATTCTTCTCAATTCGTCTATAAGTGATCATTTTAGAGGTGTGATACATGTGCATGTTTTTGCAATTTGAAATATTAAGATACATCCTAGAGTACATTTTTTCTTGTGGTTGCTTTCAAAGAATAAGTTGTTAGCTAGAGACAATCTAAGTATTAGGCAGAAGGTAGAAGATAGATTTATCTGAGTCGGTTAATCATATCTTTTTAGTGTGTTTTAGCTAAGCAACTATGGTGTTGTCTTTCAGAAACTCTAAATAGAAGGCTAGGTTCTGACTTTACTTCATCATTTCTTACTATCCTAATGGACCTGCACATCATTATAATGATCTCCATAGAGAAGGATGATAGTTGTAGCTGATCTCAGAGATTCATCGACAACAATAGCGTCATTGGAGTTAGGTTTTGCCAGGTTCAGGGTTGCCCAGCAAGCTCAGGCAAAGTGACAACCAAACATCAATTGAAGAAGGCTTTCTTCTAGTCCCAATGAACAGATAACACATGAGTAATCTTCAAGGGCCATGTTCTTGCATTTGAGGAGCTCTCTTGAGCTAGTCTATCTTTCAAGAGCAACCAAAAAAAGAACTTTCTTTTATTTTGATAAGAATATTTCAATAATCATTGGAGTTAGGTTTTGCCAGGTTCAGGGTTGCCCAGCAAGCTCAGGCAAAGTGACAACCAAACATCAATTGAAGAAGGCTTTCTTCTAGTCCCAATGAACAGATGACACATGAGTAATCTTCAAGGGCCATGTTCTTGCATTTGAGGAGCTCTCTTGAGATAGTCTATCTTTCAAGAGCAACCAAAAAACTTTCTTTTATTTTGATAAGAATATTTCAATAACTTATGGAATAAAGGGTGCACATATCGATGTCCAATAATATGCTTATAGGCCTTGCTTGAAGAGAAAATTGATGACCCCCAAATATAAGACCAGCTGTCATGCTCATTGCATCTGAAGTCCTTGGACTAAGTCTGGAAGCTCTTGAAATTGAGCAAAAGCCTCAGGAGACAAAGACAGGTGGAAGAGGGTTTGTGGCAAAGGAGTTGAAATTGCCACTTGAACTAAAATTCTTTGGTTTTTTTTGGCAAAAGAGTGACGTTCAGGGAAAGCTTGACCTAGGATTCTTCCCTCCCAGAGATCACGCCTGAACAGACAGGAGGCATCATCTTTCAAGGAGATTAGAGCTAGACCTTTGAAAGAGTCTAGGAGCTTGAGGATGTCTCTCCACCAAAATGATCCTCTTGGACTAGGTTGTGGCAGCCTTCCTCTAGTGTAGTAATTGTCCCAAACTAGTTGAATCCAAGGGGTGCTAGATCTGTTGAAGAATTTGTGCAGGTGCTTCAGGACTTTCATCCTAAGTTCTAAGGTTTATAACATCAAGGCCTCCTTCTTGCTTAGGGATACAAACCATTTTCCATGCCGTGTGGCTTTTTGTTATTAACACAAGACCCTCTCAAGAGGTAGTGTTTTCTGAAATTGTCAATTTGCTTAACAACCGTCTTGGGAAGAAGAAAGGTACACATAGCAAAGGTTGGAAGAGCACTGAGAACTGCATTGGTTATTTCCAGACGACCAGCTTGGCTTCTGAATGAGGAGATGGTGACTAATCTTCTTTCACATTTAGACACCAATGGCCAAAAGTCTACAAACTTTTTAAAAAATTGTATGCATAGACGTTGATAGCATAAGATTGTGCGTCACTTCGCACCTGTAACTGGCTGCAGGCGTTCCCATGGAAGAAGATTGTGGATCAATCCAGTTGTAGGCTCGTTGATGACAGAAGATCATGGATCACTCTCGCCGTAGGCTTGTTGAGGCGTTGTGTGCGGCTCGATTTAATTTTCGTCGGCACGTCCAAGAATGTGCCAATGCAAACATGCAAATTTTTATGCGACTAAAATTGCAACTTCCGAGAGTTTTATTCGTTGACATGAACCAACCCTTTTGCATTGCGTTTCAGACTATTCAATCCAAGTATAACTATTGAATTGAGCCTTCAGCACTTCAGGCTTATTTTTGAGTTGGGTGTGCTTTTCATCAGCGCTCCCACCATGCTCAGCAGGTTCTCCCACGACGAGCCGCCGGGGCAGGCAGCGGAGTCTGCCTCCTCTTTCCACCTCGCCGCTCTCCGCCGCATCTCCTCGCTTCCCATCACCTCGCCGACGTGCGTGGCGACCTGCTCCCTCCTCACCTCCTCATCCAGCCGGACGCCGACACCCCAGACGTCGCAGGCGTACTTACAGTTGGTGAACTGGTCAGCGAACCCCGGCCAGCACACCATCGGCACGCCGGCGGCGACGCTCTCGCACGTCGAGTTCCAGCCGCCATGCGTGAGGAAGCAGCCCACGGCCGCGTGCCGCAGCACCTGCTCCTGCGGGCACCACGGGGTCAGGCGACACCGCCCTGCCGTCTCAGCCATGAAGCCTAGGGGCAGCGCTTCAAGTGCCAGGCGGCCACCCCCGCCACGGATGAGGTTGTCCCTGATGGCCCAAAGGAACGGGTGGCCGGTCGCCGCGAGACCCCACGCGAACTCGGCCAGCTGCTCCGGCGTCACCACCGTGTGGCTGCCGAAGTTGACGTACACGACGGAGCCCTGTTCCTGCGTGTCCAGCCACGCGAGGCACTCGACGTCCTGCTTCCATAGGCTCAGGCCGCCGCCGGCCGAGTCGGCGGCGGCGCCGTTGAGGAGGGAGCCCAGGGGACCGACGGTGTAGACGCGCGGATACTCGGCACGCAGAGCGGCGAGGACGTCGACCTCCAGGCCTTCGAAGGTGTTGAGGATGAGGGCGCCGGCGTTGGTGCAGCTGTTGGCCTCCGACTCGTTGAAGCGGAGGCTGAAGTCGTCCGGGTCGGTGGTGCGGAGGAAGCTGGAGAAGTCGCCGAGGCGGATCGGTGGCATGCCGGGGATCCAGTCGATGACGGTGCTCTCGAGGTAGCCGTTCGTCAACAAGCTCTCATCTGCATACATGCCGCAAATGATTATGATACCATGGTACCATGGTGGTGAAAGATTTTCTTTCTGGCGGTGCGTGACCTTACCTTTGAGTGGCACGTACCCTCTTTCCCGGAGCTCCCGGAGCCTCACGTGCGTCATCAGCGAGGCCGCGCTGCCTGTCCAGAACGCCATGGTCGGGATCCTCAGCTCCCGGGCCACGCCCAGCGCGAAGCTCATCAGCATCGTGGTGAGCACGCACGTGACGGGCGGCACGCCCGGCGTGCAGGTGAGCCGCGTGATGACGTCCCTGAAGGGCGCGGCCCAGCTCGTGCTGACGGCCATCTCCAGGCCGCGGCCGTAGTCCTGCTTGCCGCGGTCGGCATCGGACAGGCCGTCCGGGATGGCCTCGAAGCGGAAGCCATCCCGGCCGCGCACGGCGCCTGGGCCCTCGGTGGCCTGCACGCGGCGGTGGTTGTGCTCGCTGTTGATGAAGGTGACGTAGACGCCGTCATGGTGTAGCAGCTTGGCGATCTGCAGCGCCGGGTTCACGTTGCCGGCGCACGGGTACGGCACCACCACGACGTGCGGCCTCGCCATGTCAGTGTGACTATAGGATGAGGAGGAGGGTAACGTGCAGACGACGACTCGATTGTATAGTCGTCTCCCGCGAGAGACTGACGTCCGCGAACTAGATTGTAGTTTTTGTCTCTACTGAAGTCGTCATAAGCAAGAGAGAGCGAGTCTAATAATGCAGATTGATTGCATCACACACTGCTTGCAGGTGGCAAACTTGTATAAGACGCCGACCCGAGGAGCTCGTCGGTCCTGCGGATCATCCAACCCGTCTAACTCGTCACAAACAAATCCACTACGTCGGTTTGCACCGCCACATAGGAGCCGTTTAGCATGGCTTCGGCTCCCGCAACAGCTTCTGCAGAGAAGCTCCTGTTTGGTTTAGCTTTTCGGTAATATTGCTTATAAGTCGTCCGTACTTCAGACGGATCCGTATAAGTCACCCGCTCGCTTTGCGTCTCGCCCACGTGCTTCTCGCTCAGCGCGCTGCGCACCTCTGTTCCCGGACGGACCCCGCCCGCGTCCCCGTCGCCCGCCCACGCTGCATGCCCCCGCTCAGACTCGGGCCTCCCATCGTGGTCGCGCTCCATCCGCCTGCCCCTGCCCGTGCCGATGTCCGTGCCGCCGATGAGCTCTACACCAGCGACCTTCGCGTCCCTCCGTGGCATCGAGCTCTGGACCGGCACCGAGCCCGCGTCGACGAGCCTCTATTCTTCAAAGCAGCAAGTAGATGCTAAGTTGAAAGCGTATGTTGCAATAGTATGTTTCAGATGTTTATGAGATATGTTGCAAGTGTTGTATATCGACGTTGCAAAAGTAGATCGAGATGTTGCACATGTTGTAATGGCTATACATGTATGTTTGAAGTGTATGTTCCAAATATTCATCTGTTCCAAACGAATGTTGCAAGTGTTTTATCTGGTTGTTGCAAAAGTAGATCTAGATGTTGCACATACATGCATGTTGCAAGCATATGTTTCAAGTGTTTTCAGGTGTTTTATACACATGTTTGCATGTGTTCTGATGTTGCATATGTTTGCAATGGTTTTAAAAATGTTTTTCAGGTGTTTTCGCAAGTATTTTAGATGTTTGTTTAAGTGTTTCATTTGTCTTCTTTTGTATGTTGCAACTGTTGCAACTGGATGTTTCAAAGTAAATCGGGTTTTGCACATGAGATATGCGTGGGAAGCGGCCGGCGGCACAGACGACGTTTGGGGCAGCATGGGTGACATTCGGGGCGACGCAGGGCCACTGCTGGTGTGCTTCCTCATAAGCCTGACACACTATGCGCTCATTTACTCCCTCTGCGCGACAGCGTTCAGAGGCTAGCGCCCTGGACGGACGTCCGGTCTGTCCGGAGCACTAGCAAGTCCGTTGGTTAATTTAATACCGGCGGCTTCCGTTAACCAGAATCATAAAGCTAGTAGTTGTTGAGCTGTCTTTTAAAAGGCTAGAAAACTTGCTTTTGAGTAAATGAACTAAAATCCGGTGAAAAGCATGCTAAGAGCGGCTTTTCTAGCTTTTGACGTACTGAGAACCTAAAAAGTTGTTACAAAAGCTAACAAGCAGAAGTCAAAAGTCAAAAGTCAACCTTTTTTAATCAAAAGTCCAAAAGTTACAGCTCAAACAAATAAGCCCTAAGTCCTTCTCTCCGAATTAAAGTGAGAAACGTGTGAACTATACCTATGTGAGTATTTTTCAAAAACTTTGTTCCACGGATATATAAACATCTCTCTAGATCCTCTTAGACAGGACTTTTCGAGGGACTTTAGCTTCGATTTGCTTGGTTTCTTAAAAGGACCTCTGTCGAACACTAACCCATGAAACTTGTAGGGGGGAGAAATTACTAAAGGACAAAGCCACTTTGACGTGTTTTCTCAATTTCTCTAGCTTCTCAGGTGAAATCATTTTTCAATAAATCTCCACTAAACAAAGCCTTAAAAATTAAATCACCACATACATTTAGAAACACGCATGCACAAAACCGAAAACTAAGTTAGATATATCGTAAAAACAATGTATATTAGGAAAGTCAAAATGTCTTATAATTTAGAAAAAAAGAAACTAGAAGCCCTTGTGCACTATTTATGAAGGAGGCATAGGCTTCTCTAAAAAAACTATATTAGGACTCAAACCCTAGCCACAAAATCATCAGGTAGCCTAGTCGATAGTTGACACTACGAGCACCAGACATTTTCCTATGACAAGATTAAATACAAGCCTGTCTCTAGGAGCACCAGACGTTTTCCTATGACCAAATCTAAACCGTCTCTAGAGATCGATTTCTAGATCCCAGCTTCCTCTATAAATTAATTTTCAAAATTTTTAAATCAGGCAAATAAATAGCAAAATAATTTGCCACAAGGGTTGGAACCCCACAACAGAGAACATTATGCCTTGCACATTCCTTCCTTAATCATGTGCCTCAAAATCACTTATGGCTAAGTAGTTGCTACATTATTTTTTATTTATGTTAATGAATATTGTAATGCATATTTTAGACTCTAAATAAATTTAAAATAAAAACTTTTGAACTGAAAATTTTAGATATTTTTATCAATACAGCTTTGGTTTAGATCATTTCTATATCCGAGGTCATTTGATGCATGGGGTAGTTACTAGTTGAGGCTAAATATTAGCACAAATTAGCTGAGGTTGGCTAGCTAGTTGGCTAACAACTAGTTAAAGACTGGGCTAAAAAATTAATCCATGTACCAGTCATCCCGTTTGGATGCACCAGAACTAAGTATTATCTAGCTAACAATTAGCCCTTGTATCCGAATATGTCTTTAGTTGTGGTGTCTTGCGCACATATGACCTAAGTGGCGATCTAATTAATTGATAGTCACTGAAATGTGATAGTCTCCAATTTGCTTTATGCTTCTTGTAGGTAGAGGTAGCAAGTACTTTTTCAACTCATGTATAAAAAATGATTTAATTAGCACAGCCCAGGAGGAAAATATCTTGTATATTAGTATATAGATATCGCCACCATTAGTAGAGGTCATGAAAGGCGAAGGGAAACAAATTGAGGTATTATTTTCTTTCACGCCCGAAATTGATATTTTCTTGCAGTTATGACCAACGATATGGGCACGTATCATCAGGTAGCCAAAAAAGGTAAAAATGAAGAAAGGGTACACGCCCAGCAATGTCCAGCGAAAATCCATGAACTCAGGGGAAACTCAACTGTAGAACCCAACTTTTTTGCATGATGATGTCATATATTTTAATACATAGATTTTAAATGACCAAATTAAACGTACAACTCTGATAACCAACAAATCATTGTTCACCCTTATAACCATATGCAAAACTTCAAACAGTTTTAGTAAGGGACGGGGATACGAACAGATGGCGGACCAGATCTCATGTCTTCAAGAATAAGGTCATAAAGCGCTTGAGCTATCGGGCCTTCTTGTCCTGTGAAGAAACGAGAAAAACAATCAGCATTAAATACTTGATATATAGTCCCTCCAAAAAAAAAGTTTGCATTTGCTCTATGGAGTCGCAGTAAGCCAGCAACACGTTAATAGCCTATTAACCATTCTTGTGCTCAATCTTACTACCAATGTTGCTTGCTCCTATTAAAACAAAATCATCAACCATGTCATCTCCCAAGTCAACACATTAATTGAAATGGGTACATAGGAGATAATTCACTGGTGAGATCTTTTGATCTAAACCGTTATAACCTGGACCCACAGGAACAGAAGCTTTTCTTTTCTCCTATTAATTTGCAAACATCCTCAGAATTAGGTTGGCCGATTAACCAGAAGTATCGACTAATCTCTAAGTGGCTAAAGGTATTGTCACACTCCAAATCTTTATAATATCAAACTTTATACAACATATAGCAGAACGTAACTTTATCAGGTTTCCTATTCACCATATATTATTGAAATGCAGTATGGAATAAGAATGCACAATTGTTCTTACCAGAACCAATTATCTGATCATCCCACTGAACAACAGGTTTGACAAGAATGCCACTACCGATGAGCATCATCTCATCGGCCATCTTCCCTTCCTGAACACTCACATTCCCTGATATTACCCCGCTGAGCTTTCCATGAGCTACCAGATGCTCAGCGAGGGTCAGAACCCGTCTTGCTGTGCACCCACTAAGGATCTTGTCAAAACAGGGCAAGAGAAGCTCCTTGCTCTTTGTCACAAAGCCAACATTCATGTTAGAGCCCTCTGCAACGAAGCCCTCATCGTCTAGCCAAATGCCAGTAAACGCACCATTCTCTTCACCTTCCACCTTGGTGAGTGCATTGGGCAAGTAATTCACGCTTTTCATGACTGCAAATTGTGGAGACTTTATTGGTATAGATGATGTGACCACTTTGCAGCAGGACGGTACTTGTAAGGATGGACTTTCAATAACAACAGCATAGAGGGCTGGGTTTGCGCAGCCAGATGAAGATAACTGGAAGTCTCCAGGTCCGACAGACAACCAGTATCTGAGTGATCCTTGGGTGCAATTTGATGCACTCACAGTTTGAATAAGTATACTTCTAATTGTTGAGCGATCAAAAGGTAATGGTATTTTGGCCATCAATGCAGACCTCAGGAAGCGGTCAAGGTGTTGTTCTAACTCATAGAGGTGACTGCCAGTAATATGTCAATGTACAAAATAAGATGATAGGAACGTCGCTCAGTCAGAAATTCAAAGAAATATGTCTATAAAGGGACATTGATTTCTTATTTTCTTCCCAAGTTCAGTAGTTCACATTCACACAAGAAAAATATTATGAGGAAACTTTTAAATAGGTGAGTTTTATAACTGCTATTCTATTTGCAATGAATATGTAGTTCACATTTATATTATAGAAGAGCTCACCCATCCATAATAGCAGCAGTATCAAAAACCCCATGACCTCTATGAACCATGTGATCATCAATTGGTATCACCATTGCAGAAGGGTCTGTTGTAATTCCACCAAAAATACTAGAGTACATGGCCATGTAATTTTGATTCCTAGCCCCAGACGCATGGAATGTATCGAGCCTTTCAGCAACCTTGAGGGAGTAGTTATGGAATTAGAGTCGAAGTAGTATATCAGTTCACAGCACAATCAAGAGAATAAACTACATAAATTAATCATGTAACTAAGACCTTGTAAACAATCATAGAACCAATTTTCCCTTACTGGTAATACCCATGGCCAACTTGCATGGATATATAAAAACTAAATGTTGTAATCATTCTTTCAGCATGGATGGAGATGAAGTTACAACAACAGATAAGAGTTGTTTCAAAGGAATTCATTCATAAATTTACTGTGTACAGAACTTTAGATGCAGTCATGCAGACTTAGTGTTTTTCATTACTATTCATAACAATAGTTCTAAAAAACTACGCATGAAAGGAACATGGTTTTTCAACTATGGATATATGATGCAATTGTGTATTGATCACTCAAGAATTAATCAAGAAGAGAGCATAATTAGGACCAAAAATATAATCTCTCAAAAGAGAAAGAGAATCCAACCACTTTCTATGATGTAAATTAAACTTGTGCCACCAGAGATACAAAAAGACAAGAAAGTCCACCTCAGAGAAAGACAATACAGGAACTTCGTTTGCATTGGCAATTGCTCCAGTCGCTGCTGCATGGCAAAGATACTCTTTAGTTCCATGAAAAATACTGTTATGAGGTTTGAACCGTAAGACGGTGTCACGTTCTTAGTAATTGAAACACATTTTACTTCATAATGTATTTCTGTCTAATGTCTCTGCCCTGGCAGGCTGGCACCCTCCTTCCTTTTACCCTTAGATACAGAAAAAAAAGGATCATAGTGAAAGACAAGCAACTACCTAGTCCACATAAATAAAATGTTGAGCACCCAATTTTATCAGAGTTTTTCTCTTCTTTTTTAATCTGGAAAGGACTTCAGGTTAACACTAACGAGCTTTTTAAAAAAAAATGTCATTATCATTCCAGAATTATCTAAACGAATCTTAATTTAGAAGCAAACCTTTTGCAGAAGATATGCGAAGGTGGACCACGGGTACAATCTTCAGAATAATTTTTCAAAATTACCCAACCATTTCCGGCCCATCCCAATCAACAAGAGAAGGAGAGGGAGTCAAGACACAACTTGGAAGCAATCCTATTACTAACTAGGAATCCCCACACTTGACAAAAGCAGCCGGCCTCAAATTGCCCTCAAAGGGTCATCATCAAATCAAGTCACCAACAAGCCAGCAAGGCAACAAGCACAAAGAAACAGCCAAAATCCCATATCATCATGAAGGTACCTGCCGGCTGCCCACCACCTGAAGAACACAACTAAATAACTCTGAGTTAATGAGTGCATCGAAATACTCTAATTCGATCCGGAAGAGTTACCACTACTCATGTCTCGTCAGAAAATATATGAGTCGAGTTTGAAGATGATTGTGCACAGAGGATTTGCATAAAGCTCCCCTATGGCCCTATGACTTCAGAAAGAGTGCAGGCCTTTATCAACAGAAGTTACTACTTATCTCAGATACGAAATGAAACGCAACACGCATGGGCATGAATCTACGCGAGGCAATATCGAACCACCGTGGCACTTGAAAATTCATGTAAAATGCTACTAGTATAGTACGCTGAAATGAACCCCCAGCAGCAGAACAAAATGCAGAGGTACGCTATCTCCACTGCGCCCTAGAGCCACTGTTGAAGGACGATTCGCAGGAGACACTCACCGGCCTTATCCGAGCCCGTGGCGGCCGTGGCCACCGCTGCCACTCCCCTCCTCCATGACCGCGAAGGGGGGGCCGCGGCGGCTCCTATCGACGACAGTACGGTCGTCTTCAGCTGAGGGAGGGAAGGGCAAGAGCGAAGCGAGGGCGAGACGCGGTGCCCGGTGGGTACCGCGGCCGCCGGAGAGGCGGGAAGGTGGGCCATCGGATTCTGAGAAGGCGGGCGCCGGGCGGAGTGGAACAGTGGCCAACTGGTGAGCAGGCCCGGACGGACGTCCTTGCTCGGATCCCAAAGACGACTCTCCAACTGTCCTGCTTCTATTTTGTCCCGTGCCTAGTTGGTCACGGGAGCCGGCTCCAGTATTTTTTTTCCCGTCCTTTCTCCATGATGAATGTATACTTCCTAAATAAGTGTACATCTCCTATTTCGAAAAGTCAAATATTTTTAAACTTGATTAGATTTAAAAAAATAATATTAACATTTCTATCTTTAAATAAGTTTACAATAAAAATATATGATGTCATTCATCAAGTGATATTTATTTGGTATCATAAGCATTAATATTTTTTTTTACATATTTGGTCAAACGGCAGCGCTAGCGCTCTAACGTTCGGACGGATGCGCGCGTCCAGATGCCCACGACTGCACTTTGTTTCCCACGCGCGCCTATATACCGCCAACACGCCAGCATGCCCCTGTCCACACCTGTGTTTAGCGCACCCATGCGAGGACCGCGTCGCTCGGACGTCGCCCACGCCCCTGGACTGCACGTGCCCCTTCGTTGTCTGCGCCCGCTCGTCGGCTCCCAGAAGCTATAGCTAGTGGCTACGGGAAAGTGGGTCCCCTTGCAACATTAAAACATCCGATCTACTTTTAAAATATTCAGATGCAGCATTTGAAACATACGTCTAAAGACAGATGAAACACTTGCAAAAACACATGAAAAACATTTAAAAACCATTGCACACATACGCAACATCTAAATAAAACACTTGCAACATATGTGTGAAAACATATGCAACATCTAGATAACCACACTTGCAACAAGCGTCTGAAAAAGCAAATGAAACATTAAAAAATGGAAGCTTGAGCATACATGTACAACTATTTGAACATATGAAACATCCCGATCTACTTTTGTAACATTCGTATGAAACACTTGCAACATACCTATGAAATATCTGAAACATTTGCAACATGTGTTTTTCACCCTTCTTCTTCCAGACAATGCAGAGCAGAGCGGGGAACGGTTCCGGCCAGTGGGCAGCCGAGGATGGTGGCACGACATGGCAGCGGCCAGCTCTACCTGCGCCTAGCCTGGCCCGGCCAGCGATGGCCCTCTCTCCTGCGCGGTGGTCAATGAGCACATTGGAGAGAGAGAGGAAGGCGGCCATGCGACGCTTGGATGCGGTGGATATGGAGGATAGAGGAGAGCGCGGGGGAGGCAGAGAGTGCGGCGTGGAGAGGAGGGGGGTCGGGACATAGAGGAAGGCCGCCGGGAGCACTAGTTCAGCGGTCAGTGCGGGCATCCCGGCTGCTGCGGCGAGAAGAAATTGCGCAATGAGGCGAGGGGGAAGAGAAATGTGTTCGTTATTTATTTTTTAGATGGACCGTGAGGAGGAGCAGGCCAGGCTGGTCCGATAGGCCCAGGTGAGCACATCCGAACGGACAGACTCTCTCATCGTATCATTATCGTTGGTCAAACTTAGAATTCACTGACTCCTTGAAGTACAAGATATGTACTTATTTTGGGACGGAGGAAGTACTTCCGAAGCATATATTTCTCCATTATTAAATTTTGATTCAGTCGTAGTAGGCAAGCAATTATTCAGGGTGTCATTTAACCATGTTTTATAAAAAAGAAAAAACGCCCACGCAAGCAATTAAACTCCCAGCACCTACTAGATGTTCCAAGCCGAGTACAAGCGTACGGAGTAGTTACTAGGACCAGACTAAATGAGAAAAAACACTGGTTTAGTTCGCTATAAAATTGGAATCAAACAGCTAGAAAGCCGGTGAGTTTGGGTAGTGCTTGCCACATGAAGGGAGAGTGGAGAAAAATAGAGAAAACAGAGCATTGATAGAAGGGAATTCAAATCAAACCCCAGACTTGAGGGCTAGAACTCTAGAAGGAAGTGCTCCCACCACTGAACGAACCCTAGACTTGAGGATTAGAAGGAAGTGGTCCCACCACTATCGTGTGAGCATTTTTTATGTTGCTGTCTCTTTGAGCCGTCAGTTCAATTGGAGTAAAGGCCAGTCCAGCGGAGAGTTTCATTTTGTTGTTTTCAAGAGTGTCATTTTGTTGTTTTCAAGAGTGTCATGTCATATATATAATGAAATGAAACTTGGATGAAATACCCACTCTCAATGAAAAATTTTATTCCATAGTTTCATAAACATTTAATTTTATGACTCATAGAGAGTTGGTAACTGTGTCAAGAAAGTTTTATCCCCATAAAACTCAATTCTTCTCTCTCTTCATTAAAATGTTGTCATGTCATCAAAAATACATATGTGGCAGGCTATTAAATGCAAATGAAACTCTAGTAAAACTCTCACTGAGACTGGCCTAAGCAAACCATTAAGGTTCTTTGCAATCTTCTCCTAGCTCACCCATAATAATATAGCCGGATTGCTGGCTGTAAGGTTTCTTGCAACTTTCTCCCAGCCCACCCATATAGTAGTTAGCTCTTCACTGTTAATAGATGGCCCACTTGTCTGTCTCATAGAGTTTCTTGGTTCTTGTATCCAAGCCGGCTGTAAGCTTACAGTTGAAAGGTCTTGATGGCTAGAGGGGGGTGAATAGCCTTTTTAAAAAACTTCTACAAAGACAAGCTAAACAAGTTTATCAATATAATAAGTAGCGAGATGCGAGTTTTGCTTAGGCTACGGGATGTTTGCAAGCCACCTAACCAATTCACAATTCTAGTATTTGCACTCAACCGCACAAGTCAAACCGAGAAGGTAACTATAACTACAACTAGCAAGCTACACAAAGGAGCTACTTTAGCAAAGCTAACAAACTAGCAAAGATAACTAAGAAAGTAATGCGGAGTTGAGTTAGGAGAGTTTCACCGAGGGGCGAAGTATTGAGCCAACCGATATGATCAACAATGAATACCAAGACAACCGAACACCGGGATCAATCAATCACAATATGAAAGTGATGACACAAAGATTTAACCCGAGGTTCACGTGCTTGCCGGCACGCTAGTCCCCGTTGTGTCCCTCTTCACCACGTGGTTCGGTGGCTAATCGGTCTCACAC
The DNA here is from genome assembly GCA_038087645.1 of Saccharum hybrid cultivar R570. Lineage (NCBI taxonomy): Eukaryota > Viridiplantae > Streptophyta > Magnoliopsida > Poales > Poaceae > Saccharum > Saccharum hybrid cultivar. Next base: position 50,147 of record JAQSUU010000170.1, read on the forward strand.
CGAGCCTCTCAAAAGGCGCCACAAGAACCTACCAAATGGCAAAAGGTTGCAAATGACACGAGCAATTCACTAACATTGCCTTTGGCGCTTCGCCGAGGTAGGCACAAACCCCTCACAATCACCGGAGGTGGCCAAGAACAATCACCAACTCTTGCCAACGCCTCCAAGCTGCACCAAGCCGTCTAGGTGGCGGCAACCACCAAGAGAAACAAGAATCCCACAGCAATCAACCACCAAGTGCCAACTAGATGCTATCTCACAATGCAAATGCACTTGGATCACTCAATCTCACTTCGAATATGCAAAGAAGCAAGAGAGATGAGTGGGAGGGGAGTTGCTTAGCTCAAAGTGCTCACAAGTATGTCAAATGTTCGAGAGATGGAGCCTTGAGCCGGCTAACGAGTATTTATAGACGTACCCCTTCGAATAGAGCCGTTAGAAACTTAACAGTCGAAATCATGCTGACCGGACGCGCTGGTCCAACTGACCGAACGCGCTGGTCGCACAACGGCTAAGTCGCGAAGCACTGACCGGACACGCTGGTCCAACTGACCGGACGCGCCGGTCGCCCAACGGCTAACTGCGAAGCAACGACCGGACGCGCTGGTCCCGTGAGTGACCGGACGCGGTGGTCGCCTGAGCAGCGCTCAACGGAACAACGACCGGACGCGCTGAAGAAAATGACCGGACGCCACAGTGCCCACGTCCGGTCAGAGTCCAGTAAGCTCCCTGAACGACCGGACGCGTCTGATCGTCAGTGACCGGACATGCTGTGCGTCCGATCATCAAACTGAAAAGCGCGCAGACGCTGAACGCTGACCGAACGCGTCCGGTCATCCAGAGACCGCGTTCGGTTCAGCGTCCGGTCAACTCCTCGAAAATGCCTGAATCCCGCCTCACAAGCTCGGCGGGAGGGAGAGAGGACCCAAAACCCTCTCTACCGCTCAAACTCCACCGCCTTCGCAAACGTGCTAACACCACCAAGTGATCTCGTCATGTGTGAGTGTGTTAGCATTTTCACAATCATTTTTCGAGGCAATATTAGTTCTATCCAAATGCATATGATTATGAAATGCACACCTAGAGGCACTTAGGAGTTCAATAGCCGCGTCATTCCCCTCTTTATAGTACGTCTATCTATCCTATAATGTAACCACACCCGCTAGGTGTCTTGGCTACTAAAACACAACCCTTAAGCATATACCTTTGCCTTGATCACGTAGGGTTGCATCCAAATCCAAGTGTGGCCATCATGATCACCATGTCCATCTTGCCACCAACCTTAGAATGTACTAATCCTCATATGCTGCATACAACTTAGGCATAGGATTAGTACTTATGCATTGTCACTAATTACCAACACCAAACATAGGACTTTCAATCTCCCCCTTGTTGGTAATTGGTGACAACCCTTTCACAAAGATGTTATGATAAAATTTTGATTGAACCCATGTCACATTGTCCAAGTATATTACCATGTGTAAGAATTATGGACATGTGATCATGAATTCAAATTGATAGCAATGGCTCCCCCTACATGTATGCTATATGTTTGGATTTTGGAAGCATACATGTTAGATAGGAAAGATTAGGAGCATTGTCTACCAATAGGTGCTAAGTGTTTAAGATTATAGATATTTGAAGCGTGATACCATCGGAGTAGCGATAAACACCATCTTAGCACCTTGTGTAGTTAGATACCACTTGTAAAAACACAAACATAACTAGAAACCTCGTGAGATCAACATTATAAGCAAGGTTCTAGTACCACTTTGAAAAACATGAAGCAAGAAAAATCTAACTACTTCCTATTCATGCTAGTACCTCAATGCATCATTCAAATTATACTAGCAAGTCACCACACAAGCAATGTATCGGAGAAAACGAAATGCATAACTATGCATCATACATATGAAGTGCACATGGAAATGCAACATTCATGTTTAAGAGCTTGCTCCCCCTACTTGTGTGCTCAAAATTATCTTTGTGAACAACATTTTTCTCCCCCTTTGTGCTTCTCCTCCTTTGAGTTCTATCTTTGTGAACAACAATTTCTCCCCCTTTGGCACCAATGACCACAAGGGACTAATTTTAGATAGATTATCATGTTGAAATATGGGGTGAGGATCAAGTTTGTGATTCATCCTAGATTGATTGCATAAATAAAATACTTCGGTTTGATCCAAGGGCAAGCTTCTTCACACCTCACTAGAAAGGTTATCATGCACCATGTTGAAGCAAATATTTAGACAAGTTTTCTAGATTAAACACTTAGGATCACAAGCTACTTAAACAAGTTATATGCTACCACTAGATCATACAAGTCATGGAAACAATAGTGGCACCATATAAACTTCAAATTCATTTGATTTTCATGAATGAGCCTAGAACATGTAAATTATGACTAGATGCACTAAACAAGTCCTTAGTATAGAATGTATGACATGTCAACCAATTGTACCTTGGGGCTCAAAGGAGAGGCATATCATATATGGAGGTGCATCAACTCATGTTGGAGAAGTCAAGTATGTTCAACTCATTCTTTAGCTTGTGAAATCTCTTCTCATCAAGTGGCTTGGTGAATAGATTGGCTAATTGATCTTCGGTGCCCACACTCTCAATAGCAATGTCACCCTTTTGTTGATGATCTCTAATGAAATGATGGCGAACATCAATATGTTTTGTTCTTTGATGTTGAACTGGATTATTGGTTAGCTTCACGGCACTTTCATTGTCACATAGCAATGGCACATTCTTGAAATTGATTCCAAAATCCTTGAATGTTGCCTTCATCCATAAGATTTATGCACAACAACTACCCGCGGCGATGTATTCGGCTTCGGCGGTAGATAGTGCAATACTATTTTGCTTCTTGGATGACTATGAGACAAGTGATCTTCCCAACAATTGACAAGTCCCGGAAGTGCTCTTTCTCTCCACTTTGTCACCGGCATAGTCGGAATCCGAATATCCAACTAGCTCAAAACTTGCACCTTTGGGATACCACAATCCAACATCTTGTGTATGCTTTAAGTACCTCAATATTCTCTTTGTTGCCTTCAAATGACTTTCTCTTGGTGAGGCTTGAAATCTTGCACACATGCATACACTAAACATCACATCGGGCCTTAATGCCGTCACATAGAGTAGGCTACCAATCATTGATCTATATAGCTTTTGATCCACCATGTTGCCATTCTTGTCACTATCCAAGCTTCCACTAGTGCTCATTGGAGTAGTGATTCCTTTTGCATCTTCCATACCAAACTTCTTTAGCATATCCTTTATGTATTTGGTTTGGCTTACAAATATTCCTTCCTTCATTTGTTTAATTTGAAGTCCAAGAAAGAAACTAAGTTCACCAATCATTGACATTTCAAATTCCTTTGCCATTATTTTTCCAAACTCATCACAATAATCTTGATTAGTTGAACCAAATATGATATCATCAACATATATTTGCAATACAAACAAGTATTTCCCAATCTTCTTGGTAAATAGTATTGTATCAACTTTGCCCATGACAAATCCTTTAGATAGCAAGAAGTCCCTCAATCTTTCATACTATGCTCTAGGTGCTTGCTTCAATCCATACAAAGCCTTTCTTAACTTGTATACATGATTGAGTTTCTTGTCATCTTCAAAACCGGGAGGTTGTTCCACATACACCTCCTCTTGAATGTACCCATTGAGAAATGTACTCTTCACATCCATTTGATATAGCTTGATATTGTGAGCACAAGCATAGGCAAGTAAGATCCTAATTGCTTCTAATCTTGCAACCGGGGCATAAGTTTCACCAAAGTCAAGACCCTCTATTTGTGTGTAACCTTGAGCCACTAGTCTTGCTTTGTTCCTTACTACTATCCCATCTTGATCTTGCTTATTACGAAAGACCCATTTTATTCCAATGACATTGTGATCCTTAGGCCTTTCAACTAGTTCCCATACTTCATTTCTCTTGAAGTTGTTGAGCTCTTCATGCATTGCATTTACCCAATCCGGATCTCTCAATGCTTTATCAATGTCCTTGGGTTCTTCCATTGACACAAAAGAAGAGTGAGCACAAAAAGATGCCAATCTTGATCTAGTTTGAACTCCCCTTTGTATGTCACCAATGATGGAATCCAATGGATGGTCTCTTGCAATGTTAGTTGGTTGAAGCACTTGCACTTGATTGCTTGGATGTTGATGTTGATCATGAGTTGAAGATGATGAACTAGCCACTTGTTGATCTTGTTGCACTTGAGATGATGTACTAGCTTGATTTTGCATTAGAGAACCACTAGCTTGTGTAATTGGACTTTGGATTACTTGATCTTTGTTGTCATCCACATCAATCACTTGCTTTGGCCTAATATCACCAATATCCATTTCTTTCATAGCATTGGTCAATTGAGTTCCTCTCACATCATCCAAGTTATCTTTCTCATCTTGAGAGCCATTTGTTTCATCAAACTCAACATCATGCACTTCTTCAAGTAAACCACTAGCCAAATTCCAAACTCTATAAGCTTTGCTAGTAGTGGAGTACCCAAGTAAGAATCCTTCATCACATTTCTTCTCAAACTTGCTCAATCTAGTGTCCTTCTTCAAGATGTAGCATTTACAACCAAATACCCAAAAGTATGCAATGTTAGGCTTTCTTCTATTTAAGATCTCATATGGTGTCTTCTCTAAGAACTTGTGGCAATAGAGGCGGTTGCTATAGAAGCAAGCCGTGTTGATTGCTTCGGCCCAAAATGAATAACTCACATTATACTCATTCAACATTGATCTTGCTATATCAATTAAGGTTCTATTCTTCCTCTCAACTAAGCCATTTGATTGAGGTGTATACTTGGCCGAGAATTGATGTTTGATTCCAAGCTCATCACATAGCTCATCAACTCTTGTGTTTCTAAACTCACTTCCATTGTCACTTCTCACTTTCTTGATTGTGGTTTCAAACTCATTTTGTACTCTCTTGATGAACTTCTTGAATATGTCAAATACATCACTTTTGTCCCCAAGAAAGAATACCCATGTATATCTAGTGAAATCATCCACAATCACAAACCCATACTTTTTGCCACCAATGCTTGTGTATGTAGTTGGCCCAAATAGATCCATGTGCAACAACTCAAATGCCTTGGAAGTACTCATAATGCTCTTCAATGGATGAGTGTTGCCCACTTGCTTTCTGGCTTGACATGCACTACATAGCTTATCCTTCTCAAATGTGACATCCTTCAAGCCTCTAACTAAGTCATGCTTCACTAACTTATTCAATTGCTTCATGCCAACATGACCAAGTCTTCTATGCCATAACCAACCCATACTTGATTTGGTGAGCAAGCATGTTGAAAGTTGAGTGTCACTAGCATTGAAATCAACCAAGTATAGATTCTCACATCTAAAGCCTTTGAAGATCAAGTTAGAGCCATCAACACTAACTATCTCCACATCATCAACACCAAATATGCACTTGAAACCGAGATCACACAATTGAGCCACCGAGAGAAGATTGAAGTTCAACTTTTCAACTAAGAGCACATTGGAAATGCTATGATCATTAGAGATTGCAATCCTTCCAAGAGCCTTCACATCACCCTTGCTATTGTCACCAAATGTGATACTATCAATGCCACTATCATTTGATTTGAGAGAGTTGAACATTCTTGAATCACCGGTCATATGTTGAGAGCACCCACTATCAAGCACCCAATGTCTTCCTTCGGCCTTGTAATTTACCTACAAAACAATTTTAATGTCTTTTAGGTACCCATACTTGCTTGGGTCCTTGGAGGTTAGTAACTAAATTCTTTGGTACCCAAATGGCCTTCTTCTTTAGGCCCACAATTGGTGTACCAACAAACCTAGCATGCACACCTTTCTCACCCTTGGTAAGCACATAATAAGAATCAAAAGGAATGTAAGGTACATTAGCATTTTTCTTGTTCTTGTTCATTTTGTTGCAATTAATCTCTAGATGCCCAACTTGCTTGCATCAATTGCAATAACGACCATTGCTCTTCACAAAGCGAGACTTTGAAGTAGCAAAGGCCGCCTTGCCCTTCTTGGGAGTATAGCCCAAACCCTCTTTGTTAAGAGAGAATCTTTGGCTACCCAAGCATTTTAGCAAGCGAGCATCCCCACCATAGGCATTGCCTAATGCGCGGGTGAGATCATCCACCTCTCTCTTGAGAGTCTCATTCTCAACCACAAGTGATGAATCACTAGTAGTAGAGGTAGAGTTAGTTGTGGTGGATGATGATGAGCTACATGAAGCATTAGTAGGACCAACAAATAAAGAATCATCAATAATATCACATGTTAGTCCATAAGTGGCAATCACTTGCTCTTCCTTAGCTTCCTTCATGAACTTCTCCAACTTGAGGTCCTTTTCCTTGATGAGCTCAAGTAGAGTGGAGTGGGCTTCCTTAAGCCTAGTGTGAGCAATTTCAAGGTCCTCGTGGTCTTCCTTTAGATACTCACAAGAGGCCTGTAGCTCATCAAAGGATTTCCTAAGAGCTTTGAGCTCTTGTTCAATTCCTTTGCACTCCTTACTCTTTTTTAGAGCAATAAGCTCCTTCATTAAGGCATTATTTTCATTGTTCTTGGCAATGAGCTCTTATTCCAAGATTTTGTATTTCTTGGTTGTTCTCTTGTAGCCCTTGCTCATTTGATCTATTATGCCCAATAGATCATCCTTGGAGTAGTCCTCATCCTCCTCATCATCACTCCTACAACCATCACTAGCACAAGAATCATCATCACTATCATCATATTTTACCTTAGTAGGCTTGGCCATAAGGCATGTCGATGTAGTGTTGAAGATGGATGGCTTGTTGGAGATGGCGATGTTTGCAATGGCTCGCCGAGTGGTCCTCTCATCATCACTAGAGCTATCATCATCACTATCAGAATTATCACTATCCTAAATGACCACATAGCCACCACCCTTCTTCTTCTTGTTGATAGTGAAGCTCTTCTTCTTTTTCTTCTCCTTCTTGTTCTTCTTTAACTTCAACTCCCCATCATGATATCTTTTGTCTTCATAGGGGCACTTTGCCACTATATGATCGGGGCTATTGCAATTGTAGCAAAGCACCTCCTTTGCCTTCATGAAGTCCCTTCTCTTTCTTGCACCATATCCTTTCTTCTTCATGAACCTTCCCATCTTGTGCACTAGAAGGGCCATGGTCTCATCATCGAATGGATCATCATCATTATCGCTCTCCACCTTGCTCTTGCCTTTAGAGGATGAAGCCTTGAATGCAATGGGCTTCTCTTGCTTGACCTTGATCTCCTTCTTCTCATCTTCATCATCATCATATTGAGCATCGGTCATGATATCTCCAAGCACTTGGTTTAGAGTCACCTTGTCCAAACCCTCTCTTTGGATCATCTTCCTCAAGATAGCAAACTTCTTAGGTAAGTTCATCAAGAACTTATGTGAGAAGTCCTTGTCCTTGACATCTTCTCCTAGGCTCTTGAGATCATTGACAATAACTTGTAGCCTATAGAATATCTCCGGTATGGACTCATCATCCTTCATCTTGAAGCTTGCAAACTTATCCTTGAGCATATAGAGCTTGGCACTCTTTACCGTTGAAGTGCCCTCATACGTTTCCTCTAATCTTGTCCACACTTCACTTGCCATCTCAAGATCCTTGATTTGCTCAAAGACCTTTGCATCAATCCCATTATAGAGAGTATTGAGAGACATAGTGTTGCATTGGTTGTTGATGCGATCATTGTTGGTGAGATTGTCGGGATCAATGATAGCATAATCATGGTGTGTCACCTTTCAAATGTTCTCATGAATAGAGCCAAGATATTGCTTCATCTTTCTTTTCCAATGATCAAAAGATGTGACACCATCAAAGAATAGAGGCTTGCCCCCAACATGGTTGAACACAACTTGAGCCATCTTACACCGAGGTTGTTAAACCTTGCAAACGGTGACCACGGCTCCGATACCACTTGAAAGGTCTTGATGGCTAGAGGGGGGTGAATAGCCTTTTTAAAAAACTTCTACAAAGACAAGCTAAACAAGTTTATCAATATAATAAGTAGCGAGATGCGAGTTTTGCTTAGGCTACGGGATGTTTGCAAGCCACCTAACCAATTCACAATTCTAGTATTTGCACTCAACCGCACAAGTCAAACCGAGAAGGTAACTATAACTACAACTAGCAAGCTACACAAAGGAGCTACTTTAGCAAAGCTAACAAACTAGCAAAGATAACTAAGAAAGTAATGCGGAGTTGAGTTAGGAGAGTTTCACCGAGGGGCGAAGTATTGAGCCAACCGATATGATCAACAATGAATACCAAGACAACCGAACACCGGGATCAATCAATCACAATATGAAAGTGATGACACGAAGATTTATCCCGAGGTTCACGTGCTTGTCGGCACGCTAGTCCCCGTTGTGTCCCTCTTCACCACGTGGTTCGGTGGCTAATCGGTCTCACACCGAGCCTCTCAAAAGGCGCCACAAGAACCTACCAAATGGCAAAAGGTTGCAAATGACACGAGCAATTCACTAACGTTGCCTTTGGCGCTTCGCCGAGGTAGGCACAAACCCCTCACAATCACCGGAGGTGGCCAAGAACAATCACCAACTCTTGCCAACGCCTCCAAGCTGCACCAAGCCGTCTAGGTGGCGGCAACCACCAAGAGAAACAAGAATCCCACAGTAAATCAACCACCAAGTGCCAACTAGATGCTATCTCACAATGCAAATGCACTTGGATCACTCAATCTCACTTCGAATATGCAAAGAAGCAAGAGAGATGAGTGGGAGGGGAGTTGCTTAGCTCAAAGTGCTCACAAGTATGTCAAATGTTCGAGAGATGGAGCCTTGAGCCGGCCAACGAGTATTTATAGACGTACCCCTTCGAATAGAGCCGTTAGAAACTTAAACAGTCGAAATCGTGCTGACCGGACGCGCTGGTCCAACTGACCGGACGCGCTGGTCGCACAACGGCTAAGTCGCGAAGCACTGACCGGACACGCTGGTCCAACTGACCGGACGCGCCGGTCACCCAACGACTAACTGCGAAGCAACGACCGGACGCGCTGGGAACGACCGGACGCGCTGGTCCCGTGAGTCACCGGACGCGCTAGTCGCCTAAGCAGCGCTCAACGGAACAACGACCGGACGCGCTGAAGAAAATGACCGGACGCCACAGTGCCCGCGTCCGGTCAGAGTCCAGTAAGCTCCCTGAATGACCGGACGCGTCCGATCGTCAGTGACCGGACGCGTTGCGTGTCCGATCATCAAACTGAAAAGCGCGCAGACGCTGAACGCTGACCGGACGCGTCCGGTCATCCAGAGACCGCGTCCGGTTCAGCGTCTGGTCACCTCTGTGACCTCCGTTCGCCTCCGTTTCTTTTCCGACTTCCGGCGTAGTGGAAAATAGTCGTTTCAACTCCTCGAAAACGCCTGAATCCCGCCTCGCAAGCTCGGTGGGAGGGAGAGAGGATCTCAAACCCTCTCTACCGCTCAAACTCCACCGCCTTCGCAAACTTGCTAACACCACCAAGTGATCTCGTCATGTGTGAGTGTGTTAGCATTTTCATAATTATTTTTCGAGGCGATATTAGTTCTATCCAAATGCATATGATTATGAAATGCACACCTAGAGGCACTTAGGAGTTCAATAGCCGCGTCATTCCCCTCTTTATAGTACGGCTATCTATCCTATAATGTAACCACACCCGCTAGGTGTCTTGGTTACTAAAACACAACCCTTAAGCATATACATTTGCCTTGATCACGTAGGGTTACATCCAAATCCAAGTGTGGTCATCATGATCACCATGTCCATCTTGCCACCAACCTTGGAATGTACTAATCCTCATATGTTGCATACAACTTAGGCATAGGATTAGTACTTATGCATTGTCACTAATTACCAACACCAAACATAGGACTTTCAACAGTCCGCTTCCCCTCTCTCTCCTTCACCCTAGCATTTAGCCACGTTACAGCCTGTTATTATACTTGCTCTAATAGGACCTCGACCAGTTTAATGTCCATCCAATCCTAATAACTATGTTATAAGGTTGAGGAGATTTAGCATATTATAAAAAATGGCATCATCATGTAGTTTATAAATTTCATGGCTATAGTTCATCTTTTATTCAGTGTACCCCACTTTCACGAATATATCAAGCTTGCAAAAGGGCTCTAGTCCAGTGGGATTTTCCTAGAAAAAGTAGGGTACACACGTACGCGTTCGGTGGTCCTGCGCATTTCCCGCACAATGAAGGTAGAGCCTCCCAATCTCTTTATTTACATGTCTACGGACACGCTCGCGTGTGTGTACGTGTAGTGTGAGTGTGAAATGTGTGTGTGCCCAACTGTACCCTCTCTAAAAAGATCAAACCTAGAAGAGCCAAGGTGCTAGGCGGTGCTACCTCACTTAGCACCACCAAAGCGATCAAACTCCACCTAACACCACCAAGGCAATCTTTTGAAACAGATGGCTAAGAACCCATTTGGACTTACTAAAGTTTTTATGAGTTGTAATAGCTGAAGAAAGATAGTTAATACTCTTTTTATTCTAAATTGTAAGTTGTTAGTTTTTAAGTACGTAACTTTTACTAGACACTGAAACATCCATTAAATATAAGCACATAGTAAAAGCTACTTAAAAAAGTTAAAACGACTATATTTAGAACAGAAGAATAGCTTTTTATAAGCTTGGTGGTTGAAAAGTTCAAAATAGGCTACCTACCTTTATCCTTGGAAGCTCAGGTGGAAGCCCGTTTACTTACGTTTTCTCATATGACTTCCATGTCTCCTGCTATTGGAGATCCTATTTGCGTGCCAACCCAACGTTTTCTCATATGACTTCCATGTCCCCTGCTATTGGAGATCCTATTTGCGTGCCAACCCAAGACTATCGGACTTTATGTATTAATGACTGGAAACCATCGAGGTATAATCTAGCTAAAAGTTGGGGTAGTAGGATCAACTAGAGTTTTTTTAGCAACTAGCAACTAATTTTAGTACATCCAAACGATAATGATTCTAGCCCATTTAACAATCATGATTGTAGAGATAAAAATGCCAATTACAATGTTTTCACTGGCTAAGAAGATGTACTGCATATGCAAACATCAGTGCAACTCTGATAAACCCTCGTCTATCTACACGACGCGACTCAGAACCTGATTTTTGCTGTCCTAATACATCAGAAGATTCAGTCAAACATACATGGGAAAATTACATTATGTAAGGAGCACCGGCAAGTCTGCAAGAACTAGTTGCTGTTATGTTGCTGATGCCGGTGCTCAGTTAATCTCTGGCATGCCACTCGACAGCAGTGCTGCAAGGTCAGCGCAGCCATGACCAACAACAGTGGGGTACCAATGAGACAGCCTCCTGGGGCGAGGTTAATAAGTGTCTGAAATGAATACACACAAGTTCAGCAATGTACTGTCCAGATCATACTGACTAAAAGCAACAAGATTTCGTACAAAACAATATTGCAACCACTGAATATAGAGTTGCCTGTCTTAAACCCACAGTGAAACATTGAATAGGTTAAATAACTATACTACCATCGCAGATAAAAAGAGTTGCTATGTGTGGCATTGCCTACAGTTGTTTCATGATTGACATTGCATTGCAGCAATCATATATTATTTTGCATTCAACTTTCATCAATTAAAGCCTCGTGTTGATTACACATGGGCACGACTTTGTAGATGTAAATTATAGGAGTATGGAAGCAACAAATAAATAAGTGATGATTTAGCATAAGAACATTTTACAACAAGGTCACAGTGGTGTGTGGCTTCGCAGCCAGTGTTTTCTATGTTTAGATTAGAAGAAAACAATATAGAGAAACTTATGAAAATTGATACAAAGATAAATCAGCTCAAGCATCATCATGTTCATTAAGTTTCAACCCAACACAACCAATAAAGCCCTCGTTCTTACCATCACAGCAGCAGCCAAATGAATAACTGGAACAAAAACTTGATCACTTTTCTTTCTCTCATCATATGCATTAAAAGCAATAATCATTGAGAACGTATGGATGACCAAGAATCCAAGTGCAATTAGGGCTGAAATAGCACACAGGGATAAGGGTAAATATCATGCAAAACAAATTCAGAACACGAAACTGCATCAAATATAACTAGGAAGAAACGTGGCTTACAAATTCGTTTTTCCCAGTTAGAATGAATATGCTTATTCCCTCCCATGGTAATGAGCAATGTTTTCTAATCGTCCGATTAATCGCGATTAATCGTCCTTATCGGTACTTAGCACTCGATTAGGCCCTCCGATTCGATCAGAGCGATCAGAAACCTGATCGTCCGATTAATCGTCAATTACTCACGATTAATCGTCCGATTAGGTCTCTTGGCCAATCAGCACTAAATAGGCAGATGGGCTGCTTCAATTTATTGGGCTATATTTATTTGGGCCAGGCCCATTAGGGTTTCTCTTATATAGCTCACTCCCACTCTTTCTCTCCTCAGTCCTCACTCCCACTCCAGCCGTCAGCTGTGCGTGCAGCTGCTGAGCTGCATCTCTTCCCTGCTGCGTGCATCTCACTCCCTCCTCCCTGCCTTCCAGTTCCAATCCAAGCATCCCGTCTGTGGATCTTCCCTGCTGCTTTCTGCTTCCTCCTCCCTTCTCTGAAGCTATTGGTGCGTCTGAGAATCTACAGGGCCACAACTTGCCTAGGGCTGCTATATAGTATATGGTATATATACCGCTATATGCTGGACAATTATATGGACGATTAGACCGATCAGAGGTCGATTAATCATCCTGATCGTCCTAATTGGTACCAGACCGATTAGGGACGATAAGCCGATTTAAAAACATTGGTAATGAGTCATATTAGGGAGTAAGGTGGGAAAAAAAACTTGCCTGAAGCAAGGAAAAATGGCATCTTTGAGCATGTTTCAATATAAAATGTGGCTCGACCAAACGCTGGAGTCAAAAGACTGAGACAGAAAAACACTGCATGAGCCACTCCATGGCCTAAACCACCAGCTGCACAAACATTTTCAAACAAAATTGAGCAAATGTAGCACTTATAGTTGTGACATCCTAGAGTGATAGCAAAGAGCAATTGTTCCTACCAAGCAATAAGTAAAAGCATAAACTCAGATTTAAAGAAGCATATCCTCAGATTTAAAGTACTTAACTAGTTAGCAAACCATGCTTATGTTTGGGAGACTTCCTAGATTCAAATCAACAATGCACAACCAGAGAAACTGTGTCTGTTCTGTTATGAACACAAATTTTAGAGCCCTGGCAAAGCATTTATTAGCGCATTTAATAACCTTGTTGGAATCAGTCCCCAGAAAATTAGCAAAAGAAAATCCTAGAAGCTTACAAATAACATGACAAGCGATTTTTTCCATGAAAGAATTTTTGCTATGTGTGTCCCTTCTATAAAATTGGGGCATAATTTGGCACATATACAAGTGCAACTTACAATATGTATACATTCATTTAAATTCAAAATTTGGGTTAAACACAATGCAGCAATAGAGAAATAATAATTACATAAATTGTCAAGAAAAGAAACCATTTGGTCTTGAACCAGAACTACAACAGATGTTTTCATCTTGTACCAAAATAAGAATAACTTACGAATGAAAACTAGAAAAATATACTTTTCACCTTGTATCAAAATAACAAAATCTTACCTAAAGAAATGAGCATCTTGTCAGTCAAACTAAGACGTGGCTTAGATATTCTATCAGCAAAAGCATCTAGCATCTCTTCCATTTTCCTGGAAAAATTGTTATCAGATCCCATATATTCAATTACCACAGCAGATAAGGACATGTCAACTTATATTTTATGGACCTAGACATGTCAACTTATATTTTATGGACCTACTTGTAAAGCCTCCAAAACACAAGACGAGTGCCTTCTTGCAATGCGACAGATGTAAGGATCAGAATCGCATATGCCCACCAAGCTCCTGACTTTATAGGAAGAAATCCCCTCCATATTCCCGAGAGGACTATCAAACTTATAAGCCAAAACAAGGTGCTGCACTAAAAGATAAAAGCCAAGGTTAATATTTAAATATGATATTATATCCTTCCATTTGAAAATTCATAAGATAATGTACAATATACTTTAGTGTTTCAGGCACTAAAGAACATAGGGCAGTGATGCTGGGAAACGGGAACTCACCGTACTACCATCAAGGGTCTGAAGGCAACATGGATAGAGAGAAAAATGGTTCTAGGTCTGTAAACTGTTCACTCTAACGTAGAGGATTAAGCCGACTTATATTTTCTTTCAAACTAATGCATTATCTTGTGAACAAAATAACTAAGCATATTCATTTGGAAGTTGGAACTTCTCCGTTGATTGAGACCAGACTTAACTAGCAAGACTATAAAAGCTTTCACACCAACCCTGACTGTGTTGTGCCTTTCCCTTGATAAGGTCATCACAAAAGGAGAACAGAATATCACTCAAAATTACCAAATGTAAAGATTCAAGCATTAACAAAATGAATGGAGAAAAGTTACATCACTTATTTGTGACTGTAGTGAGTACTGACTAATAAAGTATGACAGCTTAAGCCTTATAATTCGAGAAGTTTCTCATACCCCAGTTTATTCATTCCAGATAATGGATGCATCCATTAAATCCAATTGCAGTCATTTCTGGAGTAGTTTCTAACAGTGCTTCTTTTGGAGAACACATCAGATTCAGTACTTGCAGAGGTCAGAGGTGTAATATCAGGATACTAATAGTTATATGAGGTAGCATTGTATCAGAAAAATGCTTTGAGACAGGTATGACGCACGCACAGTCGCGCACACATGCATCTTTCAGTCAGGTTCCGAACGTTTTTTTTTCCTTCTATAGCTCATATCCTTCTTGTTGACTACAAACAAAATAATTGATGACACCAGTTCTTCCTCGGTCTTTGATCTTAGGTATTTGAAATGCCAATTTACATTTTCATGACGAATCACCATTTCTCTTGCATCCTTCTAGCAACGAATTGTGACAGTTGGAAAGGAGGAGGGGGGTGTCGAGACAATATACATTAAACAGGAATCCATGCTTATGTTGATACTACATGAAAATATATGTACAAATCAAAAATAAAGAAAAGAATCGTTATGAGACTGATTAAAGGTCAACTCCTAATCTCCTATACATTGGTGCACAACTACCTAGATTAAGTTGTCAAGAGTCAAGACAATACACATAGAGTAAACTGTCAGCAAGCTTTGGTTTACCCACTACCTAGGGAGAGCATCATTTGCACAACCGTGCAAGTTCTACAGGTCTGAGATCCACACATTCATTCCAAACCAGATTCACGGATTTCGCAAACAAATGAGATAAATTGAGAACTCAAAAACTACACAGTACATGCCAATACGCCATGTGAGCTGAATCCAACTAGCAGCATCCGGATCGATCCGCAAGGAACTACTGAACCCTAGCACAACTGCACAAGTAAACCAATATTCCGCGTTTGCCTCACGAAATCACACACTGGAACGCCTCAAACAAACGCCACCCACCTCCTGCCCCAATTGATGAACTGAATGTTCGCTTTTACTAGAGGGCAACGGACGATCTGATCAAAACGCGGCTAAAGAAGCACGAGAAACGGGCGAGGCATGGGGGAAGACCTGGAGAGGAGGATGAGGACGAGGAAGGGCTTCCTGGCGACAACGCCGGCGAAGAGGGAGAAGGCGGGGCCCAGCGCGATCAGGGCGTACCCCAGCCCCGCCGCCAACGTCATCTCCTCTCGTCGACCCGGCCTCCGCACGCCGCCAGCAGGAGTGAAGACTAGTTTCGGGAACAGGGAACGGCTCTGTTTCCGCAGTTCTGATAGGAAATCAAACTTTTTTTTTAGGCCGGACAAATTTTAGGCATCCGAAAACATTAATTATTCAGGTTTTAGGATTTGGTTTGTTACAAAAATTTTTGTCTAATCAAATATTTAGCAAACAAAAGTTTTAACGGTAATACTGCTGTGTGGGGATCCGGCTATAAGGACACCATATCCCAAAAAAATATCTCACTCCGCCTCATGCGCTCGCTGCAAGCTCCGCTCCCCGTCTGCCACGGCAGTGGCAAGCACCTCCACTTACTCCGCCCTGGACCCTTGTCCACCTCCGCGACGCTAGGCTCCACCGCTGGAGTAACGCCTCCTGCCCGCCCCTGCCCTTATTGTCGGGACCGACGTTCTCCTTATCACCTCCTTCTGCAGCTAGAGACGATGAGGGCGTCGCGGCCGTGTCATACTTTGCACCCGCCTCGAGGCTCCTCGCGCCCCGGTGCCCCAGCGGAAGAAGTTCGCGGCGGCCAAGTCTGGGTGCTCTTCCCTCCACCGCCTCCCAACCCCGATTAGCCCATCGAGACGATTATCGAGTTCCTCAGTGCACATGACATGGTAGTCACCGCCTACTAGAGTGTCGTGCCTGACATGTCGCAAGCGTATATTTAAGTGTTTCATGTTTTATATGTATGTATACAAGTGTTTCATATGGATATTGCAAAACTAGATCGGGATGTTGCATATGTTGTAATGGCTATATATGTATGTTGCAAACGTCTGTTCCAAATGTTTTATCTGTTTTTCAGACATAAGTTGCAAGCGTGTTTATTCAGATGTTACATAATGTTCACACATATATTGCAAGTATTTTATCTAGACACATATGCTTGCAATGGCTTTCAAGTGTTTTCTAGTGTTTTGCAAATGTTTCAGATGTATGTTGCAAGTGTTTCAGCTGTTTCAAACATATGTTGCAAGTGTTTCATCTGTTTTGGACGTATGTTGCAAGTGTTTCATCTATTTTCAGACGAAGTGTTTCATCTGGATGATGCAAAAGTAAATCGGATGTTGCACATGTCCCAATACACGTGAGAAGCAAAGGGGCGCGAGCGTTCCTTGCGCACGGTTCGACGGCCCGATGCAGGCGAGCGCGGTCATGGAGCACAGACACACGGGAAACGAAATGCAGAGTTTTAAAGATTAGTCCAAAATATTTTTGAAAAAAATTTGGCAAGCGACTGTAAGATATTGATAAACTTTATAACAAACTAAATCGCTGCTCAAAACTTAGGTAATATCAAATTCAGACTAAATCAGCCACTCGAATCGAAGTTATAGGTATTTGGCCATGTATACCTCCCCACCCCCCTCCTGGAAAGCATAACCTATTTTCATTGAAAATTAGAACCAACAAAATGGAGCTCACAAATTGTTAAATAACATCAACATAGTCTAGAGACGTGGACTAATCAAGATAATTGAATCTTTTTTTGTTATTTTGTTTGCATAGTATGTGAAGTTTAGGTCCTGTTTGGTAACTAGAATGTTTCTGATTCAAATCGATAAAATCACCGCAAAATGGGTCAGGTGAGAAACATTTCACTCAAGAATCACTAGGAATATTTCTCGTTTTTATGATTCTTGTGAGAATCGATAAAATCACTGCCAAATGGCTCAGATGAAAAACATTTCACTCGAGAGTCACTAGAAATGTTTCTCATTTTATGCCTACCAAGGAGAACCGGCAGATTAGTTGGTTTCAGGTGATTCTAATTCTGGCCCCTTCTGTCTAGCAACAATAATTTTTTAGTTAATTGTTTTTAAGTGAAATAAGTTGTTCTTTACCATAAAAGGTTTAAGAATATTTTTTAAAAATTTTATGAAAAAATATTTTTTAAATCACAATCTTGGCTAAGAGCCAAACGATTTCACAAAGTGATTCTAATTCATTACTAGAAATGTTTCTTGAGAGAATATGAATTGAAAACATTTCTACGAGAATCTAAATCCCTATTGTCGGGTACCACAATTAGGGGTACCCAAATCAAAAGAGAAATCACATGGCCTCCCCATTTAAGGGAAAAGATCAACAAAAGAGAGACGTGCTAAACTCTCCCTTACTGGGCCTCCATCAAGACATGTGAGCAAACCAGCCAATTTCCCCACTTCATCCGAGGCCTCACTCAGAGGGGTCTCGGAACACCTCCGACTCGCCCGAGGCCTTCGCTCCGAGGTCTCGGACACAGGCCGACCCCCGGCAACATCACCGCCTCACCCGAGCCCCAGAGGCGGCATTGTCCGTCTCCGACTCGCCTGAGACCGGCCTCTGACGCCGCTCCCCTATTGGTGCACTCGAGACCCCATGTGACGTCACCCACGTTCTCGCGTCTGCCTAACCGGACAGATCGGGAATGACCGGGGTCAAATCACCACGCCATCGTCTGTAACAGGCATGGGGAAGAGCTGCTGACGACTATGCCACCCATACTGGCACTATACGCATGATTCATGCATGCGTAGTGTACGGAACAATCGCCCTGAGCCACTATTCCCACGATCGGGATGAGATTGCACCGTATTTCCCGCCTCCGAGACCGCGGCCCTCTACGCCAAGTCCAACTACAAGGACGAACACGTCACGCCGGCTACAGGAACAGGTATGACAAGGCACGTCACTACAATCCTAAAAGACAGAAGCCACTCTTTCAGCAGTGGCACACGTACCAGAACATGTAGCAGCAGTGCCAGAAGTACCGACGCCATGCCTCCACAGTGCCAACCGTGACACCACCGGATAAGGCCCTTCCAAGGCCTCCAGGCTCCTTCACTGACAAGATCACACCATACGCCAACATCATGTAACCCTGCACCTCCTTGAGACTATAAAAGGAGCATGCAAGGATCATTCCAAAAGACGGAACACAACTGAACGGGACCCTCGAACACAACACAACACAACCCAACCGAAGACAGACCGAAAGAACGACCACAGCAACACAACGCAAGATACAAGCAGGCAACTCTCTTGGACCTTGCGAGGTCACCAGCAGAGTCGCACACACCCATTTTCTCCACTCACGCCTTGAGACTTGGGAGCTCCTCCCTCTCTCACGTCCGCTTGTAACCCCTACTACAAAAACTTTGGTGCAAGATAATACAGAACTCTCCTCCTCCACTGGACGTAAGGCATTTTTCGGCCTGAACCAGTATAAATCGCCTGTGTCCTTCTTGCACACCATTCGGACTCCCGACGCGCAGACACTCATTACTCGTTGGTGCTAGGACCGCCGTTTCTTACGCCGACAGTTGGTGTGCCAAGTAGGGGGATGTTTGTGCATCACAACCTCCATTCCTTACGAGTTTAGGATGGCAGCTCCACTTCCTCTCGGTACGGTGATCTGGTTCGGGAGCTTGGAGTTCATGTCTTTAGGTTACGCCTACGACATGGTCCTCCTCCCACCCAGAGCTCCGTCCGATGACAACTCTTGCCCACGCCGCCAGAAGCGTGGGAGACAACCAAGCCATCATGGTCACCATTCTCATCATGCTCGTCGCATGCGGTGGGTCCGAAAGAACCCTCGCCCTTGCTCAGGGATCGGGGGTGACTCCCCAAGCTCTCCCAAGTCCTCTTGCTCGACTGCTAGGATAGGACCCCTCACGAGGGACATGTCTGGCACGCACCTGGCCACGAGAAAAGCACCGTTGGCACAGGGCGCCGGGGGGATCGTTACGCTTTGTGGGGTCCGTGCTGGTGACTGGAGGGCCTGCGACAGCTCCATCGTCATTTCCCTATGGACTCAGCAATGCCGCCACGGGTTACTCCCGCTCGATGCACCCCACCATGAACTCCTACATGGGGCTTCCTGAGCATCATCTACGCACCCCCTTCGAGCTCTTCACGACCACGTCGGTGCCATCCACCACTAACTCCTCGGAGGACAGTGATGGGTGGGCCGGAGTAGACTCCTTTAGGCTCCACAACCTGGAGGATCTGCGCTAGTTTATGACCATGGACGACTACCTCTTTGGCTACCACGCGTCCGATGAGGATAACTATGACCCCTCACGCGAATGCTTTCACGTGGAGGTCGAGGAGATAGCACCGGGGGACGCCATCCCCGTAGAGCAGGCACCCACGCTCCGCGTCAACAGGTGTTTCCCGTGGGGCCTTCGCGGGGGCGGGCCACAGTGTCAACCCTCGAGGGGTCTCAGCGAGCCGAGCTCGAGCAGCTTCATGAACTCGAGGCCAAGATCGAAGAGGACCACCACCAGCTGGTGCACCTTAGGGCTACCCTAGAGCGGGAGCGCTCAGGCCGAGAAGACGGTGGATTAGCCCGGCGCAGGGCCTGCGATGTCTACTGTCGCATCAACAACGATGAGGGGGCGAACAACCCCCTCTCTTCGCCAGGGCTAGTCTGAATGTCGCTGCAGCGGCAATCCTCCTTCGGACAATGCCAGCGCCATCCACTGCGGAGGGGCGACAAGTCTACGACGAGCTTCATGGGCTCCTTGAGTGTGCTGCGGTGCAGCAAGCCGAGAGCTCTGCGTCTCGACGACGTGAGCCCGAGGCCGAGCCATCCGCGGCACCCTCTCGACAAGAAAGGGAGCCCTTAGTTCATCCTGAACCGTGAGGGGCGCCAGAATGCAACACGGCTCCATCAGTACGCGCCTGTCTTGGCGACGACCCCGACGCACAGGTCATTCCCGATGCGCACCGCCACCAGAAGGAGGATGGCGCCGCACGCGGTTATCACCCGCGCCGAGGTGGACGGTATGACAGCGAGGAGGATAGGAGCCCTTCACCTGAACCTTCGGGCCCTCGCGTCTTCAGCGAGGCCATCTGGAGGGCCCGATTTCTGGCCTGGTTTCGTCAACCGGCTAACATCATCAAATACTCTGAGGAAATGAACCCCGACATGTGGCTTGCTGACTACCGCCTAGCTTGTCAGCTGGGCAGCACGGATGATGACCTACTCATCATTTGCAACCTTCCCCTGTTCTTAGCCGACTCGGCGAGAGTTTGGCTAGAACATCTTCCACCACGGCGAATTCATGATTAGGCCGATCTGGTCAGGGTCATTGTAGGGAACTTCTAGGGCACATACGTGCGCCCTAGGAATACCTAGGACCTCAGAAGCTGCCGCCAGAATCCGGATGAGACTCTTTGTGAGTTCATTCGGTGCTTTTCCAAGCAATGCACCGAGCTTCCCAACGTCACCGATGCGGATGTCATTGGGGCATTCATTGCCGGCACCACGTGCAGGGAGCTAGTCCATGAGTTGGGCCGCAAGTCTCCTACCAAGGCAAGCGAGCTCCTGGATATTGCCACCAACTTCGCCACAGGCGAAGAGGCGGTCGGAGCCATCTTCCCCGACGCCAAGGAAAAGCGGAAGGAGGACGCCACCGAACACTCTGCCTCCCATGACCCAAAGAAGAAGAAGAAAAAAGGCAGGCTGGGGAAGCGCCAGAACTAGAAGGACACCCTCGTCGTCGCTGCAGAACGCAAAAACCCCCGAGTCCCCCTCCTGGGGCCCCGGGAGTTTTCGATGAGATGCTCAAGAAGCCATGCCCCTATCACAAGGGACCGATAAAACACACCCTAGAGGAATGCACCATGATGCGGCGCTACTTCTCGCGGGGCGGTCAGCCCAAGGACGATGTCGAGAAGAAAGCAATGGATGCCTAGGAGGGCGATGGTAAGGATGAAGGGTTCCCCAAAGTGAAGAACTGCTTCATGATCTTCGACGGTCGTTCGGCGCAACTCACGACACGCCAAAGAAAGTGCGAACACCGAGAGTTCTACGTGACGGAGCCTGCCACCCCATCGTTCCTCGATTGGTCTGAGGAAGCCATCATGTTTGGCCAAGATGACCACCCGGAGTACATCTCGAACCCAGGACACTACCCACTTGTCGTTGACCCCGTCATTGGCAATGCCTGACTCACCAAAATCTTGATGGACGGAGGCAGTGGCCTCAACATCTTGTATGCCAAGACTCGACCTCATGGGGATCGATAGGTCTCGGCTGTGAGTCGATGAAACACCGTTCCACGGTGTCGTGGTAGGACATCATGCCACCCCTCTTGGACAGATCGATCTGCCCGTCTGCTTTGGGTCTCCTTCCAACTTCTAGAGGGAAACCCTCACCTTCGAGGTTGTTGGGTTCCATGGGACCTACCATGCCATTCTGGGACGACCATGCTACGTCAAATTCATGGTCGTCCCCAACTACACTTACCTCAAGATGAAGATGTCCGGCCCCAACAGCGTTATCACCGTTGGCTCGGCATACAAACATGACTACGAATGCGACGTGGCTTGCACCGAGTACGCCGAGGCCCTCTTCGAGTCAGACACCTTGGATGTCAATTTGGAGAGGCTCTCCAAGGATATCCTCGACCCCAAGCATCATGCCAGTAGCTTTGAGCCAGCAGAGGAAGTCAAACTCGTCTCGCTCAGCCCCAATGACCCCAACGGCAAGGTGCTCAAGGTCAGCGCGGCACTCGACCCAAAATAGGAAGCTGTGCTCGTCGACTTCCTCCACGCAAATGCAGACATATTTGCGTGGGGTCCCTCGAACATGCTGGGCATCCTGAGGGAGGTCACTGAGCACTCCTTGGACATCTGAGCTGGCTCCAAACCTGCAAAGCAGCGTCTACGCCGATTCGACGAAGAAAAGCGTCGAGCCATTGGGGAGGAGGTGCACAAGCTTTTGGCGGCTGGATTCATCAAGTAGGTATTCCATCCTGAGTGGTTGGCTAACCCTATGTTAGTTAAGAAGAAGAATGGGAAATGGAGAATGTGTGTAGATTATACTAGTCTAAATAAGGCATGTCCAAAGCACCCTTTTCCATTACCTCGAATCGATCAAATCATTGATTCCACTGCGGGGTGTGAATTGTTATCCTTTCTTGATGCATACTTTGGCTATCACCAAATAAAAATAAAAGAGTCTGACCAGCTCGCGACTTCTTTCATCACTCCGTTTGGCACGTATTGCTACGTTAACATGTTGTTTGGTCTCAAAAACACGGGAGCCACATACTAGCGATGTATGCTCGGGGTTTTTGGGGACCTCATCGGGCAAACCGTTGAGGCGTACATAGATGATATCGTTGTCAAGTCCAGAGAGTCTAGTGACCTCATCACTGATCTGGACGCAACATTCCGTTGTCTCAAAAAGAAAAACATCAAACTGAACCCTAAGAAGTGTGTCTTTGGTGTACCCCCGAGGCATGCTCTTGGGATTCGTTGTCTCTGAGCGTGGCATCGAGGCTGACCCGAAAATTTTTTTGGCCATCGCTAACATGGTGCCGATCCGAAACTTGAAAGGGGTACAGAAGCTCATGGGTTGCCTCGCATCCCTCAGCCACTTCATCTCACGCCTCAGCGAAAAGGTTCTGCCCCTGTACCGCCTCCTCAAGAAATCTGAGCACTTCTCCTAGACTCCCGAGGCCCAGGAGGCTCTCGATAGGCTCAAAGCGCTACTCTCCAAGGCTCCTATCCTCGTGCCACCATTAGAAAGGGAGCCTCTCTTGCTATATGTCACGGCGACCAACCATGTGGTCAGCGCGGCCATCGTCGTCGAGCGAAAGGAGGAGGGGCATGCGCTCCCAATTTAGCGGCCAGTCTACTTCATTAGTGAAGTCTTGTCCAAAACCATGACTCGGTACCCACAGATCCAAAAGCTGCTCTACGTCGTGGTCTTGGCTCGGCGCAAGCTGCGTCACTACTTTGAGTCTCATTTGGTGATCGTGGTCTCATCCTTCCCCCTGGGGGAGGTGATCCAAAACCGAGAGGCAACAGGAAGAATTGCCAAGTGGGCAGTGGAGCTCATGGGCGACGGCCTTGTCTATGCGCCCCGAAAGGCAATCAAGTCGCAGATCCTTGTTGACTTCCTGGCCAAGTGGACTAACTCCCAATTACCACTGACCCAAATCCAGGCCAAATGCTGGACAATGTACTTCGACGGTTCTCTAATGAAGATTGGCGCTAGCGTCGGCCTCATTTTCATCTCTCCCCTCAGAGTTTGCATGCGCTACGTGATCTGGCTCCACTTCGCGCCCTCTAACAACGTAGCAGAGTACGAGGGCCTTATCAACGACCTCCACATCACCGTTGAGCTGGGGATCAAGCGCCTCAACGTCCGAGGAGACTTGCAACTCATCGTCGACCAAGTAATGAAGGAGTCAAGCTGTCATGACCCCAAAATGGAAGCTTATTGCAAAGCGGTTCGGCGCCTAGAAGAGAGATTCGATGGCCTTGAGCTCAATCACATCGCACGCAAGCACAATGAGGCCATGAATGAACTAGCAAAGATTGCGTTGGGTCGAACCATGGTTCCCCAGGCGTCTTCGCCAGTGACCTCCACAAGCCCTCCGTCGACAATGGGAATTCAGGGCAAGAAGGCAACCAGCCGCCTGAGCCTACACTTGGGTTGGATTCTCCTGAAGGATCTGACCCCCCTCGACGCCTGAGCCCGAGGTCATGGAAATAGATGAACAACTTGACCACGACGATGAACCGGATTGGCGGATCCTATATCTAGCACGTCTCGTCCAAGGGGTGCTCCCCCTAGATTAGACGCGATCATGGCGACTCACCCGGCGGGCCAAGTCATTCGTGCTGTTGGATAGGGAACTATACAAACACAACACCTTAGGAATCCTACAGCGTTGCATTCCCCTCAAGGACGGGAGGCAATTGCTTCAGGAAATACACTTGGGGGCTTACGACCACCATGCAGCGCCTCAAACGTTGGTCGAGAACGCCTTCCGCCAAAGCTTCTATTGGCTAACTATTGTGGCCAACGCCACCGAGATCGTACGCTCCTATGAAGGGTGCCAATTCTACACACGACAAACGCATCTCCCGGCCCAAGCTCTCCAAACGATTCCCATTACATGGCCCTTTGCTATGTGGGGTCACGATCTAGTTGGACCTTTACAAAAGGCACCCGAGGGCTACACGCACCTGCTCGTAGCCATGGACAAGTTCTCCAAGTGGATCAAGGCTCGCCCCATTGCCAAAATCAAATCTGAGCAGGCGGTACTGTTCTTCACGGATATCATCCACCGCTTCGGGGTTCCCAATTCCATTATCACCAACAACGATACACAGTTCACCGGTAGAAAATTCTTGGAGTTCTGCGATGACTACCACATTCATGTGGACTGGTCAGCAGTGGCTCACCCGAAGACAAATGGCCAGGTGGAGCGTGCCAATGGCATGATCCTTCAAGGCCTAAAGCCAAGAATCTTCAACCGGCTGAACAAATTCGGCAGAAAATAGCTCGCCGAGCTCCCTTTGGTCATTTGGAGTCTAAGGACAACCCTGAGCCATGCTATGGGTTCTACGCCATTTTTTATGGTCTATGGGTCTGAGGCTGTCCTCCCCACGGATCTTGAATATGGCACCCCTAGAATTAGAGCCTATGACGAGCAGGGAAATTAGACCACCCATAAAGAAGCACTGGACCAGTTAGACGAGGCTCAAGATGTTGCGCTATTACACTCGGCTAAATACCAGCAAGCTTTACGGCGTTACCATTCCTGACGCATCCGAGGCTGAGCACTTAATGTCGGATATTTGGTGCTAAGGCTAAAACAATCCAACAAAGGATGTCACAAGCTCACGCCACCATAGGAAGGCCCGTTCATCGTCGCCGAGGTGCTAAAGCCTGGAACCTACAAGCTGGCCAATGAGAATGGCAAAATATTCACCAATGCTTAGAACATCGAGCAGCTATGTCGCTTTTACCCTTAAGCTCCCAAGCTTTGTACATATTTTTATCTCGAAAGCAATAAAGAAACGTTCTTTACTAATCACACTTTCAAGAATCAATCTTGACCCGCTAGCAAGGACGAAAGCGTCTCTCCTTAACCGCGTGAAACGAGCGAGGCCCGGCCCTGCCACTGGCAAGGCTGAGCCTCCCTTGGGGGCTAAGGGGGACCCCCCAGGTCCCAATGTTTTTACCACCTTTTCGAAAAAGACTCCACCCTAGTCTCTCTCGTGCTTCGGTAGAAAAACCCATGAAATCCAAAAGAGCAAGAGAACGTACCAAAGCTAGGGTCGGTCGAGCCGCAAGACCACCTACGCCCCCAGGCTACAGCACCTCCACTCACCACTCTTTGCCTAAGGAACAACTCGTGCTCTAGAAAGACTTCATGGGCATTCGCCCAAGTGCAGAACGAGAGACAAGGGTTCGGGAGACACAGCGAAAAAACGCTCATAAAACTTACTCTCTAAGGCACACACGAGTGTGGGAACTCAGAAGAGAATGATACACGAGAATAATGAGCATCTTCATTACAAAGGCCTCAAAGGGCCGCACGCTTGTTCCACCATAAGAGCTAACCTATTACACGAGCGCAATGGCACAGACTTCTTCACAGGTCAAGAGGAGGGGGAACAACTTCGTCCTCAAAACGGGCCACCAAGATGGCGCCAGGAGCCTCAGCTGCGTCAATAAGCTTCTCCAGCTCGGGATCAGGCATGTCAACGAAACCTTCACTAACATCCTAGAGGTTGGGACTGGCGTAGTGCGAAGTCATCACCGCCAGAGCCCGCTTTATGCTAGTATGGAGGGCGTCACGTACTCGCTCACACACACTACCATAGAGGGCAGTAAGGCAGCTCCGAAGGGAACTATCCGACTAGACCCCCTCTTGGGTCTCAAGAGTGCCGTAGACCACCCTCGCGGCACTCTGCAGTGTAGTATGCTCCCTGGTCTCAGCATCCAAGGTTGTCTACAGCACCACAGAGGACATGGTGGTGTTAGCCAGATCTGTCTCCAAGCCTGCTCCGAACAAGAGAAAACAAAGGGATAAGCGCTAACACAACAGTCAACATTCGGAGTACAGTCGAAGGAACATTACCTTCCACTTTCTGCTTCCACTGCAGAGTCTCTGCCTAGGCCGCCTTGGCCGATTGGACAGCCTGAGCCACGGCGCCCTCATTCAGCTGGAGCTTGGTCTTCATCTTTGCCACCTCAACGCGAAGGCTATGGGCGGCAGCAACCTCTCTCTCCACCTCAGCCTTTAGGGCATCCCATTCGGTGCTCACCTGAGCAAGCCCATCCTCCAACCCTTGCGTTTTCTCCACTAGGGAAGTGATCTCCCCCTGAGCTATGGCTAACTCCGCCTTCAAGTCAAAGCAGCGCACGTGGAGATCTGCCGTCTCAGCGCTCCTCTCAGCCAGTAGCCCGTTCGCCCTAGCAAGGGACTCCCTCTGCCGGTCAAGCTGAACCTGGAGACCATCCTTTTGGCAGAGGAGCTCGGCTTTAGCTCGAGACCTCTCCCTGAGTTCCTGAAACGAGGAGAGCAAGTCTTAGGGCCTTCCGCGAGGACTCAGAGGCAGGAGGAAGCGTTTTGGGAAAAGAGAAAGGGACTTACCTCGGCAGTGTTAGGAAGATCTTGGGTGAGGATACGGAGCGTTGTCCTCAAAGACCGCTCAGCCAGTCTCTTGAACCCACCTAGGACCGCCCAGTGCGCCTCCTTAGAGTTTCCCACGAAAACAGGCACTGGGTCGGCCCACGGGTTGGTCCCAACGGGGACGATAGCCAAACTCCCCTTGACTTCTAGCCCCTCCAGCGTCAACGGGATGACCATCTCCGCCGTACTAGGCACCTCGGCGTCCAGCACCCCCTTCCCATGTGGCCTAGGAGGCTCGCCCGAGGAGATGGTGTGGACTTCCCTCTCCCCGCCACTACCTCCCGGCTAATCTCTCGTCTGGGGCAACGCTGAGGCCATCTCAGCCACCACCTTCCCCGCGTCGACAAGCGTTGCTTCCTTGGAGGACTTGGCCACCTCGACCTCATCGACTTTGGCCATCGTGGCCTCATCGGTTTCAGCCGCCAGGCCCCGCCGATCATGGCCGCTCTAGCCTCTTGCTTCTTGGCAGCTTTAGCCTCGGCGGCTGCCTTCTCCTATGCAGCTCGCGTCGCCTCGTCGGCGTGGACCAAGGCAGCTCTGCGCTGTAGGGCGGCTTCGGCAGCAGCCACCCACTTGAAAGGTCTTGATGGCTAGAGGGGGGGTGAATAGCCTTTTTAAAAATTTCTACAAAGACAAGCTAAACAAGTTTATCAATATAACAAATAGCGAGAAGCGAGTTTTGCTTAGCCTACGGGGTAATTGCAAGCCACCTAACCAATTCACAATTCTAGTATATTTTCACTCAACCACACAAGTCAAACCAAGAAGGTAACTACAACTACAACTAGCAAGCTACAAAAAAGAGCTACTCTAGCAAAGCTAACTAGCTAGCAAAGATAACTAAGAAGGTAATGTGGAGTTGAGTTGGGAGAGTTTCACCGAGGGGCGAAGAATTGAGCCAACCAATCAATATGATCAAGAGATGATAATCAAGATAACCAATTCACCAAGATAAATCAATCACAATCAACGAAGTGAAGACACGAAGATTTATCCCGAGGTTCACGTGCTTGTCGCCACGCTAGTCCCCGTTGTGTCCCTTTTCACCACGTGGTTCGGTGGCTAATCGGTCTCACACTGAGCCTTTCAAAAGGCGCCACAAGAACCTACCAAATGGCAAAAGGATGCAAATGACACAAGCAATCCACTAATGTTGCCTTTGGCGCTTCGTTGAGGTAGGCACAAACCCCTCACAATCACCGGAGGTGGCCAAGAACAAACACCAACTCTTGCCAACGCCTCCAAGCTGCTCCATGCTGTCTAGGTGGTGGCAACCACCAAGAGAAACAAGAATCCCACAGCAAATCAACCACCAAGTGCCAACTAGATGCAATCTCACAATGCAAATGCACTTGGATCACTCAATCTCACTTTGAATATGCAAAGAAGTAAGAGAGATGAGTGGGAGGGGAGTTGCTTAGCTCAAAGTGCTCACAAGTATGTCAAAGAATGCAAGAGATAGAGCTTTGAGCCGTCCAACGAGTATTTATAGATGTACCCCTTCGAATAGAGCCGTTAGGCACTTGAAAAGGCTGAAGTCACGCTGACCAGACGCGCTGGTCGTGCGGACCGGACGCGCTGGTCGCACCACGTCGCTCGACCGGACGCGTCGATCTCAAACTGACCGGACGCGCTGGTCTCGTAATTGACTGGACGCGCTGGTCAAGACTGAGTAGCACTTCAAGGAAACAGTGACCGGACGCACTGCAGAACTAATCAGACGCCATAGTGCCCATGTCCGATTAGAGTCCAGTAAGCTCCCTCAGCGACCGGACGCGTCCGGTTGACTGTGACCGAACGCGCTGCGCGTCCGATCAAAACGCTGAGACACGCGCAGACGCTGAACACTGACCGGACGTGTTCGGTCAAATAGAGACCGCATCCGATCCAGTGTCTGGTCACTTATGTGACCTTCGTTCGCCTCCGTTTGTTTTCTGACTTCTGGCGTAGTGGAAAATAGTCGTTTTAACTCCTCAAAAACGCCTGAATCCCGCCTCTCAAGCTCGGCGGGAGGGAGAGAGGACTCCAAACCCTCTCTACCGCTCAAACTCTAACGCCATCGCAAATGTGCTAACACCACCAAGTGATCACGTCAAGTGTGAGTGTGTTAGCATTTTCACAATCATTTTTCGAGGCATTATTAGTTCTATCCAAATGCATATGATTATGAAATGCACATCTAGAGGCACTTAGGAGTTCAATAGCTGCGTCATTCCCCTCTTTATAGTACGGCTATCTATCCTATAATGTAACCACACCCACTAGGTGTCTTGGCTACTAAAACACAACCCTTAAGCATATACCTTTGCCTTGATCATGTAGGGTTGCGTCCAAATCCAAGTGTGGCCATCATGATCACCATGTCCATCTTGCCACCAACCTTGGAATGTACTAATCCTCATATGCTATATACAACTTAGGCATAGGATTAGTACTTAGGCATTGTCACTAATTACCAACACCAAACATAGAGCTTTCAATCTCCCCCTTGTTGGTAATTGGTGACAACCCTTTCACAAAGATATTATGATAGAATTTTGATTGAACCTGTGTCACATTGTCCAAGTATATTATCATGTGTAAGAATTATGGACATGTGATCATGAATTCAAATTGATAGCAATGACTCCCCTACATGTATGCTATATGTTTGGATTTAGGAAGCATACATGCTTAGATAGGAAAATATAGGAGCATTGACTACCAATAGGTGCTAAGTGTTTTAGATTATAGACCTTTGAAGCGTGATACCATCGGAGTAGCGATAAACACCATCTTAGCACCTTGTGTAGTTAGATACCACTTGGAAAAGCACAAACATAACTAGAAACCTCGTGAGATCAACATTATAAGAAAGGCTCTAGTACCACTTTGAAAAACATGAAGCAAGAAAAATCTAACTACTTCCTATTCATGCTAGTACCTCAATATACCATTCAAGTTATACTAGCAAGTCACCACACAAGCAATGTATCGGAGAAAAAGAAATGCATAACTATGCATCATACATATGAAGTGCACATGGAAATGCAACATTCATGCTTAAGAGCTTGGTCCCCCTACTTGTGTGCTTAAAATTTTAGTTCATCCCCTTCTTTTATCAATTTCTCCCCTTTTAGAATCTATCTTTATGAACAACATTTTTCTCCCCCTTTGTACTTCTCCCCCTTTAAGTTCTATCTTTGTGAACAACATTTTCTCCCCCTTTGACACCAATGACCACAAGGGACTAATTTTAGATAGAATATCATATCATGTTATGGGGTGAGGA
The DNA here is from genome assembly GCA_038087645.1 of Saccharum hybrid cultivar R570. Taxonomy (NCBI): domain Eukaryota; kingdom Viridiplantae; phylum Streptophyta; class Magnoliopsida; order Poales; family Poaceae; genus Saccharum; species Saccharum hybrid cultivar. The sequence goes on from JAQSUU010000170.1 coordinate 80,648, forward strand.
TCAAGTTTGTGGTTCAACCTAGATTGATTGCATGAATAAAATGCTTTGGTTTGATCCAAGGGCAAGCTTCTTCACACCTCACTAGAAGGGTTATCATGCACCATGTTGAAGCAAATACTTAGACAAGTGATCTAGATTAAACACTTAGGATCACAAGCTACTTAAACAAGTTATATGCTACCACTAGATCACACAAGACATGGAAACAATAGTGGCACCATATAAACTTCAAATTCATTTGATTTTCATGAATGAGCCTAAAACATGTAAATTATGACTATATGCACTAAACAAGTCCTTAGCATAGAATGTATGACATGTCAACCAATTGTACCTTAGGGCTTGAAGGAGAGGCATGTCATAACATTGGGGTGCATCAACTTATATTGGAGAAGTCAAGTATGTTCAACTTATTCTTTAGCTTGTGAAATCTCTTCTCATCAAGTGGCTTGGTGAATAGATCGGCTAGTTGATCTTCGGTGCCCACACTCTCAATAGCAATGTCACCCTTTTGTTGATGATCTCTAATGAAATGATGGCGAACATCAATATGCTTTGTTCTTTGATGTTGAACCAGATTGTTGGTTAGCTTCATGGCACTTTCATTATCACATAGCAATGGCACATTCTTGAAGTTGATTCCAAAATCCTTCAATGTTGCCTTCATCCACAAGATTTGTGCACAACAACTACCCGCGGCGATGTATTCGACTTCGGTGGTAGATAGTGCAATACTATTTTGCTTCTTGGATGACCATGAGACAAGTGATCTTCCCAACAATTGACAAGTCCCGGAGGTGCTCTTTCTCTCAACTTTGTCACTGGCATAGTCGGAATCCGAATATCCAACTAGCTCAAAGCTTGCACCTTTGGGATACCATAATCCAACATCTTGTGTATGCTTCAAATACCTTAATATTCTCTTTGTTGCCTTCAAATGACTTTCTCTTGGTGAGGCTTGAGATCTTGCACACATGCATACACTAAACATTACATCGGGCCTTGATGTCGTCACATAGAGTAGGCTACCAATCATTGATCTATATATCTTTTGATCCACCATGTTGCCACTATTGTCAATATCCAAGCTTCCATTAGTGCTCATTGGGGTTGTAATTCCCTTTGCATCTTCCATGCCAAACTTCTTGAGCATATCTTTGATGTACTTGGTTTGGCTCACAAATGTTCCTTCCTTCATTTGTTTGATTTGAAGTCCAAGAAAGAAACTAAGTTCACCGATCATTGACATTTCAAATTCCTTTGCCATCATTTTTCCAAACTCATCACAATAATCTTGATTGGTTGAACCGAATATGATATCATCAATATATATTTGCAACACAAACAAGTCTTTCCCAATCTTCTTGATGAAGAGAGTAGTATCCACTTTGCCCATGACAAATCCTTTGGATAGCAAGAAATCTCTTAATCTTTCATACCATGCTCTAGGTGCTTGCTTCAATCCATACAAAGCTTTTCTCAATTTGTAGACATGATTGGGTTTCTTGTCATCTTCAAAACCAGGAGGTTGCTTCACATACACCTCTTCTTGAATGTACCCATTAAGAAATGTACTTTTCACATCTATTTGATATAGCTTGATATTGTGAGCACAAGAATAGGCAAGTAAGATCCTAATTGCTTCCAATCTTGCAACCGGGGCATATGTTTCACCAAAGTCAAGACCCTCTATTTGTGTGTAACCTTGAGCCACTAGTCTTGCTTTGTTTCTTACTACTATTCCATCTTGATTTTGCTTGTTGTGAAAGACCCATCTTATTCCAATGACATTGTGATCCTTAGGTCTCTCAACTAGTTCCCATACTTCATTTCTCTTGAAGTTGTTGAGCTCTTCATGCATTGCATTTACCCAATCCGGATCTCTCAATGCTTTATCAATGTCCTTGGGTTCTTCCATTGACACAAAAAAAGAGTGTGCACAAAATGATGCAAATCTTGATCTAGTTTGAACTCCCCTTTGTATGTCACCAATGATGGAATCCAATGGATGGTCTCTTGCAATGTTAGTTGGTTGAAGCACTTGGACTTGATTGCTTGGATGTTGATGTAGATCATGAGTTGGAGATGATGAACTAGCCACTTGTTGATCTTGTTGCACTTGAGATGATGTACTAGCTTGATTTTGTATTAGAGAACCACTAGCTTGTGTAATTGGACTTTGGAGCACTTGATCTTTGTTGTCATCCACATCAATCACTTGCTTTGGTCTAATATCACCAATATCCATTCCTTTCATAGCATTGGTCAATTGAGTTTCTCTCACATCATCCAAGTTATCTTCCTCATCTTGAGAACCATTGGTTTTATCAAATTCAACATCATGCACTTCTTCAAGTTGACCACTAGCCAAATTCCAAACTCTATAAGCTTTGCTAGTAGTGGAGTAACCAAGTAAGAATCCTTCATCACATTTCTTCTCAAACTTGCTCAATCTAGTGCCTTTCTTTAATATATAGCATTTGCAACCAAAAACCCAAAAGTATGTAATGTTGGGCTTTCTTCCATTCAATATCTCATATGGTGTCTTCTCTAGGAATTTGTGGCAATAGAGGCGGTTGCTATAGAAGCAAGCCGTGTTGATTGCTTTGGCCCAAAATGAATGACTCACATTATACTCATTCAACATTGATCTTGCCATATCAATCAAGGTTCTATTCTTCCTCTCAACTAAGCCATTAGATTGAGGTGTATACTTGGCCGAAAATTGATGCTTAATTCCAAGCTCATCACATAGCTCATCAACTCTTGTGTTTCTAAACTCACTTCCATTGTCACTTCTCACTTTCTTGATTGTAGTCTCAAACTCATTTTATACTCTCTTGATGAACTTCTTGAATATGTCAAATACATCACTCTTGTCCACAAGAAAGAATACCCATGTATATCTAGTGAAATCATGCACAATCACAAAGCCATACTTGTTGCCACCAATGCTTGTGTATGTAGTTGGCCCAAATAGATCCATGTGCAACAACTCAAATGCCTTAGAAGTACTCATAATGCTCTTCAATGGATGAGTGTTGCCCACTTGCTTTTCTGGCTTGACATGCACTACATAGCTTATATTTCTCAAATGTGACATCCTTCAAGCCTCTAACTAAGTCATGGTTCACTAAATTGTTCAATTGCTTTATGCCAACATGACCAAGTATTCTATGCCATAACCAAACTATACTTGATTTGGTGAGCAAGCATGTTGAGAGTTGAGTGTCACTAGCATTGAAATCAACCAAGTATAGATTCTCATATCTAAAGCCTTTGAAGATCAAGTTGGAGCCATCAACACTAACTATCTCCACATCATCAACACCAAATATACACTTGAAACCTAGATCACACAATTGAGCAACCGACAATAAGTTGAAATTGAGCTTTTCAACTAGTAGCACATTGGAGATGTTATGATCATTAGAGATTGCAATCCTTCCAAGAGCCTTCACATCACCCTTGCTATTGTCACCAAATGTGATACTATCAATGCCACTATCATTTGATTTGAGAGAGTTGAACATTCTTGAATCACCGGTCATATGTTGAGAGCACCCACTATCAAGCACCCAATGCCTTCCTTCGGCTTTGTAATTGACCTACAAAACAAATTAATGTTTCTTAGGTACCCATACTTATTTGGGTCATTGGAGGTTAGTCACTAAGCTCTTTGGTACCCAAATGGCCTTCTTCTTTGGACCCTCAATTGGTGTACCAACAAACTTAGCTTGCACACCCTTCACACCCTTGGTAAGAACATAACAAGAATCAAAAGAAATGCAATCCATTTTAGCATGAAACTTGTTGTTGTTCTTGTTCATTTTATTACAATTAATCTTTAGATGCCTAACTTGCTTGCATCTATTGCAATAACGACCATTGCTCTTCACAAAGCGAGGCTTTGGAGTAGCAAAGGTCGCCTTGCCCTTCTTAGGAGTATAGCCCAAACTCTCTTTGTTAAGAGAGAACCTTTGGCTACCCAAGCATTTTAGCAAGCGGGCATCCCCACCATAGGCATTGCCTAATGCGCGGGTGAGATCATCCACCTCTCTCTTGAGAGTCTCATTCTCAACCACAAGTGATGAATCACTAGTAGTAGAGATAGAGTTGGTTGTGGTGGATGATGATGAGCTACATGAAGCATTAGTAGGACTAACAAATAAAGAATCATCAATAATATCACATGTTAGTCCAATATCACAAGTGATAATCACTTGCTCCTCCTTGGCTTCCTTCATAAACTTCTCCAACTTGAGGTCCTTTTCCTTGATGAGCTTAAGTAGAGTGGAGTGGGCTTCCTTAAGCCTAGTGTGAGCAACTTCAAGGTCCTCATGGTCTTCCTTTAGACACTCACGAGAGGCCTCTAGCTCATCAAAGGATTTCCTAAGAGCTTTAAGCTCTTGTTCAATTTATTTGCACTCCTTACTCTTTTTGAGAGCAACAAGCTCCTCCATTAAGGCATCATTTTCATTGCTCTTGGCAATGAGCTCTTGCTCCAAGATTTTGCATCTCTTGGTGGTCCTCTTGTAGCCCTTGCTCATTTGATCTATTATGCCTAATAGATCATCCTTGGAGTAGTCCTCATCCTCATCATCATCACTCCTACAACCATCACTAGCACAAGAATCATTATCACTATCATCATATTTTATCTTGGTAGGCTTGGCCATAAGGCATGTCGATGTAGTGTCAAAGAGGGATGGCTTGTTGGAGAGGGCGATGCTTGCAATGGCTCGCCAAGTGGTCCTCTTATCATCACTAGAGCTTGCATCATCATCACTATCGGAGTTATCACTATCCCAAGTGACCACATAGCCACCACCCTTCTTCTTCTTGTTGATAGTGAAGCTCTTCTTATCTTTCTTCTCCTTCTTATCCTTCTTGTTCTTCTTCAACTTCAACTCCCCATCATGATATCTTTTGTCTTCATAGGGGCACTTTGCCACTACATGATTGGGGCTATTGCAATTGTAGCAAAGCACCTCCTTTGCCTTCATGAAGTCCCTTCTCTTTCTTGCACCATAGCCTCTCTTCTTCATGAATCGACCCATCTTTTGCACTAGAAGGGCCATGATCTCATCATTAAATGGATCATCATCATCAACAACCTTGCTCTTGCCCTTGGAAGAAGAAGCCTTGAATGCGGTGGTCTTCTCTTGCTTGACCTTGATCTCCTTCTTCTCATCTTCATCTTCATCATCATCATATTGAGCATCGGTCATGACATCCCCAAGCACTTGGTTTGGAGTCACCTTGTCCAAACCCTCTCTTTGGATTATCTTCCTCAAGATAGCAAACTTCTTAGGTAAGTTCATCAAGAACTTATGTGAGAAGTCCTTGTCCTTGACATCTTCTCCTAGGCTCTTGAGATCATTGACAATAACTTGTAGCCTATAGAACATCTCCGGTATAGACTCATCATCCTTCATCTTGAAGCTTGCAAACTTGTCCTTGAGCATATAGAGCTTGGCACTCTTTACCGTTGAAGTGCCCTCATATGTTTCCTCTAATCTTATCCACACTTCACTTGCCATCTCAAGATCCTTGATTTGCTCAAAAACCTTTGCATCAATCCCATTGTAGAGAGTGTTGAGAGCCATAGTGTTGCATTGGTTGTTGATGCGGTCATTGTTGGTGAGGTTGTCAGGATCAATGATAGCATAATCATGATGTGTCACCTCCCAAACGTTCTCATGAATAGAGCCAAGATATTGCTTCATCTTTCTTTTCCAATGATCAAAAGATGTGACACCATCAAAGAATGGAGGCTTGCCCCCGACATGGTTGAATACAACTTGAGCCATCTTACACTGAGGTTGTTAAGCCTTGCAAACGATGACCACAGCTCTGATACCACTTGAAAGGTCTTGATGGCTAGAGGGAGGGTGAATAGCCTTTTTAAAAATTTCTACAAAGACAAGCTAAACAAGTTTATCAATATAACAAATAGCGAGAAGCGAGTTTTGCTTAGCCTATGGGGTGATTGCAAGCCACCTAACCAATTCAGAATTCTAGTATATTTTCACTCAACCGCACAAGTCAAACCGAGAAGGTAACTACAACTACAACTAGCAAGCTACACAAAAGAGCTACTATAGCAAAGGTAACTAGCTAGCAAAGATAACTAAGAAGGTAATGCGGAGTTGAGTTGGGAGAGTTTCACCGAGGGGCGAAGAATTGAGCCAACCAATCAATATGATCAAGAGATGATAATCAAGATAACCAATTCACCGAGATAAATCAATCACAATCAACGAAGTGAAGACACGAAGATTTATCCCGAGGTTCACGTGCTTGCCGGCACGCTAGTCCCCGTTGTGTCCCTTTTCACCACGTGGTTCAGTGGCTAATCGGTCTCATACCGAGCCTCTCAAAAGGCACCACAAGAACCTACCAAATGGCAAAAGGTTGCAAATGACACGAGCAATCCACTAATATTGCCTTTGGCGCTTCGTCGAGGTAGGCACATACCCCTCACAATCACCGGAGGTGGCCAAGAACAAACACCAACTCTTGCCAACGCCTCCAAGCTGCTCCAAGCCATCTAGGTGGTGGCAACCACCAAGAGAAACAAGAATCCCACAGCAATTCAACCACCAAGTGCCAACTAGATGCAATCTCACAATGCAAATGCACTTGGATCACTCAATCTCACTTCAAATATGCAAAGAAGTAAGAGAGATGAGTGGGAGGGGAGTTGCTTAGCTCAAAGTGCTCACAAGTGTGTCAAAGAATGCAAGAGATAGAGCTTTGAACCGTCCAACGAGTATTTATAGACGTACCCCTTCGAATAGAGCCGTTAGGCACTTGAAAAGGCTGAAGTCGCGCTGACCGGACGCGCTGGTCACACCGCGTCGCTCAACCGGACGCGCCGAGCTCAAACCGACCGGACGCGCTAGGCTTGACCGGACACGCTGGTCTCGTAATTGACCAGATGCGCTGGTCAAGACTGAGTAGCACTTCGACGAAACAGCGACCGGACGCGATGTAGAACTGATCGGACGCCACAGTGCCCACGTCTGGTTGGAGTCCAGTAAGCTCCCTCAACGACTGGACACGTCTGGTCGACTGTGACCGAACGCGCTGTGCGTCCGATCAAAACGCTGAGACACGCACAGACGCTGAACACTGACGAACGTGTTCGATCAAATAGAGACCGCGTCCGATCCAGCGTCTGGTCACTTCTGTGACCTCCGTTCGCCTCCGTTTGTTTTCTGACTTCCGACGTAGTGGAAAATAGTCGTTTCAACTCCTCAAAAACGCCTGAATCCCGCCTCTCAAGCTCGGCGGGAGGGAGAGAGGACCCCAAACCCTCTCTACCGCTCAAACTCCAACGCCATCGCAAATGTGCTAACACCACCAAGTGATCACGTCAAGTGTGAGTGTGTTAGCATTTTCACAATCATTTTTCGAGGCGTTATTAGTTCTATCCAAATGTATATGATTATGAAATGCACATCTAGAGGCACTTAGGAGTTCAATAGCCACGTCATTCCCCTCTTTATAGTACGGCTATCTATCCTATAATGTAACCACACTCACTAGGTGTCTTGGTTACTAAAACACAACCGTTAAGCATATACCTTTGCCTTGATCACGTAGAGTTGCGTCCAAATCCAAGTGCGGCCATCATGATCACCATGTCCATCTTGCCACCAACCTTGGAATGTACTAATCCTCATATGCTATATACAACTTAGGCATAGGATTAGTACTTAGGCATTGTCACTACGGTCAGACCGCCGTCCCTTAGCCTCTTCAGGGCATCAAGCAGGGGCTGCAGCCTAGGCTGCTTAGCGCTGGGGACCCCCCATCTCCACTTGGACAACCTCTCTGTCACGACACGGCCTGTGAATGGAGGCAATCGACTGTCATCATTGCAGAGGTAGAACCAGCCCTCCTGCCATCCCCTATTCGATGATGTAAGCTGGGCAGGGATGTACGAGCTCGAACGCACCTGGCGCACTTGCAGGGTGTATCCTCCTGCCCTCACCATCTTCCGTGAGCCCCCACTCTCGGCTGCCTTGGTGAAGTGCTCCGCCTTGAAGAGGTGGAGCCACAAATTCCAATGGGGAGGGATGCCCAGGTAACCCTCGCACACGGCGACGAAGATGGCCGCCTGCGTGATAGAGTTGGGGTTGAAATTGTGAAGCTCCACCTCATACCAGAAGGGGAGCGCCCGCAGGAACCGGCTTGCTGGAACCCCCAGCCCCCGCTCATGGAACGCCACGAAGCTAAGGACATAGCCCACTGGCAGATTTGGCACATCGACGCCCTCCTCCGGCGCAATCCACTCCGGTGCAATGGCACTGGTGATGGGACGGAGAAGGCCCTCCTCGACGAGCTCCTCTAACCGCCCCTGGGTCGCAAAAGAGCGACTCCAGGGCTCCACGGGCAAAGCGACGGTAGCCATGGGATTGACGGCGACGGGGCGATGGCAATGAGGGTGTTTCTTCCCTTTTCTCTTCTTTCTCTCTCCTTGCTCTGGTTTTCCTTGTTCATGGCTGCAGATCGGGAATAGGGGAGGCAAGAACAGATGGCAAGATAAGGGGACGCAGCGCCCAGCGTGTGTTTATATAGCAAAAACGGGAAGGTGAATCGGCGAATCTAAGGAGGGAACTGAATCCTGCGCATTTAATGCTGAAACTATGGAAACTGCCATGATTACTTTCTTTTTCTTCTCGCCAGCCTCGCATACGCATGCACCGCATTAACTGCACCTGCTCGTGGGCGTAACGTCCCATCTCGCCACAACCTCCGTAGCCACCGTTCCGCCTCCCCGAGAAAACCACCTAAAAAGGCATGCCTATTTTCTGCGTGCAGCAGATGACCGACCCCCTCGCCAGGCGCCTTCTCCGAGAAGGAACCACGGGTGTAAAACCCTCTACGACCTAAGGGATCGAAGGCTATCATGCCTAGAAGTTCAACAGTTGCCCTGGGACAAAAATCAATAATGCCCAGGCACCCCAAGCCGTACTCGGGACCCCATAGGCGTCGACCAGTGGGATCCCATCGGAGGGAGGCACCGAGCCCTCAGAGCCCATCAAACGGTTCTGAGGCCCACTAAACGACCCTCGGATAACTTGGAACAAGCCTTCGACCGACCTCTCGCCATGAGCAGAGGCTCGGGGGCTACCCTTGCACTACGACTAAGGCCTCGGACTTACACTCCACTCCGGATCAAGACCTTGGAAACATGTCTATCCTTCCAAGGCCTTGGGGGATACACCCGACGGGTGCGCTCATGTGCACCCCCTAGAAAAAATCAATACAAAAGCAAGCCGAGGCCCCGACGACAACCAGGCTAAAAGCCCAGCAACGAGTATACCCGATGTGCAGCCTCTGGAAGAGTATCCCTACTCCCCCACAGTCTCGGAGGCTACTGTCGGGTACCACAATTAGGGGTACCCAAATCAAGAGAGAAATCATCCGGCCTCCCCATTTAAGGAAAAAGATCAACAAAAGAGAGACGGGCTAAACTCTCCCTTACTGGGCTTCCAACAAGGCATGTGAGCAAACTAGCCCATTTTCCCACTTCATCTGAGGCCACACTCAGAGGGGTCTCGGAACACCTCCGATTCGCCCGAGGCCTTCGCTCTAAGGTCTCGGACACAGGCTGACCCCCAGCGACATCACCGCCTCGCCCGAGCCCTAGAGGCAGCATTGTCCGTCTCTGACTCGCCTGAGACCGGCCTCTAACGCCGCTCCCCTATTGGTGCGCTCGAGACCCCCTGTGACGTCACCCACGTTCTCGCGTCTGCCCAACCGGACAGATCGGGAATGACCAGGGTCAAATCACCACACCATCATCTGTAACAGGAATGGGGAAGAGCTGTTGACCACTATGCCACCCATACTGGCACTATACGCATGATTCATGCCTGCGCAGTGTACAAAACAACTGCCCTGGGCTACTATTCCCACGATCGAGATGAGATCGCACTGCATTGTAACACCCCTGGTGTTAGTTAGCCTCATAATGCATTCATAATGCATGATCATAGCATCCTAATCTCATATCATGAGCATAGCATCATGTTTGATGAGTCAAAATGGTTGAAACATTCCTTTGAGACATTGGAAACATAGGTATGCAACATACTCAATTATGCTTGTTTCATAATTTATGTTTATGAAATATGGTTAGTGCAACATGTGGGTGCAACATGAGTGTCTCATACCTTGAAACATGTCAATGTTGTTAGTGTAACATGACAAGCTTAAGTCTTGCAACAAGGTCATGAAACATGTGAAACCTGCTTTTGAAACATTTGAAACATTAGTTGTTTTCTAGGCGTTTTCTTTTAAGTGTTGCTAAGTTTTTTGTGTAGATGAAACTTGTGATGCTTTAACATGATCTCTAGTAGCTTAACTATGCTTAGGGAACCTAATGGATCAATGTTCATGTTGACCATTTCATCTGATTAAGCCTCTAACTCATGGTTGACTTTGGTTGACCCCTAAACCACTTTTGCTTCTTGATTTCAAAAGTGCTACCAAATGATTTCACATGGACGTACAACCTATAGCAAAGTTGTAGAAAATTTAGTAAGGAACAAAAGTTTCAATATGGTCATTTCATGAAAATGCTTAGAACATGCTCAAATTTGGCCCACAAGTCAGTAGAAGTGTTGTCCAACACTTAGAAAAAATTTGGTTAAGTCCTGACTGACTTGCAGTTTCAAGTGCTCGACTTGGGAACCTTGTATCTCCTAATCTAAGTAGTTCTGGCTCAAGTGGGTATTGACATTTTTGTAGAACTCACTTAGCTCTACAAGATTGTCAATAGCACCATCCCCTAATTCTCACTAGTTTAGGAAATATAGAGTAGGGAAAAGTTGGGTTCAGTCGAGGCTTAACTGAAACTCCGTTTCAGTTTCTAGGTGACCTACTTTGGGGCGCTGTATCTCACTAACCAAGCCGAGTTAGCCCATGACCATATTGACAAAATTGTATATCTCATGTCCCTCTACAATTTTTCTAACTACACCTCACACCGAATCGACCTAGATTAGGAGTAATTGGATGGCTAAGTTGCTCTGTCAGTCGGTGTTAATTTAAATCGATTTAGTTCGAATCAACCGAACATGTCCGTGGCCGACCATCTTTAGAGTCCTGGCGCCGTGTGGCCTCCACGTGTCGGTGCCGCACCGAGCTCACCTGCACGAAGACGCCACGCCCCGCAGCCTCCCTTCCTCATAGCATTGGCCGCACCTTGAGCTCCTCTACGTCCCTGACCTTCCCTTGCAACCACATTGGCTCAGGTAGAGCTCATCAAGCCTTCGGCTTTGCTGTGGTCGCCATTGTTGCCACCAAGGCGAGCCGCATGTGGTCATGCTTCTTGAGGACCCTACCACCTCTCCTCTCTGGTGCTCTGTGTCCGCCTCGATGTGCTGATGCTCACGGGGTAGGCCGTTTGGGCCAAGCCGCCGCTAGCTCGCCGGAGCTGGCAAGCCCATAGCCGTGGCTGCCATTGTAGCCACCACCCCCCTACGTAAGGTCCTAGATGGCTAGAGGGAGGGTGAATAGGCTATAAAAAATCCTACACAAGCCACTAAGCAAACTTGTTAGAATAACAAATGACGCAAAGCGAGTTTTGCTTAGCCTACGGTTGTGATGCAAGCCTCCTATCCACAAGTCTAGTAGATTATGATCTCTAGTTCATACAAGGGCTATGTCACTAATTTTACACTAGTGAGCAAGCTAACAACACTACTAGCAAAGCTACTACTAGAGCTACACAAGTTAAACTAGTAAAGTAAATGCGAGAGAGAGGATTGTGAATCATATACCGACAGTGGAGTGAAGATGTTGCCAATCACCAAGATGATATACAATCAATCAATATTGACAACAACACAATATGAAGACCAACCACCGGGAGACAAGAGACACAATATTTTTGTTCACCTGGTGTTCACTTGTGCACCGACAAGCTACGTCACCGGTTGTGTCGACCAACACTTAGATGGTTTCCCGGTGTGACCCTCAAGTCACTTGCCCCTCAAGGCACGCCCCGCAAGGCACCGCAAGACACCACTCTCAAGTGAGGTAACTCAATGACACGCGCAATCCACTAGAGTTGCTTTTGGCACTCCGCCGAGGAAAGCACAAGAACCTCTTACAATCAACCGGAGGTGGCCAAGAACAATCTCCTTCTCTTGCCAACGCCTCCAACAATCTCCAAGACGACTAGGAGCGGTACTCTCCAAGAGTAATAAGAAATCCACCGGCTAAACCACCCACAAGTGCCACTAGATGCCCTCAAGCTATACAATGCACTTTGGGATCACTCAATCTCACTTTTGATTTGCAATCAAGCAAGAGAGATGAGTGGGAGGGAGAAGCTCTAGCTCAAAGGATGCACAAGAGTGTTAGAAATCACCAGAGAGCTCCCTAAGGGCCAGCCAACAAGTATTTATAAGCATCCCAAACGAATAGAGCCATTGTACCCCTTCACTGGGCGCTTTTCAGGACGACCGGACGCACCGGTCGAAACTGACCGGACGCGCTCAATCGCGTCCGATCCTCCAACGGTCACTGTGCTCCAACGGTCAAATGCAACGACCGGACGCGCCGCTCAACTGACCGGACGCGCCGATCGCACAGTACCGCGCGCCCGCGAAGCATCGACCGGACGCGCTCTACCGCTCAAACTTCATCGCCTTCGTAAATGTGCCAACACCAACAAAGTGATCACCACCTTGTGCACGTGTGTTAGCATTTTCATAATCATTTTCGAAGGTTTTCCAGTTAGCTCACTAGGCCCTACATGCAATGCACTTCATGAATTCACCTAGTGGCACCCATGCGTCGAATAACCGATAAGACTTCCCCTCTTAATAGTTCGGCTATCGATCCTAAACCACTCACACCCTCTATGGTGTCTTGAGTGCAAAACAAAATGGCCTTATGGTTATACCTTTGCCTTGAGCCCATTTTGTTTTTCCAAAAGATATGATCCACTTCATATCATCACATGACTATCTCGATCCATCGACCTTGACTTCACTTGCTCTTCACCGTTGCATCGGTCCGTCGGCGCCAAGTCTTGTTCAAGCTTCACCATCGCATGGTCCTTCGCTTCGAAGCCTCGACTTGCCCTTCACCTTCACAATCGGTCCATCGAGCCAAGCATCATCTTGGTCACATGAGTCAATGTCATGTCTCATATTCAATGACCACCTTTATCTAAATCATCCACTTATATACAAAGGTTAGTCCCAGGTTTCATCAATTAGCCAAAACAAAACTAGAGACTTTCAATCTCCCCCTTTTTGGTAATTGATGACAACCCTCACAAAGATGATTTTGATAATAAAAGTTTTGAACTTGTCATACTTGTCCAATCATTTTGCTTATAAGTAAAGTTTGGACAATTATCACAAGCTCGGTTTTGGTAGCATTAGCTCTCCCTACATATGTGCATAGAGTTTGGATTGAAAGCTTTGCACATATGCATTGATAGAAGTGTTGAGAGAGTAATTCTACCAAAATGATGCTAAGGTGTAAGAAATGGACCTTTGAAGCGTGATACCAATCGGAGTTGCCTTTTACACCATCCTTAGCATCATGAAGTAACTAGACATCCATCACAACTTAAGAACCCCGTGAGATCAACATTATATGTAAAGGTTCTTGGACCACTTGTAAAGCTTTAGGCATGTCTATATACCACAAGTAAACTATTCCTATGCATGCTAGTAGATCATTTCATCATTCAAGTTCTATACTAGCATTGCACCACACAAGCATGTATATTGAATTTAAAAACATGTGCAACGAGCAAGTCATATGAGAATGCACAAACAAATGCAACAACTTTGTTTATGAGCTTGCTCCCCCTACTTGTGTGCATCAAAATTTTATTTACCCATTTATCATGTTGAATCATCTTTTTCTCTCCCCCTTTGTCAACAACTTACCCAAAAATGGGATCAAATTGTGGAGAGAAAAACAATGTTTGATGGATTAGGTTAAAATTTATCAAATTTGGTTCAACCTAGAACACTTGCCAAAGATATTTAATTCGATTTGAACCAAAGACAAGCTTCTTCACACCTCATAATAAGGGTTATCTTGCCTATGTTGAATTAAACACTTATAGCAAATCTTCTAGATTCAACACTAGGTTTGCAAGCTCACAAACATGTCATATGCCACCACTAGATCAAAAAAAAGCATAGAAGCAATAGTGGTAACATATATCCATCAAATTCATTTGATTTATCATGAATGCTCATGCATACCACTTATTATGTCTACATGCTCTAGCAAGTCCTTAGCATAGGATGAATGACATGTCAATCAACTTTACCTTGCAATATCGAAGAAGAGGCATGTCAATAAGTGGGTGGGGTGCATTCAACTCATGTTTGAGAAATCAAGAATGTTCAACTCATTCCTTAGCTTGCAAAACCTCTTTTCATCAAGTGGCTTGGTGAGAATATCGGCAAGTTGATCATCGGTGCCAACACTTTCAATGGCAATATCTCCATTTTGTTGATGATCTCTAATGAAATTATGCCTTATGTCAATATGCTTTGTTCTTCCATGTTGAACCGGGTTTTGTGTCATCTTGATTGCACTTTCATTATCACATAGCAATGGCACATTCTTGAAGTTGAGGCCATAATCCTTCAAATTTGATTTCATCCATAGCAATTGTGCACAACAACTCCCCGCACTCACATATTTGACTTCGGCGGTAGAGATTGCCACACTATTTTGTTTCTTTGAGGACCATGACACAAGTGATCTTCTAAGTAATTGACATGTGCAACTTGTACTCTTTCTATTGATCTTGCAACCCCCATAGTCGAAGTCCGAATATCCAATCAATTCAAACTTTGACACCTTAGGATACCATAGTCCAACATCTCTTGTTTGCTTTAAGTACCTCAATATTCTCTTTACGGCCCTGAGATGACTCTCTCTAGGTGAGGCTTGATATCTAGCACACATACAAACACTAAACATGACATCCGACCTTGATGCGGTGACATAGAGTAGACTTCCAATCAAAGACCGATATTCCTTTTGATTCACCATTTTGCCATCAAGATCACTATCCAAATTGCCATTTGTATCCATTGGAGTTGAAATTGACTTTGCATCTTGCATTCCAAACTTCTTCAACATGTCCCTTATGTATTTCCCTTGACTCACAAATGTCCCATACTCCAATTGCTTGACTTGGAGACCAAGGAAGTAGCTAAGTTCACCAATCATAGACATTTCAAACTCTTTGGCCATCATAGCACCAAATTCTTCACAATAAGCTTGATCGATTGATCCAAAGATGATGTCATCAACATATATTTGCACTATAAATAGATCATTCCCAATCTTCTTGGTGAATAGAGTTGTATCAACCTTGCCCATCTTGAATCCCTTAGAGAGAAGGAAATCTCTTAGCCTCTCATACCATGCTCTAGGTGCTTGCTTTAAGCCATATAAAGCTTTCTTCAACTTGTACACATGGTTGGGTTTCTTGTCATCTTCAAATCCGGGAGGTTGCTCAACAAAGACTACCTCATTGATGATTTCATTGAGAAATGCACTTTTGACATCCATTTGATATAGTTTGATGTTGTGTGCACAAGCATAAACCAATAGAATCCTTATTGCCTCTAATCTTGCTTGTTTTTGAACACCCACTTGGTTCCAATCACATTGTAGTCATTTGGCCTTTCTACCAATTCCCAAACATCATTTCTTGTGAAATTGTTAAGTTCTTCTTGCATAGCCATGATCCAATCGGCATCCCTCAAAGCTTCTTCTATTTTCTTTGGTTCTATGGTTGACACAAATGATGCATGCTCACAAAACATAGTCAATCTTGATCTTGTTTGCACACCACTTCTAATATCACCAATAACACTATCAATGGGGTGATCTCTTGCAACATGTTGTGGTTAGAGTACTTGCACTTGATTGCTTGAGATTGGTTGATCACTTGATGTATCTCGATGAGATGAACTAGCACCATGATCTTGCACTTGAGAGTCACTAGCTAGCTTGAATGGAGAATTGAGCACTTGATATTTATCATCATCTTGAATATCAATTACTTGCTTTGCTCTAATGTCCCCAATGTCCATGTTCTTCATTGCTTCCACTAATTGAGTTCCACCAACATCATCTAGATTCTCTTCTTCATCTTATGACCCATTGGTTTCATCAAATTGCACATCATGGACTTCTTCTAAAATGCCACTTGAATTGTTCCAACCTCTATAAGCTTTGCTTGTAGTTGAATAACCAAGTAGGACCCCTCATCACATCTCTTGTCAAACTTTCCCAATCTAATGCCCTTCTTTAAGATATAGCATTTGCAACCAAACACCCTAAAGTAAGAAATATTTGGCTTTCTTCCATGAAGTAGTTCATATGGGGTCTTCTCTAGCAATGGATGACAATATAGTCTATTGATGTAGTAGCAAGCGGTATTGATTGCTTCATCCCAAAATGATTGACTCACATTGTACTCATGAAGCATTGATCTAGCCATATCAAGCAATGTTCTATTCTTTCTCTCAACTAGGCCATTTGATTATGGAGTATACTTGGCCGAGAATTGATGTCCAATGCCATAGTGATCACAAAGTTCTTCAATTCTTGTATTCTTGAACTCACTTCCATTGTCACTTCTCACTTTCTTGATTCTAATCTCAAACTCATTGTGAACTCTAGTGAGAAATGTCTTGAAGATGTCAAACACTTCACTTTTGTCACTAAGAAAGAATACCCATGTGAATCTTGTGAAGTCATCCACTATGACAAAGCCATACTTATTACCACCTATGCTTGAGTATGTTGTTGGGCCAAATAGATCCATGTGCATCAAATCAAATGCTTTGCATGTGCTCATTGTACTCTTCTTTGGATGTGAGCTTCCAACTTGCTTCCCGGCTTGACATGCACTACAAAGTTTATTCTTCTCAAATTCAACATCTTTCAAACCATTGACAAAATTGTGAGTTGTAAGCTTCTTCAATTATTTCATGCCAACATGACCAAGCCTTCTATGCCAAAGCCAACCCATACTTGATTTGGAGATTAAGCAAGTTGTCAAAGAAGTTTCTCTAGCATTAAAGTCAACTAGGTAGAGATTCTCATATCTAAAACCCTTGAATGCCACATTTGAACCATCCACACTAATAACTTCCACATCATCAACCCCAAAGATGCATTTGTAGCCTAGATCACATATTTGTGCCACGGATAGAAGATTGAAATCCAAGCTTTCAACTAGCAACACATTGGAGATACTCAAGTCATTTGATATTGCAATCTTGCCCAAGCCAATAACCTTGTCTTTCTTGTTATTGCCAAATGTGATAGAATCAACATCACTATCATTATCATTGATTGAGTCAAACATTCTTGATATACCGGTCATGTGTTGAGTGCACTCACTATCAATAATTCAATGCCTTCCTCCGGCTTTGTAATTGACCTACAAGCAAATCAATGAAGCTTAGGTACCTATTTTTGCTTAGGTCCTTGTAGGTTAGTAACTAAGCTCTTTGGTACCCAAATGGCCTTCTTCTTTGGGCCAACAATGGGTGTACCAATAAACTTAGCTTGCACACTGTAACAGAACCGTCCAAATTATAAGAGCACAAGTATAAAAACAATCACCGAAGTGATCAAATTCTCACACTTGAGCCCATATAACTCAGGTAGTCTAATGAAATTACGAGGGATTTCAAACCAACCAACATACAAGCCAAGATCGTAGTGATTCAACATAACAAGTCACATGTTACATCCATTTCACACGTAATTCAGTATACATCGGAGTTCAACATAGTTATTACAACTTAAGTTCAAAAGTAGCGGAAGCAAAGTAATTTGAAACTAACATTATTCTTATTTCAAATACATGCCAGTACCAAGGTCAACTTCCAACAAAAGCATTAGAGAGAAGATAACTCAGAAGGATCATGCCCGTGATCACACTCCGCCACTAAGGCAGGAGCCAACCAACTCTTGCAGTCGCCAAGATACATCACAACCTGCAACAAATGGGAAAAAAACCCTGAGTACAAGAAGGTACTCAGCTAGACTTACTCATCAGAAACCAAAAATAAAGTGACACCAAGGATCATGCAAGGCTGATATAACATGGGGCTAGCTTGACAACATTTTGCATAAAAGCTTAATATAGATGATCAATCATTAATGCTTAAGCATCAAGTTAATTATCATTAACCTATCATCTATATTAGAACATGTACTAGAGCACTCACTTTATTAGGAGCAAACAATATTAACCATAGCAGGTATAAATTGAGGCAACATTTCCATCATGATCCAATTAACCATCAGTTCAATTTAATTGAATCTACGTTACCGCTGCTCAAGTCAAGTGCTCACTAACCGGGAGCGACGGCGATTCAAATCGAATTCCTATCCAGCTGGAGGGGTATTTCTAACAGTCACCGAGTCACGCCTGGCGAGGGCTGCTCAGGTCACCTTTGGTACAGTTCAGGAGCCGCGGGTCCGACTGATGCCGCATCCCTAAGGGCGACACTCTGCCAGGTGCTAGGGACTCTAACCCCCCCTTGGTCTCATGCCAATGTCCCCAAGCACAACGTTTTTCTCTCCTCCAAGATGCGACCTACCAGTCAATTCTCGGCCTGAATTGTATTACTCGGATTCGCGGTCGGAACGGCTTATCCGGCCAACTAAGTGTTAGACTGCGTTCAACATGACTCAAGGACGTACAACGAATCGGTCCTTAAACGACTCAGACGGGGATAGATCCACACCCAAGACCTCCATGCCTTGTTGCTTCACTATCGTCATCCCGCTCGGTCTCATTTCATTTTATTAACACATGGTTCCATTCCATGATAGCACATATAGCCAACCGTGCCATATATGAATATCCCTATATCTCACAGGTGACAGGAAATCACCTGACTTCTACCACTTAAAGCAGGGCTAAGTATCTACTCGATCCTAGTCTATGTAGGATTCAAGGATTCATATATCTGGATAAGGAATGATATAATGCAGCAAGGTTTTCAACCAACTCCTACCACGTAATGCAACAATACTTATAACATATATAGAATTAATTGCTTTGAAGGTAGGAGGCTTATAATGCTCCGGGGCTTGCCTGGGATCCGACTCAAGTTAGAGTATGTCAGATACAGAATAGATGGTTGCCATCGAAGTCAGCAGATAAGGAGTCACACCAGAGATGATTGATTTCGATTGTATGGCCATTATGCATACAAAGGTTAAGACTTGCGTAATGTGACAATCGAGTCTTATCCAACGGATGACTTGTCTAGTAGTAAGTGTTGTGTGTCCTTTTTATCCAATAGGAATGAGATACGTTGCTCACTAGATGATGTTCGTCAATACTAGGACAACTAAGTAGAGTCACTTGTCTACCACCTATTGCAGTATGTTAATGTTTATATTAGTAA
The DNA here is from genome assembly GCA_038087645.1 of Saccharum hybrid cultivar R570. Lineage (NCBI taxonomy): Eukaryota > Viridiplantae > Streptophyta > Magnoliopsida > Poales > Poaceae > Saccharum > Saccharum hybrid cultivar. The sequence continues at coordinate 100,105 of JAQSUU010000170.1, forward strand.
CCTGTTCTTCAAAGGTTATCCTCTTAGCAACTTCAGAGAAAGCTCTACTACCTTTGGTCCAATATAAGGGTCTTTTGATAAGATATGGAAAGACAACCAAGGAAGAAGGTCATGTGAAAATCACATCAGTGTTGTTCTGCAAGGGATTATGATTAGAAACCATGATACCAGCGCGTGCCGAGCAGCACAACCTTGTGTGTGCACCCATAGGAGGCTCTCAGTTTCGTCACAGCACCATTAGTTGGTACTCATAACACCATTACTGAACATACACCCGATGAGGAATTTCAAATGGCACAGATTGGGTTGATAAGGTAGATGCATGAATTTGCAAGCACACGATTTAGAGGCCATAGCAGAGAGACATTGTGTCATACTAGCTAACCTTTGGGAGAGGCAACCGGGAGGTCCAACATGGATTTGGTTATGGGCCTTACAACTTGGCAGCGAAACACTATGGCCAAAATGAGGTGGTTGCGAGAATCTATCTTGGTTGGTAGAACAAATAAAGGTATTCACATGCGGGTGTAGGACAACCATGGTATACGTGAATATTTAAGGGTCTAGACTCAGGCTTAGATATCAAGCAAAGGCATTGTGCACAAACATTCAAAGCAAGCAACCACGGCTACAAACTTAGGCTCATAAGGAGAAGAACCTAATTGGAGACGACACCAAGAGATCGTTTCGCGTAACTCGAGTATTGCTCTTAGATAACGCTATTTGACACTCGTATGCTCACCGAGAATGAACGAGGTGCCCACTAGGGTACTACCTAGATAACAAGCATACATACACGCATCATAACTTCAAGCAACACATGAAGAAGCTTACACAAACGAACTCAAGCAACTATTACCAAGCAAAAAGCTCGCACACAGCAATCATTACTAATCACTAGGCTCACCCCTAACAAGCTTTATCTAAAGCAAGAACTAACTACAAGTTTAGTCCAAACAAACGTCAGCTAAGGTAGCTAACTTAGTATGTTCAAAGAATCTGGATGGCAGCATAGTAGTTACTTGTTTCAGCCATAACTAAGGTTGTAGACATCCGACAAAGGTGATCCTAGACTTTCTAGAAAGCTTAGGGAGATGACTACACTTTAGTTATTCATACCAAAAGCTAATTCATCAATTAACATGACCAAAAATGCTAATGTTTCAGATCTGTACCAATATGGACAGAAAACTGACAAGAACTTCAAAAATGCATAATTGGAGTTCTAGCGACACAACAAGGCTGAGCCTTAACTTTATGTAAAGCTTATTGCATTGTCTATAACTTTCTTATTATCATATTAAGATGATTCTACAGGTAATAAGGTCAAACAAGACAAAGAAGACATCTCTGCCCAGATTTGGACAGATTCTGTCATTCCACTTTGCAAGCTCATAACTAGAGATTTAGACCACCACAATTAGTGTTATAGGACATTTTGGAAAGATAAGAAAAAGTACTACACTTCTTCTATTATCTCCAAGACATGGTTCCATATGCACACAGGTCAAACAAACCAAACATTCAGATCTATGCAGAACATAAACAAAACCTAACAGCAAACTTCTAAAAGTCATAACTTCCAAACCATAAGGCCTAGTGTCATGAAATTTTTGGACAAGCTAGATGTGTAAGTTAGCTAAAATTTTGGTATTCTCCATAACTACAGAAAACACCATTATAACCACAAAAGCATCACTACAACAGAAATCGTTCCAGCAGCCAACGTCCAACAAGCAAACAAAGCTTGCCTTTGTTCTACTTAACAAGAGAGCACACAACATGTTATTCTAGTAGCTCTAAATTTTGTTACCTTAGACCAACACAAATTTAATTCATCATGAGAATCTATAATTACTTAAGTGAGGTCTAAAGCGTTTACAATTGCTTGTATGAACAACAAATTCACCCCTTGACTAAATTAAAGGACAACTATAAATTCAAACATGTAACCTCAGTTATTTCTAACAAGGCTAAACACATGCTTTTCTCAAACAACATGGAGTAAGGCATTCTTGTTTAGCTTCACATAAGAAAGATAGTGTACTACATTGATCACAAGTTACTTATCATTTGAACAAGGGTGAGAGGAGCATAGCCACGCATAAAACAACAATCATGAAGATGCATGCTTCGTCCTATTCGTCCTCACAAGATTGCCAACCTAAGGTGGCGATCACGTTCTATGTCGGTGGCATAACACGCACTCTCTCAATATATAGCTAGTCGATGGCTACATTCGACTTACGCATTCGTGGTTAGCGTACCTACAGAAAAGTTTCATTGCAGCCCAACAATTCCCTAAATATAGCACACAATGAAAACAGGAAGGTGAACTTCTAAGCACTCCCATATACATATACCCCCGTATACGTACATGTAGCACCAAAACTACCCGAATCAGAAATCACCCACAATTAAGTACCTTCATATATACATGTGTGTAACATGTAAATAATCCAGTAACCACAACTAGCTCTCCCCTAGACCACGGGTTGTACGGTCATGCTCTCACAACTCACACTTACCTGAGCATAGGTGCGATGTTGCATAAAAGTAAACTAGCAACATATATGACTATTTCATATATGAAGGCTACCTCTAATCTGACACACCGGGTAGCATAGTGTGGAAGAGTTATCACGCATACATACCTTGGCTTGGGCGTAGATGCATAAATGAAACCCCCCCCCAAGTTAGTACTTATATAAGCCACCTAATAATCCTTATATAGGCATAAGGAAATTGACCACTTGCATACTTAGATTTAGAATTCAGTTTTCACAAACCTATATATAGCTATACGTTGATAAAAACTGATTTTATAAAACAAATCCTTTGTTTTAAATACACATACGACAAGTTTAATGTTGAATCTTGCTCCGATACCAGCTGTAACATAACCGTCCAAATTATAAGAGCACAAGTATAAAAACAATCACCAAAGTGATCAAATTCTCACACTTGAGCCCATATAACTCAGGTAGTCCAATGAAATCACGAGGGATTTCAAACCAACCAACATACAAGCCAAGATCGTAGTGATTCAACATAACAAGTCACATGTTACATCCATTTCACAAGTAATTCAGTATACATCGGAGTTCAACATAGTTATTACAACTTAAGTTCAAAAGTAGCGGAAGCAAAGTAATTTGAAACTAACATTATTCTTATTTCAAATACATGCCAGTACCAAGGTCGACTTCCAACAAAAGCATTAGAGAGAAGATAACTCAGAAGGATCATGCCCGTGATCACACTCCGCCACTAAGGCAGGAGCCAACCAACTCTTGCAGTCGCCAAGATACATCACAACCTACAACAAGTGGGAAAAAACCCTGAGTACAAGAAGGTACTCAGCTAGACTTACCCGTCAGAAACCAGAAATAAAGTGACACCAAGGATCATGCAAGGCTGATATAATGTGGGGCTAGCTTGACAACATTTTGCATAAAAGCTTAATACAGATGATCAATCATTAATGCTTAAGCATCAAGTTAATTATCATTAACCTATCATCTATTTTATAACCTGTACTAGAGCACTCACTTTATTAGGAGCAAACAATATTAACCATAGCAGGTATAAATTGAGGCAACATTTCCATCATGATCCAATTAACCATCAGTTCAATTTAATTGAATCTACGTTACCGCTGCTCAAGTCAAGTGCTCACTAACCGGGAGCGACGGCGATTCGCATCGAATTCCTATCCAGCTGGAGGGGTATTTCTAACACTCACCGAGTCACGCCTGGCGAGGGCTGCTCAGGTCACCTTTGGTACAGTTCAGGAGCCGCGGGTCCGATTGATGCCGCATCCCCGAGGGCTAAGTATCTACTCGATCCTAGTCTATGTAGGATTCAAGGATTCATATATCTGGACAAGGAATGATATAATGCAGCAAGGTTTTCAACCAACTCCTACCACTTAATGTAACAATACTTATAACATATATAGAATTAATTGCTTTGAAGGTAGGAGGCTTATAATGCTCCGGAGCTTGCCTGGGATCCGACTCAAGTTAGAGTATGTCAGATAAAACTCGCTTGGCGAGCATCCTCCAATCTAGCACTTGTCCGATCCTTCTATCTTCGGGATGGATTCACCAACTCCATCTTCGGGTTTGGCTCCACATCAGGTCCTTCACGTGCTTCAGCTAGCGTACCTAAATGAGGTGCAATAATACATATGTATGAATGCATAGAAATGCAATGGACAAAGCATCACATACAGTAAGCAAGACAAACACCATAATACACTCCACATGCATAGACACTTCATGTTGCTTAAATAAACATCTCTCAACCTAATATAAAAGATGCCAAGCATATTAGACATGGCACACAAGGTTTCACAAGATCTCAGGTGTATTAACTTAACTACCCTCAAAGGCATAAGTCACACTTAACAATATGCAAGCAAACAACTATAATTGGCATCTATCAAATTCTAGACATGCAAACATTAGCTACAAGATTTAGCTATAACTGGAGTTACACAAATCCAAATGACTTACAAGAAGACATTCTGGAAAGCTTATAAAATTCTCTACATTTAATCTAATATCACCATAGCATGATTCTAAAGTTTAACATGTCGAATTTATACAAACACAAAAACTGGTCTAACAAGACAGAGAGCAAGCAATTCTGTAACCTGACTTTAAACAGCTATAACTTCTAAACCACATAGCCAAATGCCACCAAATTTTAACAGCAGCTAGATATATAAATTATCTACAACTTTTGTATAAACAAGTTTCACAACAAAGCACATTATCATGAAGAACTTTGCCAAGTTTCCAGATCTATCCAGAAACTTCATTTGCAAGAAATAATTATTAACTTATGTTGCAAACATATAATTGGACAAAACCAACTTTACCAACATGTCACACACGACTAATGAACACCAGAAAACATGGTGTCCATTAATAAATAAATTATTTTAATACATTTTCTTAATTTATTTAGATAATTAGGTGGAATTATGAACACATATCAAAAGTGCATAATAAATTCTACCAAAATTACAGTGTCCTAAAAATACTACCAAAAGTCTACTGTCCAAATTTCAAGCCAGTTGGACAAGTATATCAACCTCTATGAAAAAGACAAATAGCTATTGCAATAAATCATGTGAGAGCAAGTTAAACCTAAAACTCCATATTTTCTATGAACATATGGCCCTAGCATGAATCAATATGATGGATAAACATAATACTAAGCTAATGAAATAACATTTTCCATTTTATCAATTATATATTATTTATAAGCTATTTATCAAGCCGTAAACAAGTTAAATCAATAACTTGATCATACAGTAAGCAATGACCATGAAATTCATACCACAGTACATTAATAGCATGGAAAGACTATTATAAAAATTTTACATCATTTGGAGCAACACAACTCAAGATATAAAAATGACAAGCAATATAATATAGATTTCCTTATTTATCAAGGTCAAATCAAAACCTTAAGAAAACAGTGACCAACTAGTGTGTTTAATATTTTTACTAGCAAGTACATTTCATCAAAAAATTAACGAAATAAGAATCACTATTTTTGGAGTTCTAAAACTCAAGATATGGCTCTGGTCAAGTTTATAAGCATTTTAGAGCATTTTTAAAGCTTAAATAAAAACATCAGAAAACATCTACAAACATGTACATTTTATGACTCTACTGCATAGATCTCCTCTCAAGGTTTCCAAGAAGTCCACATTTGCTATTTTTGGAATTTCCTAGCAGGAGATATGAATTTTTGAAGATTTAACAAAATTCTGAAATTCAAAATCAGCATTACCTAACCCTAACTGCATTTGCTAGGCGCACCCGGTTGTTTACCCAACTCAGCCACTACTTAAACCGACACGTGGGCCCCACGGTCCGGTCGGGCCCGCTTGTCAAACTCACACAGAGAGAGATAGAGAGAGGGGATCGCCTCCCTCCTCTGGACGCCGGAAAAACAGAGGAGTCACCGGACTTGCGGCTCCGGCCAGCAGGGGCGGCGCCGGCGGCGAGCGGCGGGGCCGTGACGATGTCCTGGTCTACGCGCATCCAAGGGAGGTAGTAGCTCCCCCGGAGACCCCTCATGGCGCCCTAGCCACGAGCGCCGGCGGCAAGGGACGATGGCGACAGGCGGTGGCGGTGCTCCGGTGACGAGAGACTTGAGGCGAGGAGCGCGGGATGTGCAGCGTGAGGTGAGGAAGGTGGTGCACTGGTTCATTCAGGCGGAGGGAGGCCGGAGGCCAAGAATGGCGGTGGCGGCTCGGAGCTCGGCCATGGCGACCCGGCTCAGGCAGCGACACTCCGGCTGCGAGCAAGGCGTCCAAGGCGCGCGCATGGGAGGGAGAAGGGGTTGGCGAAGTCGTTGGCGCACGCAGCTGTGGCCGTGGCGGCTTGACACGTCAGGGATGGCAGCGGCGGCGCGAGCTCTGCTTGCGGCGGTAATGGTGACAGCGGCCGCGTTCGCACGAGGGGAAGCCAAGCGAAGCCAAGGAAGAGGCAGAGGGGGCGAGCGGAGAAATGGAGATGCTCAAGCATCCACCACCAAGGGCGCTAGGGGTGCGGGGCACGCATCCAGGGAGTTGGGGCCGTGGCTCGAGCACGGCGGCCACGCACTGGGGCACGCGTCGGCCGTTGAGGCCATGGCGCGAATAGGTGGCGTGCAACCGAGTGACTCCAGTTGGGCGGGTTTTGGGCCTCCTACAAACTGAATTAGACTTTGGGCCAAGAACCAAAGTTGTTGTCCACGTAACCCTCTACAATTTTTGTTTAAAGTGCAAGGTGGTTTAGGAGATAATTAGCATCTAAGTTGGCAATGTCAACACATTACTAACCAATAAGGAAACTAAATTTTGCTAATCAAAATGAGGTCAAACTTAAGCCAACTTTTTTCATGATCTACTACACCACATACACTCCAACTTTTGTTTTGGGACCATGTTAAGTTATTTAACAACATTTCAAGAACGCGGCATGTCAACATGTCAAGGCCAATTAGTGATAAAACGACTTTTTGCTGTTTTGAAAGCTCTTATTGAAGGTCCAACTAAGCTCCATTTGGAGTGACACTTGATCCATTGTTTCCATCATGAAAAGTACTACAACTCATATTAAGGAACCTAATTGAGCTACCATATGAAATTGGAAGATAAAATGTCACGAACATGTTGACTTGATGCTGCCGATTAGGGACTTAGAATATGCTAAGTGTTGGGAAACAACCCTAAATTTGACTTGTGGGCCCTTTTTGAGCATGTTCTACACATTTTCATGACTTGACTCTTAAACAAAGTTGTTCCTTATAAAATTCTCTACAACTTTGTAAAAGGGTGCACAGTCATGCAAAGCTTCTAGGTCACACTTTGAAATGGTCAAACAAAAGGGTTCTAGGGTCCATACATGGTCAACCATCACTTAGAAGCACATTTAGCCAAAATGATCAATATGAAAATTGTTCCATTAAGTGTCCTAAGTGTAGTTAAGGTTTTGTAGAGGCCAAACATACCCACCATGCATAGGTTGCACAAAAGTGTAGGCCTCACATGCCTTGAAACATCGAATTCAAGTGAAATGCTATAGTTGTTTCATGTGGTTGTTTCAAGATACATGCTACTCATGTTCCACTAGGTCTTTCCACATGTGTCCAAGATGTGTTGCACATGTTGCATTTGTATGTTGCACAAACACTAGTTCCCATGGGATGTAAGGCAGGTTTTAGTTATAATCCAAACAAGCATATAACTTATCATTTCATGTGACTTTTTGATTCCAAACTTCATGAAACTTTTCCAGGGAACAATATAGATAGGTACTAAGGTGAGACACATGAATATATTGTAATAACACTACTCAAGCATATAATTTGAAAAGGGACCTATATGTAAAGCAATGGTGCAACATCCAACTTCAGGTTAGGCTCATCTCCATAGGTTGACCTTGACATGTCATCTCCACTTAATCTGTCATGTTTAAGCTCAAACCCACTGCTTAGTGAGTGACAAACACCTGGGGTGTTACAGCCCTCCCCCCTTAAAAGAATCGCGTCCCGAGATTCGGAATGGAAGACCTTTTTAAGGAAGAGAGACACGTTATCTAGTTCCCATCATCTGTTATAGCATTCAGCTACAAAGCTTTGACATTGGTGGAACTAATTTGGTCAAGGCACTTTCTGATACTTACTCTTCATGGTATAATTTGTCTAAAGAATTTCCTTGATTGACTTCCATGAAGCATTGTTACTTTGGGAGGAATCCTAGATAGCACATTACTGCATAAGAAGCATAAGAAGCACAACAAGCACAAGATCCAGGCAATCAGGCAGCATTACAATTCCTATATGCATAGTGTTGATAGAAGGCGACTCCTAAACCTTCAAGCCTCACACATGTACCGACTAGTGTGGGCGGTAAAGGGTATATTTCCTAAAGGTCAACTTTCCATGTTTGGAAAGGCCAATTAGCAGTAGAATTCAAGGCGGGGAGGGAAACAAGTGTTAGCCTTCTAGAGTCCTTCTCCAGACAGGTTGTTTGGCTCCTAAACTAGTATTTGGTTCTACGGGTCTCGTCCTAGGGTCAAGTATGGCTCTGATACCACCTGGAACGATCTAGGGAAAATCCACAGATACGATTTATAATGTAGTAGATCACGAGAGCAATCCATCACATTATCAATTATCAGCTGATATTATAGTCATACATCGTAGAATTACAAGTTACAAGGCTTTACAACACTGGTTAACACACCTATTACATAGATTAATCTAGCGGAAACGCACACACATCTTCATCAGAGTCGTTGTAGCGCATCAGCAGGTGAAGGCTCCTCCTTCACAGCAGTCATCAGAGTTGGCGTAGAATGTCAGCGGGCGTAGACTCCATCTTCTCAACCACACTTGAGCGTAGGCACGAAACCATCTACTGCTAATCCAAGTCCTCGTGGTCGTCGTAGATTCCGTCCCAACCTATCCAAAATCTATCAGTACGATTTGTACTGGCCACTGTCTCCCACCCTATGCTTTTTGCGTATGCTTTGTGGTAAGTGAAATGCAAGGGTAGATCAAAAGGCCTATATATGGCTGTAGGTTTCCTATGCAAGTTCAACAAGATTTTATAATAAAAGTGCATCAAGTTTTATCCATCTCAAACACACGTTCTCCCATCCCATCACATACATCTCACCACACTCTCACACTCTCTAGGCGGCAAGGACGACTCCCGCTCGTACCTTGCCTCAACGGCCAAAGCCGGATCCAACACCAAAACCCAGGGGAAAGGTAGAAAGGACTCCTCTCTCTAATCAAGTGAAGCGTAGATCATAGAAATGTACATATCCGCGGACGCGACTATACGTATAGATCGATCAACTCTGCAGAGTGTGTACACCTGGTAATCCACAAGATCACCATCATCGGCGGTGCCCCGCCTAGGCTGATGTCGACTGCCTCCCAATGGTACGGTACCACCCTACCACTCAGCCCTAGGTCACCTCGATGTCCACCGAAACGCTGAGACTGTGAGACGTAGTATCGGGCCCCCAAGGTCACTACGCTGTCTTAGGAGGGTGTGGGCCCCCATGCCCGTATCTCCCTACACTATCACCTTTCAACCTAGTAGTAGTGGCACCGCCCTAGTCAGTCGGGTAATCATCTCCCGCCCATCGGGAGCGAGTGGTGTGCACGAAGGGTCCTATGATTCCGGTTCTCAAGACATACCAGTCCTTAAGGGGACCAGACAAGATATCTTCTCAAGGGGATAACCAACACCCCGTGCCTCGATGGCACATCCACCGGGGATAACCAACACCCCGTCTGCTCTCACATGCACCCGCCACAGGTACCTCTCACGAGGGATGCCCAGGTCGCACCCCTCCGGCATGACTTGTCCCAAAGACTCATCGTAGAATCCTGTCCGATCGACTCAACCCTCACCACACACCCAAGACGCACGCCAAGATCTCCCCAAGTTCATTATCCAGTTTTACCAAATTATCGGCACCACGTGCCTTATCCACTCACGTTATCCCTTCACCAAGCATCACATCACATATATAATGCGTAGTGAAAGTAAAGCAGTAAGTAGTATGCGAGCGTCTAGCCTAACAGCGGGTGTGCAGGGGAATAGGTTGCGACAAGGTAGTGGCTTACAAGCAGTCTACAATGCAACCTCTCACAGTTCAATTGCAAGAAAGTAAAGCGCTAGCATCTATATGTAGCATGTCTAATAGGTTCTACGAGGTTGGGTGGGACGTAGAACACCTGTTAAAAGTCGTATCCGAGATCCTCGGTGCACTTGTAGTCGTACTCCTCCATGGTCCTTCCTCCAACGGTCCCGATCCGATCATTGCTAACCTTGACACAACTACCTCGATACAACGATAAGCAAAAGAGCAATTAGACCACTAGACCTAGAAAGACTGCGAAAGGAGAGGCAACAAGGCATAGAAAGAATAACTACACCGAAAAAATGCAAAAGAAAGAACGACTTAGCCCTCTCGGCGGATGTCCGATCCCTGGGCCAAAGAACAAGAGTGGTGTTTTGCTAAGTACAATCTTAAGCCTTAGCCTAGCCAGTACAGACAATTATAGATAAGGTATCAAGTACAGACAGTTATAGAAATGAAAAGAAATGAAAGTAAGAGCTTGTCGACGTCAAGGGTGGTGTCGACGGGTTCAAAAGCTCAACCTTGTCGATGGCGGGGAAGAGGTGGCTAGCCGTGGAGTGTTCAGACAGGCTATGACCAACTACAACAAGCCCTGGCCAGTTGTGGCCTGCTGCGGCTAGCTTTGGCCAGCTGTGTCACAGTACCCCTGCAACAGAGAGGAAACGAGGCTCGAAGGCCGGATTCAGTGCACAGCGACATGATCACTTCAGGGAATGAAAAGTGGGGTTTGGTCAAGGTGGCTCACCGGTGAGGAATTGGAGCCAGAGATGCAGTCGTGGGGTCCTCCAGTGCTACTGTAGGTTCAACTCATCGGCAGCCATAGCATCCGAGGTCGAGCAGCTCCGGCACCAGGTTCTGCTGCGGCACTAGTGGAAGGGGCGAGCTCCAGTTCACGGTCGCAGAATGGAATGGCAGCGTGACGAGATTCGGCTCACAGACAGAGTGGCATACGGTGACGGAGTGGTGGCGCGTAGCTCATTGCGACTACCGTGCTGGGTAAGGGCGCGTTCCCGGCCACGAGTGTCGGGGCGCAGCGACGAAGAGAACTTGATGGGGTGGCAGCTTCGGCGAAGTGGAGGCACCGCGTGACCCTGCGTCGGTGAAGCAGAGCATGGCGTGGCAGAGGAGGCTTGACGGGGTTGCACGTGGCATCGGTGGTGGTGTCGCGCGGAGGAGAAGTGTTCGACGATGGTGTGGCCGGGCTGGAGACGTCGGGCGACGTCAGGGCTTGGCGCGCTCGTGGGCGGCACCGAGGTCACGGTGAGGGCGCGGCTGCCGCGGTCGGTGTCGTCATGGCCGAGCAGGACGTGGCCATGGCGGGCTTGCGATCAGTGAGGGCGCGGTGGTGCGCTACCGACGAGGAGCAGGCGATGGGGATGGACGACCGCCGGGGCTCGAGTGTGGGCTTGGCGCGAGATCGACGAGGAGCGGGGCGCCGTGGTTGCCGTCGCGGACGCGCTGGAGAGCGCGGCACGCACGCGGTCGGCATTGTGGACGCGCTGGGCTCCCACCGCGGTAAACTGCAGCGCGTCGCAACGGTGGCGGACGGTGGCAGTGTCGTGAGGCTAGGGGTGTCCTGACTGTGGCGTGACGAGGAGACGGTGGCGGCGCGGCTCGGCATCCACGGAGAGGAGCCGAGCGACGACGCTCGCTGTTGCAAGATGCGAGGGTGAGGGAGAGAGGTGGTGCTCAGCCTCCGGCTCAGCGCGGTGGAGGCGTGGCCACGGGTTGGAGCAGGGGCGCGTCGGGGTGCTTGGCGCCGTGGCAGGCTCGGCGGCGTCTAGGAATGGGTGAGGAGGAGCGCTCGGACTGGGCTTTTATAGGCCATGTGCTAGGGCATCCAAGGGAGCGGCTCTTGCGGCTGACCGGTGGGTCCGAGCGGCAGTGGCTCCATGTGCGTGTTGCTCACGTGAGCGCAGGGAAGGGCTGGGCTGCGATTTGCTGCTTGTGGGCCGAAAGAGGAGAAGCAACGAGCTAGGCCTGGCTGCTAGCCGCTGGGCATGCTCGGCGAGAGGATGTTAAGGAGGGAGTTGGTCTTTGTACTTGCAGTTGGAGCAAAGATATGTATATATACGTATACAATTGAGGACAGAAGTATGCACGTAGCTGGTGCAGCCTGCAAAGCTTGCCAGAAAAGGAGTTGGGCTCCGAGTTCCAGGTTGGGGCACTAGAAGATGTATACACGTATACTCATTCATATGTACATGCATGGTTGGCCGTGCGGCATTTGTATACATATATACACGTATACACTTGACACAAGAGCATGGACAAGCTAGATCGTGCAGCTTGCTGGATATGAGATGCCGAAGAACGGTTTCCCATATGCGAATTATGAAACAAGGAATTTGATATGAGTTTCAAAGGGGATTTGAGAAAGGGAATTCCTAAAAGGAATTAAGATGAATTTAACAGAGAACTCAGACGGATTAGAAGATAAGATTCGGGATGGAATTTCAAGGGGTTGATCAAGAGAATTTAAAATGAAATCCGAAAGAGGTCGAGTTAAAATCCAAGGAAAATTGAGAAGGGGTTCATGAGCTTGGAGATGAATTTAGAAAGGATGCGAGAGGATCTTGCTACGAGTTTGTGCACTCCGACACAAACTAGACTCAAACACCGAACAAACTCCAGAGCACCGACACACTCCTACAAACAACTCTATATGAATGGAATGATTTGTTCGTGTGTTTGTCTTACGTTTGACCTACATCTACATGCTTCACACATTTGTAGGAAAATTTTTTAAAAAGTTTGTATTTTTTTTGTTGCTCGGAAAAACCGGGATGTTACCAGGCTCCTTCACCGGCAAGGTCACACCATACGCCAACATCATGTAACCATACACCTCTTTGAGACTATAAAAGGAGCATGCAAGGATCATTCCATAGGGCGGAACACAATTGAACGGGACCCCGAACACAACACAACCCAACCGAAGACAGACCGAAAGAACAACCACAGCAACACAACGCAAGATACGAGCAGACAACTCTCCTGGACCTTGCGAGGTCACCAGCAGAGTCGCACACACCTATTTTCTCCACTCACACATTGAGACTTGGGAGCTCCTCCCTCTTTCATGTCCGCTTATAACCCCTACTACAAGCACTTCGGTGCAAGATAATACATAACTCTCCTCCCCCACTGGACGTAGGGCATTTCTCGGCCCGAACCAGTATAGATCGCCTGTGTCCTTGCACACCATCCGGACTCCCGACGCGCAGACACTCATTACTCGTTGGTGTTATGACCGCCGTTTCTTACGCCGACACCTATCAAACATATCCTTAAAGTGAGTATTGTTCGATTTTATTCCTTTGATTTATCTAGTTGAGAAAAAAAAGAAAACAAACACTGAGGCCTTGTTCATTCGGCTTATAATCTGTCTTTTTCAGTTTGTTTTTTCAGCCGGAACAATATTTTTCTCTCACAACAAATCAGCCAATAGTGTTTTTCAGCCGGCTTATCAGCACAGCCGAACGACTCCTGAGTTTCTACTTTTTTTTGCTCTTTAAACTCTATAAAGCATTCAAATTAGTAAAAAGCAAAATGTAAACATTGGTACTATTACTATTATAGACCTATTTTCAATGTAAAAATATATTGTTTTGAACGGGTGAAAACAATAGTGATATATATCGACACAGTGGTAACAATAATGTTTGCCTAACTTGCGTTTTTTTTTAGTAAACCTAACTTGCGTTGACAAGATCAGAGAATTGGAGCAACCTCGCGGGTTCGCGGCCCCCATTGTTTTCCCCTTCCCGCAAGGCAACCAAACTAGCCCCCGAAAGCGGAGCCGTCCTCGCCTGACCACCTTCTTCCCAATTCTTCCGCTCCATGTCTCCGAATCCTCCCCTCTCCCTCCAGCAAAACCGCGTCTAGGGTTCTCGCCTTCGCCCACCCACTACCCTCCTCTCCTCCTTACCCTTCCGCAACGCCGCCGCCGCCGCAGATGGCACTCCTCGGCGACGCGCTGCGGCAGGCCTTCCTGATGCCGCGGCGCGCCTACGCGGCGCTCCGCGACGACGAGCACTCCCTCCCACCGCGCCTCCGCCGCCCGCTGGCCGTGACCGCCGCCTGCTGCGTCGCCGCCGCTGTGGCAGCTGCCGCGTGCGTCAGCCTCGGGATCGTGTTCCCCGCCGAGCCCGCGGAGCGGCCCTTCTGCCGGGAGCGCCGCATGCTGGAGGCGCTGCCCGCCGCGGCCAGCAGCAGAGAGGAGGAGCCAGAGGCGTACCGGTACCGCGGAGGTGCCTTTTACATGACCACCGCTGAGGCCGCCGACTTCTACTGGATAGTCGTTTTCGTGCCATCCGCCGTCCTCTTTGGCGCCTCGTTCACCTACCTTGTAGCTGGTGAGTCACAATTTCGCACCCCGTAGCACTGATGTGATTTTTTTTCCTAGAACTATGTGTGGTATACTAGATAGGTTGATGTGTTTATTAGCTTTTCCATATTGGACATTGGGCTTGGATTCAAAATTGTGGGTCGATTGCAATTTGAAGAGACTTTCTATCTATAATAGAACAGGATGTATCTTTGTTTGTGTTGCTTCACCATGTGAACTTGTTTTTTTTTATGATGGCTGTATATGTGGCCTAAATGGGCATGAGGTCTTGTTTTGTTTACGGTCTTTTATATTGATGAAATTTGCTATGGATGTAGAAATTATGTTAGAGAACCTGTTTTGTATATCTATTCGCATTTGCAAAATAATACTGGAATTGGTACAACTAGATTCCACATTGCAACAACACAAATCAGCCTTCTCATGGTTTTATTTGTCTGACTGCAATACTCATCTAGGCTATGCAGGCGAGGGTTTCTCACGTTGCTATTTTTTTAGGTGATACTTGTGATTTGCTGAAGGAAAGGGGTATTTATGCTGCAGTAGCTTTATGTCTTTCGTTTGTATATTATGCAGATGGTACATATTGATATAGCTCATATATGCTTTGTATTAGGCATTCTCTGTCACTCATGCCCTTTTCTTGGCAGATAAGGATAAGCCATTGACATAAAACCCTTCAAATTCATTTTCTCCTTCTCCATTTAAACATTAAAGTATTAAACCAATACATACTTGCAGGAATGTCTGTTGCATATGCTGCTCCAAGAAGGCATCCAATGATCTGTGTTGTTGAGAATAATTTCTGTGCTTCTAGAAGAGGTGAGTTTTCATATGCATCCTTCTCGAAGATTTTTATGATTTGTCTTCGATCTTTCGTTGGTGGTACTAAGAAACTATGAACTATCTGAGGCCATTTCAGGTTTTAAGGCATTCAAATGTGTTATGTTTCTGAAAGGATACATTACTATCCCTGTTTGGTCTATTGTTTGTGCATTATCATTATTCAGCATTCTCTCACCCTAGATCTGCAGAAACCCATATCTTTTCCACTCTATAAAGGTATATTGCAGTCTTGTAGGATGATACTAAGGTTTGCAAAGTGCAAGAAATATATTAGTTTGGTAGAACAAATATTTTGATTCAATATGCCTATAGAGATGGCTAGTCATAACTTATAAGATAATTATTCCAAAGCAAAAGTTAACTGATGCAAATCCTACATCTTGGAAAGCAGCTATTGAAGTGCCTGAACCGTGACTGGGGGCTCTTGGTGGGTTTCTACTCTAGCCTACCCCAACTTGCTTGGGACTGACAGGCTTTGTTGTTGTTGTTGTTGTTGTTGTTGTTGTTGTTGTATGCAAATCCTACATCTCTATCTTGAGTTGCTCCTGCTGGTATCTGGATAGTGGAGATTGTAGTCTACCAGGCAACACAACAAAATCATAATTTATGTGTCATGCAGAACATCGCAATAAGTAATCGCGCATTGAAACAAGTTGAACTAGCTAGCGTAGGAAATTTGTTACTAAACATGTTGCAAAGACAATGCATGGTCATGATATGCATAGTAAACTATATTACAGTGTAATGCATGTCATCATTAATTATTTCTCCAAAATGATTATTTTTGGTCAATTAATGAGATCACATAAAACATAAAAAGGAACAAGTTGGTCCAATTACCACAAGTTTGGGTAGCCCTGCCCTATATAGCACTAAGTTTCCTTACAAACAAATCCAGCTTATGTATGATAACTGTTTTCCCTCTCACCAATAGATATTGCACATTTTTCTATTTCTTTAGCATAAAAGCATTCTTTTGGTATCCTTATCCCCACAGAACAACAATGTTTACAAGTCGTCTAGTCGAACCTAGTCGTCATGGGACCGACCAGGCGATTAATCGTGATAGTCGTCGATCAGGCCGATTAGTCGAGCCTAGTCGAGCCTGTAGTCCCAGAGCCTATGCACAAGCAGCTACCACCCACACTACCCAGGGCAGTTTATACCCTATCCAATTATCCAAGCACAAGCAGCATACCACATCAAAGGAGTATATCCAAGTCCAAGATCCAAGCAAGCATAAGCAATATAGTTCAGATTTGTGAACAGAGGAAGGAAAGGAGAGGAAGAACAGGAGCCAAACTGGTCATCCCTGTCCTAGTTGGACGACTAATCGTGATTAGTTGTCGACTAATCGGATGACCAGCTTTCTGATCAAGCTAATCGCGTCGGTAGCCCAAATCGGTCACCGGGAACCGATTAGGACGACTAATCGTGATTAATCGGACGACTTGTAAACATTGCAGAACAACCATTGATACGGCGTATAGGTCCCTACCTGTGGATGTGTCATGTATTTCTATATATGCATTATAAGTCCCTACAACTTGAGAGGTGGTGGGGGGGGAGGGGGGCGGGGGCCGCGCCCCAGCTCGTTATAAGCCTGTTGTAGTTGTGTTGTTGGCCCATATGACCCATGTGGCATGTGGAGTTCTAGTTTGTGGGTTTAGTACCACCTTGGAAGTTTAGAAGGGTGAGGGTCAGCTTATAATCCTTGGTCTTCCAAACGTAGCACCTCCGGGTTAACTCTTTTGCACGAAGCGAGGACGAAAGTGTAAGAGAGGTGTTATGTGTGTGCAGGCCTGTTCCACGTGAGGACCTGGGCCATATAAGCAAACTTTGGATTGGATGCGGGGTGTTAGGCTGGACCTCAGATTAATTTGACTATGTACATGGGAGAATGGATAGCAAGGCACTACGACATTTGTCTGCTGGAGCGAAGCGCATGGGCTGATACACATCGGCCCAAGTATCCAAAATTTTTTAATTTTATTTTGGATACTTCATGGATACATAATTACATATCCACTTCATATCTGCTATGTATCCGTATCGAATATGTATCCGATACGGGATACGGCACTACCTGGCGTATCGGGTTAACATCAACAAGCATGACATGGTGGTTGGCAGAGATGGAGGCAAGCGTGAGCTTAACGGTGGGAGAATGTGCATGAACAAAGGTTGAGGTGGTCGCCGAGCCCTCTTGGTTGGCCACCGCTCCCTCTGGTGTCAAGCTTGCTAGCAGGACCAGGCCCATCGGGTCCAGCTGGGGATGATGAGGATTCAGGGCTGGTGCAGGGGAGGCAGACAGGAGCTTGTGCATGTCATGATGGCTGGCGGCCAGTGAATGGGAGATCGGCAGGGGAGAAATGAGAGCATGGGGAAGAAGACCCAAGGGGCAAGAATGTCTTTTTGCACACGTCCTCCGTGCATCATGCTGGCATTCTGAGTTGTCTTCCCATGCCTGTGAAAATGGCACAAATGTAACAAATCTTCTCTCTCCGATGGCAATTTTGTAGGAATATTTGCGAGGATGGCTTTTGAATATGTGCCACTAGGGAGTTACGAGTGTTGGAGGCAGCCTTGAAGCAGATGTCCTTGTGTTTCTGGCATGGGTCCTTGTTTCCATAGTGCAACCATCAATCCACGTATATGTGCAGGCTTAGGACTGAAGTATACATGCTTAAGCAGGAGGGACTCTTCTCCCCTCTTCTTGCTGCTATGATGACATTAGGATGGGAAAATGTTTCTATTTGCTCTGCAGAAGAAACATGCATGCATGCATCTATTGGTCCTTTCATTAGACATGTTTCTCCTTTTTCTCTATTATATTAAGATGCGGCAGGTCCTCTAGTGAACATACCATGACAATGTGCATAATCTTCAGTCATATTCTCCCGCTTTGTATGTGTGTTTCAAGCAACTTTTCTTCGTGAAATAATGGAAAATGAATGTACTGAGCTTTAGCTTTTTGGTAGTAGCACCTGCTGTGGCCTGCATTATTAGGCTAGTTTGCAAACCTGGAGTTTATGGTGCAACTGTTTTGAATCTTGCAAACAGTACGTTTGAATCAGTCTGTTGATGAACAAGTACATTTCTTAGTAAGAGAAGTGGTGGGCTGTCTCTTCCTCCGGCGAAAAAAGGAAAATAAGGATACAATTGTTTTTATTAGGTCCATTTTCTATCGGTTTTTTAAACATTTGCTCTAGACATTTTTTTTCTCATTGTTTGATGTATCTACCTTTTTTCTGATGTCTGTTCACTGTGCACGAGATTGAAATTTAGTGATAGTCATTTACTAGCAACCTGTTCTTGGTAACATATTACTAATTATTAATGTCCAGATATTGTAGATGGCTTTCCTATTAATAGTTTCAAGCTTATGACTTATGAGCGCCATTATGTTAGAGAAATTTACTAAACTAATGTAATAGCGCACAAAGCCTTCTATGAGCGAAGGAAATTATATGTGGCTGATGCATTAGCTATTGGTTCAACTATGCACTTTTATAATGCATAGCACCACCACCAGCTGTATCTCTTTTATATCAAACAACAACAACAACAACATAGCCTTTTGTCCCAAGCAAGTTGGGGTAGGCTAGAGATGAAACCCAAAAGAGACGAGAAACAGGGAGACACATAAAGGGACATAAATGGTACAAGACAAAAAGATGTCACGGTTCAGGCACGTTGATTGCCAATCTCCAAGCGCTCCTGTCCATAGCTAAATCCTTGGAGATATTCCACTCCTTAAGATCTCTCTTAACGGACTCGTCCCAAGTTAGTTTAGGTCGACCTCTACCGCTTTTTACATTATCGGGCCGCTTTAGAACTCCACTACGCACCGGCGCCTCAGGAGGCCTCCGTTGGACATGTCCAAACCATCTCAACCGATGTTGAATCAATTTCTCCTCAATTGGTGCCACCCCAACCCTATCCCGAATATCGTCGTTCCGGACTCTATCCCTCCTTGTGTGCCCACAACACCAACGCAACATACGCATCTCTGCTACACTCAATTGCTGGACATGTCGCCTTTTTGTAGGCCAACACTCAGCACCGTATAACATCGCCGGACGAATCGTCGTTCTATAGAACTTACCTTTCAGCTTCTGAGGCACCCTTTTGTCACAGAGAACGCCAGAAGCTTGACGCCATTTCAGCCAGCCGGCTGAAATTCTATGCCTAACATCTCCATCAATGTCTCCATCCTTTTGTAGCATCGACCCTAAATACCGAAAAGTATCCTTCTTGGCCACCACTTGCCCATCGAGGCTAACGTCTCCCTCCTCGTGCCTAGTCGCGCTAAAATCGCACCTCATGTACTCGGTCTTAGTCCTACTAAGTCTGAACCCTTTCGACTCTAACGTGTGCCTCTATAGTTTTAACTTCCTATTAACCCCCGCCCTACTGTCGTCAACTAGCACCACATCATCAGCAAAGAGCATGCACCAAGGGATATCACCTTGTATGTCCCTTGTGACCTCATCCATCACCAAAGCAAATAAATAAGGGTTCAAAGCTGACCCCTGATGCAGTCCTATTTTAATTAGAAAGTCACTGGTGTCGCCATCATATGTTCGGACAAACGTCACCACATCCCTGTACATATCCTTGATGAGGGTAACATACTTAGTTGGGACTTTGTGCTTTTCCAAGGCCCACCACATGACATTTCTCGGTACTTTGTCATATGCCTTCTCGAGGTCAATAAAGACCATGTGCAAGTCTTTCTTTTGCTCCCTATATCTCTCCATCAATTGTCGTAATAAGAAAATCGCCTCCATGGTCGACCTACCAGGCATGAACCCAAACTGATTTTGGGTCACATGTGTCACTCTCCTTAGGCGATGCTCGATAACCCTCTCCCAGAGCTTCATTGTATGGCTCATCAACTTAATCCCACGGTAGTTAGTACAACTTTGAACATCTCCCTTGTTCTTAAAGATAGGTACTAATATACTTCTCCTCCATTCTTCAGGCATCTTGTTAGACCGAAAAATAAGGTTAAAAAGTTTAGTTAACCATACTATCGCTCTGGCGCCTAGGTATCTCCACACCTCAATGGGGATACCATCAGGGCCCATCGCTTTACCTCCCTTCATCCTCTTCAAAGCCTCTCCGATCTCTGTCTCCTGAATTCTCCTCACAAAGCGTTTGTTGGTATCGTCAAATGAGTCGTCCAACTCAAGGGCAGGACCCTCATTCTCTCCATTAAACAGCTTGTCGAAGTACTTTCTCCATCTGTCCTTGATCTCCTCATCCTTCACCAGAAGTCGATCTGTCCCATCCTTGATGCATTTTATTTGGTTGATGTCCCTTGTCTTCCTCTCGCGGATTCTAGCCATCCTATAAATGTTCTTCTCCCCTTCTTTCGTGCCTAGCCGCTGATAAAGGCCATCATACGCCTGACCTTTTGCTACACTCACAGCTTGCTTTGCAACCTTCTTGGCTATTTTATAGCTCTCGATGTTGGCTACACTCTTGTCATGGTAGAGACGCTTGAAACACTCCTTCTCCCTAATAGCCCTTTGCACCTCGTCATTCCACCACCATGTGTCTTTCGCTTCCCGTTTGCCTCCCCTACTCACGCCAAACACTTTCGAAGCCACCTTCCGGACACATGTTGCCATCTTTAGCCACATGTCGTCGGCATCTTCTCCTTCTTCCCAAGGCCCCTCGTCTAGCATCCTCTCCTTAAACGTTTGCGCTGCTTCCCCTCTAAACTTCCACCACTTTGTTCTCGCAAACTTGGCCCGTTTGTCCCGGTGGACACGTACCCGAAAGCGAAAGTCCGCCACCACAAGCTTATGTTGAGGGACAACACACTCCCCAGGTAACACCTTACAATCAAAGCAAGCACGTCTATCCTCCCTCCTTGCAAGGATAAAGTCGATCTGGCTCGAGTATTGTCCACTACGAAAGGTTACTAGATGAGATTCCCTCTTCCTAAAGAGGGTGTTCGCTATCAACAAGTCATAGGCCAGCGCAAAGTTCAAAACATCCTCCCCCTCTTGATTCCTACTACCATACCCGAACCCCCCGTGCACCCGTTCGAAACCTACATTAGTCGCACCAGCATGGCCGTTGAGGTCTCCTCCTATAAAGAGTTTCTCGCTGATAGGCACGGTACTAACCATGCTATCAAGATTTTCCCAAAACTGCCTCTTGGTGCCCTCGCTAAGACCTACCTGAGGGGCATAGGCACTGATCACATTCAGAGCCGAATCTCCAACCACCAGCTTGACCAAGATAATCCGGTCGCCTTGCCTCCTAACATCAACGACTCCATCCTTGAGGCTCCTATCGATCAAGATGCCTACACCATTCCTACCCGATGTTGTCCCCGTATACCAAAGTTTAAAGTCAGTTTCCTCCACCTCCTTCGCCTTCTGTCCCTTCTATTTAGTCTCCTGAACGCATAGAATATTTACACGCCTTCTAATTGCTGCATCGACTAGCTCTCTTAGCTTACCCGTTAGAGACCCTACGTTCCAGCTACCTAGACGAATCCTAGTTGGCTCGGCTAGCTTCCTTACCCTTCGCACACGTCGAGGGAAGTGCGAAGACCCTTGCTCATTTTTCACTACACCCGGGCGTAGATGTAGCGCGCCACTAAGGTTGCGACGGTCCGACCCTTGCTCATTTTTCATCGTACCCAGGTCACGATACGACGCGCCACTAAGGGGATGACGACCCGGCCCTTGCCCATTTAACACCATACCCGGGTTCCGATGTAGCGCGTCGCTAAGAGGGTTACGCCCCAACGAATCTCTTGTGGGTTTCAAATCCATGAGTGACTGTTTTTTTTTACTGTTGGTTCGCCAGACCTTAACACACCCTCCTCCTTTACCCGGGCTTGGGACCGGCTATGTTGAGACGACTTAAGAAAGTCTTCCAGTCAACATAGGCGGAGTTAGCTGTATCTCTTTTATATATATATGTAAAATCCTAACATGAATACACAAGTAATTTCAGTTGGGTCACTAATATTAGTAATTTCTTAGTTGGGTCACTAATATTGTCTTGAATTGCAGGTGGCGTTCGTTGCCTGGCTATACTTAATGTAGTTTTCGCTGTAATATTTGGTCTCATGGCAATTATTCTTGGATCAACACTGCTGGCCCTTGGAAGTACTTGTTCAGTTCCTCTTTTCTGGTGCTATGAAATTACAGCCTGGGGTTTGGCAGTGTTATATGGTGGCACAGCCTTCTTCTTGAGAAGGAAAGCTGCAGTTGTCCTTGACGAGGGAGATTACGTTACTCACAATGTGGGTCTGGAGATGCTGGAGTCCAAAATGGAAGTGACTCCAGAGATGCAGCGCCGCATCAACGATGGTTTCAAGCAGTGGATGGGTTCATCCCTTCTATCTTCTGATGACGAGGAGGAAGCCACGGATGACTACATTGAGCACGATGCTCCTAGCCCGACTGCCTTGGGTCAACAGCGCCAGCAGGAGCATGATCTAGAGACCTGACTGCTGTATAAACAAATGTACATAGAGCCTCCCACTTATTCGTTGAGGTTTGATGTTGTAAATGCCTGGTTCGGGTTCAATTGCTAACAAGTGATTGCCTTTGTTCTTTTTCCATAAGAGAGGAGAGAGAATGAGGGATTAGTTAGCTTCTCAAGTTCATATTTGGGTTTTACTGTTCCATTGCCATTCATTCATATACATGCATAGATAAAGTAGATAGCAACATACGTGTGGGCCCGTTGTTCACTGAAGTCAAAAGCCACCTGGAATCCTCTTGAGAATGTATGCTGAGATAACCTGGAAGTGTTGAATGAGTGGGACCTGTTCATGCAAATTGGATCATTCTGTACACATCTGTCACGGTTAAAGTTGTATGATTTCACATTTTCGTCGGTTTATTTATGGTACATCTATTTAGGCTGTGTTTAATTTCCTATGGAAAGCAAAATGTAAAATGCCAACTACTTTGGAATGATGAAATGCAAAATACCAAAAATTTCATGGGTGTGTTTAGTTTCATTCAAAATGCCAAATTTTTCATGGGGTGGGTGAGAGTTTTTTTTTTTTTGACTTTTTGGCTTTTTTTTTAGCCTCTTGAGACCAAAATCCAAAATGGAGAATGGATACCTTTTTATTAAAAATTTTATATGGTGTTTAATTCTATTTTGCAAAATAATAAACCAAAACCTAAATTTTTTTTGGATAAAATGGGCAACTAAACACACCCTTAGTGAAGATTGGAGCGAAAGTAATGCCATGGTGTGCACTTTTCGTTCATTCGTTGGAGGTTGGACCAGAGTACTTTCGCTTTCTAACGTTAATCCGTGAAAAAATGAAGTGCATACATTTCCGTATGTATTATCCACGAATTGATCTGGAAAACCCGAGTCCAGAAAAATGATTAGCTTGAAACGAATCAAAGAATACACATTGTGTTTTTTTTTCTGACTGCAAGTTTGATACATATACACCCCAGAGCTCAAAGTGTCTCTTCTGGAGAACCGCTCTTGAGATCCATCAGCCATGTCCAAAATACGTAGTACTAGTTGAGAAATTAAGCAGTAGCTACGCACAGCGGCAGCCCTTGAATGCGTAGTAGGTGGATGAAATCACCCGGCCCTCTTCTTCCCCTCATCTAGAATGTTCTAGAACGTAGAGGCAAAGGAATCAGTAAGAGAGAACATCACTAAATAATGGGTACGTACGTGCTGCGCCTCAGCTATGTACACGTAAGCAAGAATCGATGGGAGGAGCCGTCGTCTCCTCTCCATTGTCGTCGCTTCTTCTCCTGAACGATCGACGATCCGGTGGTGTTGGTGTTGGATCGTAGATGACTGAGCTGCTGTTAGCACGTCGGCCGGTCAGTGGCTGGCGGCGCGACGATCGACGATCATATATATTATCAGTGGCGCGCGGAGGGGCTCCTCATGCCGCCGCCGGAGGAGAGGCTGTCGACGTAGGAGAACTTCTTGGGCGCCATGCTGGGCGCCTTCTTGAGGAGCATGGCCTCGCCGTCCGCGTCCAGCGTGCCGTCCTCCCTGCGCTTCATCAGCTCGTCCTGGTCGAAGTGCCAGCCCATGAAGTCAAAGAGCGTCATCGACGCCGGCGCCTCGTTCAGCTTCTCCAGCTCCTCCTTGGCGTCCAGCTTCCGCGCCGCGGGCAGCTCCGCCGACTCCATCATCCGCCGCGCCGTCTCGGTCGCCGTCAGGTTCTGCGCCGCCGCGTCCGCGCTCAGCACGTCCTCGATGCGCGACATGACGCTGTACGCCAGGCTCTCCAGCACGCGCGAGTAGCTCTCCAGGAGGGCGTACCCGACGTCCTGCACCATCCAGCAGGGAAGGGATGGATGTCGTCAATGCCACTGCCATGCCATTCATAGATCAGTATCACAAGCATTGCATACCCTGTTGTACTGGATCTTGGAGATGTCGAGCTGCGACTGCGGCGTCCCCGGGAACTGGATCTTGAGGAGGTGGAGGATGGTCTCGGCGCGCTCCTCGAACTGCTCGCGCTTCTCGAAGCTGACGATGGAGCTCCACGAGGACTTGGAGTCCTTGGTCTGCATCTTGCGCTTCCAGATCACGGTGGAGGCCTCGATGCGGTTCTTGAGGTCCAGCACCTTGTGCTCCGTGGAGAGGTCCATGCCGGCCAAGAACTCCAGAGGGTCGAACGTGTCCTCGGTGATGCTACGGTAGATGGCGTCGCCCAGGCTCGTCTTCCCTTTCTGTTGCATGGTATTCATCATGTCAAAGCATGCCATGGTTTGAGAGAGGTGGCGATCGACTGAATTGATCGATCCAAATGATGTCAAGTTATTAAAAGGAGAATGAATTAGAATTGTGTGTTTGCCTTTGGCAGCGACTCAATGTAGATCTCCGGGATCTCCATCTCCACGAGCACCTGCGCGTTGATGGCCATGGCCGCCTTGAGCACCTGGTTGACGCACTCCTTCTGGTACTGCAGCCACTTCCGGGTCACGTCCGACAGCCCCTCCGACGGCACCTTCACCGTCGGCATCCACCACTTGTCGTCGTCGCGCTTGTTGTCCCCACCCTTCTCGTACCAGAACTCGGTCTGGTCAACGAAGTTGTCCATGTAGCCCTGCATCCGAGCAAAATCTATCGTTGATTGATCCATCCACATTCGATCATGCATTATAATAGACAGATCGAGCACTCACGATGAGCATGGCGTCGAGCTTCCGTAGCGCGGGGATGTTCATGGCGAGGTCGCGCCGCTGAGCCGTGGACATGATCTGCGTGCCAATCAAGAAGGTGCATGGTGTCGTTGTCAGTGTTACGCTCACGACGGGGGCAGCTGATAGACACACGCGAAACTCCATTGTGATCACCCACCTCCATTGTTGTCCCGTTCTCCGCGGTCTGGCGCGTGGGCACGAACTCGACGATGTGGTCGGTGACGGAGAGCAGCCACCCCACCTCCCTCTTCCAGCGCTCCTTGGTGTCGGGCGCCATGGGCTCCAGCTTGCGGTGCTCGCCGAAGACGGACGCCGCTAGGTTGGTGACGGCGTTGGACAGCGCCAGCGCCGACGCCACGCCCTTGCCAGTGCCGGACATGTCCTCGCCCAGCAGGAGCTTGGCGAACTTCTCCTTCATGATGTCAAGCTCTGGAACCAAGGAACAGTGAATGGACAGGGAGGAACGGATGACGATTCACGGCATGAAATGAATGAAATCGGGGGGCGTTGAGGATCGATGCATGAACCGATGAAGAAGAGCTCCGTGGTGTATAGTACCTGAGGGCGGCCCGTCGCGGCCCAGGCGCGACCGCGCCGCTCCGGCCGCCGCCGCCCGGCCGTTGGGAAGCGGCGGGGTGCCGCCGGCGCCATTGCCAAGGGACTCGTGCATCTCGCCCGTGTCGCTGCCGCTCCTGTCGAGGTGGCGCTCTCGCTGCTGCTGCTGGTTGCTGCTGTTGTGCGATCCGGTCTTGTCAAGGCTGTGTCCGCGCCGGAGGAAGCGCACCATCACCCAGCCCACCGCCTCGAGCTTGGCGCGCAAGGCCTGGGCGCGCGGCACTCGGCGGTCTTGCACCGCCGCGCCGCCTCACGAGGCCCCACCCTGGCTCAGCTCCCTCCCACAGCTGATGAGGACGCCGACGCGCGCGGACCAAGGCCAAGAACGCACGACGGACGGACCGGACGGCCGACGACGCGACGCCCCCCTCGCTCCCGGCCGCTCGCTGCACCGCGCTCTGGACCGATTACTACCGATCGATCCCACGGCGACGGCGGCGGGCGGGCGGCAGCTCAGGCAAGGGAGCAGCGGTGGGCGGGGCGGGATGGAGGAGAGAGCATGTCGCGCACGATGGCCGAGGTGGGGTTCAATTAGGCGAGGGGCGATGGACCCGGCCGGCCCGCGGGAAAACTAAAAAAGGAGGGGAGGGCGGCGGCGGCCCCGCCTAATTTAAGCGGGGGACGAACGTGCGGCGCATATCGGCCGGGACGGGGGAATGAGGGATGTACTGCTCCTCCTAGCAGGAGTAGCTTT
The DNA here is from genome assembly GCA_038087645.1 of Saccharum hybrid cultivar R570. Classification (NCBI taxonomy): domain Eukaryota; kingdom Viridiplantae; phylum Streptophyta; class Magnoliopsida; order Poales; family Poaceae; genus Saccharum; species Saccharum hybrid cultivar. Next base: position 126,964 of record JAQSUU010000170.1, read on the forward strand.
TTCTCGTGCGCTCTTCTTCCCCGTGGCGCTGGCGGAGTGGCGGGCCGGTGGTCGGTAGCTCGGGGCCTTTGCTTTGTTTAGCAGAGGTGATGATGATGGCAAGCGAGACCGCATCGGACGGGACGGGACGGGAGAGAGAGCCCGGGAAAAACGGCGGGACAACGCTCCCGCCCACTACTTGGCGCCAAATCGACTCTACCGGATGGGGTAGTTGCCGTGCGACGATCAGCCGATTGTCAATGCCGTTAGTGACTATTTTTTTTTGTGTTAAGGCTATCTGAAATTTTAAGAAATGACAATGACAATAAATAAAAGGGAACACCCTAACTCAAGCGTTCAACGTCCAGACGCCCCACCCATTCTACGCAACCCATGCAGCGCCCACCCGCCCTCTGCGTGCATCGCCGCCCGTGTCGCCCCCACTCGGCCCTATGTGCGTCGCCGTCCAGCTCCGTGTTGTCAGCAAGCTCCGCGCCATCGGCGAGCGCATCGATGACCTCCACGTGCCACCCACCCGCCCTCTGCGCGCACCGGCGTCCGTGCTGCCCCCACACTCGCCCTCTGTGCGCCGCCGCCTAGCTCCGCGTTGTGAGCGAACACACCGATGACCTTCAACACCGACGAGCCTCCATTCGCCGAGCAGCAATGAGATGTTTGCGCTGAAAGTGCATGTTGCAAACGTATGTTTCAAGTGTTTTCAGAGGTATGATGCAAGTGTTTTATATCGATGTTGCAAAAGTAGATCGGAATGTTGCACATGTTGCAATGGCTATATATGTATTTTTCAAGTGTATGTTTCAAATGTTTTATCTATATCAGACATATGTTGCAATTGTTTTTATCTGGATGTTGCGAAAGTAGATTTGAATTTTGCATATACATACATGTTGCAAGCGTATGTTTCAAGTGTTTCATACATCTGTTGCAAGTGTTTTATTTGGATGTTGCATATGTTTGCAATGATTTTTAAGTGTTTTCCAGTGTTTTGCAAGTGTTTTAGACGTACGTTGCAAGTTTTAGCTGTTTTCGGACGTATGTTGCAAGTGTTTCACCTGGGTATTGCAAAAGTAGATCTGGTGTTACATATGTTGCAATGGGACCCACCTGTCGCAGCCACTTGCTGCAACTGCCAGGTGACGTTTGGGCGGCGCGGGCCCGCTACTGGGGCGCTGTCGAGCGGGCGCAAAGAAACCGAGCGCAGGCGTGGAGGGCCCACGCGGTGGGGTGCACAAAAAAAATAGGTGACGCGGGCTCTTTCTCTTGTGCGCGAGCACCGTCCGACGCTAGCGCCCTGGATCGGACATCTGGACGCTAGCAAGTCTGATAAAAAAATGTCATTATTCACAAGGACCATATTTTCTTCTTCTGTTTCTTCCTCACACATTCTAGATTCAGAGTCAAGTTTATAGGGCCAATCGTAATGGACAATTTCATTTTATTGATTTCAAGTATGGAAACTCACATGAAACAATAAAAGATCACATTTGCTTGTTTGTTGAAACAACTTTCTACAGTATATAATTTGTTTTTTGTGTTCATATGTGCTCATTGTATTTAATCTTATGACACATTAGGACGTAGAGACAGTATCTGAGATCTCATTAGATGAAACCCATTTTTTTGCTACGGATTTTGTACTAAACCAGTAAAGTACATATCCACCAAGCTTTATATTCCTTAAACCATTTTCAATGGAGAATTTGATGAGCCACATTATGTAGAGTGAAATAAAACATTAATGAAACATCCATACTCAATTCATAGTTTCATTCTATAGTTCATGACTCATATAGAGTTAGTAATGTCAACAAAGTTTCATCTAGACAGAACTTCTTTCCCTTCTTAAAAAATTTGCCATGTCATAAAAATCTTATGTGGCAGTCTATTAAATACAAATAAAACTCAATTGGCCTTATAAAAGCGATTAGCTTATGTTTGAACTCTGAAGTAGCATGTATTACCACCATCATTTAAGGCACAGAGAAATCGCAGAAATCTTTCAACACTCAACCGCAGGTTTTAAGCCTTTGCGGTACGAATATTTCTCAGAAGATGTCATGGCTGAGAAATCTTATGGACGCATCAATGCATGTGCACGCATTGCACTTCTACATAGCCTATATTAAGGAACAGAGCAGACAGTCAGCATTGCTCTTCTCCATAGCCTATATTACACAACAGGTATGCACGCATCAATGCATGTGCATCGATCATTCTACGACACAGGAAATTCTGTAACTAAACAACACAGGGATTTACAGGTACAAGGATCAACATGTTCATTGTTAGTTGAAGATATGTTACATGGATCTCAAGATCAAGGACAGATTCTTGATTTTCTTGACCTAGTGCAGGTGCAGTTCCTGACTATTTTTTTTTCAAACTAATACCTCGTCCCATCCATGGAGTTTCCATCATTTGGAGAATCGGGTGGAATGATCATCAAGCTATCACAATGTGACATGTCCAGAAGCTCTGCTATGTTTGCCAGCTGATGTAGCTGTGATTCTGGATGGGCACTACTACATATGTCATCAAAATGATCATGAATCTCATGATCACGAGCTGGATAGAAGCCTGTGTCTACACCGTTAAGTGGAGCTTCAAGACAATTTGTCGATTCCTTTTTTTCCAGGGATGTTGAAAATTTTGCTGCAACACAAGAGACCTTCTGAACCACTGAACTCGATGGCATGGCCTCTTTTTCCTTGATTACCACGGGCAAACTAGACCTAGCAATTTGCCTTTCAGAGACATTGACTGAAACATACCGTTCACTGTACATAGAATCAGAACCCTTTTTCTTCAGTGCTGCATTCCTACCATCTTCTGTGAATCCTTGTTCTGGTTTGGGTCTTATTGGGCAATCCACTGCAACTTGAATATTTATGCATGAATCCTGGCCACTCTTAATGGTGCCAGAGCATTTATTGTCTATAGTCAAACCTCTGACATAATCCGAATTCCTTTTTCCATTCATAAGTGTATGCCAGCGATTCTTAATTGCTTTCCCTGTCCTGGAATCACATAACCATTGACAACATGATAAAGTGATTAAAAGTGCACTGAGTTCTTTCAAAGGACTGAAAGCAACATAACCTAACAAAAGATAACCACACTTAAATTATGAAAAGAAAAAAAAAGATACCTGTAAGCTTCAGTAATTTTCATCTATATTTTAGCAGTACTTTATTTTTAATGACTGGATATGAGCTATATGGTCTTTTAAATAGCATCGAAGGAAGCTTATAAATGATATAATAGATAGTACAAATTACTATTTACTATTCTGTAGGAATCTGATACAAACTGAACAGTTGACATTTGGTCCTTCAAGTTCTGTTTCAACATCATGACCTCACCTGCCAGGAAAATGTTTAGCTAGTTTACACCATTTGTTTCCAAGGATACGATGAGCACGGATCAATGTTATGTCCTCCTGTTCTGACCATGGCTGGTTGTTCACAGCAGGGTCAAGATAAAACATCCATCTGGATCATCAAATTTGACAAAGGTAAATTCTCAGTTGGTTCTGAGACAAATTTGAAAGGATGAATTTCAAAGATAGAAATCTGTACAAGGATTAAAATATATAGGTATAACTGAAACTACTGATTCAAAATTTTTGATTTGTGACCCAGTAATGAGTTTCCTCTTAATGAAATACATGCCAATGCATGTTTGGAAAAAAAAACTATTGTGTAAATAGGTGTATAGCACAACAAGTTAACAACGTTCTGAAAAATATGTGTTGGCTCTCTAATTGCCAGGCGTTGCTAGACTGTAGTATGTAGAAAGTACTCTCGGTCATTGGTCCTAGATTTGCATTATGACACATTATTACTGAGAAAAGAACCATAGTAGAATAATCACCAAGTTTTGCTACGGTTACTTGAATGAACACACTAGACAATTGATACTTTCTTAAAGTGGATCAGAAAGTGTCTTTTAGTTAAAGAATGCGTTCTCAGGAAAACATGCACTCAGGTTTTATAAATGGTGCTACAGAAAGTTGTAATGGTAATCAAGGTTTCTCTTAGATATTTAAGACCTCAGAGTTAATATTTTAATTGACTTTTTTGGAACCATCATCTGATGTTTATAGTTCTAGAGGTGTTGTGGAATAATATAAATATTGTAGCCGTCAATTTACTAAGGATAGGAAGTCTAACAACAAAGATTCTATTATTACTTTAGTTGTTTTTTGAACAAACTATTTTGAATATAGCTATAAGTATGCTTGGACATGCTGTGGAAGTGTAAAACATCATAAACTATATGATGGACCTATCAGTACATTAAATCTGTAAACAGACAAAAAGGCCCTGGCTTACAACAACAACAACAACAACATATAAAAAAGAAGTTGCATTGCTTGTACCAAAAGACTGCACTGCAAAATATCAAGACCTTGAAAGCAATACTTTTCCTCAAACAACCATCTAGTTGCCTTTATCGGAAGTAAATCGAACAGGCTAAAAGGTGGTAGACTGGTATTGACATGCTGGTGTGGCGAGATGCCTTCAAAAAAGGGAATCATAAAAGGTGGTAGATTGGTATTGCTAAAAAGGGAATCTAGATGCCAAAGGATCAAAAAACCAAAAGTAATGGCTAGGACAAATCATTTTCATTTGGAATCATAAAGGGAAGCAACCGAACAATGTGTATCCTGTAAATTTTACCTTTCTCGGCATTGTTCTCGACTACGACCAGGTATAGAGCGTGCAATATCTGACCATTTGTTTTTGCAATGCGGGCCTACCATTTGAATAAGAATATCATCTTCCTGAAATATGTTCATTTTTTTAGCAATACAGAACAGGAGGAAAATATACAATAAACGAAGGCAGCTGAAATAAACTAATAACTTACATCTTGTGACCATGTGTTCCTCCTCTTGACTGAATTACCTGTCTTGTGGGATAGGAACTCAGCTACACAGCAGAGTCAAAAATAAAGCAAATGTGGATGTTGAAAAGCATAAATTGGGGTTGCGAGTATTAAAAGTCAAAGAAATGTCAACCAGAAAATGATCTGATGATGGAATGGAGATACACATAATTACAGACATGCGTATTCATTGCAAAAATGGTCAACTCCAATTCAGGTCATCAAATTCACCCATATCATCCAAATTTCCTACCAATCATGCCACAACCAAAGGCACTAGTAACTATTCTATGCTTCTTCTCCTATTTGGTTCATTAATGAATTTTATGAACAATTGAGACATATCATATCAGTCTACAAAAGTAGTCATCATGAAACAAGTCTGCCTACTCTCATATCCAACTTACACCCTTTTCATGATACACACTAAGTGTGCATTTTTTATTCTTATATGCCTGAATGAGAAATTGGAACCATGACTTGATCACTACAACCAAGTGGTCTGTAAACTGCCAGTCTACCAGTACTGTCAGGGACCAGTACACTCGTGTCATTGGCGGGCCCAATGGGTAGTCCAGATAGGCACATGACTACCCTGGATTTTGGCCCAAAAAATTTTTAGTACTCATCTCGGCCCACATAAACTTGGCCCAATACTCTTTCTCCCTTCCAGCATTCATCGAGCAGACAGCAGAGTCGGGCGAGTCTTCTGCCCACTGCCCTACCCATGCCCACGCGTGACCTGGAGAGGAGGAGCCGCCGCGGCGCGCCGCGCGCCGGCGCCGTCCGCCGTCCCACCCACGCCGCCCGCCGGCCGGCCAGCGGCCATTCGCTGGCCTCCGGAGACTGGACTCCGGCCTCCCCCGCCCAGGCGCCCAGCTGCCGGTTGCCGCGCCCGCCCCGGCCCTCGGAGGCTCGGACAGCGTCCGCCCGACGGCCGGCACTCGGCAGTCCGGCACCACCGCGGCACCGCACCGGCTCTTCTGTTCCTGGTGATTGGTGAGTTGATTCTTTTCTCCCAGATGGCTATGGCTTCATGGTTTAGGGATTTGATTTTCTCCCAGATCTATGACTGTGAGCCAAGAATTGAATCAATTTGTTGATATGTTTCTAGGAAGTTGAGGCACGAAGAAATCAAATATAGCAGTTATTTTATAGCTATTTTACTGAATTTTTTCTTTGAATTTTGTCGTGTTGCGCATGAAAAAAAAAAATTTAGGACTACCTTGGTTTCAATTCCTGGGTCCGCCACTGACTCGTGTCATAATTTTTATCCTATTTAATCATTTTTTTAATAATGTACAGCTTGCTGGGATGCTGGGATTGTACGTTATCACACGCAGTTTTCACAAATAGCTTCCAAATGCAGGCAATACAGTTTTTTTTTTTGTACCATATAGATGCACCTGTGGGTGACTAGCTCTAGCTTGGTTGCAGAGAAAGCACTTTCAACAGAAGCAATCTCCTACTCACTCTAGATGCATCCCCTCTACTATAGATCTATCGATTAACATATAGTCTGTTCTAGTTAGATCAAGAAAAGGCACTGCCTATCATCCATGAAACAGCCACATATGACCTTTGAGACATGTGAGTACAAAAGTTCAGATGTATCCATGACTAGACTACATTTACCTGTCCTTTTCCGTTCTTCAGCCTTGAATCGTTTAGAAGGCCTCTGGAGTCCCCCATGCTACATTAACAGTTACGAAGAAATAACTTGTAGGTGAGATTCATTTAGAAGCCAAATCGGAACTGATTTAGAAGGCTTAATTAAAAAGATGGAACAAACTAACAAAGTGATTCTAGTTCTGATCTACTCATGTCAGCTCTGATTCCATTCACTGTAAACTTCATTCAGGACAGTAAAAGAGTCCATTCATGTGTGGCCGCACCTCGTCTGCAATCCAATCGATTTTGCGCGAGCAACTCGAGGACCTGCCGCTGTCGGTGCCGGAGCTCCTGCAGGAACATGACAGGGTAATGGTCAGCTGAAAGCTCCTGCTGCTTGTACTCGATTCTCCGGATGGATTTCCGGAACAGCGATAGTATGCACAAGAACAATGCTGTTCGGACGGTCTAATCGAAGAAACAGAGGGCGTCGAATAGAGTCGCTAAAAGTGCTCAAACACCGGGACATAATACATAAAAATGGAAATTAAAGCGCGTATGGGGGGTGCCAATGGGGACATCGAAAGGAAGGGTTCGTTGATTAACCGCCGCGTGGTGACGCCGTCTCCGCTCCGCCGCATGGGTGCCGCCGCGTGCAGGGACCAGAACCAATCGCTCAAGCGGCCCTCAAGCCCGCAACGAAGCACGGGAAAGAAGCAAGGGAAATGCCTGCCGGCTGCCGGCACTCCGACTCCCAGAGGACAAGGTGGGGGCGGCGTGGGACGCGTGGTGGCGTTGCCAACGAGGAGGCACGGCGTGGGTGTGTTTGGAACTTGATACCACCATTCCACGATCTACGAGGTGTTCGTCTGATGGTTTGCGGCCTCTGATCTCATGGTTATTAGGGCGGATAAGCTGGCTGCGAGAAAAACACTATAACATAACTGATAAGTTCAAGCAAACAGACATTAGAGCCTCCAAATAGCCCAGCTTTTACCTCTGTGCACAGCTCCTACAATCTCATAGGCTGAGAGAATCCGGCTTCCACCAGCTTACAGCACCTTCAAGAGTACAAAAAGATGCTTCAAAAAAACTGGTTTTCCAACCTTTTCTAGACAAAAAAAAAATTACACCTCCAACGGTTCCCTAAAATTGGATTCCAAAACTTTATCTTCTTTCTGAGAAGAAGCACGTGGAGAAACAAAGGAGCAGAACCTTTTGCATTCTCGCCGAGGCACAGTTTCTGTTCCGTTCTGACCAACGATCCAGCCATCAAGGAGGCTCATCCCCTTCTCTTGCTCCGATCCGACACGTTGATGGAAACTGTGCTGGCTGCAGTAGAGATGACAGGCGGCCAGCGCGGGGGACGGCGGGGCGTACTCTGCGCGCGCGCCTGCCCAGCGTGGGCCGAGCCGCGGTGAAGGCTGGCCGAACCGGATGGGCAGGCGGCGGCTGCATGCACGGTACTGATGCACCGAGGAGGTGGAGGTCGCGTGACTTGGTGCTCGTCCTGGGCGGAGAGACAGCGCGCCGAGCGGAGGGCGTCGAGTGCGGCGGCAGCCTCCGCCCTCGGAGCAGCATGGCACAGGGCTTCCCGGGAGGCAGGGGCGACACGACCGCGAAGAGGATAGGCGCGACTAACGATGGCAACGGGTCGGGTTCGGATCGGGTGAGTCTCCGTGCACCCAAAACCGAAACCCGAAATCGAAACCCGAACCCGAACCGAAAACCGATTCGGGTGGAAATCCATCACCAAAACCAAACCCGCGGATACCCGAAACCTGAACGGATACCCGAAACCCGAATGGATACCCGAAACCCGCGGATAAATATACACATATTCACATGTATAAATAAGATGCAATAAATAATAAATATTTTCATGAGTCAATTTTGAATAGATTTAATAATCTAAGTAAACAAGTTATTATTAGCATATTATAAACACATGAGTTTTAATTCCAAATGATTTATTTCGGATATCCATCGGATATCCACGGGTGAAAAACCAAACCCGAAACCGAACCCGATACCAAACCCGAAACCGAAACCAAAAACCGTGGGTGAGAAACCATCCCCAAACCCGAAACCGCAGGACCCGAAACCCGCGGGTATCCGACCCGAACCCGATCCGCTGCCATCTCTAGGCGCGACCGCGAGTGCGCAACTTTGCGCGCACCTGCAATTCCCTTCCCCTGACTCGCCCTCGCCCTTGCTCTCGGTGCCTGCTATTGGAATCGGCCCACGAATCTATTGGATTATCAGTTTGTACTTCAGTTTAGCATAATCACATGAATCTATTGTATTCGCACATTGAACAACTGTTTCACAAGAACTATATTTATGCATATCGATAAAAGCAAACCGCAACAGGTTTTCATCCATTGTGTTGAGTGTCACCATTTTTCTTCTCATTTGAAGTGAAACTGAGCTGTACCAAACAAGCCCTAAGAAAACACGATTTTACAAGTTTTCACCTACCAGCTAGTGTCAGATTGTGGAGTAACAATCCACAGGCTGGACATCAGAGGACCTAGGGTATTACATGTATCCAAAAGGATTACCAATGATGCGTAGCAGCTAGCAGAGTCCTGAAAGGACCGCAACCTCTTTTCAGAAGTTAATATGCTTGGACATCAACTTTTGATCCATTGTGTTGTCACCATTTTTCTTCTCATTTGCAGGATCAAGGTGGTTGAAACCCTACGCTCTGGAACCAGATGCTGTATCTGCGTTTTAGCTAAAACAGTAGCTGATTCTGCAAATCTCGGATTGTGCTATTTTAGATTTTGCACACACTATATCCAACTTCTTCTGTTTTCAAGTCCTCACTCCAGTTCAAAAACTCTAACCCGCCAAACTGTACTTGCTTAATACCAACATGACTGAAAAAATCAAACAGAAAAACGGATGAGATTGCATTGCTCCAAAAAGGAATATGATAACAAATTATTAATAACATGACCGAATACAGTAAGCACTATGTTGAGTTATGCTGAGGCAATAAAAAAGTGTGCTCCTCCCTAATGGTGTGCCAAACCCCACAAGCCCAATCTTGCCCTACTACAGGAACGCCTTTCTAGCAAGGATTACATTCCAAATCAGCAGTTACTACTTCCCTTCAGATAAAATAAAATGTTCAGTCTGTTTCTCCTCCTATAAAAGAAGAGAAGTGTATAAGCTGTGGAGCACAGGGCTCACAAACATGGCAGTTCGGCAAAACATACTGCATTCCTGTGGGACAGGTTGCAGTGGACTCAAGTTGTGCCACATCACATACTTTTAATTTTTAGAGGCGCCAAACAGAAAACCAGAGCAAGATATAAATATAGAAGTGCACCATATGTTAGAAACCAGATCCTGATGAGCAGAAATAACATTATACAAAAAATACCAAAATATCGACAATTCAAAAGTCTGGTTCTTACTCTGAACTTATTGTTGTTAAGGCATTAAGCAGGATGTCCAAAAGCAATGGCTCATGAATACCAATGTCTACCCTGTAAAAGTTAATAATATGAAAATAAAGAGTCATGGGTTTAATCAATGTGATTAGAAATTGAAAAGGCATGCATTTGCATATTTTCTCTGGAATAAATATTTGTTCGAAAGGTATCACATACATGGTGCAAAAATGTACAATAGCAGTGTACTAGTATTAAATGGTAGTCAGTATTTTTTTTGTCAAAGTGGTCCAGCAGGCTTACTGCACCACAAAATTCATAAATCACCTAAAAATGATTTGTCATGATTAAACCCATATCGATGGAATTTATGTTGTGAATGCTCTTTTCGTATTTATGGTATTTTTAATAAGCTTGTTAACACAAACAGTTAGTGTCTGTAATCCAGAATGATGTGACAACATAAAAAGATTACAGTCTGTGTAAAGCCGGCTTAGAAGAGAAATATTACACACCATACTCGTGCTAGATTATCTTGAATCTCAAGATCACCAATGTTGTAAAAGGACGTTGGAGTGACGTTAGCTCCTTCAAGAGCATCATAAGTCGGCCTTTTACAATCTAAAGGCAACTGCGATAACTGTGAAGTAAACAAGAACTTTTGAAGCCCTTAGTTCAAAGCATAGAAGTTTGATCAAATCATTTAACTTATCAACATTTTGAAGAAAAGAATGGAGGTCAGAGTTTTACATTCTTACTAATGGAAGGATTATGTTACCCTGACTAGTATCATCTCAACCACTTTGTTTCCTTACTATATTTGAAGGACATGACAAGAAAACAAAAAAGGTTGTCTACAATGACATTCAGAAAGTGTAAATGTGGTCCAACCATTATACCTGCATATTCATAGAATTGCAGCCACCAAGACGGCCAACTATATGCCATGATCGCAGAGACTGCAAGCACAATGAAAGGGAAGTTGCAACATCCTGAGCAAACATGTGTATAGATTTGATACATACTATGCTTCTTTCATAAGTGTGGTGAATAAATACTTCCTGTTGGGAAAAAATAAAGAGAAAGAACTCACATCAGAAATTAAGGTAACATCTTTTGGCAACAGAGCATTGTAGAACTCGAACCATATATATGAATTGGAGAAGTCAAATCTAGAATAGGAAACAAGCAAAACTTCATTAAGCAATTAAGAAAGATCTCAAAATTGTTGTCAATAGTTGATCATGGTACTCGAGATCTAAACTTTGTGACTTGTCACCAATAGTTGATCCAACATCACATAGGATGTTGGGCTCGTGCTCAGAAGTATTTTTTCATAAGATCATGGTTAACAATATATTGTAAAAGAATCATGCTCAGAAGTGACTTTGGAGGTCACCACAATAGAGGTTTTTGCTGGTCAAGGATGGAGGTTCACACACAGATTATGTTAAAGGTGTTGGGTCACTATTTTGCGCTTCTGTTCGATGAGCTATGACCTATGAGCTTGCTTTTGCTGCGAGTGCAGCAAAATAACGAACGGCTAAAGAATCACTTGGAGTGGAGACCGTGATACTTCGATTCCATTATCAAAAATATTGTAAAAGAATTTAACACTGACAGTTCGATTTAGGAGGCCAATTTTGTAAACTAAAATTTGGAGACTCGTCAGTTCAAACTGCACAGTATAAACTAGTCCTATCTAGCTAACTGGATTTTGTACACTGTACAAATATATGGCAGCATCAGAGAAGCACATTACTTGTTGAAGACGACCTTCATTGGGTTGGGCGAGCCGGTCTTGGTTTGCACGATCTTGTGGCGCTTCTTTCTTATCCTATCCTCCATCTGCACGAGAGCACAGGGCGTGAAGCAAACACCAAATTGTGCATTCGTCAGAACGAAGAAGAGAAGACAGGGGAGCCCACGCGGGTTTGGGCCTTCTTGGGGTCGTCGAAGTAATCCCCCATAATTTCTCCGATTTCGGGGTCGTGGTCGTAGTCGTCGTCCTCCTCGCCGCCGCCCGTCCAGCTCGGGAACCCTTCCTCCTGCAGCGCCGCTTCGTACTCGTCGTCGCCCACCGCGGCGGCTGACGCGCTCAGCGCCTCCCCCGCCCCCGCCCCCGCCGCACGCCGTCGGGCGACGAGGAGGGGCGCGTGCCTGAGGCGAGCAGGGAAGGGAGCCGGGAGACGCGCGCTCGGGCTCGGGGCTGCTGCTGTTGCGGGTGGGAGAGGCGGCGGCGGGTAGGCGGTCAGGTAGCCGCCGAGGAGCGCAGAGAGCATATCTGGTCCCTCTGCGATGAGGCGGTCAGGTAGCCGTCGACCTGTACTGCGCCTGCGCTTGCTTGCCACGAGGGCGCCGCACGCCGGCGAGTCGTCGGCAGGCTGAGGCTGGCTACTGGCTAGTGCAGCAGTGGAAGTGTGGATGTTCACGGAGACGTTTGGATATGCTCCGACTCCGAGGCATCCCAAATTCTCACCCAAATTTCACTATGTAAAAATTTCACTATGTAAAAAGAAGATTCCCCATCACATCAAAATATTGGCAAATGCATGGAGTACTAAATATAGATGAAATTAAAAACTAATTGCACAGTTTTGTTGTACTTTACGAGACGAACATTTTGAGTCTAATTAATTAATTTTTGGACAATTTTTTGCACTAAAAAACAAATGTTGCTACAGTGTCCGAATCGGGCCCCGAATTAGGGATCTAAACACGCCCCTAGATGGGTTTGTATATCGGGCTTCGAACATCTATGCTTAGACACCGTTTAGATGCCAAAAATTTTGCCAAAATTTTCAGATTCCCCGTCACATCGAATCTTTGAACACATGCATGAAGCATTAAATATAGATAAAAAATAAAACTAATTACACAATTTAGACGAAATGGACGAGACAAATCTTTTAAACCTAATTAGACCATGATTGGACAATATTTACCAAATAACAATGAAACTGCTACAGTAGCGTTTCGCCAAAAAATTTGCCAACTAAACAGCCCCTAGGTTATGATGTGCTGGATTAGAGCTTTGGATACCTGACATGTTCCTTTTTTTTAAGAGGAACATGTTCCTTTGTTTGAGGGCCTATTTGGATTGCGGAAAAAAAATTTATGTACTTGTGTTTTTTCTGTGAAATTAAACTGATTCCTGTGAAATTCCTGCGAAATTCTTGTAAAATTACTGCATTCCAAACAGACTCTGAATGATCTAACAATAGTTGTAGGAAGCCAGTGGGATGAAACGATAAAAGGAAAATAATAGAATTCTTTTATAGTTAGTACTCACTGACACCAAAATATATACTCGCTACCACCAAAACAAATTAACTTCTAGAATTGTAAGTTTGATGTATCTCTCACAACTAAAAAGACTAAAAAGTAGACAATGGTTTCGTGCGATCTTTGAGTTGGGTTGTCGGTCCGCTCCTGACGTGTGATCCCTCTCCGCGCCGTCAGTCACGCACCCGGTGCTCCTTCCCCCGTGTGATCCTTCTTTCCCCCACGCGATCATGCAATCCATCTCCTCCCCGCAATCCTTCCTTCCCCCGCGCTCCTTCCTCTCCGCGTCGTCAATCACGCTACCGGACGCACGGCTGGCGCACGCCACCAGTCGCCAGGGCACGGACGGCCTCTAGCAGCCTCCCTAGGGCACGGCGGCGCACGGCGGTAGTGCAGCCCTTCCTTCCCCGCACGCGTGGTGAAAGCCTCAGTTTAGTTTTGGTAATTAATGACACCAAGTTGCTAATGCTATTGTATCAAGTGGAATGAGTTAGGCATAAGCAACACACGTGATGAAGGAGCATGTGGCATGGAGTGATGGCCACAAGATCACAAGAGGTGGAGATGCACATGAAATGATGATCAAGGTGGTCAAGCATGAGAAGGTAGACATGGAACAAAGTAATCAAGGCAAATGTATAATCATAGGGTTTGCTTTTGCCGGTCTAAGATGAGTAGAGAAGTGATTGACCGGGTTTAGAATTGATAGCCGACTATCAAGAGGGGCAATCACGATTAGCTCGTGAATCAAGTGCTACTAGGTCATCATCTTGAGCATATGCATTAGGATCTAGTAGAGAGCTAACATAACGTCTTGAAAAATGATTGTGAAAATGCTAACACACTTGCATATGGTGATATACACATGATGGTATTGACACATTAGCGAAGGCGGCGGAGTTTGAGCGGTAGAGAGGGGTTTGGGGTTCTCTCTCCCTCCCGCGAAGCTTGTGAGCGCAGGATTCAGGCGTTTTCGGGAAAATGAAATGCCTATTTTCCATTGCGCCGGATGCGAGAACCGAAGGCGAAGTCGCGGAGGTGGTCGTCGCTGTTTTGCAAGCGACAGACGCTGGTCGCGGAAACAATAGACGCTGGCCCTGCGTCTGTCGGCTTACCCTAGGCGCGGTCAGCAAAGGAGGAGGCGACGGACGCACGGACGCTCACGTGACAGACGCTGGCGTCAGTGTCTGTCGCTCAGTGTTCGGCGGCCTGGCGAGCGTGCGAGCGTCAGACGCTGCGCCGCGTCTGTCGATCGACCGATAGACGCGTTTGTCGCGGCTGAGCGAGGGGCGGCAGCTTTCTGGACTGCGTCTGTCACGCGACAGACACTGGAGCAATCTCGCGTCGGACGCGTCTAACGCTGGGAGTCGACCGTTGGATTTCGAACGAGCAGTGGACACGTGGCGATGTTTGAGAGTGACAGACACTAGGCTCGCGTCTGTCGGCTTGGCGACAGACACGTCTGTCGCACCCAAAATCTGTCCACTGAATTGCTAACGGCTAGTTCCTCTTTCCCACTCTATAAATAAGAGGTGACCGACCCTTGGGGGTTCTCTCTTGCACATTTGAGATATTGAGGCACACTTTGAGCTAGAGAACTTCCCCTTCACTCATCTCCTTACTTGGTTGCATACTCTAGAGAGATTGAGTGAGATTCAAGTGCGTTGCATTGAGAGTTACATCTAGTGGCACTTGATCTTCGAGTTTGCCGCGGATTGCTTATTACTCTTGGGTGTTTCCCGACACCCTAGACGGCTTGGAGTAGCGGTGGTGATTGAGCTCATGATTGGAGACTTGTTCGAGCCTTCAACAAGTAATTGTGAGGGGTTCTTGATCCTTCCCCGCGGGAGTTCGTAAATTAGATACTCTAGTGGAGCTCGTGGCTTGAGGGATCCCCATCTTGTGAGTGGATGTGCGGCACCCGCTGAGGGTTCAACTCTTGATAGTTGATTAGCTCGCGATCCATCAAATGGGTGCATCACCACAACGAGGAGTAGCTTGTCGGGATGCAACTAAACCTCGGTAAAAAATCTTGTGTCATCTTATTGCTAAGGATTTTATTTGTGTATGTGATCACGTTGATTGATTGGTACATTGGACATATCTCTTCTCATCAATATTGGTATATCTATTTAAGCTCACTCCTTTACTTATTGTTCTTTGCCTTGTTTAGCTTGAGTAGAATAGCTTTTCTCATAGGAGTAATTAGCCTAGTAACTTAGGTTGTTGCTGTGAGCTAAAGTTCTTAGCCTTGTTGTTTACTAGAATTGTGTAGGTGGCTTGCATAGATTAGTTATGCTAGTGCTAGAAGAGCTTCGCCATCTTATTTACTAACTTGTTGTTTAGTAAAGCTTGTAGAAAATTTAAATAGGCTATTCACCCCCCTCTAGCCATTTGGACCTTACACGTGGTACGATTGTGTGATCCTTCTCCTCCCCACAGCGACACCCTCACCTCTTAGCCCTGGCAGCACCCGACATCCAGCATCGATGTCAGCATTGACACCGGCAGGCGCATCTGCCTGTGGCTGGCGACTGACAGCGCATCACACGGTGCCCGGCGACGCATCCCAACAACCCAGGCTCCTTCGTGGCGATGGTGGGGCTTGGCTGCCCGACATGCAGATCCACTATGGTGTCTTGTCCTCGGCTCATCTCCGTCTCCGATCTTGGTGTGTGGTGTCCACATCGTCTTCCTCCTTGATTGTCCAGTAATCCCACTCCCACGACCCCAAGGTGAGCCCATGATTTCTTGTGTTCTTAATAAATCAACTCGAGTAATCCATCTCCTTCACATATCTGTGTATCTCTCCGCCCCCACCCTCTCTCTCTGCGTCCTATCAAAATGGTGGAAATCTCCTAGTGATTAAATTAAGGTACATACTTTATTCCAACCGGCCATCTCACACACAATAAAACAACGGAAGCGCCATCTGAGGGACACCAGGCCCCGCATGCCAGCAACACACTCGTGTTCAATCAACACACCATGCAACTAGACACGGATTCAATAACTTACCCGAGGCAAGTCACAGCATAATGTGCTCACCTTCATCCACCGTTCATCTAAATCCAAAGGCCCACAACGCTTCAGGGCCCGTTCGTTTAGGCTTAATCCTGGGCGGAACTGTTCCCGGTGCTGCTTTGATGTATAAAATAGAGCTACTCAATGGAAACGTGCCCTCAATGGAAAGACGTGGGAGCGAGGATCAGTTCCCGTGCCGGACGTGCCCTCAATGGAAACTACGTTCCTGACCGGATCAATTCCTGGGCTTGATTCCATGCTATCCGAACGTGCCCTCAATGGAAACTAAAAATCCCCGTCCTGCTTACAGATTGAAAGACGTGGGAGCGAGGATTAGTTCCCGTGCCGGACGGGCTGCTCGGCGCCGCCTTCCCACGCTGCCGACCCGGTGTCCCAAGCTACACAGCCAGTGTCGCGCGCCCCACAGGTCTCCGTCGCCGCACCGGGCTCCCTCCAGGCCGCGCCCGCGCCGCGTGGGGCTCCCTCTAGGCCGTGCCCGTGCCGTGGCCCCATGGATCTTGCCGGTGCTGCGCCGCTGGGCTTGCTTGCGGCGTCCTCCAACTGGGCCTGGTCACTGCGGGAGAGGAAGGCCCTATGGACCACTGCTCAGTAAGTGTTTCTTGTCTTTACCTTCATAGATGCAAAATAGATTGAATTCACATATAGGAATACTTCCAAATCTGAGATTAGTGAACCAATAAAGGTTAATTTGTTCAATTTTGGTGATAGGCCTATTAGATGCTTTTAGCTTTTCCTCCTGTAGTATGTCCTGTATCCTATGCAATTTTATATCCTGGTGGAGTTAGAATTTTCATACACACATGTTTCCATCTATCATTTTTGGGCTACATAACTAGTTGATGCCTGGGTTTTGTGAGCTGTAAGAGCTGTGGAAGGGAATGTCAGAATCTGATAAGAAGATACCTTAAATTGGATTGAGGTTCAGAAGTCCTAATGAGGCTTGGCAATTCTGGGTGGCCTATGGTGGCCATACAGGCTTTGACGTGAGAAAAAAGTACACAAATATAAGCAAATTTGATCGTGAAGTTACTTCATGCAGATATGTATGTTGTAATTGCAATTTGAACATTTCTATATGTTGTCATTGAAATCTAAATGTTGACATTTCTATAAGTTGTTGCTCATCCTCTAGTAATTAATTGCAATTTCTCGGCAGCACAAGAAGAAAAAAAGGTGGTGCAGAGCCTCAAGTAGAAGGAGAACATGATGGCCAGAACAAAGGAGAAGTCAAGCTTTAAGAGTACACTGTGTCATTGATAGTTTTACTCAGCTCATAACAGTTCCAACTTTGGCAAATTTCGACCTTCAAGATCTGTTCTAGCTTCTATTAGTTGGTTACATAGTATTTTGGACAGGGCTAAGTATAGTATTTTGTGGCCTAAGTATAGTATTTTGTGGAGTATATCACTATGCCAATCAAGTGGACTTCTCTGAATGTCAGAATGTTGGAGGAGCAATTATTGTAAGTAGTTGATGGAAGCTTTGAAGGGCAGGCCTGGTGCAGTTGGTGAGTGCTAGCTCGCCGAGTCACCAAGTCCTGGGTTCGAAGCCGTCTCTCTGCAGAATTTCTGCGGGGGTAAGACTTTGCTTCGGTTATTCCCTTCCTCAGACCCCACTCGTGTGGGAGCCTCTAGCAATGGGTCTACCCTTTTTAGTTGATGGAAGCTTTGTAAGCACTTGATTGAGTTATGTCACTTAATTGATAAGCTGATGCACTTGATTAGCTGCTGGATTTGCTAATTTGTAAGCACTGGATTAGCTTTGTAAATGCAGTGAGCTGCTATGTATCTGTCTGAACCACTTTGCTGCTGTTTACCTATGTCTGAATTGCTGAAAGGTTGGATCTGGTTTCAATGGCTGGATGCTGAAGGTAAGTTACGTTGTGACTTGCCTCAGGTAAGTCACTCAATTGGATGTGTCCCTCATTTCTCTAATATTAATTATTTGTTTAGTTGCTCATATGTGTACTGATATTGTTTTTACTAATCTTTTAAGTAAGTTTAGTTAAAGAAGTAACATGAGCTGTGATAATACGGTGTAGCCAGTATCAGATTAACTAACACGTGTTCAATTTTTTTTCTTATAGCTTGGTCAGGGTTGGTTCTGAATAAGATACTTTCCCCATTTCTTATCTCCAGTTCTCTCTCTCCTCTCCTTCATTTCTCTCTCCCCATTCTGATCCCAATCCTGTGCAAAAGTTAGATGTGAGCGGCCAAAGCTAAACCCTCCAATCCCCGGTGAATCTAGCAGCATCCGCCGAGGAGGCAGAAGCCCTTTGAATCTGGGTGCGTGCCAGCAACAACTGCTCGTGGATAGAGGTAGCAGGGAGGATTTAACCCATGGAGAGGAACCTATAAGGTTTGAGGAGGGTGGTGTCTTCCCCTAAACTCTGTGGGTTTGTAAGATGTGTATGTGTTCTCATCGCATCCCCCTCCATTTCTAGTCCTAAATCGTAGTGAATCTTGCATCAGGGGGGGGTCCAATCCTTGGTACATCTCGCTTCTCGCAAGAACTAGGTTCCAAATCATGGTAAATCTCGCAGCAAACTATGAACTGGCACTGATGACGCTAGCGGATCATTAGCTTCGGGATTCCAATCCCCAGCGGAATTTCTCAATTTGAGTTAAGGATTCTCCCCATGTTCTCATGGCATTATTTTCAGTTTTGCCTCAATATTCATTAAAAATTAGCATGTTTGAATATCGTTCTCATCTATAGCATGCTCATTTTTTGGTGTATTAGGGTTAGTGTTCAATTGGATTTGTTCCCCATTTCTCTAATATTAATTTTTTGTTTAGTTGCTCATATGTGTACTGATATTGTTTGTACTAATCTTTTAAGTTTAGTTAAAGAAGTAACATGAGCTGTGACAATACGCTGTAGCCAGTATCAGATTAACTAACACGTGTTAACTTTTGTTCTTATAGCTTGGTCAGGGTTGGGTCTGAATAAGATAGTTTCTTTTGGCGTCGTGTTTCCAATCTCTTGGCGAGAATCGATAGATTATTAAGTGTTCTTTCTCTGTATCATGTTTTATACTGCTGAAACTTTTCACTGAGCCATGTCTTTTTGAGATATATTAGTGTACTGAACTTCAAATCAGTACTGAAATTTTAGCTTTGCAGTTTTGTATGATACTATCAGCATTTTAATAACAAACCACAGCCATATTGTGCACAACAGATTGAGAAAGGATTCTTTTCTTTAGATACCCTTTCTAGTTTCGTAGTACCTTTGATAATTGAGGCATTTTTGCTTTGTCCTTGTACCTTAATTAAGTTTTAAACACTATACCTTAAGCTGAATTAAGTTCTGACCATCAAAGATTAGAACAAGTAGCATTAGCTCGCCTTTTTTAACTATTGATATTCATTCCTCCAGTTTTTCTAAACAGAGTTCGGCTCCAAGAATTTGAGCAATTGAATTTCAAAACTAGGATTGATGGCACTAGGATTCCAGACCTAGAATTGTCAACACTGTTAATGAAAAGCTAAAAAAATCCATAAATATTCAGCTAACAAATTGGGCAGATTGTTCTTCAGGGCACATACACATTAGAAATTACAGTAGATGTGTCTCATCTTTTTGTTAGAACTTCTGACCAATGATTATCAGTCTGAATACATTGCATTTGTGCTTTGTAATTGGAAAACACAAAATCTGATGACTTTGCCTCGTACTCGCAATATTGTGATTAGCTCAGCCTTTTATTGTGATAAGCACTTGTTTTTCCCCCGATTTTCATCGAGTCTTGCACTCTTGTTTATTTGGTTACTTAGTTTTGAAGCCCCCATAGTCCCATTTATTGTTGGAATACTAATAAATTTTGGTTTACCTAGTTATGTGTTATGCTAAAAGAAGCTATATATAGTTTCCATGTTTGTAAGTTTTTTGGTCTCTTGGGAATCTAAACTGAATAATTCCATTGTCTCTTTTGGAGGCTAATTATTGATGCTGCTGTTGCTCCTCTTCATATTCTTATGATATGCAATTTTAACTTTAGATAAGCAGAGCTCTGTGACTAGTACGCCAGGTGAGCTTCTCGGTGCTCTTGTTTTTTTCCCCAGCTGGCGCATGTGCTTGTATGCATTAAGTTTTCTTAAATTCTTAAGGTGTCAACTCGCCTCACGCTTAGTCGCTTAAGCATAAGATGGTAGTCAACCGCCCCGCCATGCCATACTACCTTGATAACCATGGGCATAACTGGTGTTGTGCTACTCACTATTCGCCACCCATTGCCTCTTGCATAGTACACCAGTTAGAGGCACGAAGGTTTGTGACATCCAGCCTTTTGAAATTCGGCCCATAGTGGCACATGTGTATGTTAATGATATATTATAGAGAACTTAGTTTCACATTCGTCGTTTAAAGTGGGATAGACCAACATATAAGGCTTTTAGAGTCCATCTCATCATCTCCTGGTTAATCCTTTTACGCGAAGCAAGGACAAAAGCGTAAGTGAGATCTAGGTAGGTGTGGTTCACTCAGCGTACAGAGTGGATCTGAGCCATTTGGACTCTGGGGTGTTACAAGGTTTCTGCAAACAATTGTCTCTGGATGTTTTAAATCTATATTAAGGGACCAAGGCAAGCAAATAAACTATTGCTAGGTGTGACCACTCGGTTTTTTTCGGTGTTTTGGGTTTAGTATATTTGGTGAGCAAAAAATTTCTATATTAAGGGACCAAGGCAAGCAAATAAACTATTGCTAGGTGTGACCACTTGGTTTTTTCGGTGTTTTGGGTTCAGTATATTTGGTGAGCAAAAAATTCAGTTTCCAGAATAGAAAAACCAGAGTTTTCGCCTCAAACCAAAATCACACACTTCGTTGTTGCGACATGTAGCAAATGCTAAACAAATAAAGGGGGAAAATGACGAGATGATGCCTACTATATAAATAATGAAAATTTTGTTTCTTTCGTACAATGAAAAATTAGAAATAGCAAGAGACGGTGGGTGACTACTATATAAATAATAGCTTAAAGTACAACTTTGTTTCTTTCAGCGGTCGACAAATTTATTTCTAACGAATAGGCTAAATTGTGGAGAATTTTTATATTTTAATCATTTTATTCAATATTTTAATAATAACCGCTCCAAAAACATTTTTCAGATCTAACCCTTTTGATCGTGCTAGTGGGGCTTGCGTGACCAAATAACGCTGTCACGCCACATGCGTTGGCGCAACAAGATGTGCCACGTTGGACGACGTTTCCAACATGGAAAACCTTATCAGGTCACTCCCGCTGGCGTGACAGTATTGTTCCGTCGCGCCACTGGGAGTGGCGTGATAAGATTGAAACTTTGAAAAATCATAACTCTTTAACATGACGTTGGATGAAGATGTAATTTATATGAAAATTGTAGCTCTCGATTAGATATATAACTTTCTAGTTTTGAGTTTTTTTTATTTGAGGACGTTAAGATGATCAAAAATTAATATAAAATTTTAGGACCATAATAATCGTGTACTAGTGCTCGTCGCATTAGAAAAATAATATCTTTTTTATATGTTGTCAAATGAAGATACTTTTTACATCAAAGTTGTAGCACTCAATTAGATTTACAACTTTGTAATTTTTAGTTTTTACATTTGAGGTCGTTAAGATGCACGAACAAATAATATAAAATTTTAGCAGCTTAATAATCATGGACTAGGTCTTGTCGGTTTACTATAATTATATTTTTCATGTTTAGTGTCAAATGAAGATACTTTTTATACTAAAGTTGTAACTAACTATGAAATCAACAACTTTTTAATTTTGAGGTCTTTCATTTGAGATAGTTAAGATACCTAAAAAAATAATACAAAATTTAATAGCATATTAATCATGTTTCACAACTTGTCTTTTTAGAAAAATCATATATTTCTTATTTGATATCGCATAAAAATACTTCTTAAATGAAACTTGTAGATCTCATTAAGAGCTATAACTTTGATATAAAATATATCTATATTTGACATCATACAAAAACAATATTATTTTTTTAATACGGCAAACACTAGTATGCGATTATTAAGCTGCTGGAATTTTATATTATCTTAACGACCTCAAATGTAAAAACTGAAAACTACAAAGTTATAGATCTAATTGAGAGCTACAACTTTAATGTAAAAAATTTCTTCATTTGACAACATACAGAAAAGATATTATTTTTGAGAGAATTCCATACTTGGCCCGACAAAGATACAGAAGTCCTTATTTGGCCCTGTAAATTTGGAAATTCCAAATCTGACACTACTTGTATGTTCAGTGCCAAAAATGACATTGCCGTTACTTGTAAGGGCTAACAGTGTTAAACAGGAGATAAAAAGACCATATTACCCCTCTGTATATAACGATGCATATATATGTTGTACAGTGTGACTGATGTACATGCACTGCACAACGACCAAACAACATTTTTGATACACAAAACACAATGGACAAATATAAATTAGAGCATTAAAATAACAATTAGGATGAACAATTCATACGAGCTTAGAATTAGAACAAGTACATACATAGGTTCGCTACAAATGAGTTGTCCATGCATACAAAAATTTTTAAAGTTCAAAGATACACAGGATCTAATACTAATGGCACAAATTCATACCTAACAGTGTTAGGATATTCATATTGAGATCACAGACTAAGCCTTCTTTTACTTCGTGTGGCCTTTGCAGGGCTGGCAAGGGCTGCTACTTTGCTTCTTGTGGCCATTGTCGGGCTGTCAAATAGCACAATACCATTCTTTGCACCTCCTCTAGCAATCTCTTTGTTGTTCGCTTTGGCCTTCACTTTCTTTTTGGCTTTCACAATTGTTTTGGCATTGACCTCAATAGGAAATGGTTCAGGCTGATTTGAACCACTTCTAGACCTACAATTATGCATGTATGGCAACAATGAATATAGTATAAATGAGACAAAAAAAAGTTTAGAGAAATTGAATTTCAAAATTAGATGTCAACCTTTTTGATGGTCCAGAGTTTGAATCACCATATTTGCCCCTTTTCTTACTTGAAATCTCAATGCTATGGCTATTGTGATAATAAAGTAAAGTGATTAGTTGCCAATCTAAGTATTCAATAATTATAATAAAAAACCAGCACTAGGAGGAATTACCTTTTAGATGCTCCAGAACTAGAATCAACACATTTTCGCTTTTTCTTAGGTGTTAGTTCCAAGCTTTGACTATGTTCAGTAGGTACACACTTAGAATTCAGCAAGTAATCATGAAAGTATGTTTTTAGTGAGTTTGAAAGTGCAAACCTGGGTGGAAAAGACATAGTTGCTGCTGGTGCTTCATCCTCTATAGGCACAATGGAACTTTGAGCTGATTTAGTAGTCCTTGTCCTCCTTTGGTGGACCTCTACAGTGACAATTACAAAGTCATAAATATGGTGATTTGAAAAAGTAATTCAGCAAGGTATAGTTGGCACATTATTACCTGATAACTCGCATAGCAGCAATGTCCTCCGCGTTACCCTTCTTGCAAGTGTGCCAATGATGCCCATAGTCCATACAAATAGGACATTGATGCTGCCTTTTTTTTGTTTTCTTGTCAGCATTACCTTTACACCTTTCTGTTCTTGGCCTACCAGCAGTGGCTATTAACAGAGGTGGATGCATGAAAAATCCATGTGTAGCTTTAGGCCATTGGGTCTTATCAGGTATAGCTGGAATGAGCTGACTTTAAGCTATTCTAAATATCTCTACAGAGTAATAGAGGTCTACATAGTTCTCTATGGGTGCATTGGTAAGTGATGTGATAAATGCTAGTGCATGTTTGCAAGGAATGCCAGAAACTTGCCATTGCCTACAAGTACATGTCCTCTCTTGCAAGTTCACCACAAAACGAAAGCCGCTCCCTCCCAAAGCAATAACTTCAGCAACTTCATCACCACATTCTGTCACCTCCAAACTCAATTCTCTGCTGTTTTCTTTTAGCCTTTTAACTATGTGGGGTAGAATCAAGCCATCTAGTTTCTTGCCTACTTTCCTCCTTTGATTCCACTTGATCATTAACAATTGCCTAATCTTATCCATGAAGTCATCCACATTCATTGATTTGTAGTGCTTAACCCAATTGTTGAAGGATTCTGCTAAGTTGTTGGTCACATAGTCCACTTTGCAAATAGTTAAGAACTGACTCCTAGTCCATAATTTTTTGTGACATTTTCTTTGGTAATTAGTTGCAGCTGGCTTTGCTATCTCCATTGCCCTCCAATGTTTCTCAAACAAATATAAGTTCCATGAGTAGGCGGCTGCCCAAAGATAGTCATCAAACACCTTCCCATGAAACCTCTTCTTGAAGTTGCTTGTTGGAATATGTGTGTATTAGGCCCATGAGGCTAGGCCCATGAGGCCCATGTATGGTTACCTATATAGCTACCCTTCTAGGGTGAGCTCAAATTAATAGAATCATTTTCCCTAACATGGTATCAGCAGCCTAGGGTTTGTTTCCTCCCCACCCATCCCCTTCTCAGCCGCTGCCGCTTCTGGTGGCCGCCGCCGTCGGCCACCGGCGCCATGGCTACTCCTCCTCCTTCTCTCTACAACTATTTTCCTCCCCTATCCTTCTCCTCCTGGGCCCAAGTGCTGGCGGCTCCTCCTCCAGGCGCAGGCGCGACCGCTTCTCCAGGCGTGGCCCTGGCAGCCGCCGCCCCTCCTCCTGCCGCCGACCCTTCTCCCGGCGGGGCCCCTCCTCCGAGCGCGCCAACCCCTACAGCCGCGGCCCTGGCAGCCGCCGCCCCTCCTCCTCTAGGCCCACCAGGCGCGGCCCCTCCTCCTCCAAGCCTGCCGAGCACCACCCCTCCTCCTCCAGGCCCGCCAGGCGCCAGCGCAACCCCTCCGGTGGTGACCGCGGTGGGGGATGCCGGGGCAGAGGTGCACGCGCCTGCTGCTGGCCTGCACCTGCAGCCGCCTGGGGTCACCCTTCCCTTGGTCGAAGGGCTGCTAGCCCTCGTCTGCTGCTCCGGGAGGCGTCCATCCCCTGAACACGGCCGCGACAGGGACTGCTCTGGGCCTCCATCCGTAGCCGCCTGGCGTGCTTACCGGCGGCCGAACTGCACCTCCCCCGCCTCTCCACGGCCCGGGTCTTGACTCCGCCCTCGCCGCAGCTCTCGTCGCTGCCCGAGCTACCGCCACGGAGGGGCAGGCTCGTGTGCGCGCGGCTGCCCTCGTGTGGGAGCGTGAGCGCGACGCGGCCGACGCCCTGGCACGCCAGATCGCCGAGGCGGAGCAGCTCCTCGCCTCTCCCGCCTCCCACGACGCTGGGGCCGCCTCCTCCGCCTCCTCGGGACGCCGCGTGTCCCACACCATCGTCCTCTAGCACGACCCGGGCGACCCGCTCGTGACTCAGCTGCACTACCAGGCCGGGGGGGTCCAGAACATTCGCCTCCTCGTTTCGATCGTCCTCGAGCCGGAGTCACCCTCCTACGCCCGCTAGAGGAATCTGGTGCTTCTCACTCTCCGCCACTACGTCCTTGACGACCATGTCCTTGTTGACGCCTCGGTCGCCGTTCAGACACCGTCCTGGCTCCGTCTCGACAACATCGTCTTCTCTTGGATCCTGGGGACGATCTCCCTGGACCTCCACGACCTCGTCCGCAACTCCCCTGATGCGCGCCGAGCGTGGCTTGCCCTTGAGGGACAGTTCCTGGGCAACGCCGAGGCCCGGGCTCTGCGTCTCGACGCGAGTTTCCGCACTTTCGTCCAGGGCGACCTCTCCGTTGGCGAGTTCTGTCGTCGGATGAAGGGCATGGCAGACTCTCTTGGCGACCTCGGCTGGCCCGTGGAGGATCGCATCTTGGTCCTCAACGTCCTCCGCGGGCTCAGTGACCGCTACGCCCACCTCAGGACATGGATCACTCGTCAGCGGCCCTTCCCCACCTTCCTGTAGGTCCGTGATGACCTTGTCATGGAGGAGCTCACTCAGGGCATCCAGCCGGGGTCCGTCACTTCTCAGGGGTCCTCGTCTTCTTCGATGGCTCTGGCTGCTACTTCGCCGCGTCCCTCTGCTCCACCACGTTCGTCTGCTACATTGCCGTCGTCTCTCCTGGGTCCCCCTCCCTCCGGGCCGAGCGGGGGTGGGGGGGTCGTGGCGGTCGTCGTCACCGTGGTGGGGTCGCGGGGGGAGGCCGTGGTGTTACCCAGGCTCCGGCTGGTGGTCAGGCACCGACTAGACCGCAGGGGGGGTCACCATGGCCGTCATTCCACAACCCGTGGTCAGGGCGCATCTCTATGTGGCCCTACCATGCTCCCGGGGGCAGGGGCGGATCCAGTATAGTAGCGTTGCTGTCAGCTGACAGCAATGGCTTCTGGCCCGACCAAGGTACCCTTCTCTATACTGGAGTAGATGACAGCAGCCCAAAATGTCTAATGACATCGGTGCTCTCCTAGAATCAGCCCACATTCCTTCGTTTCCATGTACTCCCTTCACTTTCCTTCTATAAATTTTAATTTATTTGTCCAATATTTATATATACACTAGATATATGCTCGTGTTGCATTGGGACTATAATTTTTAGGACTAAACCTCACATGGATGCGTGAGCTTCATGAACACGTAGCTCCGATCTTTGTTGAAATTAGAATAGAGGTTTTGGTGAAAAAAAACCCTCCAACAGTCAAATAGTTCTCGGAAATTTAGAAAGAGATTTTTATCCAAATAATTTTTCAAATGATGATTTAGAGAGTAAACTTTAATTAAAGATTCTTTGAGATGCTCTGTTATAGTACTAATACTTTCCTATTCATACTCTTTTATGTATATATGTTTAATGTAAGTAGTTGTTAGTTACTCCCTCCATTCACAAAAGAATGCAATTCTCACATTTTGTGGAGTCAAATGATTTAAATTTTGAATAAATTATATGAAAAAGTGCTAACACTCGTGAGACAAAATAAATATCACTAGATTTATTATAGAATATATTTTTTATAATAAATTTATTTGGAGAAATAAATAGTAATACAACTTACTACAAACTTGGTCAAAATTAGGCTAATTTGACTGACACGGTACCTATAATTGTCACACCCAGTTTTCTAAAGAACAAAACCAGGCTAATCATATGTGTGCCCAGGAAGTCCACACATATGCCAGAATGAAAAAGTATCAGAAACAATGTTATTATATAACGTATACATAGCTATATTAACACTTACATCAGAGTATCACGGAACGGTGACTAAACTTCGGGCTCCATTCTTCTCAGGGACGGCTGACTGGGGGTAACATATGCCTAGCACTTCTACTAGTCTTCTGGAAACTCCACTACACCTTTGTCCTTTTTCCGAGTAGCATCTTATTACACACTGGAGTGTGGGGGAAATAGCAAGAATGAGTCCATGTTGAACTCAACAAGTATAACACAGGGTTCATGAGGCTCAAAAAGGCTAGACACTGTTTGACTGCGTTTAGCTTTTAATCTTCATATAATTAGCAATTGAGTAGCATCAAGGTAATCCAAATCCCATTAATGAATCAATGATCAATTGTAATAAGGATAATGAATAGCATTAACATGAGCATAATAATAATCAACAATAATTAAGCATGATATAACAATGGTGATCAACCATTCTGTAAGAATCTCCAAGGCCGCTCGTATCCGTGAGCACGGCTAGTATACCAGTTTTTAAACTCTGCGCAGAGGTGTACACTTTCACTGTGAGTCATGATTTCCAAATGCATGGGTTTGCAAGGCCCAAAACATCAGAGACCATATAAAGCCATTCAAAAGTTCGTCTAACAAGTTAGGGCCATTAGATTCACTCGGCAGGCAGATGTAGAACCCCCCTTCCCTGTGGCACAACAACCGCAGCCTATACACACTAGGCCAGGGGCTCGCACTACACCCAACGTGGCAAGCCATTCTTACGCCATTTAAGGTAACCTCTAACAAGCTAGAAAAGGTCTCTTGAACAACTAGAGCCAGAGCCATATAGCCCTCACAGCTGTACTGTATGTCCCGGTTATCACTTACAGGTAAGTCCTTACGGAGAGTAACTAGAGCATCAAAATAACCCACATGCTCTAGCCCCCTTTCAACAGAAATAACATCATCTTAATTGGTTGATTGCATAATCCATTAGTCAAATTACAAGATCATTGTTCATAATTAAGCGCTAGCAGTAGCTACCCAAATGCATAACCCATAGGTGACAAGGAAACAAGATATCAATAGCTAAGTTATAATCTCTATGGTTGTCAAGGAAGACACATGCATATGTATAATAATTTCAGTGAATAGGCAACAAGGATGGTCCCATGTTATACTTGCCTTGATCAAAGCTTTCCTGATGATACTGCTGGTCTGGCTCAAAATAATACTCTTGATCGTCAAGAAACTGCTCACCGTCTATACTCGATCATCAAGCACCAACACACAATCATCCGAGCAACCATACACTAAGCAAACAAATAGACATAATTAAAACAGTACACCAACAGTAGCAAAACAATATAAAAAGTTTGTAAAACTCTTCTACACGTTACTACGATCACACAGATGTAAAGATCACGAAATTCGGATTTAAAACGTGAAAGTTATGAATTTTCTAAGATTTCCTATATATAAATAATTACTTTAATATAAACTCGAAAATAAATTGTCACAAACCTACTGTACAATACTACCAACATGTAGAGCTCGCAAATACGAACCTAACGCAATTTGAACGGGTCAAATCGGAGTTAAAACGAAGTTTTTATGACCAAAACAATTCTAGTGGCAAAACTGTAATTTCCTGAAAACATATTTTTGAATAAACCGGAAGAAAATACGCTTCCAAAACGCGAAAACGCATTTTCTGACATACGCTATGGACCGCGGGTTGATTTCTAACAAATCCAGGGGTTCTTTAGAAAAACTACCCGCGAAGGGGTATGTTCTAATTTCAGCCGTTGATCTGAGATCGGGCGGCTCGGGTTCATCAGCAACGCTACAGTGATCAACCGATCCTTCTTCCCCAGGTTCGGCCAGTGGCCCCCCATGACCGGCGGCTCCATCTCGCCGGAGATGGCGGCTCTCCTCACCTAGAACACTGTTCTAGTCCGCGTTCGATCCTACCGAACGAGAAGCTTCACGCGAACTCAATTGCGCTAAAGAAAACCTACCACATGAACCACACCCGATGCATCGCAACAACGGGCGGCGGCGCCATGGCCGCACCATCGGCGAGCTTCAAAACCACATCTAGGACCGCCTCCACCAAAAGAAATAGCCCAAAACGAAAGAGGAGAAGATTACGGTCTCACCAATGCAATGAAATCGGCTTCAAAAGCGCCCGCAGGCTTCACCCGCGCTCAACCGAAACCTCCAACTACCTCAAACCCTAAACCTCGATTTCTCACGGTGGAACTCACGGTTTTAGATGAAAAACGGAAACTAGAGGACCTAGGCGTCCTATTTATAGCCTCAATCGCTGATTTCGGTTAACATACCCGGATTACAAGATTCGGTTGTAGCTCGGTTGGAAACGAACTCGACTCCGGTCCGGTTACGAGGAAGAAGACGGCTGACATCGGGGACCCACCGGTCAGCCACCAAGAGAGGGAAGGGGAAGACGCTGCCGCTGGACTCGGGCCGAGCTGGGCTGCTGCGCTAAGACGGCCGCTGTGCCGAGCCGGGCCAAGACGCCGAGATGGGCCGCTCGTCACTGATGGGCTGGAATGCGGAGACGGCTGCTGCGGTGCTGGTCCGGCCCATCCGGTGGCTCGCGCGGAGAAAAGAAAACAGCCCATTCCGCGGCCCAGGCGCCCGTGCGGAAAAGCAGGCCATCGGCCCAAGAGAGAGGGAGAGAAGGCAGGCCGGCCCGGGAGCACAGGAAGTGATTTTATATTTTTCTTTCTTTCTTTCCTTCACTTATATATATATTTTCCAAAACCAAATTAATAAAATAAAACAAATATAACCACACCACAAAACAAAATAAATGCAACAACATGAATGCATCACCAAATAGTTTTTAAAATTTTAATTTGCCCTTAATTGTTATCTAACTTATTTGAAATTCATTATTCCTAAAGTTTAGAATTTTTTGGGTGTTACAAATTCTACCCCCTTAAAAGAATCTCGTCCTCGAGATTGAACTGCTTACTCAAACAATTGCGGATATGATTTCCTTAATTCATCCTCTCTTTCCCAAGTTGCCTCTGCCTCTGAATATCGATTCCACTGCACCTTGCACATTTTAATAACCCGACTTCGAGTAACTCTCTCAGCAGTCTCTAAAATCTTGATCGGAAACTCTTCATATGTAAGATCCTCCTTTACAGTCAATTCTTCTAAAGGTATCTGCTCCTCAGGCACACGCAAACACTTCTTAAGTTGTGAAACATGAAACACATCATGCACTCCAGATAAATTCTCAGGCAACTCTAATTGATAAGCAACTTCCCCACATCTAGCAATAACTTTAAATGGTCCAACATACCTTGGTGCTAATTTGCCTTTCATATTAAACCTCTTCACACTTCTCATTGGTGACACCTTCAAATAGACATAATCACCTACCTCAAAAACTAAATCTCTTCTCCTATTGTCAGCATAACTCTTCTGACGAGACTATGCTACTCTCAAATTCTCACGAATCACTCGCACTTGATCTTCTGTGTTTCTAAGAACATCTGTACCAAACACCTGAGATTCACCTGTCTGATCCAAAAACAATGGAGTTCTACACTTACGTCCATACAAAGCTTCAAACGGTGCCATCTTAAGACTCTGTTGATAACTATTATTGTAAGAAAATTCCGCATAAGGCAAACTCTTATCCCAACTAGTTCCATATTGCAATGCACAAGCTCTCAACATATCCTCTAATACCTGGTTGGTCCTTTCAGTCTGTCCATCTGTCTGTGGATGATATGCTGTACTAAAATTCAATTTTGTTCCCAATGATTCATGCACAGCTTTCCAAAAATGCGACGTAAACTGCGATCCTCGATTAGATACAATCTTCTTTGGAACTCCATGCAAACATACTATTCTTTCTATATACAAGGTAGCTAATTGTACTCCCGTGTAATTTAGTCTTGACTGGTATAAAATGAGCAACTTTAGTCAATCTATCCACTATCACCCAAATAGAATCATAACCTCTCTGAGTACGCGGTAACCCTACTATAAAGTCCATACCAACTTCCTCCCACTTCCATTCAGGAATCTTCATTGGTTGCACAATCCAGCAGGTCTCTGATGTTCTGCTTTCACCCTCTGACAAGTGTCACACAATGCCACATACTCAGCCACATCTCGCTTTAATCCAACCCACCAATATTTCTGTTTAAGATCCAAATACATCTTAGTACTACCAGGATGAATGGAATAAGCTGACTCATGAGCTTCGCTAAGAATTGCCTGTCGAACAGCTTGATCCTCAGATACACACAGCCTCTTTCCAAACCACAAAATTCCATTATCATCCATCTGAAAGCCTGGTGACTTAGCAATCACTATATCTTCCGCTATCTTCTTTAGTTTCTCATCCTTCAACTGACCCTTGTAAATTTCTTACTCTAAAGTAGGCTCTATCACTAATTCCATTGTATTAGTAACAATTCCTAAATTCAAATATTCAAATTCAGCACATAACTCACTAGTCATAGACAACATCCGTATCTCATTGGCATAACTTTTCCTACTAAGAGCATCAGCTACTTTATTAGCCTTACCAGGATGATAGTGTATCTCAATATCATAATCCTTAATCAACTCTAACCATCTGCGTTGCCTTAAATTCAGATCTGATTGAGTGAAAATATACTTCAAACTCTTATGATCAATGTATATATCACTCTTATGTCCAATCAAATAATGTCTCTAAATCTTTAAAGCATGAACCACAGCTGCTAACTCCAAATCATGTGTAGGATAATTCAACTCATGCTTTCTCAACTGCCTAGATGCATAAGCCACAACTCTGCCTTCTTGCATAAGAACACATCCCAAACCTTGATGAGAAGCATCACAATAAATAGAAAACTTCTTACTCAAATCTGGCAAAACCAAAACAGGCGCTGTAGTCAACCTCTTCTTCAATTCCTCAAAACTAGCTTGATATTTATCCGACCACACAAACTTGGCATTCTTCTCTAATAGAGATGTCATAAGTTTAGCAAGTTTAGAAAACCCTTCAATGAACCGTCTGTAATGTCCAGCTAATCCCAAGAAACTACGAATCTCGCTAACATCAAAAGGTGGTTTCCAATTCAATAGATAAGTAAAATCTGATTTCTCTGTGCAAATTCCAATTTCAGTAACTCAGTAAAACTGTTATATCTCGAGCTACAGACGTCCAATTCAGATGATCTTTACATGGTTGGAAAGCTTACAAAATTATCTACAACTTTTATTCACAACACTTTTTCTGAATCTGTCAAATAATTGGCCAAAAACTGAACTTAACCGAAACTGTTTTAGAATTCCAGACTGTGCAGTAACCCCAACTTGAAATAGATATATCTCTTAGCTCTTAATAGATATTAGAGTGATTCTTGCGGGGTTGGAAAGATATAGAAGTCTAATTATTCCCAGTATAATTTCTTAAATTTCCCATTAATGGATTTTAAGTTATTTCTTAAACATCCCTGACTGACCTAAAAATCAGCAAAGGACAGAACTATGTTCACCTCATAACCAACTAATATATTTTGATCAAACTTAATATTCTTAACCATGGAACTTGTAGGCCTATCTACAAAACTCCAGCACACATTACAAAGATCCAAATCACACATTATCACATTAACAATCCATCAATCACACAATTGTTCACACCACAAACTGACTCTCAAAACAATCCAACTTAAAATTGACTCGCAACTACTATCGTTCTTATTACATAGGGATTTTTCCTATTTCCTAGTTAAGCTTCTAATAAATCTTGGGGACGACCTAACTCCGCCCTTAATTGGTCAATCTCCTTATAAGCTTGCTCCTTAAGTTCTTTTTCCTTCAGCAACTCTTATGCAATGATGATGCCACAAGCTCATAACCAACTTTATAAATGTCTCCTTTAGACCCTTATGATTCTTATAGATGTTCTAACAGGTTACCAACCCTAAGAAAAGATACTTGCGCTCGATAGTGACTTTACATCCATGTAGCTAGCTGATGCTTCCAGGTGACGAAATATAACATATAAACCTCCATCTTGTATCGTCTTTTAGTTCGACAAACCCTCTTAAGAAGAGATCAACTAGAGTACACTAAAGGATAGCTTGCATTTGTTTCTGAGTGATAACTACTATCGTGTCCTTCTATCATGTCAAAGAGACTCATGAGCATATGCAAGAACAAGTAACCTGCACTTCCTCGCGAGCAGAAAAATAGCAGTGCAGAAATACAGTTATAACTCAAGTTCTACGAATCCGATGATATTGTAGCTTATACCGTTGGAAAGATTATCAAATTTACTACAACTTCCTTATAGAATTCTTCTCCAGATTCTGCAGTTAAGGTAGTCGAAAACTGTGCACAACAGAAACTATTCCAGATTGCTGACAGCACAGATGCGTCGCCTTGTGATTTTCATAAATCCCAAACCATAATAGATATCAGGGTGGTTCTTACGGTCAGAGAAAGATATTGAAGTCTACTATTGTCCAGAATTTATCCATGATTTTTGGGCATCCAAAAATAGAGATATAAGCTAAGGTAGACAGACTGCTATAAAAAAACAGGATAAAGTAGAAACGAGATTCAAAGACACTAGAGTGATAGATAACACTAATCTTCAAGTCTTCATGCTTCTTTGCTTTGTGTTGATGAGATATAAGACATGAATCGAGGATAGCCAAAAGATGACAAGAAAGATAAAGTTTGATCTTTAGTTCTTCATGCCTCCTCATGCCTCGTCGCTTGAGATATTCAGGACTTACTGTTGTTGATAGCAGATGCTACCCCACTTAACAAAGATCTTGTTTCACCTGATGATGTCATTGAAGACAACACTTTCTCTAAAGCTTGCTGCTAATGACAAGTCCTTCATGTGTTGATCATCCATTAAGATGAGATTAATAAGGTAGCATGACAACCAAGGGTAGACAGGAACGGTGTAAGAGAAAATGGCATGAATTAGGATCGATTGAAAGATAAGTAAGATACAAGATGTCACTACCCTACTTAACATAGATCGAGCTACTTCTCAAGACTTATACCTTCCGGGCCTACCTTTGAAACACGAGAACAAGAACAACACACAAGCAACACATCAAGCAAAACAAGCACACATCACATCATCGGTACTACACGTGCTTCTTCAATAATGGTGGTCATCCTAAGGGAAAAGTATGGATGATGAAAAGCCATCGAATCTTTGAACCAGGTAAGATCAGAAAACTTTTAGTAAAAACAACATAAAACAAAATCCAAGGGAGTAAGAAATGATAACTCAAAGGAAGCTATCAAGGAGAGGATACAACAGGACAAGGAAGAGGAAATAGTCAAAATCAATGAGTCAAGGGATGACAAAACAGTTTTATCGTAAAATAAGTTTTAGAATACGTCCAGTGCTACTTGGCATACGTCCTACAGTCAACACCGCTCTGATACCACTCTGTCACACCCGGTTTTCTAAAGAACAAAACCAGGCTAATCATATGTGTGCCCAGGAAGTCCACACATATGCCAGAATGAAAAAGTATCAGAAACAATGTTATTATATAACGTATATATAGCTATATTAACACTTACATCAGAGTATCGCGGAACGGTGACTAAACTTCGGGCTCCATTCTTCTCAGGAACGGCTGACTGGGGGTAACATATGCCTAACACTTCTACTAGTCTTCTGGAAACTCCACTACACCTTTGTCCTTTTTCCGAGTAGCATCTTATTACACACTGGAGTGTGGGGGAAATAGCAAGAATGAGTCCATGTCGAACTCAACAAGTATAACACAGGGTTCATGAGGCTCAAAAAGGCTAGACACTGTTTGACTGCGTTTAGCTTTTAATCATCATATAATTAGCAATTGAGTAGCATCAAGGTAATCCAAATCCCATTAATGAATCAATGATCAATTGTAATAAGGATAATGAATAGCATTAACATGAGCATAATAATAATCAACAATAATTAAGCATGATATAACAATGGTGATCAACTATTCTGTAAGAATCTCCAAGGCCGCTCGTATCCGTGAGCACGGCTAGTATACCAGTTTTTAAACTCTGCGCAGAGGTGTACACTTTCACTGTGAGTCATGATTTCCAAATGCATGGGTTTGCAAGGCCCAAAACATCAGAGACCATATAAAGCCATTCAAAAGTTCGTCTAACAAGTTAGGGCCATTAGATTCACTCGGCAGGCAGATGTAGAACCCCCCTTCCCTGTGGCACAACAACCGCAGCCTATACACACTAGGCCAGGGGCTCGCACTACACCCAACGTGGCAAGTCATTCTTACGCCATTTAAGGTAACCTCTAACAAGCTAGAAAAGGTCTCTTGAACAACTAGAGCCAGAGCCATATAGCCCTCACAGCTGTACTGTATGTCCCGGTTATCACTTACAGGTAAGTCCTTACGGAGAGTAACTAGAGCATCAAAATAACCCACATGCTCTAGCCCCCTTTCAACAGAAATAACATCATCTTAATTGGTTGATTGCATAATCCATTAGTCAAATTACAAGATCATTGTTCATAATTAAGCGCTAGCAGTAGCTACCCAAATGCATAACCCATAGGTGACAAGGAAACAAGATATCAATAGCTAAGTTATAATCTCTATGGTTGTCAAGGAAGACACATGCATATGTATAATAATTTCAGTGAATAGGCAACAAGGATGGTCCCATGTTATACTTGCCTTGATCAAAGCTTTCCTGATGATACTGCTGGTCTGGCTCAAAATAATACTCTTGATCGTCAAGAAACTGCTCACCGTCTATACTCGATCATCAAGCACCAACACACAATCATCCGAGCAACCATACACTAAGCAAACAAATAGACATAATTAAAACAGTACACCAACAGTAGTAAAACAATATAAAAAGTTTGTAAAACTCTTCTACACGTTACTACGATCACACAGATGTAAAGATCACGAAATTCGGATTTAAAACGTGAAAGTTATGAATTTTCTAAGATTTCCTATATATAAATAATTACTTTAATATAAACTCGAAAATAAATTGTCACAAACCTACTGTACAATACTACCAACATGTAGAGCTCGCAAATACGAACCTAACGCAACTTGAACGGGTCAAATCGGAGTTAAAACGAAGTTTTTATGACCAAAACAATTCTAGTGGCAAAACTGTAATTTCCTGAAAACATATTTTTGAATAAACCGGAAGAAAATACGCTTCCAAAACGCGAAAACGCATTTTCTGACATACGCTATGGACCGCGGGTTGATTTCTAACAAATCCAGGGGTTCTTTAGAAAAACTACCCGCGAAGGGGTATGTTCTAATTTCAGCCGTTGATCTGAGATCGGGCGGCTCGGGTTCATCAGCAACGCTACAGTGATCAACCGATCCTTCTTCCCCAGGTTCGGCCAGTGGCCCCCCATGACCGGCGGCTCCATCTCGCCGGAGATGGCGGCTCTCCTCACCTAGAACACTGTTCTAGTCCGCGTTCGATCCTACCGAACGAGAAGCTTCACGCGAACTCAATTGCGCTAAAGAAAACCTACCACATGAACCACACCCGATGCACCGCAACAACGGGCGGCGGCGCCATGGCCGCACCATCGGCGAGCTTCAAAACCACATCTAGGACCGTCTCCACCAAAAGAAATAGCCCAAAACGAAAGAGGAGAAGATTACGGTCTCACCAATGCAATGAAATCGGCTTCAAAAGCGCCCGCAGGCTTCACCCGCGCTCAACCGAAACCTCCAACTACCTCAAACCCTAAACCTCGATTTCTCACGGTGGAACTCATAGTTTTAGATGAAAAACGGAAACTAGAGGACCTAGGCATCCTATTTATAGCCTCAATCGCTGATTTCGGTTAACATACCCGGATTACAAGATTCGGTTGTAGCTCGGTTGAAAACGAACTCGACTCCGGTCCGGTTACGAGGAAGAAGACGGCTGACATCGAGGACCCACCGGTCAGCCACCAAGAGAGGGAAGGGGAAGACGCTGCCGCTGGACTCGGGCCGAGTTGGGCTGCTGCGCTAAGACGGCCGCTGTGCCGAGCCGGGCCAAGACGCCGAGATGGGCCGCTCGTCACTGATGGGCTGGAATGCGGAGACGGCTGCTGCGGTGCTGGTCCGGCCCATCCGGTGGCTCGCGCGGAGTAAAGAAAACAGCCCATTCCGCGGCCCAGGCGCCCGTGCGGAAAAGCAGGCCATCGGCCCAAGGGAGAGGGAGAGAAGGCAGGCCGGCCCGGGAGCACAGGAAGTGATTTTATATTTTTCTTTCTTTCTTTCCTTCACTTATATATATATATTTTCCAAAACCAAATTAATAAAATAAAACAAATATAACCACACCACAAAACAAAATAAATGCAACAACATGAATGCATCACCAAATAGTTTTTAAAATTTTAATTTGCCCTTAATTGTTATCTAACTTATTTAAAATTCATTATTCCTAAAGTTTAGAATTTTTTGGGTGTTACAATAATTGTATTTTTTTTATGGACGGAGGTACTACTTGACAAGTTTACGATGACATCATTGACGGAAAATCCTGGATCCGCCCCTGCCTGGGGGTGAGCCTCGCCCACCGGTGGCCATGTTCACTGGAGCTCCACCTCTTGGCGTCTCCACTGCGCCTACATGGGCTACACCCACCAGCACCCCTCCTGGGGTTACCGGCTGGGACCAGGCGGCCTTAGCTCGCTCCTTCAGCACCATGGGCCTGACTCCTCCTGTCGGATCGGAGTAGATCGCTGACTCAGGGGCCACCTACCATACCACCTCTGACCCTGGTATACTCTCGTCTGTCCATTCTCCATCTTCTTCTCTCCCTTCGTCCATTATGGTCGCAAATGGTTCGTGTCTTCTTGTCACGTCTGTGGGTACTGCCGGTGCTCATGGCTCCTTTCGTCTCCCTGATGTTCTTGTTGCTCCTTCTATGGTTCACAACCTTCTTTCTATTCGTCGTTTTACAGCTGACAATTCTTGTTCTGTGGAGTTTGAATCTTCTGGTCTTACTGTAAAGAATTTGGCTTCCCGGCGTCCTCTGCTCCGATGTGACAGCACCGGGGCCCTTTACACTCTTCGCTTCCCGGCGGCTACTTCCTCTACTTCGCCGTCCATTTTGTTAGCTGCCTTCGCCACCTCTACTTCCTCTTAACTTGGCACCGGCACCTCGGCCATCCTGGACGTGATGCTCTGATGCAGCTCAGTCGTAGCTCCGGTCTTCTATGTACTCGGGCTCCTGATGAGCATTTGTGTCATGCGTGCCAATTGGGCCGACATGTTCGTCTTCCTTTTCATAGTTCTACTTCACATGCGGCTCGTATTTTTGATCTTGTACATTGTGACCTATGGACATCTCCTGTTATCAGTATTTCCGGTTACAAGTACTATTTTGTGGTGGTCGATGATTTTTCACTTTATTCATGAACTTTTCCCCTACATGCGAAGTCCGACACTTTCCCCACGCTCCTTCACTTCTTCTCATGGGTGTCCACACAGTTCGGCCTCACCATCAAGGCCGTCCAGTGTGACAATGGTCGTGAGTTTGATAACTCCACCTCCCGCGCCTTCTTTCTCTCTCACGGTGTTTAGTTGCGCATGTCCTGCCCATATACCTCTTCCCAGAATGGCAAGGCTGAACGGATGATTCGCACCACCAACGACACCGTGCGCACCCTTCTATTTCAGGCCTCTCTTCCTACCCGCTTCTGGGTTGAGGGCTTACACACCTCCACCTACCTCCTCAACCGTCTTCCTTCCGCTGCCTGTCCCGCTCCTACGCCACACCACGCACTCTTCGGTACCCCTCCTCGGTACGATCATCTTCGCGTCTTCGGGTGTGCGTGTTACCCCAACACCACTGCCACTTCTTCCCACAAGCTGGACTCCCGCTCCACTCTCTGTGTCTTTCTCGGGTACTCCCCATATCATAAGGGGTACCGGTGCTTTGACCTTACCTCCAGTCGGGTACTCATCTCTCGCCATGTGGTGTTCGATGAGTCCGTCTTCCCTTCTCCAGCACACTCACCACCACTCCTGTTCCTGATCCCTCCTCCCTCTTTCCCGCTGACACAGTGGTCCACCCACTTTTTCCATGGTCTCCTACAGGTAATGCTTCGCCGTGCTCCTTGCCGGGCACCTGTCCTAGCTCTCCGGCGAGTGCGGGCCTGGCGTCCCCTGGCACGGCACCGACCTCTCTGAATGGCGCAGACTCAGGGACTTCGCTTCCCGATACTGCCCCGGGGGGACCGTGCCGGTCGCCGTGCTCCGGTGCTGCCCCGACACCGGCACCTGCCCCGGCACCTCCTTCACGGTTTGCTGCACCGGTACGGGTGTACCAGCGCAGGGCGCGGCCGCCTCCACTCGTGATACCTTCTCCGCCGGGCACACC
The DNA here is from genome assembly GCA_038087645.1 of Saccharum hybrid cultivar R570. Classification (NCBI taxonomy): domain Eukaryota; kingdom Viridiplantae; phylum Streptophyta; class Magnoliopsida; order Poales; family Poaceae; genus Saccharum; species Saccharum hybrid cultivar. The sequence continues at coordinate 166,692 of JAQSUU010000170.1, forward strand.
GACACCACCGCCGCAGTCATCGCCGGCCCGTGTCGCACCGTCGGTCTACCACCCACCGCTTCTTCACCGACACCCACGGCATGTTCACCCGATGGTGACACGGCACGTGGCTGGCACACTGCCACCTCGGGTTCTTGCTGCGTCGATCGGCGACGCGCCGATTTTCCCTGTACCCTCTTCCGTCCATGATGCCTTGTTGGATCCCCACTAGCGCCACGTGATGGAAGAGGAGTACGCCACGCTCCTCGCCAACCAGACATGGGAGCTGGTGCTCCGGCCGCCGGTCTCCAACGTCGTCACCAGCAAGTGGATCTGGACCCATAAGCGTCGGGCTGATGGCACTCTCGAGCGCTACAAGGCTCGCTGGGTTCTTCGGGGTTTCACTCAGCGCCCTGGGGTTGACTATGATGAGACCTTCAGCCCGGTGGTCAAGCCGGCCACCGTCTGCACAGTGCTCTCGTTGGCGCTTACTCGCTCATGGTCTGTCCATCAGCTGGACATCAAGAATGCTTTTCTGCACGGACTTCTCACCGAGACAGTGTACTGTAGTCAGCCGGCAGGGTTCGTTGATTCCTCCCGTCCTGATATGGTCTGCCGGCTCAACAGGTCTCTCTACGGCCTCAAGCAGGCACCCCGAGCGTGGAACCATCGATTTTCTGCTTTCCTGCTGACTCTGGGGTTTGTGGAGGCCAAGTCTGATACATCTCTGTTCATCTATCACCATGGAGCTAACACTGCGTACTTGCTGCTCTATGTTGATGACATTGTCCTCACAGCCTCTAGTGAGACCTTTCTCCGCTGGATCATTGCCGCTCTTCAGCAGGAGTTTGCTATGAAAGATCTGGGTGTGCTCCACCATTTCCTTGGGGTCACTGTTGAGCCTTGTCCTGCCAGGTTACTTCTTCACCAGCGGCAGTATACACGGGATATCCTGGAGCGGGCTGTGATGACTGACTGCAACCCCTGCTCCACTCCAGTTGATACTCAGGGCAAACTGTCAGAAGCTGAGGGCCCCCAGTGTCTGATCCCACTGCATACATGAGTCTTGCTGGTGCCCTTCAGTACCTCACCTTCACCCGGCCGGACATCACCTATGCAGTTCAACAGATCTGTCTTCACATGCATGATCCTCGGGAGCCCCACCTCACGGCTCTCAAGCGCCTCCTCCGCTACCTTCGGGGCACGATCGACTACGACCTCCTACTTCACTGGTCCTCCTCCGCCGACCTTGTCATCTACACTGACGCTGACTGGGCGGGGTGCCCAGACACTCAGCGCTCCACCTCCGGCTACACTGTCTTCTAGGGTGGAAACCTGGTTTCCTAGTCGTCTAAGCACCAGCCTGTGGTTTTCCGGTCCAGTGCCGAGGCGGAGTACCGCGCTGTCGCTAACGGCGTGGCTGAGGCCTCCTGGCTCCGGCAGCTTCTCGCTGAGCTGCACACTCCGCCCTCATGGAGCACACTTGTCGGTGTTCGGACCCGAGGGGGTCCTAAACCAACGAGTAAATGCTGCGTATCTCTTTCCTAGATGGTGATGCAAGGAGAACACACGGGGGTTTATCCTGATTCGGGCAAAAGAAGGCCCTACGTCCAGCGGGGGGGAGAAGTTTGTATTTCCTTGCACCGAAGTGCTCGTGTAGGGGTTACAAGCATGCGAGAGAGGGCGTCGAGCCCAAGTCTTAAAGAGAGGAAAAAGAGGACAAGGGTGATTGCTTGAGATATCGGTCTCTATCTTGCATTTTGCCTGTTGTCTCTTGTTTTTCTTCGTTGTCCCTCCGTTGTAGAACCCTGGCCTGCCCTTTTATAGGGCGAGAGGTGGCCAAGACGACGGGGAGCCTTGAGGTGATGTTTTGTCGATTCCTGTTGAGCTGACCGTAGCGACGTGCTCTGGGAATGGCCGGCCATCCCTGGATGCCATGGCATCGTGGGAGACGAGACGGCGAAATGACCCGGAGCGCCGTGCCACTCCGTCCTTCCCTTGCCGTTGAACTGTGTCGAGCGTCGGGGTTGGGTCGAGGCCAGGTCAAGACCGGATGGATAAGGCCGAATCCCCGAGATCGCGGAGAACGGGCCTTGTCTTATCCTCCCTCGAGGGTGATCGATGGTAAACAGTGCGCGGTAAGGTGGGTACAGTGATGGTTTTCACCTCCCATCACGGGATGAGCGGTAAGACAGTGAGATCTGACATGGGCATTGTTCCCACGTCGATCCTGGTCGCAGCCATGCCGGTAGGTGGTAGTAGGTAACCGCATTAAATGCTATGGCTTTTGTCCTGGGGTAGGTAAAGAGGAGTCGAGGCGCTCGACCCGGGCTCACGCGAGTTGGAGTTTTTCCCAGTGGGCGGACGAGCCTCGCGCGGGTCGGAGCGCCGTCGAGGTATCTTGCTATACGGGATGGGGCGCGGTCGAGGCGCTCCGTCGAGCGGGTCTCGTATGAGTCAGAGCCGGAGCGCGGTCGAGGCGCCCCATCGAGCGGGCCTCGTACGAGTCAGAGCCGGAGCGCGGTCGAGGCGTCCTATCGAGCGGGCCTCGTACGAGGCGGACTGGATACGCGGTCGAGGCGGGCTGCCTTTTATTGCGGTTTCAGTTGTTTTAGTTTTTTATTAGCGATGGATGTGGGTACCCCCCGTACTGTTGGTACCGACAGTAGCCCCCGAGCCTTTGGGTGAGTGTGTGATCACTCTCCCAGAGGTTTGTTTGAACTGGAGTCATAGCGTCGTGATTTTTTCCGGTGGGGGCGCGCGAGCGCACCCACCGGGTGTAGCCCCCGAGGCCTCGGTGGAGTGTTGAGACTCCTCCGAGGTCTTGTTTCGTTTTATTGGGGATTGATTCATTGCGGTCAAGCCCCCGAGCCTCGCGCGCACGAGGTCGATCAGAGTCCCGGCCGTCTTTTGCTGTGCGACCCTCACGCTCCTCCTTCAGGAAGGAGGAGGAGGGGTGGGGAACGCCGTACTACCCCTATTTGGGTGAGTTCCGACGATCTCCGGTGAGCTGCTAGCGGGGAAATTCGAGTGAGAGCCCGTGCCCCAGTCGTTAGGGGTCAGCTAGTGGCTCGGAGGCGCTCTCAAAGATGCCAAGAAGTGGTCGTGTGGATCTCGATTCCCTGTGACAGGATTCGAGGGCCCGGTGCCTCCCCTGAGGGGATTCCTATGTGGACCGCCTCCTTTGGCCTCGAATACGTCCTGGGGTGCCTCGAGAGCATGGCTCGAGCCCTAACCATGTACGAGCACACCCTTGGTCGTTCCTAACTCTGTTACTCGAGGGCAGCTGTCGAACCCTGGTCGAGAGCCAGCTTTCGATCCCTCAAGGTTTAGGTTTTTGCGGTTGAGCCCCCGAGCCTCGCGCGCACGAGGTCGATCAGAGTCCCGACCGTCTTTTGCTGTGCGACCCTCACTCTCCTCCTTCAGGAAGGAGGAGGAGAGGAGGGGAACGCCGTACTACCCCTGTTTGGGCGAGTTCCGACGATCTCCGGTGAGCTGCTAGCGGGGGAATTCGAGTGAGAGCCCGTGCCCCAGTCGTTAGGGGTCGGCTAGTGGCCCGGAGGCGCTCTCAAAGATGCCAAGAAGTGGTCATGTGGATCTCGATTCCCTGCGACAGGATTCGAGGGCTCGGTGCCTCCCCCGAGGGGATTCCTACGTGGACCGCCTCCTTTGGCCTCGAATACGTCCTAGGGTGCCTCAAGAGCGTGGCTCGAGCCCTGGCCATGTACGAGCGCACCCTTGGTCGTCCCTAACTCTGTTACTCGAGGGCAGCTGTCGAACCCTGGTCGAGGGCCAGCTTTCGATCCCTCAAGGTTTAGGTTTCTGCGGTTGAGCCCTCGAGCCTCGCGTGCACGAGGTCTATCAGAGTCCCGACCATCTTTTGCTGTGCGACCCTCACGCTCCTCCTTTAGGAAGGAGGAGGAGGGGAGGGGAACGCCGTACTACCCCTGTTTGGGCGAGTTTTGATGATCTCCGGTGAGCTGCTAGCGGGGGAATTCGAGTGAGAGCCCGTGCCCCAGTCGTTAGGGGTCGGCTAGTGGCCCGGAGGCGCTCTCAAAGATGCCAAGAAGTGGTCGTGTGGATCTCGATTCCCTGCGACAGGATTCGAGGGCTCGGTGCCTCCCCCGAGGGGATTCCTACGTGGACCGCCTCCTTTGGCCTTGAATACGTCCTAGGGTGCCTCGAGAGCGTGGCTCGAGCCCTGGCCATGTACGAGCGCACCCTTGGTCGTCCCTAACTCAGTTACTCGAGGGCAACTGTCGAACCCTGGTCGAGGGCCTGCTTTCGATCCCTCAAGGTTTAGGTTTCTGCGGTCGAGCCCCCGAGCCTCGCGAGCACGAGGTCGATCAGAGTCCCGGCCGTCTTTTGCTGTGCGACCCTCACGCTCCTCCTTCAGGAAGGAGGAGGAGGGGTGGGGAACGTCGTACTACCCCTGTTTGGGTGAGTTCCGATGATCTCCGGTGAGCTGCTAGCGGGGGAATTCGAGTGAGAGCCCGTGCCCCAGTCGTTAGGGGTCGGCTAGTGGCCCGGAGGTGCTCTCAAAGATGCCAAGAAGTGGTCGTGTGGATCTCGATTCCCTGCGACAGGATTCGAGGGCTCGGTGCCTCCCCCGAGGGGATTCCTACGTGGACCGCCTCCTTTGGCCTCGAATACGTCCTAGGGTGCCTCGAGAGCGTGGCTCGAGCCCTGGCCATGTACGAGCACACCCTTGGTCGTCCCTAACTCTGTTACTCGAGGGCAGCTGTCGAACCCTGGTTGAGGGCCAGCTTTCGATCCCTCAAGGTTTAGGTTTCTGCAGTCGAGCCCCCGAGCCTCGCGCGCACGAGGTCGATCAGAGTCCTGGCCGTCTTTTGCTGTGCGACCCTCACGCTCCTCCTTCAAGAAGGAGGAGGAGGGGAGGGGAACGCCGTACTACCCCTGTTTGGGCGAGTTCCGACGATCTCCGGTGAGCTGCTAGCGGGGGAATTCGAGTGAGCCCGTGCCCCAGTCGTTAGGGGTCAGCTAGTGGCCCAGAGGCACTCTCAAAGATGCCAAGAAGTGGTCGTGTGGATCTCGATTCCATGCGATAGGATTCGAGGGCTCGGTGCCTCCCCTGAGGGGATTCCTACGTGGACCGCCTCCTTTGGCCTCGAATACGTCCTGGGTGCCTCGAGAGCGTGGCTCGAGCCCTGGCCATGTATGGGCGCACCCTTGGTCGTCCCTAACTCTGTTGCTCGAGGGCAGCTGTCGAACCCTGGTCGAGGGCCAGCTTCCGCTCCCTCGAGGCTCATACCGGGCTCGGGGCCCGTTTCCCAGGTATCTAGGAATATCCGTCCTGGGATCTCTCCCCCGCCCGCTAGCCAGGCGCGTCTTTTTAGGAGGGGAGGCGAGATCGGCACGATAGTGGGCGACATGGCGAAAGGTTGCGACGTGGGGGACGGCCACGTGCCCAACTCCTGCGAGATGTAAGAAAACGGTTAGGTGGGCGCATTTAATGCGGGGAACTGTTCCTACCTTTTCGCACGGCCGTTGGGCTTCCGCCTGGGCATATAAAATCAAGGCCTGGGGGTCTGCGTTCCCCACCGTTCCCTTGCGCTCTTGCAATCTTCTGCCTCAGACAACCCTTGCCTTATTGCGCTCTCCGCCCGCATCGCTACCGCCACTGCATCCTCTCCGTCCACCCCCCTTCCGACAGCACCGATGGCAGGAAAGAGCCAGATCCTCCCTGCCGATGACTGGGCCGCCTCCTCGGTGACGGAGAGGAGGTTGGAAGAGTTGGTCATGGACGGGCTACTACGGCCAAGGATGAGCCGGTCGCAGCCAGAGTGGATCTCGCCGCCTCCCACCCACCGGGAGCCGGCGCCCCCTGAAGGGTACGTGGTGAGCTTCGTCTGCTTCCACGAGCGGGGGTTTGGCGTGCCGGCGTCCGTCTTCATGCACATGCTCCTCCACTACTACCAGGTGGAGCTTCACCACCTTGCCCCCAACGCCATCGCGCAGGCCGCCATCTTCGCGGCGGTCTGCGAGGGCTACCTTGGGGTGGAGCCATAGTGGAACATGTGGCTTCACCTTTTCAAGGCCGAGCTCTTCGCCAAGAAGGCGGGGGAGAAGGGCGTCCTGTGCGCGGCTCGAGTAGGGAGCTGCGTCCTATGGGTGAGGTCAAGCCGGGCGGATCTGTACATCCCGGCTCGCCTCATCTCTTCGAACAACGGGTGGCACGAGGGTTGGTTCTACCTCCGCAACGATGAAAATCAGTTGCCGAGGTACACCGGTCGCGTGTTGACCGCTCGAGAGGCTCGCTGGACGTACGGAGTGCCGAAAGCCAAGAAGCCGCACCTGGACCCGCTGCTGGCGGCGCTGCAGCAGCTTCGCCTTCGGGGCTTGACGGCTACGGCGGTGGCCGCGGCCTTCCATCGCCGCAGAGTGATGCCGCTGTGCCGGCGTCGTCTCCGCCTCGACCAGATGACTCCGGAGGCATCTCTGGAGGGGACCCGGATGTCCCACGAATCCCTTGCCCTCGAGGAGGTCCTCTGACGAGCGCGCCGGATGGTTGGACACTTTAAGGTGGAGGAGACTAACCGGGTCCCCATGAGACCTACCGAAGGGTTCGAGCCCGTGGTACGTATCTTAGGGCTAGTATGTTTGCTAATTTCGTTTATTTTTGGATTTTGCTGATTTGGTCGAGGCCGGCGCGTAGGATTTGTCGGCGCTGCGGGAAACGCATCCGCCAGTCCTAGAGGACCGGCCCGCCCGGGAGGCTCGACGCTAGCATGTCTCCAAGAAGAAGCAAACCAAGGAGACAGCCAAGAAGCGGGCAATCCGCAAGGCCAAAGAGGCGGAGGCACTGAAGAAGCTCCGGCGCCGGCAGACCATCGACGGGGTCCCCCTAGCGCCGTCGCCTTCTGAGACGATCTCAGGGGAGGACGACGACAGCAGCGGCGAAGATGATGACGCCCTGTCGCGGTATGAGACCGCGACCGGACCGGGAGACCTTCCTGACGTTCGCCCCCTGGTGGAGCCCATCAGGGGGGCGTCCTCCTCGGTCGTCGTGGTCGAGGAGTCCGAGGAGGAGGAGAAGACGGAGAAGGAGACGGGCCCCTCGACGGGAGGGGCCGCTTTACCCCGGACCCAGCAAGAGGGGTCAACGGGGACGCCCGCACCGGCCCAAGCCCCGCAAGCTCGGGCAGGGGCTGGGACGGCAGTACCGGCGTCGTCATCGGCAGCGGCGTCGGCAGGCGTGAGAGCCCGAGGCAGCTGACCTCGGAGGCACAGAAGGCGCAGGGCGGTGTGTCGGTCAGGGCCCCCAGGAGTGCCAGGCCTGCTGGTGAGGCCGCTGCGAGGCCACAATCGGTCGCCCCAGGAGGCTCGGGTCGCACGGGGTCGAGGCCCTTGGTGCCGATTTCTGGGTAAGCGTCTCTGCTCAGTTGTTCTACCTTTCTCTGGGTCCGTTGGCTGACATTTCTTCTCACTTTGCAGGTTAAAGCGGAAGGCGGAGCCGATGGGGCTTACCCCCGTGAAGTCGCTGCGGGCCAGCGCCGTTGTCCTTAACCGGACGACGGAGCAGGATGCGGCCTGGGTCCGGCAGGTCGAGGCCATGAAGGGGCGCCTACGACAACGGCAGGGGGCAGCGGATGCCACGGTGGTTGCTGGCCCCGATCCTGCCGTGGAGGGGTCCGAACCGGCGGAGATAGTGGCGCCCGGTGCGGTCGAGGCAGGGCCCAGGTCATCGGCGACGGCCGAGGCTGCCGTCGAGGTCGTGACGGGCGAGGCACCCGTCCGCGGCGCGGAGCGGGTGGGTGCTGACGTGACCATGGAGGAGGTCACGTCGGTGTCAGGGCAGGAGGCGGCCCTGGCGAGGGGGTCGCGGCCGCAACAAGACCCATCGGCGGAGCTAGCGGGTACGGTGGAGGGTGGGGCGGTCGAGCCCCTGACCGGAGCACCAGAAGGAGAGGCGCCGGCTCCGAGGGCGCCAACGGTCGAGGCGCGGGTACCGGAGCTGTCGTCGGTCGAGGCGCCGGCTCCGGAGGCGCCGGCGGTTGAGGGGTCAGTTCCCTTAGGAGGGCGGGCACCCATGACCGTGGGGCTTACCATCGACGACACCCCCCTGGACAAAGGGAAACAAGTGATGGGGGCCAAGGGGGGCGAGGCCGCAGATCAGGCCGGTGCCTCGATGGCCGTTGGAGAGGCGGAAACTGCGGGCGAGGCCGGTCCTTCCGCGGGACCGGGAGATGCCCTGGCTGGGTCATCGTCGTCATGGCCCGACATCGCCGCGCTAGTGATAGCGCGGACAGAGGCGGAGATACCGAGGTGGGGGGGCCGTCCCTCTAGTTTAGGGACGCCGTGAACCCCGACGCCGAGCCCATCTTCGTCCTGAACGACAAAGATGAAGTGCACCGATGGGAGTACCTCGAGGGCGTCCGCCAGCACCTTGATCGGTTGCTCGGAGTGGCGTCCGAGGCCGTGCGGAGTACGCGAGATGCCACCGAGGTATGGTTGACCCGTCGTCTTTCTTCATGGTTTTCTTGGTGTCTTTTTCCCTCGGCTTTTTAAACTTTTTGGTTTTTTCGGATTGCGTTCAGGAGCTGAAGGAGTACTCCCGCCGCAAGTCACTCTTCATCCGGGATGAGAGTGGCGTGTGGGCCGCGCTGTCTCAGCAACGGGTCCTGGTCGAGGAGGCCCAAAAATGGCTTTCCGATCGGAACGCCGAAATGGCTGAATTGCGCGTCGCGTACACGGTGGTGAAGGAGGAGGCGATGCAGGCTCGGGCGGCCGAAGCCGTGATGCACACTGACATGGACATGGCTCGGGAGGAGGCTGCCCAGGCCCGCAGAGATCTCGAGCCCCTGTCGAGACGGGTGAAGGAGCTCGAGGAGAATGTCTCCCAGGTTAGCCGTCAGCGCGACACCCTCAACGTCGAGGTCGAGCAGGCCACCGCTCGTTCTGATGCTTTGAAGGACGAGGTCATGACGCTGAAGGGAGCCGTCCAAGAGAAGGACGCAGCTCTCAAGTCTGCTCGGCAAGAGATCGAGGCGCTAAAGGCGACCCTCGGTGACAAGGACAGCGCCCTCCGAGGGCTCGAGCGGACGTGCGGGGGGCTTCGCAACGAGGTCGTGGGCCTGCAGACCCATATCGAGGGTAAGTGTGATTGTTACGGCCACGACGTTGAGGGCCTCACGTTGGGTATTAATTTGTGTATCGTGTTTCAGAGCTGGAGAGGGAGAATCGAGAGGCCCAATCTTCTGCCAACTCCTTCCAGAGCCTCCTCGAGGCCGAGATCCGGAGGACCCAGCTGCTCCAGGGCACGATCACCACCGTGTGTGACGGCCTAGGGGTCGAGCCCGATGCCGACATCGGGGAAGATGTTCCGGGGAACTCCTTCGCCCGTCGGATGGTGGCACTGGGCCGCCTTGCCCGGGAGAAGATACGGGACGGCCTCCATCACGGCGTAAAGAGGGCGCTGGCCGTTGTCCGTTCAGGGTTTGTGTTCGACATGAAGCTCATCGCTGAGGGCTTCATCACAGACCCAAATCGGATGGACGAGGAGAACGAGGATGCCTGCCTGGAGCTGATTGAAGCCGCGGAAGAGCCTGGAAGCTGTCTGGCCTCGCTTTTTGAAGCCGAGGTGGTTCCACCTGCTGACGATGAGGGCCTGTGAGCCAAATCTAGGCATGAGGGCCCATGTAATAAGTTAGTATTTTGAATTTTGGTCATGGTGGCCTCGAAGGCCCTAAGAACTCGAAACATAAACCGGTTCGTGGTTAATTTAGTTTTATTCGAGTTTTTCTTCCCTTTATCGCTTGGATCGTGTTCTCGCGTGATTTACTTAGCACGTAGTTGCATCCTTTGGCGTAAGGGAGCGAGTGGAGGTACTGTAGCCTCAGGGGCGTAAGTGATCTCACGGCTCAACTGCCCTCGAGCTTTAGGGTGATGTTGCGGCCTTGTAAATCGTGTGAGAGCCTGATCTAAGCGACAGGGGGTATGTTCTTTTTCAAAGTTAGAAACCGTTATTTAGATCTCCCTGGCGTGAAGTCGCACCACTAAAAGGTGTGAGGGTGAGTGGAGGTACTGTAGCCTCGGAGGCGTAGGTGATACTCCTGACTCGAGAGCCCTTTCGAACCTTAGGGTGCTCTTGCAGCGAAGTCGATCTAAGAAGCGGTTCTTAAATTTAAAAAAGAGCATAAGTTTTTTTGGGGACTGGGGGGTTCCCCCCTTGTAGCCCCCGAGGGAGGGTCAATTCTGGGAGTGCAGAGTCGATCCTTCCTCATTGTGAAATGAAAGTTTGAACATCGCTGTATTCTTTTATTGACGAAAAAGAAATTACAGAGCCTCGAGGCTTTTTAAGGAAAGAAGCGACGTAGCTGTTCAATGTTCCAAGCGTTGGTGTGGATTTTGCCCTTCTCGTTGGATAGCTTGTAGGTGCCCGGCTTTAGTACTTCTGCGATGATGTACGGCCCTTCCCATGGTGGCGTGAGCTTGTGCCGTCCCTTGGTGTTCTGGTTCCGCCGTAGCACCAAGTCGCCGACGTTGAGGTCACGCTTGTGGACGTATCTGTCATGGTAGCATCGGAGACCCTGCTGGTACCTGTCAGAATGCAACAGAGCCACATCTCGGGCTTCCTCGAGCTGGTCGAGGGCATCCCGTAGACTAAGAAGAACGGAGTGAACCCCGTGGCTCGACTCGGCGTTGTTCTTAGGCTCCACAGGACTAAGGGCTCGAAGCGTTGTTCAATGCCTTTCCCTTAGGATCAGCGGGGTCGAGGGGTACGAGTTTGACATTTTTCGTGGGCTCGAAGCTGCCGGCATGGCGTTTTGGGTCGGGAATCGCATTGGCGAGGCCGTCGAGGTCTGTAGCCAAGATCGCCGACTCCAAAACAGCCTCGCCGTGCTCGACGCACTTGACGTCGCACTCGTAGGCATGTTCATATAAGGGCCCTACAGTGATGACACTGTTTGGGCCTGGCATCTTGAGCTTAAGGTAGGTGTAGTTCGGGATTGCCATGAACCTGGCGTAGCATGGGCGCCCTAGGATAGTGTGGTACATTCCATGGAATCCGACCACTTCGAAAGTGAGAGTCTCCTCTCTGAAGTTGGCCGGTGTGCCAAAATAAACAGGCAGATCGACCCGTCCGAGGGGTTCCGCCTGTTTGCCTGGCATGACTTCGTGGAAAGCCCCCGACACTAGGTTGGAGGCGCACTCTCTTGACCCCCAGAAGGTCAAGGGTCTGGGAGTAGATGATGTTGAGGCTCCTTCTGCCATCCATGAGCACCTTGGTGAGGCGTGTGTTCGTGATGACGGGGTCAACAACGAGCGGATAGACTCTCGGGTTGGGGACATAGTCTGGGTGGTCGTCACGGTCGAAAGTGATGGCCACCGCAGACCAATCAAGGAAGCGGGGGACTGCCGTTTGTACGGAGAAAACGTCACGCCGTTCTCGCTTGCGTTGGCGCGCCGAGAGGCGGGTCGAGGGCCCTCCGTAGATCATGAAGCAGTCGTGGATCTCGGGGAATCCCCCGTCCTTGTCGTCACTCTTAGGGTCCTCCTTCTTGTCGTCCTTCTTGACGCCGGCACCCCCAAAGTACCTACGAAGCATATGACAGTCTTCGAGGTTATGGTTAGTAAGTCCATTGTGGTAGGGACATGGTTCTTTGAGCATTTTTTCGAAGATGCCCCCGCCGGGGGGGCCTCGAGGCTTCTTGTGCTCGGTAGCAGCGACGAGCTCGTCGACCGGGGCCTCGAGCTTGCCCTGCTGGCCTTTCTTCTTCTTGCGGTTGTTTCTCTTGGAGCCTCGGGTGGAGCTCGCGGGATCGTCGACCTTCTGCTCCCCCCTTTCCGGGTCACCACCAAAGATTGCACCAACCGCCTCCTCACCGGCGGCGAAGTTGGTGACAATGTCCATCAACCCGTTGGCAGTGAGTGGAGTGTTACGGCCCAATTCTCGGACCAACTCTTTACAGGTGGTGCCAGAGAGGAAGACCATAATTACGTCGGAGTCGGTGACGTTGGGGAGCTCGGTACGCTGCCGGGAGAAGCGCCAGATGTAATCCCAGAGGGATTCACCTGGTTTCTGCTTGCAGCTCCGGAGGTCCCACGAGTTGCCGGGGCGCATGTAGGTCCCCTTGAAATTTCCCTCAAACACCCTCACGAGATCATCCCAGTCGTGGATCTGTCGAGGCAGGAGATCCTCGAGCCAGGCGCGGGCGGTGTCGGAGAGGAACAGGGGGAGTTGTCGAATGATGACCTGATCGTCGGTGGCCTCGCCCAGCTGACACGCCAAGCGGAAATCGGCGAGCCAAAGTTCGGGTTTGGTTTCGCCGTTGTACTTGGTGAGAGTCGTGGGGGGGGGGGGGCGAAACCGAGCCGGGAGCACCGTCTCATGGATAGCCTTACTAAAGACCCGAGGACCCGGTGGCTCAGGTGAAGGGCTACGATCTTCCGAACTGTCGTAGCGTCTGCCCCTGTGGACGTGGTAGCCTCGAGGCACGCCGTCACCGTGCTTGCGCGTGCGGTGCTCGACGATGTTGCCACGGGTGTCTCGAGGCTCGTGGTCGTTGGTGGTGGGCTCAGGGGCCGGAGCTACCCGGTTTCACCGGGCAGGCTCGGGGTGAACCGAGGCTTCTCTCTCATATCGGGAGGGCTCGATGATCTACTCTGAGGCTGCCTCGCGTCGCCTCGAGGCAGAGCTCTCGGCCTGCTGCATGGCGGTGGTCTCGAGGAGTTCTCGGATTTCATCCCGAGCCCGACGGGCGTCGGGGTTTGATGGCTCGGGCATGTTGCGAAGGAGCATGGCGGTGGCGACAATGTTCTGGCTGGCTCGAGCGAAAACCGGGGGGTCGACCACCCGGTCCTCGTCGATGCGACGGTTGACGTCGTGAGCTCTTTCGCGAGCTCTCCCGCCAAGTGCGTGTTCCGCACGCTCACGCTCGAGGGTTTATTGGAGTAGATCCAGGTTTTCCCGTTCCTCGTCAAGCCTGTCCTGCAACTCACGAATTTGCTCGAGCTGCGCTCCTTGATCCGCAAGGAACTGAGGATCGTCTCGCTCAGCAGGAAGCTCGACATGAGGTGGCGTGTTCCTTCCTTCGACTGGCTCTTCGTCCTCTGATTCCGAAGTGCTTTCAACATCGATGTTGAAGCATTCGCGGGTCGGATCATAGGTGTCGTCAGCCGAGTCGGAGTCAGGAGCGCCAAAGTAGTAGTATGATGGGGGAATGTGTGGCCATTGCAAATCGTCACTGGGGTTGCGATGTTGAGAAGTAGTCACATGGGGCTCTGTTTCCGGTGTCTCCGTAGAGTCCCGATAATCAAAAGCCGGTGTGGATGCAACGAGGTCCAGAGTGGAGCGTAGATGGTGCCTGGGGAGTTCCTCATAAGCACTCATGCGAGTGCTCACGGAAGATGCATACACCCGAGCAGCCGAGTCTAGCCCAAACAGAAATGGTGATGGAGATGTTGCTGCCCGTGCCAAAATGGATGCTCCGGACAGTGGTGTCTCACCGGACGGGGGAGCGGCGGGATTCTCCATCGGCATGTTACCCTCAGTCAAGCTCGTCCTACCCAAACCTTCCATAAGGAGATCTAGGCTGGTGCCTGGCTAGGGGGTGCCAGACCCAGGGATCCCATCACCCTCCGCGAGGTGAAGACAGTGGTTGTACCGGGCTCGTTGTCGTCGGGCGGCCCGCGCCCGCCTAGAGCGACGGTACCGGCGGATTGCTCCCCTGGGCTAGGAGAGCTTGTAGTCCTCGTCGGTTGGGTGCCTGGGTGGAAGTAGGACCATATCGTAGCCGTAGCCAAGCGACATGAACTCCAAACTCCCGAACTAGATCACCGTGGCCAACGGAATAGGGCGTTCGGGGTCAGCCATCCAAGAAAAAAGGCGAGAAAGCGACGTTGGCACGCAGCGATCCCCTACCTGGCGCGCCAACTATCGGTGTTCGGACCCGAGGGGGTCCTAAACCAACGAGTAAATTCTGCGTGTCTCTTTCCTGGATGGTGATGCAAGGAGAACACACGGGGGTTTATCCTGGTTCGGGCAAAAGAAGGCCCTACGTCCAGCGGGGGGGGGGGGGGAGAAGTTTGTATTTCCTTGCACCGAAGTGCTCATGTAGGGGTTACAAGCATGCGAGAGAGGGCGTCGAGCCCAAGTCTCAAAGAGAGGAAAAAGAGGACAAGGGTGATTGCTTGAGATATCAGTCTCTATCTTGCGTTTTGCCTGTTGTCTCTTGTTTTTCTTCGTTGTCCCTCCGTTGTAGAACCCTGGCCTGCCCTTTTATAGGGTGAGAGGAGGCCAAGACGACAGGGAGCCTTGAGGTGATGTTTTGTCGATTCCTATTGAGCTGACCGTAGCGACGTGCTCTGGGAATGGCCGGCCATCCCTGGACGCCATGGCGTCGTGGGAGACGAGACGGCGAAATGACCCGGAGCGCCGTGCCACTCCGTCCTTCCCTTGCTGTTGAACTGTGTCGAGCGTCGGGGTTGGGTCGAGGCCGGGTCGAGACCGGATGGATAAGGCCAAATCTCCGAGATCGCGGAGAACGGGCCTTGTCTTATCCTCTCTCGAGGGTGATCGATGGTAAACAGTGCGCAGTAAGGTGGGTACAGTGACGGTTTTCACCTCCCATCACGAGATGGGCGGTAAGACAGTGAGATCTGACATGGGCATTGTTCCCACGTCGATCCTGGTCGCAGTCATGCCGGTAGGTGGTAGTAGGTAACCGCATTAAATGCTATGGCTTTTGTCCTAGGGTAGGTAAAGAGGAGTCGAGGCGCTCGACCCGGGCTCACGCGAGTCGGAGTTTTTCCCAGTGGGCGAACGAGCCTCGCGCAGGTCAGAGCGCCGTCGAGGTATCTTGCTGTACGGGATGGGGCACGGTCGAGGCGCCCCGTCGAGCGGGTCTCGTACGAGTCGGAGCCGAAGCGCGGTCGAGGCGCCCCGTCGAGCGGGCCTCGTACGAGTCGGAGCCGGAGCGTGGTCGAGGCGCCCCGTCGAGCGGGCCTCGTACGAGGCGGACTGGATACGCGGTCGAGGCGGGCTGCCTTTTATTGCGGTTTCAGTCGTTTTAGTTTTTTATTAGCGATGGATGTGGGTACCCCCCGTACTATTGGTACCGACAACACTGATCTACTGCGACAATGTTAGTGCAGTCTACTTCTCCACCAACCCCATCCAACATCAGCGGACGAAGCACGTGGAGATCGACCTACACTTTGTCCGTGATCGGGTGGCCATGGGCGAGGTGCAGGTCCTTCATGTTCCGACCACCTCCCAGTTTGCGGACATCTTCACCAAAGGCCTCCTGTCCTCGACCTTCAACGAGTTTCGCTCCAGCCTCAACATCACCAGTGGCTAGTTGCGTCTGTGGAGGGGACTTGTGTGTGTTCTTTCTTCTTCTTGTTCAGCCTGTAACTCCGCTACGCCGGTAGTTCAGACTGCGGGGGGTGTTGGAATATGTGTGTATTAGGCCCATGAGGCTAGGCCCATGAGGCCCATGTATGGTTACCTATATAGATACCCTTCTAGGGTTAGCCCAGATTAATAGAATCATTTTCCCTAACATTGCTCACTAAATGAAACATGCATTCCCTATGTTCAATCCCTGGGATCACTTCACCCACCCCTGCCATGACTGGCTGCCTAGCATCTATGCTTATAGTTAAACCCCTTGATGATCCTATAACCTCTCTAAGGTGTCTCAAGAACCAGATCCAATTGTCATTTGTTTCATAATCAAAAACTCCAAAGCATACAGGATACAACCAATTGTGACCATCAACACCTGAAGCGCTAGCCAACTGCCCCTTGAACTTGCCTATCAAGTACTATCTATTACTAAGTATGGTCTGCAGCCACTAAGGAACCCCTCTATGCATGGTTTCAATGCCAAAAACATTCTATTAAATATGACCTTTTCCTCTACCGTGTGATGGTCAATGATAACTATGCTGCCGGGGCAACAACTCTCAATTTTTTTTGACCCAAAACAACTCTCAATTTGTTCCTTGAATCTAAACAAGTTATCATAACTGCTATCCCAATCACCATAAAGTTGTTTCCTTGCAAGCTCCCTACCATTATAAACCCGCTTGTAGGGGACATCTACCTTGTGATGTTCTTTAATCTTTATTACCAAAGCACTAGCTCCCAAAGTTGGATCCTATATAAGAAAGTCCTTCACCTTCTGACATATCCAATGTTGGGTGGCATTCCTCACATTCTTCTTTCTTCTTGTACTAGAACAATTATGAGGAAAAGGATTCGTTTTGACCTACAAAATAAAAAATATTAGATGCAATTAAACAAAAAATATGGTAAGCATACAAGATCTAAAAAGAATTAGGTTCAACAATTACCATTACAGTCCACTGGTCCTGTGTTGTAGATGCATGTATCCTCCATCGACAACCATCAAGTGTTTTCCTTGCACAATAGGTCGTGTACCTTTTTGGTCCACTCTTCTCAATTCTGAATTCAAACTCATGTTTAATTGCATGCTGACATAGAGCTAGCTTAAACTCTTTCATGCTAGGATAAGTGCTACCCACTTCCATTGGATGGTCTTCTGTATCATATTCTACAGTTGGTGCATGATTTACCTCATATTCCTCTTCTTCCTCCTCACCTCCATCATCCCCCTCCTGTCCTCTGAGTGCTCATTATCATCATCCTTTCTTTGAACACATGGAACAATAGCATTGACAGGTTCTTCCTCCAAGTACAAAGTTTCCTCATCAACACCAACGTGTTCATTCTTTGATTCTGGATTTCTAAGGTAATCATCATCTTCTTTTTCTAAGTCATTGGTAGGTTGCCTTTGCACGTCAAAGTCCCATGTGGTGATAGGCTCATATGGTTCTGAAAGATTACAATATGCAACAAACATATGAATGACCTTTGTTTTCCTGTACTTTGCAAACATTGTCATCAACTCTTGGTCAGTTTGTATTTCTGGAAAGGTTTTGGTAACATCATCATAGTATTGAAGATGGGCAACTTCCAAGTAACCAGGAGGGTACTACTCTACGATTGACTCAACTAAATCATTATAATTTGTCAAGTCTGAATCTATTACTTTTTCAGCACAGAAACATCTCATGTCCTTTCTAGCTTTCTTATGATTGCCCAAAAGCTTCATTTTCAACAAATAAGTTGCATTTGGATCCATCCTAATTGAAAGTAATCACAAATTACATGAGAAAAGCTACTGCACCGACAGTGGCATAGGACGAAAAAAATTAAGGTATGGCGAAATCGATAATATAGATATCAAAGATTTCTCAGTATATTGGATGGGTCACTTTGCAGAAAATTGAAAAGTTACGGTCAACACTTCATGAACTGGATAACAAGCCTCAAAACAAGCATGTTTATTTTGCTGAAGACAGGTACAGTAATGAGTTCATTTGCTTACCATTTTTTGAACTATCTGCTTGTTAAGTTTGTGCTGACATTTAGGTGGCCTGCTGTTTTATTTCAGAGAAGAAGCGAAAGAAATACAATCAAGGATAGGACAAAGCAGCAACATGCCTGGTTTTGCTAAAATTGCGCTAATCTGGAATCTGTAAATCACTTAGTTTCTGGGAATTCACAGGCAGCTTGCCAGCTTGTGCTGATAATTGAAAGTCTGTCTGCTAATATTTAGAGTTTACAGAAAACTATGTACCATTTGTAACTCTTCAATTTGTAATGCTGGTTCAGAAACCTGGACGCAAGAGGAAACTGAAACTCAATGAAGATGAGGAGACGGATAATCAAACATCACAGCCTGTTTATAAATGGCGAGCACAGAGGAAGCGGTGAAGTCATCAGTTACTTAGTTTTTTTTTGCCGTGCTGATCTTGTTAATTTGTGCTCACCCTCATTCTTCAATTTTCAGATGATATGAATGCGTGACAGAGGGAGGAAGCTGGTGATTGAACAGCTCTTTTTGGATCCTAAAATATTTCCATGTGAAAGTAGCCCTCCGCAAGAACTACTATGTCTATCACTAGTATATTGCACGTGCTAACGCTACGGTGACGTCTATAGAAAAAATAAACCTTGAACTAAAATAAATCATAAAACTAAAAAATAAATCAACTAATGAAAGAAACACAAATTCACAAACATTCATCTATGTGTGTACTTCAATAGATAGATGTATGAGCTGGAAAAAAAACAGTAACAATAGCAAAGCTACATATATGACTGGAAAAATTAGAAACAATCGCAAGACTACATATATATGACATAATGCCTTACTGTTGAGATAATCTTCAAATCCAAAATCATCCAGGGAAAATAGTTGTCGAAGAAATCAATTTAAACTAATAATGTACTAAGTTGACGAAGCATGAGGATAAAGAAAATAGAAGGCACATATGACTGTACATGCTCTTCCTCTGACTGCTGTGTCTACCCTGTCGTCCCTTGAACAAGTAATGATGCCTTTCTCCCTGGATGTCCCTCTTGAACAGCTATTCCCCATCTCAGATTGTTCTCTTTTGGTCCTCTCACTTCATAAGCAAGGCAACATCCTCTGACTTCATGAGCAGGCAGACAGCCTACATGAGGATGCAGTTAGTGTACATTAATGAAAATGGTAGAGGGGAGTTACCAATTTCTTCAACACAAAAGCAAGAGCAGAGAAAGATGAACACGATAAATCCCTAGGCCAGGCAGCACAAAGCGCTCAGAGGATGGGTGCCGGACGATACAGAAACAATAGATACAATGTTAGGCAACAATATGGTCCATTTTCAAGATGCCTTCTATATCCCCTCTTTCAATGGCACACACACCTCAAGTATGCTATGCTGAATGTAAATCGAATTATGCTTTGGTGGTTCAATAAAGCTGCATAAACCTTTACTCTAAAAAAATCACCTCAATGGAAAGATCATTAGCTGAAGATGGCCTTTGGGGCTTACAGGTCTCCATTCTCCTCAAACTCCTAAACTTCCAAAAGTACAGAGAAAAGAATATGCTGGTGGTTTGGAGGTCTTTACACATTCTACCGCAGATGCATGAGTCCCAACAATATTGTTAATTATTATGAGCTAAACTCGTTCCCATGAGTCTTATCAAGAGTCTCCGTTGTACTTGGGCTAACAAACAAAAGAAAACAGAGTAGCTGTAATACATATGTCAGAACTGAGCAGAATTTTAAGAGAATAAAATTGCATAGTTCAATGATTTCTGGTAAACCATACTTCAATTTCAATTGTTCTTTACAATAGCACAACACGACTGCTAGATATCAGTCTTGTAAAACATATGAAAGCAGAAGGAACCTATTATAAAAAGGAACAGAATGAGTTGGCAGGCATATCCATTTGCAAGATTGCATCATATCATACTGTACACAAGAAATGTCTTACTGTTCCAGGCTCCAGCAGGCTTACAGATCAGACCCATTATGTACTCTGCATATTAAATAGTGCATACAACACACTTAGCATTATCTTACGGTCAATTGACAATCATCCTAAATAGAATCAACTGCCGGTACCATCTAACTATGAACATCTGGGCATATAAAAAAGATAAATAAAAGAAGCATGCCCCCAAACCTGTACCCTGAGTTCTGTAACCAACAAATCCCATCAAATGAAATGGTTCAAAATTCTAAAATAACATAGTGCAAACTAAAACTAACTGTGCAGTGAATGGCATCTGCAGATAACATTGATCTCTGCTACATTGATCTGCTCTAAGCCATAGATTCCAGAAGTGGATTGGCCTATCCCAAGTACCATACAACTCGAGAAGGGTGGCGCCCGTACGCTGAAACTCCGCCCACTCCTCGGTCATGCTGATCTGGTACACGAATGCCGGCTTTGCCATCGCTGGCCAACCTGGGTGGTGGCCGGCGGGCTGCGGTGGCCATCGTGGACTCGTGGTGGCCGGTGGCCTGCCCTTCGGCATCTGCGCCCCCAGCACAACCAATCCCCCGTCCTGAGCTCATCAGATTCGGACGGGGATGCGAACAGCGACGCGAGGACCCGTGCGATGGCGCACAAACGTACCTTAGAGCTAGGTCAGCCTTGATGTCGGTGAGCACGTGGGCGGCGGTGGAGTGGATGTCAATGAGCACACAACCCTATCCCCGCGGACGAGCGCTGTAACCGGCCCGCGTGCGGAGAGAACCAGCGGCCTGCGGCCTGGTGCCCTGACCAGTCGTGCGAGGACAGCCGCAGCCGACACCACGCCTTTCGCAGTGTCGCCGCCGCCGCCTCCGTCGTGCGCAACCTCCGCCGTCGCAGGCACGAGTCCATCAACTCCGGAGCCTTCGGCCGGCCACGGGGCGACACCAGCGGGGAAGAACTTGCGGTGCGGCGGCCCTTCCAGGGGAACCCTAGCCACGGGATCCACCGCTCCTCCTACTCGTCCGCGTCGCTGCCGCGCGCACAGGATTCTACCCGCTTCGAGGAGGAGCGCCTCGTGGCAGCAAGAGAGAGGAGGAGGTTTAGGGGAGGAGGAGGAGCGGGTACGACGGCGACGAACGGGAGGCGGAGATCCGCGTCGGGGCAGAGAGATACGTGAACAGATGGTGTTTCATTTTTTTTCGGGAAAAAAAGAAAGACAGCTGAAGGAGGATCGAACTGTGGTCGCAGGGTAGCGTGCGTCGGGAGCTGGGCGCGGGCGTGGGAGACGGGAGGACGTCGGATATGAGTGAGTAAGGAGTAGAGATGGCAACGGGTACCCGAAACCCGAGTACCCGACGGGTATTACCCGATAAAGAGGCGGGTATGGAATGAATTTTCTACCCGTGGGTACGTTATTGGACAAAATCCTATACCCATCGGGTATGCGGGTACGGGTGCGGGTGTATACTACCCATACCCGCATACCCGCGGGTAAGACATACCCGCAAAAATAACTAGTCAACCTCAGTTATTTTAGCGCATATAAGTCATGAATTTGGCCCATTGAGACATCCACTATATTTCTAGTAGATTGTCTTTGTTGTAATGATGCTAATAATGTTTGTTAGCATGTTTGTAACTTGTTGGAAGCTTAAAATAATTTATTTTTGTATGTGACTATTTGATATTTTTAGGTAATTTTCGGGTATGCTATCGGGTACAGGTTACCCGTCGGGTGAGAATTACCCGGCGGGTACGGGTATGGAACTATTTTTTTACCCGCATGCGGGTACGGGTAACCCGACGGGTAAAATTTTGCGGGTGCGGGTACGGATACGCATGGGCACTACTCGTCGGGTATATACCCGTTGCCATCTTGAGTAAGGAGAGAGAAACCTTACCAGTAAATCTGGATTGTTCATTTTTAAGGCGTTATTTTTCTAGGTACAATTTTCTGGGTGCATAAAGAAGGTTCTTCTCAGCGGACGAACTTTATTGGTGTGGATTTAGGAAAGAAAGTGTTGGTGAATTAGTAGGATAGAAACTGTTGGGCAAAAAGAATTAGGATAAGATGTAAGAGTAACTTTAATTTATCCAAGATTGGATTATGTATGATCCAATCCTATGCATCATATCTCAATTCATTGTTCTCTGTTCTGTTGAATTCCCCTAGTGATGGGCTATTTAATTTGTGATCCATTTTGAGGTCAGCAAGTAATGTCAGATACAAGATGATAGATCCATGTATCATAATAGCGTTGGGTTGACCACATTTTTTGTTGCACAACTAGATGTGGAGTTGCGCCATCTATTCTCAAGTCGATGTATAATCAAAGAACACGAGGATTTTAAAGAATCCATACAACAAAAGAGGATTGCTGCACCGGATATTTGGCCATGTATGATTATGGAAGCTTCTCTATACATTCCCTTGCATTTAACAAGGCTCAGACCCGCCATAGCCACATAAATCCAGTTTGGTAGAATCACATGCAAACTAATCGATGGTACCCCAAAAGAACACAGTGACCCATGCCCTGAAAAATGTCATATACCACTTCAATCCCCATCATATTCATGTTTCGCTGAAACTTTCAATGAATTACATCTTCTAACAATTACATGCAATAAGCATCCGAAAGATCAAGGACAAAAAAACATAGCTCAAAATGTTCTTTACTGGATTATTAAACAGCTCAAAATGTTCTTTACTGGATTATTTTCTTTGGCGAACCCTAGTACAGCACAGAAGAGGAAGAGATGGGGGATGAACTCACCCGTCGTCAAGCCACTCAGGCTGTTCTTCTTGGGCTGCACCCGACCGCGCAGGGGAGGGGCGCGCCGCCACTCGGCCAGCACGCGCAGGGGACGACCGCGCCGTCGTTGCCACTCGGCCCGCACGCGCATGGGACGGTCGCGCCATCGCTGCCGCTCGGCCCGCACGCGCAGGGGAAGGCCCCGCCGCCGCTGCTGTGCCCGCCTGCATAGGGGAAGGGCGCGCCGCCACCGCTGTGCCCGCCCGCGCAGGGGACGGGCACGCCGCTACCGCCGCTCGGCCCACCCGCCAGGGGGTTTGCAAGGGGGCCAGGGGGTTTGCAACCGGAGAGCACGAGGGCATTTTTGTCCAAGTTGGAGAAAACTGACAAGTGTACAGTGCGACCTTTGGATGGAACAATAACAGAACCAACGACAGTGTCATTTTGGGCGCTGAAAGTACTAGCAGTGTCAAATAGGGAATTTCCAAATTTACAGGGCCAAACAAGGACTTCTGTATCTTTATAGTGCCAAATATGAAATTCTCTCATTATTTTTCTAATGCGACAAACACTACGCGATTATTATGGTCCTAAAATTTTATATTTATTTTTTAAGCATCTTAACATCCTCAAATAAAAATACTCAAAACTAAAAAGTTATAGATCTCATTGAGAGCTACAATTTTCTTATAAAGTCCATCTTCATCCGACGTCGCATTAAAGAGTTATGATTTTTCAAAGTTTCAGTCTCGTCACGTCACTCACGGTGGCGCGACATAACAATATTGTTATGTCACCGGGAGTGGCGCGACAAAGTTTTTCACATCAGAAACGACGTCTAACGTGGCAGATGTTGTCGCGCCAATGCATGTGGCGCGACAACGTTATTTGGTTGTGCCAACGGGACGGCGCGACCAAAAGGGTCGAATCCGCAAATTTTTTAGAAGCGATTATTATTAAAATATTAAATAAAAGGATTAAAAATAAAAAAATCCTAAATTGCGAATAGACTAAATTACAATGATGTACCTTTAAGCAAAAGAGTTGGTCACTGATCAATAAATATTGTTTCTTTTTTACTAGCTAAATTGTCTATTTACAAATACATTGTTGCTTAACGAATGACACTTAAATTGTCTAAGAAAATACAATCTACTGCAACATTACTAGCAGCAACCTGGGCTCCAGGAACAATAATGTCTTCTCAAATAGGCAACATAAGGTTTTCATTTTTTTTAACATATGCATCTTTTTTTATCTCTATCCAACAACAAAATTATGACACATGTTATCCTGATGCAGGCCATGTACAGAGAAGCAAGATGTAGGCCATGTACAGAAAAAATGCGGAAATGTGGCCCGGTTCATTCAGCTTATAATCCGTTTTTTCAGCTTATTTTTTTAGCCGGAACAGTATTTTTCTCTCACAACAAATCAGCCAACAGTGTTTTTCAGCCGGCTTATCAGCACAGCCAGCTCCAGTGTTGTGCTCTAGAAAACTGCAGATGTAAATGTGTTCATTTCTGAATACATTGCACTTATACATGCAATCTGGGCTTGATTTGCCTTTTTTCCACATAAACCGTGGTCGGTATTTGGGCCTAGGCCATGGAAGCCACGAGAGGTCTCGTTTACATACGACTAAGCCAACGTGATTAGCATTTTTGCCAAAAAAATATAATAATTGTACTTTACTATAAATGGCAAGGCCATGCAGGGTCTATATTATGGCCGGTCATGCATTAGCTGCTTCCTTAAATTAATTATAAAGTATATTTTTATTATAGTAATTGGGAGATACAAATATTAATATTATTTTCCAAAAGTCTAATCATGCTCTGTTGTTGAACTCTTTCGGAAGCAAAATTTTCACTTCTTTTTGGAACGAAGCGAGTAATTTGACCAACTTTATATATAAGAAACAACTAAGTATTAGTTAGGTTTAGGTTCCGGAAATGGAAATGGCCCATTCCCCATCTGAGGAAGAATGAGTGCCTAGATCTGCATCTACTAAGTATGCCCTGAAATTCATATTCTGATCCGGTCTTTCCCAAAGCTAGGGAAATTACAGTGGGACTTTGAAACAGAACAAGCAAATGAAAGAAAGATGGAACCTGATGCTCCTACAAACGGAACATAAAGACCACATTTATGACATAAAAAAAGTATACTGTGAAAATATATATGTTTCATATTATATCTAATAATACTAATTTTGTATAAATATTTTATTTTTTAACAAAATTCAATTGAATTTATAAAACGCTTTTTTGATACAGTTGAATTTATAAAATTTTACAGCAATTATGTGAGATGATTTATTTGAAGACGGAGGTACTATGATACAACCTTGCTAATTTACAACCAAATCATGACAGAGTTGCATTAAGAGAACTAGAAGACTACCCCGCGTGTTGCTGCACGATTTTCTTAAAAATAAATCTATTATATACATAGCATTACTTATATGGCATTCTGTATACTGTGTATATATATGAATTTGACTTACATGTTATTTTATTATACCATATATCAGATTTGGTAAAAAAAATTTGATAAGCTAATAGAAGAAAAACCAATAGAATGTTTGATTAATTATAAAGGAACATGTGATGAAACAAAGTATTGCGTATGACAGAGACTACATGGATATTTTTTGTAATTAATAAAGGATGACATGGACTTAGTAGGGAATGATACGGACACGTTGCATGAAGAGATAGAACATCTAATGGGTCACTTAGTGAGAAATGATGTGAACACCTTACATGAAGAGAAAAATCATATAGTGGGGTTTAGTTTTTATAAGAGTATATATGTAATTAATAAAGGATGACATAGACTTAGTGGAGAATGATGTGGATATCTTGCATGAAGAGATCAAATGAATTTGATGCTTGTATGTTATCACTATTGCTTCTATACTTGACTTGATCTAGTGGTAGCACATGACATGTTTATGGGCTTGTGAACCAAGTGTTTGATCTAGAAAATGTGCTATAAGTGTTTAAGTCAACATGGTTAAGATAACCATTGAAATGAGGTGTAAAGAAGATTGTCCTTGGATCCAACCGAGTTAAATATCTTTCGCAAGTGTTTTAGATTGAACCAAATTTAGAAAAATGATTCTCACCCTATTAATTGACAATGATAATCTTAACCTATCTAGAATTGAACCTTTGTGGTCATTGATGACAAAGGGTGAGAAGTAATGCACAAAGATAAAGAAAATAAGACAAAGGGGGAGTAATGCACAAAGATAAGAAAACGATGACAAAGGGGGAGAACTTTGACATAGAGTGAGAAATATTAAAGTAAAGGGATCCATTAAAATTTTAAGCACAAAAGTAGGAGGAGCAAGTTCATGGACTTGTATGATGCATTTGAATGTGCATTCACATATACGTGCTATTAACGGTAGATAAGTGTCAATTTTAGCCGTCAACGAAACATGAAAAATGACCTAAAAGCAAATACCACATAGATATAAGGGGTTCACTGACATAATTCCACGAGTTTTGGTGAATGTCTATTTCTACAGGGTGTCAGCTGAAAAGAACCAAGGAAGACCCACATGTCATGTTTACATAGAGAGAAAAGACCCACGCACGTGAAGGAAGACTCTAGAAGACAC
The DNA here is from genome assembly GCA_038087645.1 of Saccharum hybrid cultivar R570. Taxonomy (NCBI): domain Eukaryota; kingdom Viridiplantae; phylum Streptophyta; class Magnoliopsida; order Poales; family Poaceae; genus Saccharum; species Saccharum hybrid cultivar. The sequence goes on from JAQSUU010000170.1 coordinate 192,378, forward strand.
GAGAAGGCATCGGAACGAACGGGAGGCTGATCTGCCACGGTGGTAGGGCACCCGCCCTACCTTCTTGGGCGCACGCCCACCTACGTGGACCAATCAGGTCAAGTCTCACGGATCATGCCTCCACCGCCTTTGAGGATCAATAATCACCGTTGATTAAAGTCGATTTGATCCAAGGGTTGTCGTGCATCCTAGGAGGCTATATAAGCAAGGCCCCTGGACCCTAGAGGAGCAATTCCTTAAACCCTGATTCATTTTCTCCAGTTGGGATGAGCTGAGAGGGGTCCCTCGAATGGATCTCCTCTCCATAGCTAGCCATCAAGAGAAGATTAGTCCTCATTAGGATCTAGTCTTAGCAAAATAGAGAGATAGAGAGAGGGAAGAGTTGAAGGTGGTGCCGGCATGTCGGTGCTCCCTCTCCGGCTTGTACTTCGACGGATTCAAGCTTCTCCGAGTCTGTATCGGGGATACTTCTGGTAATTGATCTTTATTCAAGTATTTATCTTACTCTTTTATTCATTGGTTCACAGTTCTTATGATTGTTCTAGTTCTTGTTAGCGCTCTGAATTAGAGTAGTAATTGTTAGCATAAGCATGGTGCTTAGGCTGTCGGTTACCTGTGTTTGTGCCCTATTCTCTGGTTGTGTGGTAGTTACAGGAGGTGACAGCCCCGTCCACACCAAATTGAGTAGGTTCTTAAATTAGTAGGATCGTAGTCGCGTCGGTAGAGTTATCCTTAGTGGTGCTTTCCCGTCTAGTGGCGTCCCGAAGTGAACATTAGAAGGACATTTAAATCATAACCTTGCCTTGCATAGGATCATTACCATAGGAATCCTCTCTACTCATCATATCTTAAACATTGATTGCTACCCTTGGATAAACTAGTTGTTTGGCGATCCACACACGTTTCCCTATGGATACGATATTTAAAACCCTCTGGGTGAAAGCTACAATGGTATCCGTGCGCTTGCGGATTTATCTATGTACGTTAAAAATACCAACAAGCTTTCTGACACCGTTGCCGGGGAAACGGTTGTTGTGATTCATCAAACCAAATTTGTCCTTGTATCTTTTCTTTTCAAGCATGGATAACATCACTCCTATCAATCAATATGCTGCTTCCACGGGTGCCCAACTAGAGCCACCAGAATCTTCCAAACCTATCCTCACACCTGGCTATGAGTTGGATCCGTGCTTAGTAAATATGGTTCAGGACCATTCATTCTCAGGAAAAGACGATGAAAACCCATACACACACCTACGGGAATTTGAGCTAATTTGTGCATGCTTACCGTTCTCTTCAACGGGAAAAGCTAGACACTGGTATTCCCAAACCGTAGGGAGTGTACAAGGAGATTGGGGAACTTTACGCTCTAGCTTTTACTTACATTTCTTTCCCATTCTCTATGTGATTAAACTTTGAAAAAGGGTTCTAACTTTTAAACAAGAAGAAAAAGAATCTCTTGGTATGGCTTGGGCACGTTTTAATGACCCACTCAATTCTAGCCCTGACCTTTCCATTCAAGACCAAATGCTCTTGCAACACTTTTATGTGGGTCTTAGTGGAGAAACCATACAACTTCTTGATACATCCTCTTGAGGCTCTTTCTTGCATCTCTCTACTAGTGAAGGGAGAGAAATCCGTACAAAAATCCTTGAAAATACTCCTTACACTAGCATTCCCGATGATCACCTAGAAGACGTAGTTGAGACAGCTCCTGAGGAAGAACCTATGATAGTTGAGCCTGAACCTTTAGCTACTCCACTTGAAGCCTCAACTATCCTCCAAGTTCTTGAACCACCAAAGGAGGAAGAAATTCCACTTTCAGAAGACATGTTTAAGTTCGAGGAGTATCTTTTCTCCAATTTTGGAAACACCTCAAATTATTCTGCAATTAGGAAGTCTTCAGCACCGTCTGCACCTAACCAGCACCTTTCTGATCCAACCAAAGATAAGTTCCTTAAAGAAAATGTGAAGGAGTTGACAACAATCATAAGTAATGATTGGTTGAGAGAATCCGAGCTTTCGCATGAAGTCATTCGTCTAGATTCTCCTTCTACCTCTATTAGTTGTTAGATTCATCAAACCTCCTTCGATGCTACTTACAATCCAGTTGTAAGAGTAAATATCATGTCTAAGTATTTTGCACATATACTTTTTAAAGACATGAAATTAACTCCAACAACCAAGCTTCTAAAAACTCTCTCTGGCCAAATCCTTCCTAGTGAAGGAATCTTCCACTTCATTCCTATCAAAGTAGACGAAACCAAGGTGTACCTTAGTTTCTATATTTTTGATACTTGGGAATTCGACCTTTTGATTGGACATCCACTAGAGAGACTTATCCATGAAGGAAGAAAGGGGAGTGTAAATGTACATCTCAGGAAAAGCCTAAACCTTTCCATTCCCATCACTCAATCACTCCACACCAAGATGGAGTTAAGTCCCAAGCAAGAACCAATGGAGGGGATAATAGCAATGTCTTTCCTAGAATCATCCGACAAAGATCTAGAAGAAGTCACCAAAGATTTCATCGAAGAAATAAAACAACCATGAAATCTTTTACCTTTGGCTGAAACTCAGGAACCTCCAAAATCCCCCATTGAGCTAAAACCCCTTCCTTCAGGATTGAAATACACTTTTCTAAATGACGACAAGGAGTCTCCTATGATAATTAGTGATAAACTTTCTAAATACGAGACCATCTGACTCCTTACTATTTTAGAAAAGCTTCATTCTGCTTTTGGCTACTCACTCCAAGACCTCAAGGGGATTAGTCCTGCCCTTTGCACTCATCGCATTCCTACAGACCAACTTATACACTATCTAGGGAGCCCCAATGTAAGCTCAACAATACGATAAGGGATGTTGTTAAAAAGAGGTTTTGAAACTCTTGCATGCTGAGATAATATATCATGTACCATATAGTGAGTGGGTGAGCCCAGTGCAAGTTGTACCCAAGAAAGGGGGTATGACTGTGATAAAAAATGAGAGAAATGAATTGATCCCACAACGAACCGTCACTGGATGGTGGATGTGCATCAATTATTGAAAACTTAACAAGGCAACAAAGAAAGATCACTTCCCGTTACCCTTCATTGATGAGATGCTAGAATGGCTTGCAAAGCACTCTTTCTTTTGTTTCCTTGATGGGTATTCTGGTTACCATCAATTCTCAATCCATCCTGATGACCAAAGCAAAACCACTTTCACTTGCCCTATGAAACTTATGCCTATCGTAGGATGTCTTTTGGTCTGTGCAATGCTCTAGCCTCGTTCCAAAGGTGTATGATGTCTATATTTTCTGATATGATAGAGAAAATCATGAAAGTTTTTATGAATGACTTTTCTATTTATGGAAAAACTTTTGATGATTGCTTAGAAAACTTAGATAAGGTTTTGCAAAGATGTGTGGAAAAGCACTTAGTCCTTAATTGGAAAAAATGTCATGTCATGGTTAGAGAGGGCATAGTGCTTGGACACTTGGTGTCCGAACGTGGGATCGAGATAGATCGTGCAAAGATAGAAGTGATAGAGAATTTTCCTCCCCCCACAAACAACAAAGGGGTATGAAGTTTTCTTGGTCATGCGGGGTTCTATAGACGTTTTATAAAAGACTTTTCTCACATTGCTAGACCCCTCACAAATTTGCTAGCTAAGGATGCTCCCTTTAAGTTTGATGATAAGTGTTTAGATACTTTTCATATTCTTAAGAAAGCACTCATCTCTGCACCAATTGTTCAACCCCCTGATTAGTCACTACCTTTTGAAATCATGTGTGATGCTAGTGATTATGGTGTGGGGGTAATTTTGGTCAAACAAAGGCTAGAAAGCATCATGCAATTGCTTATGCTAGTAAAACTCTGTCTAGACCTCAACTTAATTATGCAACAACTAAAAAAGAGCTCCTGGCTGTTGTTTTTGCTGTTGACAAGTTTAGATCTTACTTAGTAGGAGCTAAGGTGATTGTTCATACTGATCATGCTGCTTTAAAATACCTGCTCACTAAGAAAGATGTTAAACCATGACTTATAAGATGGATTTTGTTACTCCAAGCATTTGATTTAGAAATAAAAGATAAAAAGAGAGTAGAAAAATCTGTAGCCGATCATTTGTCCAGGATGTAGTTTGAAAATCCATAGGAATTACCCATCAACGACTACCTGCGAGACGACATGCTCTAGAAGGTCGCGAGCATCAACCCCTGGTACGCAGATATTATCAATTTTATGTTGCACGTTATGTACCACCAAGAGAGAACAAACATAAGCTCATTCAAGAAAATCGTCTCCACATATGGGATGAACCATACCTCTTCCGAGTTTGCTTTGATGGTCTACTCAGAAGGTGTGTACCAACGAAAGAAGGAATCAAGATCATTGAAAGATGTCATTCATCACCATATGGAGGACATTATGGGGCATTCCGTACTCATGCAAAAATCTGGCAATGTGGATTTTTCTGGCCAACCATGTATGAAGACACAAAAGATTTCATCCGGAGATGTGGAGCATGTCAGAGGCATGAGAACATAAATACACGAGATGCCATGCCACTCACCAACAATCTCTAGATAGAACTCTTTGATGTCTGGGGAATCGACTATATGGGATCATTTTCAAAGTCCAAGCAGTGTGAATACATCTTAGTGGCGGTTGACTATGTTTCAAAGTGGGTTGAAGCTCTACCATGTCGAGCTACAGATTCCAATCACGCCAAGAGGATGTTTGTAGAAACCATCTTTCCACGCTTTAGAGTTCCACGCATGGTGATTAGTGATGGAGGTTCTCACTTCATTGATAGGAAGTTTCAACGCTTCTTACACAATCATGGGGTCCGTCACAATGTTGCGACACCATACCATCCTCAAACAAGTGGGCAAGCAAAAACATCAAACAAGTAGATCAAGAACATTCTGCAAAAGACTGTCAACGAGATAGGGACATGCTAGAAGGACAAGCTTCATGGAGCACTATGGGCTTACAGAATAGCCTACAAAACACCTCTTGGAATGTCACCATACCAGCTGGTCTACGAGAAGACATGTCACTTACCTGTCGAGCTAGAATTCAAGGCACACTGGGTCATAAAGAGATGAAACATGGATTTTGAAGAAGCTGGGGAGAAAAGAAAGATGCAACTCTCTAAGCTTAAGGAATGGCGAGAAAAGGCATATCATAATGCAAAGATCTACAAAGAGAGGATAAAGAGGTGGCATGACAAAAGATTGAAGAAGAAGGAATTCAAACTAGGTGACAAGGTGTTACTATTCAACTCTAGAGTAAAGTTGTTCGGACATGGGAAACTACAAAGTAAATGGGAAAGACCATTCAAGGTAATTGAAGTAGCATCACATGGAGCGGTCACGCTTCAAAACGATGAAGGTAAGCTTTTCAAGGTAAATGGCCAACGTCTAAAAGTTTTCCTTGATGCACAATTACCAGAAGAAGAATTAGACATAGTTAATTATATAGAATTTGAAATTACTAAAAGAAAGAAAAAGGATACCTTGCTAAATTCTGCATAGAAATCATAGGCAACACTCTAGACAATTAATGCTTAATTTTCTAACCCTTAATCTATTCCACGAGTTTTGTTGTCTATTTGAGTTGTGCAGGAGTTATTAAGAAGAGCCGACAAGTAAGTGGATGTTCTATCCACTAGTGGAGCACTGTCTCAACAATCATCATCAATCGATGCTCCATTAGAGGAAGTACATCTTCACTGCCAGTCTGCTACACTGTAAGATTGAACGACTACGTCAACATCTAGCTTGAGGGAGAGCACCCCCATGTATCCAACTAAGTATTTTCTTCCCTCAACTTTACTTTATTCCTTATAAGTTTTTTTAATTAGTAATAATAATGGTCTAAAATAACTAAAGCAAAATAAAAAAGGGGTGTGTCTAGTTTACTTATTTTTGTTCTTAAAAGAGTTGTTAATAAAAGAGGATTATCTCAGTAATCTCTTGCATGGAAATGATGAATAGTTGCTTTGCCGTAATTCCTTTCAAGTATCTAGTTTTCAACCTCGAACTCTCTCAAGTTTTGGACACAACTGTTTTGATCTAAGATTTGCTCTGAACCTAAAACTTGTGGGTAGCAAATGCTTGATCTAAGTCTAGATAGTTGGCGGATATGATATGGGAAGGTTTGAGCTGCTGTTTATCTTGTTCCTAGAGATACTAGAGTTTTAGAGATTTTATCTTTTGAAAACATAAAAATGATGCATGATGAGTTCCTGTATGACGAGAGCTTGAATTCCTACCACAGCCATATATACATGCTTGTTAGACTAGGAAAATTTCCACTCATATTTACTGCTTGTAAGCATTGAGTGTGGTCAAGTTGTGTCTACCCTTAGGGATTAGTCATGCGGTTAAAATCAAGATCACACACACTCCACCCATATATGCTGCTACTACCCTAGAAGTACGTATCCACATACTTTCCATTTTAGACACATCCCAAAATTGTTCTACTCCTACACTGGGAGTGAGCATAAAAAATTTCCCTTCATCCATTGCTATCCTCTTTTGTTACGCAATAAAGCCCCAAGTATCCCTTTTACTACTACATCTATCTATATATCCAAAAAGAGGCTTGGGTGCTCTAAAAAAATAAAAAGAAAAATAAAAGAAAGAGGACAAATGTCCTAACATAGAGAGACTTTAAGCAGCCTAAGTTCTTCCCAAAATTCTTCAAAGATCAAGAGAGGTGTGTATTTCTTCAAAGGAGCAAATGTAAAATTAGGTATTCACCATTATCATCCCTTTACCCCTTCATTTCTACATACATCTATCATCATTACCATTTGCCACTATCACCATATATCCACTCAAACCATATACGTAGGACCACACACATGCATATCTTGATTTGACTGTATGGCTAGACTCATTCCTCTAGATCCATAGTTTGACTGTGCAATAGATGTTTGCAAGTATGTATTAGCTGTCTCCCCACCTATGAGCTCCACATAAGCCTGTTAATTGTAAGATGAGAGAGAGAAGGCATACACCATTAATGCCTTGGTAAGGATCCACAAATACCATAAATGAGGGACTTTAAAGGGTCATACAAAGGAATCTCTGAGTTTTATTTGAAAATCTTACAAAACTCTGAAATAATAGTTGATCAAAGAGCTTAAAACATGGTGCTTGACTTAACCGTTCTGTCTTTCAACTACTCAAAACCTAAGTGATGGCTACAAGCCCCATGATGGAAGGTAATATGGGTAAGTTTGAAAGTCAAAATAGTTCAGTCTAATCCGGAGGAAAGTTCTTATTTGAACGCATGTGTACTTTTGAGGCGTGAAAGCATTGTAGCAATTCCTGATCTGTCACTGAGTTTATCTTTGCTCAGGGATGAGCAAAGGGTAAGTTTAGGGGAGTTTGTTGACGGTAGATAAGTTTTAATTTTAACCATCAACGAAACATGAAAAAGGACCTAAAAGCAAATACCACATAGATATAGGGGGTTCACTGACATAATTTCACGAGTTTTGGTGAATGTCTATTTCTATAGGGTGTCAGCTGAAAAGAACCAAGGAAGGCCCACATGTCATGTTTACATAGAGAGAAAAGACCCACACACGTGAAGGAAGACTCTAGAAGACATGAGAAGGCACCGAAACGAACGGGAGGCCGATCTGCCACGGTGGCAGGCCGCCCGCCCTACCTTCTTGGGCGCCTGCCCACCTACATAGACCAATTAGGTCAAGTCTCGTGGACCATGCCTCCACCGTCTTTGAGGATCAATAATCACCATTGATTAAAGTCGGTTTGATCCAAGGGCTGTCGTGCATCCTAGGGGGCTATATAAGCAAGGCCCCTAAACCCTAGAGGAGCAATTCCTTAAACCTTGATTCATTTTCTCTAGTTGGGATCAGCTGAGAGGGGTCCCTCGAATGGATCTCCTCTCCATAGCTAGCCATCAAGAGAAGATTAGTCCTCATTAGGATCTAGTCTTAGCAAAATAGAGAGAGAGAGGGAAGAGTTAGAGGTGGTGCCGACATGTCGGTGCTCCCTCTCCGGCTTGTACTTCGACGTATTCAGGCTTCTCTGAGTCTGTATCGGGGATACTTCTGGTAATTGATCTTTATTCAAGTATTTATCTTACTCTTTTATTCATTGGTTCACAGTTCTTATGATTGCTCTAGTTCTTGTTAGCGCTCTTAATTAGAGTAGTAATTGTTAGCATAAGCGTGGTGCTTAGGCTGTCGGTTACCTATGTTTGCACCCTATTCTCTGGTTGTGTGGTAGTTACGGGAGGTGATAGCCCTGTTGAAAGTCCTATGTTTGGTGTTGGTAATTAGTGACAATGCCTAAGTACTAATCCTATGCCTAAGTTGTATGTAGCATATGAGGATTAGTACACTCCAAGGTTGGTGGCAAGATGGACATGGTAATCATGATGGCCACACTTGGATTTGGACGCAACCCTACGTGATCAAGGCAAAGGTATATGCTTAAGGGTTGTGTTTTAGTAACCAAGACACCTAGTGGGTGTGGTTACATTATAGGATAGATAGCCGTACTATAAAGAGGGGAATGACGCGGCTATTGAACTCCTAAGTGCCTCTAGATGTGCATTTCATGATCATTTGCATTTGGATAGAACTAATATCGCCTCGAAAAATGATTGTGAAAATGCTAACACACTCACACATGACGAGATCACTTGGTGATGTTAGCACGTTTGCGACGGCGGTGGAGTTTGAGCGGTAGAGAGGGTTTGGGTTCCTCTCTCCCTCCCGCCGAGCTTGCGAGGCGGGATTCAGGCGTTTTCGAGAAGTTGAAACGATTATTTTCCACTACGCCGGAAATCCGGAAAAGAAACGGAGGCGAACGGAGGTCACAGAGGTGACCGGACGCGGTCCTTGCATGACCGGACGCGTCCGGTCAGTGTTCAGTGTCTGCGTGTTTTTCAGTTCGATGATCGGACGCGAGGCGCGTCCGGTCAATGATGATCGGACGCGTCCGGTCGTTCAGGGAGCTTACTGGACTCTAACCGGACGCTGTCACTATCGCGTCCGGTCATTTTCTTTAGCGCGTCCGGTCACTGCTTCGTTGAGCGCTGCTCAGGCGACCAGCGCGTCCGGTCCTTCACGGGACCAGCGCGTCCGGTCGTTCCCGGCGCGTCCGGTCAGTTGGACCAGCGCGTCCGGTCGTTGCTTCGCAGTTAGCCGTTGGGCGACCAGCGCGTCCGGTCAGTTGGACCAGCGCGTCCGGTCGTTGCTTCGCAGTTAGCCGTTGGGCGACCAGCGCGTCCGGTCGTTTGGACCAGCGCGTTCGGTCAGTACTTCACGAGTTAGCCATTGGGCGACCGGCGCGTCCGGTCAGTTGGACCAGCGCGTCCGGTCAGCCCGATTTCGGCTGTTTAAGTTTCTAACGGCTATATTCGAAGGGGTACGTCTATAAATACTCGTTGGCCGGCTCAAGGCTCTCTCTCTCGAACATTTGACATACTTGTGAGCACTTTGAGCTAAGCAACTCCCCTCCTACTCATCTCTCTTGCTTCTTTGCATATTCGAAGTGAGATTGAGTGATCCAAGTGCATTTGCATTGTGAGATTGCATCTAGTTGGCACTTGGTGGTTGATTTGCTGTGGGATTCTTGTTTCTCTTGGTGGTTGCCGCCACCTAGACGGCTTGGAGCAGCTTGGAGGCGTTGGCAAGAGTTGGTGATTGTTCTTGGCCACCTCCGGTGATTGTGAGGGGTTTGTGCCTACCTCGGCGAAGCGCCAAAGGCAACATTAGTATATTGCTCGTGTCATTGCAACCTTTTGCCATTTGGTAGGTTCTTGTGGCGCCTTTTGAGAGGCTCGGTGTGTGACCGATTAGCCACCGAACCACGTGGTGAAGAGGGACACAACGGGGACTAGCATGCCGGCAAGCACGTGAACCTCGGGATAAATCTTCGTGTCATCACTTTCATATTGTGATTGATTGATCCCGGTGTTCGGTTATCTTGGTATTCATTGTTGATCATATTGGTTGGCTCAATACTTCGCCCCTCGGTGATACCCTCCTAACTCAACTCCACATTACTTTCTTAGTTATCTTTGCTAGCTAGTTAGCTTTGCTAGAGTAGCTTCTTTGTGTAGCTTGCTAGTTGTAGTTTCCTTCTCGGTTTGACTTGTGCGGTTGAGTGCAATTACTAGAATTGTTAATTGGTTAGGTGGCTTGCAAACACCCCGTAGGCTAAGCAAAACTCGCATCTCGCTATTTGTTTTATTGATAAACTTGTTTAGCTTGTCTTTGTAGAAAATTTTAATAGGCTATTCACCCCCCGTCTAGCCATCAAGACCTTTCAAGTGGTATCAGAGCCGTGGTCACCGTTTGTAAGGCTTAACAACCTCGGTTTAAGATGGCTCAAGTTATGTTCAATCATGTTAATGGCAAGCCTCCATTCTTTGATGGCGTCTCTTGCTTTGATCATTGGAAAAGGAAGATGAAGCAATATCTAGGCAATATACATGAGAAGGTTTGGGATGTGACCAAAGAAGGATACGTCATTCTTGATGAGGAAAACCTCACTCCCAATGACCGCATCAACAAACAATGCAATACGGCGGCACTTGACACAATCTATCGTGCCATTGATGATAAAGTATTTGAGCAAATCAAAGATCTTGAAAAGGCAAATGAGCTTTGGATAAGGCTTGAAGAAACATATGAAGGTACTTCAACGGTAAAAAGTGCCAAACTATATATGCTCAAGGACAAGTTCTCCACATTCAAGATGAAGGATGATGAATCCATCCCGGAGATGTTCTATAGGCTCCAAGTCATTGTCAATGATCTCAAGGGGCTTGGGAAGAAGGTTGAGGACAAGGACTTCTCACACAAGTTCTTGATGTGCTTACCCAAGAAGTTTGCCACCTTGAGAAGAATGATCTTTAGAGAGGGATTGGACAAGGTCAAACCAACCAATGTGCTTGGAGATATAATGACCGATGCCCAATACAATGATGATGAAGATGAGGTAGAAGAGAAGAAGGAAACCAAGGTCAAGCAAGAGAAGCCCATTGCATTCAAGGCTTCATCCTCTAAGGGCAAGAGCAAGGTTGATGATGATGATGATGATCCATTTGATGATGAGATCATGGCCCTTCTAGTGTAAAAGATGGGTCGGTTCATGAAGAAGAAAGGCTATGGTGCAAGAAAGAGAAGGGACTTCATGAAGGCAAAGGAGATGCTTTGCTACAATTGCAATAGCCCCGATCATGTAGTGGCAAAGTGCCCCTATGAAGACAAAAGATATCATGATGGGGAGTTAAAGTTGAAGAAGAACAAGAAGGAGAAGAAAGCAAAGAAGAGCTTCACTTTCAACAACAAGAAGAAGGGTGGTGGTTATGTAGTCACTTGGGATAGTGACAACTCCGATAGTGATGATGATGAAAGCTCTAGTGATGATGAGAGGATCACTCGACGAGCCACTGCAAACATCGCCCTCTCCAACAAGCCATCCATCTTCGACACTACATCAACATGCCTTATGGCCAAGCCTACCAAGGTAAAACATGATGATAGTGATGATGATTCTTGTGCTAGTGATGATTGTAGGAGTGATGATGAGGAGGATGAGGACTACTCCAAGGATGATCTATTAGGCATAATAGATCAAATGAGCAAGGGCTACAAGAGGACAACCAAGAAATACAAAATCTTGGAACAAGAGCTCATTGCCAAGAGCAATGAAAATGATGCCTTGATGGAGGAGCTTGTTGCTCTCAAAAAGAGTAAGGAGTGCAAAGGAATTGAACAAGAGCTCAAAGCTCTTAGGAAATCCTTTGATGAGCTAGAGGCTTCTCGTGAGTGTCTAAAGGAAGACCACGAGGATCTTGAAATTGCTCACACTAGGCTTAAGGAAGCACACTCCACTCTACTTGAGCTCATCAAGGAAAAGGACCTTAAGTTGGAGAAGTTCATGAAGGAAGCTAAGGAGGAGTAAGTGATTGTCACTTGTGATATTGGATTAACATGTGATATTATTGATGATTCTTTATTTGTTAATCCTACTAATGCTTCATGTAGCTCATCATCATCCACCACAACCAACTCTACCTCTACTACTAGTGATTCATCACTTGTGGTTGAGACTCTCAAGAGAGAGGTGGATGATCTCACCCGCGCATTAGGCAACGCCTATGGTGGGGATGCCCGCTTGCTAAAATGCTTGGGTAGCCAAAGGTTCTCTCTTAACAAAGAGGGATTAGGCTATACTCCCAAGAAGGGCAAGGCGGCCTTTGCTACTCCAAAGCCTCGCTTTGTGAAGGGCAATGGTCGTTATTGCAATAGATGCAAGCAAGTTGGGCATCTAGAGATTAATTGCAATAAAATGAACAAGAACAAGAACAAGAAAAATGCTAATGTACCTTACATTCCTTTTGATTCTTGTTATGTGCTTACCAAGGGAGAGAAAGGTGTGCATGCTAGGTTTGTTGGTACACCAATTGTGGGCCCAAAGAAGAAGGTCATTTGGGTACCAAAGAGCTTAGTTACTAACCTCCAAGGACCCAAACAAGTATGGGTACCTAAGAAACATTAATTTGTTTTGTAGGTTAATTACAAGGCCGGGGGAAGGCATTGAGTGCTTGATAGTGGGTGCTCTCAACATATGACCGGTGATTCAAGAATGTTCAACTCTCTCAAATCAAATGATAGTGGCATTGATAGTATCACATTTGGTGACAATAGCAAGGGTGATGTAAAGGCTCTTGGAAGGATTGCAATCTCAAATGATCATAGCATCTCCAATGTGCTACTAGTTGAAAAGCTCAATTTCAACTTGTTATCGGTTGCTCAATTATGTGATCTCGGTTTCAAGTGCATATTTGGTGTTGATGATGTGGAGATAGTTAGTGTTGATGGCTCTAACTTGATCTTCAAAGGCTTTAGATATGAGAATCTATACTTGGTTGATTTCAATGCTAGTGACACTCAACTTTCAATATGCTTGCTCACCAAATCAAGTATGGGTTGGTTATGGCATAGAAGACTTGGTCATGTTGGCATGAAGCAATTGAACAAGTTAGTAAAGCATGACTTAGTTAGAGGCTTGAAGGATTTCACATTTGAGAAGGATAAGCTATGTAGTGCATGTCAAGCCGGAAAGCAAGTAGGCAACACTCATCCATTGAAGAACATTATGAGTACTTCCAAGGCATTTGAGTTGTTGCACATGGATCTATTTGGGCCAACTACATACACAAGCATTGGTGGCAACAAGTATGGTTTTGTGATTGTGGATGATTTCACTAGATACACATGGGTATTCTTTCTTGTGGACAAGAGTGATGTATTTGACATATTCAAGAAGTTCATCAAGAGAGTGCAAAATGAGTTTGAGACCACAATCAAGAAAGTAAGAAGTGACAATGGAAGTGAGTTTAGAAACACAAGAGTTGATGAGCTATGTGAGGAGCTTGGAATCAAGCATCAATTCTCGGCCAAGTATACACCTCAATCAAATGGCCTAGTTGAAAGGAAGAATAGAACCTTAATTGATATGGCAAGATCAATGTTGAATGAGTATAATGTGAGTCATTCATTTTAGGCCGAAGCAATCAACACGGCTTGCTTCTATAGCAACCGCCTCTATTGCCACAAGTTTCTAGAGAAGACACCATATGAGATCTTAAATGGAAGAAAGCCCAACATTGCATACTTTCGGGTATTTGGTTGCAAATGCTACATCTTGAAGAAGGGCACTAGATTGAGCAAGTTTGAGAAGAAATGTGATGAAGGATTTCTACTTGGTTACTCAACTACTAGCAAAGCTTATAGAGTTTGAAATTTGGCTAGTGGTTTACTTGAAGAAGTGCATGATGTTGAGTTTGATGAAACAAATGGCTCTCAAGATGAAGAAGATAACTTGGATGATGTGAGAGGAACTCAATTGAGTAATGCTATGAAAGAAATGGATATTGGTGATATTAGACCAAAGCAAGTTATTAATGTAGATGACAACAAAGATCAAGTGCTCCAAAGTCCAATCACTCAAGCTAGTGGTTCTCTAATGCAAAATCAAGCTAGTACATCATCTCAAGTGCAACAAGATCAACAAGTGGCTAGTTCATCATCTCCAACTCATGATCAACATCAACATCCAAGCAATCAAGTCCAAGTGCTTCAACCAACTAACATTGCAAGAGACCATCCATTGGATTCCATCATTGGTGACATACAAAGAGGAGTTCAAACTAGATCAAGATTGACATCATTTTGTGCTCACTCTTCTTTTGTGTCAATGGAAGAACCAAAGGACATTGATAAAGCATTGAGAGATCCAGATTGGGTAAATGCAATGCATGAAGAGCTCAACAACTTCAAGAGAAATGAAGTATGGGAACTAGTTGAAAGGCCTAAGGATCACAATGTCATTGGAACAAGATGGGTCTTTCGCAACAAGCAAGATCAAGATGGGATAGTAGTAAGGAACAAAGCAAGACTAGTGGCTCAAGGTTACACACAAATAGAGAGTCTTGACTTTGGTGAAACTTATGCCCCGGTTGCAAGATTGGAAGCAATTAGGATCTTACTTGCCTATGCTTATGCTCACAATATCAAGCTATATCAAATGGATGTAAAGAGTGCATTTCTCAATGGGTACATTCAAGAGGAGGTGTATGTGGAGCAACCTCCCGGTTTTGAAGATGACAAGAAACCCAATCATGTATACAAGTTAAGGAAGGCTTTGTATGGATTAAAGCAAGCACCTAGAGCATGGTATGAAAGATTGAGGGACTTCTTGCTATCCAAAGGATTTGTCATGGGCAAAGTTGATACAACACTATTCACCAAGAAGATTGAGAAAGACTTATTTGTATTGCAAATATATGTTGATGATATCATATTCGGTTCAACCAATCAAGATTATTGTGATGAGTTTGGGAAAATGATGGCAAAGGAATTTGAAATGTCAATGATTGGTGAACTTAGTTTCTTTCTTGGACTTCAAATCAAACAAATGAAAGAAGGTACATTTGTGAGCCAAACCAAGTACGTCAAAGATATGCTCAAGAAGTTTGGCATGGAAGATGCAAAGGGCATTACAACTCCAATGAGCACTAGTGGAAGTTTGGATAGTGACAAGAGTGGCAACATGGTGGATCAAATGCTATATAGATCAATGATTGGTAGCCTACTCTATGTGACGGCATCAAGGCCCGATGTGATGTTTAGTGTATGTATGTGTGCAAGATTTCAAGCCTCACCAAGAGAAAGTCATTTGAAGGCAACAAAGAGAATATTGAGGTACTTAAAGCATACACAAGATGTTGGATTGTGGTATCCCAAAGGTGCAAGTTTTGAGCTAGTTGGATATTCGGATTCTGACTATGCCGGTGATAAAGTGGAGAGAAAGAGCACTTCCGGGACATGTCAATTGTTGGGAAGATCACTTGTCTCATGGTCATCCAAGAAGCAAAATAGTATTGCACTATCTACCGCCGAAGCCGAATACATCGCCGCGGGTAGTTGTTGTGCACAAATCTTGTGGATGAAGGCAACATTGAAGGATTTTGGAATCAATTTCAAGAATGTGCCATTGCTATGTGACAATGAAAGTGCCGTGAAGCTAACTAACAATCTGATTCAACATCAAAGAACAAAGCATATTGATGTTCGCCATCACTTTATTAGAGATCATCAACAAAAGGGTGACATTGCTATTGAGAGTGTAGGCACCGAAGATCAATTAGCCGATCTATTCACCAAGCCACTTGATGAGAAGAGATTTCACAAGCTAAAGAATGAGTTGAACATACTTGATTTCTCCAACATGAGTTGATGCACTCCCATGATATGACATGCCTCTCCTTCGAGCCCCAAGGTACAATTGGTTGACATGTCATACATTCTATACTAAGGACATGTTTAGTGCATCTAGTCATGATTTCTTATGTTCTAGGATCATTCATGAAAATTAAATGAATTTGAAGTTTATATGGTGCCACTATTGTTTCCATGACTTGTATGATCTAGTGGTAGCATATAACTTGTTTAAGTAGCTTGTGATCCTAAGTGTTTAATCTAGAAAACTTGTCTAAATATTTGCTTCAACATGGTGCATGATAACCCTTCTAGTGAGGTGTGAAGAAGCTTGCCCTTGGATCAAACCAAAGTATTTTATTTATGCAAGCAATCTAGGTTGAATCATAAACTTGATCCTCACCCCATATTTCAACATGATAATCTATCTAAAGTTTGCTCCTTGTGGTCAATTGGTGCCAAAGGGGGAGAAAATGTTGTTCACAAAGATAGAACTCAAAAAACGTTGTGGGGGAGAAAATGTTTGAAAATGTTTCACAAAGATCCTAAAGGGGGAGAATTGATAAAAGAACCTAAAGGGGGAGAATTGATAAAAGAAGAATTGATAAAAGAAGCACACAAGTAGGGGGAGCAAGCTTTTAAACATGAATGTTGCATTTCTATGTGCACCTCATATGTATGATGCATAGTTATGCATTTCGTTTTCTTCGATACATTGCTTGTGTGGTGACTTGCTAGTATAATTTGAATGATGCATTGAGGTACTAGTATGAATAGGAAGTAGTTAGATTTTTTTTCTTGCTTCATGTTTTTTTTCAAAATGGTACTATAGCCTTGCTTATAATGTTGATCTCACGAGGTTTCTAGTTATGTTTGTGCTTTTCCAAGTGGAATCTAACTACACAAGGTGCTAAGATGGTGTTTATCGCTACTCCGATGGTATCACGCTTCAAAGGTCTATAATCTAAAACACTTAGCACCTATTGGTAGACAATGCTCCTAATCTTTCCTATCTAACATATATGCTTCCAAAATCCAAACATATAGCATACATGTAGGGGGAGCCATTGCTATCAATTTGAATTCATGATCACATGTCCATAATTCTTACACATGGTAATATACTTGGACAATGTGACATGGGTTCAATCAAAATTTTATCATAATATCTTTGTGAAAGGTTTGTCACCAATTACCAACAAGGGGGAGATTGAAAGTCCTATGTTTGGTGTTGGTAATTAGTGACAATGCCTAAGTACTAATCCTATGCCTAAGTTGTATGTAGCATATGAGGATTAGTACACTCCAAGGTTGGTGGCAAGATGGACATGGTAATCATGATGGCCACACTTGGATTTGGACGCAACCCTACGTGATCAAGGCAAAGGTATATGCTTAAGGGTTGTGTTTTAGTAACCAAGACACCTAGTGGGTGTGGTTACATTATAGGATAGATAGCCGTACTATAAAGAGGGGAATGACGCGGCTATTGAACTCCTAAGTGCCTCTAGATGTGCATTTCATGATCATTTGCATTTGGATAGAACTAATATCGCCTCGAAAAATGATTGTGAAAATGCTAACACACTCACACATGACGAGATCACTTGGTGATGTTAGCACGTTTGCGACGGCGGTGGAGTTTGAGCGGTAGAGAGGGTTTGGGTTCCTCTCTCCCTCCCGCCGAGCTTGCGAGGCGGGATTCAGGCGTTTTCGAGAAGTTGAAACGATTATTTTCCACTACGCCGGAAATCCGGAAAAGAAACGGAGGCGAACGGAGGTCACAGAGGTGACCGGACGCTGAACCGGACGCGGTCCTTGCATGACCGGACGCGTCCGGTCAGTGTTCAGTGTCTGCGTGTTTTTCAGTTCGATGATCGGACGCGAGGCGCGTCCGGTCACTGATGATCGGACGCGTCCGGTCGTTCAGGGAGCTTACTGGACTCTAACCGGACGCTGTCACTATCGCGTCCGGTCATTTTCTTCAGCGCGTCCGGTCACTGCTTCGTTGAGCGCTGCTCAGGCGACCAGCGCGTCCGGTCCTTCACGGGACCAGCGCGTCCGGTCGTTCCCGGCGCGTCCGGTCAGTTGGACCAGCGCGTCCGGTCGTTGCTTCGCAGTTAGCCGTTGGGCGACCAGCGCGTCCGGTCAGTTGGACCAGCGCGTCCGGTCGTTGCTTCGCAGTTAGCCGTTGGGCGACCAGCGCGTCCGGTCGTTTGGACCAGCGCGTCCGGTCAGTACTTCACGAGTTAGCCGTTGGGCGACCGGCGCGTCCGGTCTGTTGGACCAGCGCGTCCGGTCAGCCCGATTTCGGCTGTTTAAGTTTCTAACGGCTATATTCGAAGGGGTACGTCTATAAATACTCGTTGGCCGGCTCAAGGCTCGATCTCTCGAACTTTTGACATACTTGTGAGCACTTTGAGCTAAGCAACTCCCCTCCCACTCATCTCTCTTGCTTCTTTGCATATTCGAAGTGAGATTGAGTGATCCAAGTGCATTTGCATTGTGAGATTGCATCTAGTTGGCACTTGGTGGTTGATTTGCTGCGGGATTCTTGTTTCTCTTGGTGGTTGCCGCCACCTAGATGGCTTGGAGCAGCTTGGAGGCGTTGGCAAGAGTTGGTGATTGTTCTTGGCCACCTCCGGTGATTGTGAGGGGTTTGTGCCTACCTCGGCGAAGCGCCAAAGGCAACATTAGTATATTGCTCGTGTCATTGCAACCTTTTGCCATTTGGTAGGTTCTTGTGGCGCCTTTTGAGAGGCTCGGTGTGTGACCGATTAGCCACCGAACCACGTGGTGAAGAGGGACACAACGGGGACTAGCATGCCGGCAAGCACGTGAACCTCGGGATAAATCTTTGTGTCATCACTTTCATATTGTGATTGATTGATCCCGGTGTTCGGTTATCTTGGTATTCATTGTTGATCATATTGGTTGGCTCAATACTTCGCCCCTCGGTGATACCCTCCTAACTCAACTCCACATTACTTTCTTAGTTATCTTTGCTAGCTAGTTAGCTTTGCTAGAGTAGCTTCTTTGTGTAGCTTGCTAGTTGTAGTTTCCTTCTCGGTTTGACTTGTGCGGTTGAGTGCAATTACTAGAATTGTTAATTGGTTAGGTGGCTTGCAAACACCCCGTAGGCTAAGCAAAACTCGCATCTCGCTATTTGTTTTATTGATAAACTTGTTTAGCTTGTCTTTGTAGAAAATTTTAATAGGCTATTCACCCCCCGTCTAGCCATCAAGACCTTTCACCCGTCCACACTGAATTGAGTAGGTTCTTAAATTAGTAGGATCGTAGTCGCGTCGGTAGAGTTATCCTTAGTGGTGCTTTCCCGTCTAGCGGCGTCCCAAAGTGAATATTAGAAGGACATTTGAATCATAACCTTGCCTTGCATAGGATCATTACCAAAGGAATCATCTCTACCCAGCATATCTTAAACCTTGATTGCTACCCTTGGATAAACTAGTTGTTTGATGATCCACACATGTTTCCCTGTGGATACGATATTTAAAACCCTCCGGGTGAAAGCTACAACGGTATCCGTGCGCTTGCGGGTTTATCTGTGTGCATTAAAAATACCAACACTTGCTTGCATTTGTCAAGTTTAAATTTGATATACATGCTTGTATGGTGTATGCTAGTTGTAGGTTTGATTGATGAAATGAAAACTAGCATGCATAGGTGGTAGTTAGATTTTCCTTGCTTTGTTTTCACAAGTGGTACTAGAGCCTTGCTTATAATATTTATCTCATGAGGTATCTAGTTCTTTGTTCTTGCAAGTGGTTTCTAACTAACAATGGTGCTAAGGATAGTATATTTGGTGCACTCTGATTGGTATCACGCTTCAAAGATCCATCTCTTATACCTTAGCATCGTTTGGTAGACATTACTCTCCCACAACTCTAATCTATGCATATGTGTAAGCTTCAATCCAAACTCTTAGCACATATATAGGGAGAGCTAATGCTACCAATTCATGTTCATGAAACTTGTCCATATCTTTTACACATGGTAAAATGCTTGGGCAAGAAACATGGATTCAAAATACTTTCAATTCACACTTTTGTGAAAGGGTTGTCATCAATTACCAAAAAGGAGGGATTGAAAGCTCTAGTTTGGTTTTGGTGAATTGATGAAACCCTAAGTGCTAACCCATTGCTCTAAGTGATCATGAGATAGGGTAGCACATTTGTAAGGTCCAAATAGGCTAGAGGGGGGGTGAATAGCCTAATTAAAACTTCTACAAGAATTACTTAACCACGAGTTAGTACGAAAGGTGGCGAGGCAAAAGCACTAGCTCTAACTAATTAAGCAAGCCACCTACACAAGTCTAGTACAAGGCTATTCACTAAACACAACAACAACTATAAGCTAGAAACGAGAAGTAATACGAGAGAAGAGCTTCGAGTGATTATACCGCCGTGAAGAGAAGAGAAATACCAATCAATCAATCATACAAGAGAAATCCTTGGGAAGAGAATGACACAAGAATTTATCCCGAGGTTCACTTGCTTCCCGGCAAGCTACTCCCCGTTGTGGCGATACACCCACTTGTCGGTTCGCGAGCTAATCGACTATCAAGAGTCGAGCCCTCGGCGGGCGCCGCACAACCGCACACAAGATGGGGATCCTCCAAGCCACGAGCTCCACTAGAGTATCCAATTTGCGAACTCCCGCGGGGAAGGATCAAGAACCCCTTACAACACTTGGTGAAGGCTCCAACAATCTCCAATTGCGAGCTCAATCACCTCCGCTGCTCCAAGCCATCTACCGTGTCGGGAAACACGGAAGAGTAACAAGAAATCCGTAGCAACTCAAAGATCAAGTGCCTCTAGAATGCAACTCTCAAGCAATGCACTTGAATCTCACTCAAACTCACTCAAGATGTGCAACTATGCAAAGAGATGAGTGGAGGGGTTGTTCTCTAGCTCAAAGTATGTCTCTATATCTCAAAATGTGCAAGAGTTGCTCTCAAACCCCGGCCAACCTCTATTTATAGCGAAGGGGTACGCAGCTAGCCGTTACAGACGACGCAGCGAAAAACGCACTGACCGGACGCTCCGGTCAGGGTGACCGGACGCGTCCGGTCACTACACGACAGCAAGAAACAGTGCGTGTCAGAACTAGCCGTTGCCGTGACCGGACGCGCTGAACCGATTGACCGGACGCGACAGTGCCCGCGTCCGGTCGCATTCCAGTATGCTCCCGTTGAGACCGGACGCGTCCGATCGCACGTGACCGGACGCGCCGTGCGTCCGATCGTTACTCCGCTTCGCTCTACCCTTCTGGACGCCTGACCGGACGCTCCGGTTACGTGAGGGACCGGACGCGCCGGTCGCGCGCTCTGATTCGCTCAGGAGAACTGACCGGACGCGCTGTTGAACTGACCGGACGCTACAGTGCCAGCGTCCGATTAGAGTCCAGTAAGCTCCCTGGATGACCGGACGCGTCCGGTCATCAGTGACCGGACGCGCTGCGCGTCCGATCATCAAACTGAAAACCGCGCAGACGCTGAACACTGACCGGATGCGTCCGATCATACAGAGACCGCGTCCGGTCCAGCGTCCGGTCATCTCTGTGACCTCCGTTCGCCTCCGTTTCTTTTCCGACTTCCGGCGCAATAGAAAATAGGCATTTCACTTCTCCAAAAAGCGCCGAATCCCGCCTCGCAAGCTCGGCGGGAGGGAGAGAGGAACCCAAACCCCTCTCTACCGCTTAAACTCCACCGCCTTCACAAACTGTGCTAACACCACCAAGTGTACACCACCATGTGCATGTGTGTTAGCATTTCACAATTATTTTCCAAGGCGTTATGTTAGCTCTTTACTAGATCCTAATGCATATGCTCAAGACATTGATCTAGTGGCACTTGATTTACGAGCTAACCGTGATTTCCCCTCTTGATAGTCGGCTATGTATCCTAAACCCGGTCAATCACTTCTCTACTCATCTTAGACCGGCAAAAGGAAAACCCCTATGGTTATACCTTTGCCTTGCGCTCTTAGATCCTTCTCTTTTCACTTGATCATCATGTCCTTCCTTTTATGTGCATCTCCACCATGATCATTATTTCATGTCCATGCACCATCTCTTTGTGATCTTGTGGCCACCACACCTTGCCACATACACCTTCATCACATGTGTTGCTTATGCCTAACTCAAAACACTTAACACATGGCATTAGCAACTTGGTGTCATTAATTACCAAAACCAAACTTGGGCTTTCAATCTCCCCCTTTTTGGTAATTGATGACAACCATCACAAAGATATGAAATGAAATCAATTTTCAATTTCGATAGTATTAGCTCCCCCTACATATGTGCTTCCATGAGTTCTTAAGGCAAAGAAGAAAGAGAAAAACAAAAAACTTAAGGCAAAGGTGATATTCATAGGAGCTCTTTGTTTTGGTGATCAAGACACCTAGTGGGTGTGATCACACTTAGGATAGATAGTCGTACTATTAAGATAGGTGAAACTCGTATCGAAATGCGGTTATCAAAGTGCAACTAGATGTTCTAACTCATTGCATATGCATTTAGATTCTAGTGAGTGCTAACACCCTTGAAAATGTTTGTGAAAATATGTTAACACACGTGCACAAGGTGAAACACTCGGTGGTTAGCACTTTTGAACAAGGGTGGTGAAGTTTGAGACTTGGAGGTGTTGTCCCGAGGTGACCAGACGCTGCAACGTCCGGACTCAGCAGCAGCGTCTAGTCTGTGGGTGCAGAGAAGGGCGTGCTCAGCTGGCTGACTAGACTCTAGTCTAGGTGAAGGAACGGACGCGCAGACGTATGTTGGTATTTATTAACACATACAGATACCGCTGTAGCTTTCACCTGGAAGTATTCCAAGTATTGTGTCCACAGGAAAACATGTGAGATTAACTATGTCTAATTTAAGCTAGAGTAGCAATAAGACTTAAGATAACAGGAGTATAAAGGAGATCACTAAAGTCTTTTAGTTCTAACTTCGGTATGCTATGTCTTCTATTGTTCAATTCTGGGGATATTACTAAGGGAAACATAGGCAGAGTATGTTTCCTATAGTAACTAAATCCTGCTAGGCCTACAAACAGGAGGTGGACTATAGAGAATTCAACGAGGCTATAAGAGTCACCCTCACGAGCTACCACTGATCTAGAATGTAGGGTACATCTACGAGTAACCGAGTCTAAGCACCACGCTTACACTATGAATACTACTTTAACCTAGGAATGACAAGGATTAAAGTACTCGAAAAGAGTCACAAATCTAAAGAATAATATAAACACATTACTTGCTTGAATTAGAAGTTGATTACCAGAGAAATCTCAGAAGCAAGCTCATAAAGAACTTGATTCTGCTAGGGTACAAGCTGTAGAGAGAGCACCGACAGGCCGGTACTTCCTCCAAACTCTTTCCTCACACTCTATCTCTCTATTTCTAATACAAGACTAGATCATATGGAGGACTAATCTTCTATTAATAGCTGGCTCTGATCCTGATGAGGAGGATATGAATTAGGGTTTCAGGATGGCTTCAGGGAGGGGGGGTAGGGGCTGCTATATATAGGGGATAGCGTCAAATCTAGACCCTCAGATCAAACTGACTTGAAAGAACTGCGTTCGGTCCCTGCTAACATACGCTGACGTTGGTCGTGATTCTTAGCGTGTAGAGGAGAAGAGAGGATCGTACTCTAGCCTACGTCCGGTCGTGGTGGATCTGATGCATTCGGTCACGTTTGGGTAGCTCTGGAACCTCTCTAGAGTTGATCTGACGCGCGGTGGCACAACATCAGGTGAAGGGAACAGCGCATCCGGTCGTTGGGTGAAGACGCGGGCGTGCGCGCGAGTAGGGCTAGCACCGACGCATCCGGTCCTGTCTCTTGCGCGTCCGGTCATCACTTGGGCGCTGGCGTGGTTGAGTCGACTGTTGAGATTGTGCGGGCAACGTCAAACCAAGGGGACACATGGACGACAGCGCACGACCAGACGGTAGGCTTAGTGCGTCTAGTCAATCTGATCGGCACGTCCGGTTGCCTCGTGGAGGTAGGTAGTGAGAGCCCAATGGTTCTATTTTGTGGGGGCTTATATTTAAGCCCAATGGCTAGCTCTAGCTCACTCTCTTGGCCATTTTCATTAACATAGCAACCTAGTGAGCTAAGCCAAAGCCCTCCCACTCATCTCCATCATTGATTCATCATCTTTGTGAGATTAGGAGTGAATCCAAGTGCATTGCTTGAGTGATAGCATCTACAGGCACTTGGTGATTGTGTTTTGCTGCTGTTACTCTTAGTGGTTGCCACCACCTAGATGGCTTGGTGCAGTGAGGATCGTCGAGTGGAGGAAGGTGATTGTCTTTGGTTTTAATCGTGGTGATTGTGAGGGGTTCTTGACTCTTCCCCAACAGAGAGCCAAAAGATACTCTAATGGATTGCTCGTGGATTGTGGATCCTCATCTTGTGTTAGTTGTGTGGCACCCGATTGCGGGATAGACGTGTGAGGCCTATTAGCACGTGAACCTCGGTGAACCTCGGTGAAAAATCATTGTGTCATCTTGTCTCCGAGAATTTCATTGGTATTCATTGTGATTGATTGATCATCTCTTGCCACGGTGGTATAGCCCTCACTACCTCTATTGTATTTACATTCCTAGTGTAGTTAAGCTCTCTAGTGTAATTAGTTTTGAGAGCTAGCTTATGTCTTATCTAGTGGTTAGTGAGGCTCTTTAGTTAGTCTTTGAGAGCTCACTAACTTAGAGAGTAGTGACTTAGCCTCTTGTGTGATATAGAGATCATAGATAACTAGAATTGTGGATAGGAGGCTTGTATTTTGAGTAGGCTAGCGCAATACTCGCTTCGCTTCATAATTGTCTAACCACTTGGCTTAAGTGTTGTTGTAGAATTTTTTATAGGCTATTCACCCCCCCGCTCTAGCCATTAGGACCTTTCAATAGGGTCAGAGCCAATGGTTAGTACAAATTGTACTGAAAATTATTTGGCAGGTGACGAGCCCGAGTAAGACTACCAAGATGATGGTTGGGAGGACTAGAGGGTCTTGTCCTACACTCAAGGTTGCCTGTGAAGGAGGAGTCTTCGCCCGCTGAGATGTTACGTCTACTCTGATGTTGTTATGGATGCTGTGTGTTGAGTGATTCTGCCAAGTGGCGATATAATAATTAGGATAAACCTCTCTATTTGTACCCTTCTAAGACAAGTATTTGATATATGACTTGTGATATTGACTGATATTCGATAATGTGATGGCGTGATCTCCGAGATATCACATTATGGTTTGTATCCATGGATTTCCCTTCGAGGAAATTGTGGATCGTTTCAAGTATTGAGATGCATCTTGCCAAAAAAAACTAGACTTAAGCACGAATGCAAATCTAGAATGTATTGTGTCATGAACTCTAATGCATATAATGTGGATCTTAAATGGAAAAACTTTAATTAAGTGGGCAAAATTATGAATTTGCATAGCCATTTAACTAATTTTCTTTGTATTTGACTTCAATGGATGTTTTGTCTTTAAATTATAGATGGATTAAGGATGGATATACAATGGATCCACAGCAAGTCACTTGTTCTGCATCACGCTGAAGAGAAGGATGCATGCGCAGCATATGAAGTTGGGGACTTATCACGGTGAATCAGATTAAGGAAAATGCTAAATTTTATTAGGTGTTTAAGGGCTTCAACACATAATTTTGGTAACTTAAATTTGTGCTACTGTTTCTAACACATGAATTTTAATTAGAACCAAGCAATAGTTTACAGATGATTAACGAACGTGGTTACACGCCTACACCCTTACCGCCTGAAAGCCCAAGTTTAGTTTTGGTAATTAATGACACCAAGTTGCTAATGCCATGCGTTCAGTGTTTTGAGTTAGGCATAAGCAACACATGTGATGAAGGTGTATGTGGCAAGGAGTGGTGGCCATAAGATCACAAAGAGATGGTGCATGGACACGAAATGATGATCATGGTGAAGATGCATATAATATGATGGACATGATGATCAAGTGGAAGAAAAGGATCTAAGAGCGCAAGGCAAAGGTATAACCATAGGGTTTTCCTTTTGCCGGTCTAAGATGAGTAGAGAAGTGATTGACTGGGTTTAGGATACATAGCCGACTATCAAGAGGGACAATCACGGTTAGCTCGGAAATCAAGTGCTACTAGATCAATGTCTTGAGCATATGCATTATGATCTAGTTGAGAGCTAACATAACGCCTTGGAAAATATTTGTGAAATGCTAACACACATACACATGGTGGTGTTAGCACATTTGCGAAGGCAGTGGAGTTTGTGCGGTAGAGAGGGGTTTTGATTCCTCTCTCCCTCCCGCTGAGCTTGCGAGGCAGGATTCAACGCTTTTTGGGGAAGTGAAACGCCTATTTTCTACTGCGCCGAAAGTCGGAAAAGAAACGGAGGCAAACGGCGGTCACTGTGGTGACCGGACGCTGCACCGAACACGGTCACGGTTTGACCGAACGCGTCCGGTCAGTTCAACTCGGTGCTGCTAGGGTTTCTGACCGGACGCTGGTCTGGCCTGACCAGCGCATCCGATCAGTTCACCTGTGTGCAGAAGAAGAGCGTGCGACCGGCACATCCGGTCTCTCACGGAACCGGAGCGTCCGGTCTGGCACCCAGAGGGGCACAGTTGGTCGTAGAGCCGACCGGACGCGTGTCGCATCCGGTCACGTGTGATCGGACGCGTCCGGTCACGGTGGGAGCTTACTGGACTCCGAACGGACGCCAGGTGTAGTGCATCCGGTCAAACGCTAGAGCGCGTCCGGTCACAACAACAGTAACTTCTGATGCGCACTGTTCACGCTTGTCCTGTAGTGATCAGACGCGTCTGGTCACCCTGACCGGTGCGTCCGGTCAGTACGTTTTTCACTGCGTCGTCCGGTAACGGCTAGCTACGTACCCCTTCACTATAAATAGAAGATGTCCAGGGTTTGAGGGTAACTCTTGCATATTTTGAGACCTAGAGACATCCTTTGAGCTAGAGAACAACCCCTCCACTCATCTCTTTGCTTGGTTGCACATCTTGAGTGAGATTGAGTGAGATTCAAGTGCATTGCTTGAGAGTTGCATTCTAGAGGCACTTGATCTTCGAGTTGCTGCGGATTTCTTGTTACTCTTCTGTGTTTCCCAACACGGTAGACGGCTTGGAGCAGCGGAGGTGATTGAGCTCGCAATTGGAGATTGTTGGAGCCCTCACCTAGTGTTGTAAGGGGTTCTTGATCCTTCCCCGTGGGAGTTCACGAATTGGATACTCTAGTGGAGCTCATGGCTTGGAGGATCCCCATCTTGTATGCGGTTGTGCGGCGCCCGCCGAGGGCTCGACTCTTGATAGTCGATTAGCTCGCGAACCGATAAGTGGGTGTATCGCCATAACAGGGAGTAGCTTGCCGGGAAGCAAGTGAACCTCGGGATAAATTCATGTGTCATTCTCTTCCCAAGGATTTCTCTTGTGTGAATGATTAATTGGTATTTCTCATCTCTACACGGCGGTATAATCACTCGAAGCTCTTCTCTCGCATTACTTCTTGTTTCTAGCTTGTAGTTGTTGTTGTGTTTAGTGGATAGCCTTGTACTAGACTTGTGTAGGTGGCTTGCTTAATTAGTTAGAGCTAGTGCATTTGCTTCGCCACATTTCGTACTAACTTGTGGTTAAGTAATTCTTGTAGAAGTTTTAATTAGTCTATTCACCCCCCCCCCCTCTAGCCTATTTGGACCTTACAAGTGGTATCGGAGCCGAGGCACCATTTATTTGAGGCTTAACAACCTACGGTGAAAAAGAAATGGCTCAATTAAGCTTGCACATCAACAACCCCAAGAAGACACCTCAGTTTGATGGCACAAATTATGCATATTGGAAGGTTAAGATGACCACACACCTCAAGTTAATCAATAGAGAAGTGTGGAAGGTCACCGAAATAAAATTTGAGTTTGCTAATCCAAAAGCACCTACACCGGTGGAAGAGAAGAAACTCCAATGCAATGACATTGCCATTAGTGCTCTTCATGAGGTACTAGATGACAAGACCTTTGAGCAAGTGCAGAACATTGGATTGCTCATGATGCTTGGGCCAAGCTAGAAGAAACTTTTGAGGGCACCAAAGACACAAAGACCGCTAAAGCATATATCTTGCAAGAAAAATTTTCTAGCTTTAAGATGCAAGAAGATGAGAGTGTACCGGAAATGTTTCATCGGTTGCAAGTCATTGTCAATGAGCTCAAGGCACATGGTGAGGAGGTCAAGGACAACCAATTCTCTATGAAGTTCTTGAGAAGCTTGCCCAAGAGATTTGATACATTGATCACCGTGCTAGTGAGGACTACATTGAAGGATTTAACTCCTCAACAAGTATTCCAAGAAGTGATGACCGATGATTCATATAGAGAAGATGATGAGAAGGATGAGTTGGTCAAGAAGAAGAAGAAGGAAAATAAGAAGAAAGATGATAAAAAGAAGAAGAGTGTGGCATTTAAAGCCACCACATCCAAGGGCAAATCCAAGATTGAATCATCAAGTGATGAAGACTTAAGCTCTTGTGATAGTGATGACATTGATGAGAAGATGGCTCTCTTTGTCAAGCAATTTGGCAAATTTATGAAGAAGAAAGGTTATCGTGCAAGGAGGAGGAAGAACTCATCCAAGAAGAATGAGCATACCATGAGATGCTTTAGATGCCATAGCAAAGACCATCTCATTGCAAAGTGTCCTTATGATAGTGATGATGAAGATGCTATCAAGAAGGAGAGGAAGAAGCAAAAGAAGAAGCAAGAAAAGAAAGAGAACTCTCATAAAAAGAAGAATGATTCTCATGTTGCTACATGGGATAGTGATGATTCCTCAAGTGATGATGAGGATGACAACAAGAGCAAGAAGAAGAGACATGCTAGCATTGCCATCCAAGAGAAGGTCTCCCTCTTCGACACTCCATCATGCTTCATGGCTAAGGCCGCTAAGGTATTATCCTACGATGAGAGTGATCATGATAGTGCTAGTGATAGTGATAGTGATGATGATGATCTAACTAAAGATTAACTAATCACTATGCTAGAAGATTGCACTCAACATTTCAAAGAATCTAGAAAGGAGTGCAAGAGCTTGCTTAAGGAAAAGAAAAACCTTATGCAAGAACTTGATGAGCTTAGGGCATCTTATGAGAGTCTAAAGGTAGACCATAAGAAGCTTCAAAAGTCTCACACTAAGCTTGAATAAGCTCATTCCTCTCTAGTTGAAAAATGTGAAAACATGCCAACTAATGTTGAGAAAGCTAAAACTTGCAACATATGCATATCATGTGATATAATTGATGAATCCTTTTATAAGCCTATTGTTGTTGCTCCCACTAACCCTTCATGTAGCACATCTACATCATCCTCATCTAGTAGTGACGATTTCACTTGTGACTCTACACTAATAGTTGAGAATGAAAATCTTAAGAAGGAGGTAAAAGAGCTCAATCACACCTTAGCTAAGGCTTATGGTGGTGAGGACCGCTTGCTTATATGCTTGGGTAGCCAAAGGGCTTCTCTCTATAAAGAGGGATTGGGCTGTAACCCCAAGAAAGGCAAGACCACTTTTGCTCCTCACAAGACTCGTTTTGTGAAGAACAATGGTAGCTATTGTAAAAGTTGCAAGCAAGTTGGTCACATAGAGCAACTTTGCATGAACAAGAAATCCAAAGCTAATGTATCCTCAATTAAGTTTGATTCCTACTATATACTTACCAAGGGTACAAATGGTGTTCATGCTAAGTTTATTGGTGCACCATAGATGGGCTCAAAGAAGAAAGCTATTTAGGTACCAAAGAGCTCGGTCACTAACCTTGGAGGACCCAAATAAGTTTGGGTACCTAAAAGGAATTGATCTTATCTTGTAGGTCAATTACAAAGCCGGAGGAAGGCATTGAGTGCTTGATAGTGGGTGCACTCAACATATGACCGGGGATTCTTGTATGTTCAAATCAATTAATACAAGTAAAAATGGTGGTTTTGATGCTATCACTTTTGGCAACAACAAGAAAGGCAAGGTCAAGGGGCTTGGTAAAATTGCTATCTCAAATGATATGAGCATATCTAATGTGTTGCTAGTTGAGAGCTTGGATTTTAATCTTTTATCGGTGGCACAACTTTGTGATCTTGGCTTCAAGTGCATATTTGGTAGTAATGATGTTGAAGTCATAAGTGTTGATGGGTCAAATTTGATATTCAAAGGATTTAGACATGGTAGCTTATACTTGGTTGACTTCAATGATAGTGAGACACAATTGACATCATGCTTGCTTAGTAAATCTAGTATGAGATGGTTATGGCATAGAAGGCTTGGTCATGTTGGAATGAAATAATTGAACAAACTTTTGAGGTATGACTTAGTTAGAGGCTTGAAAGATGTGACTTTTGAAAAGGACAAACCATGTAGTGCTTGTCAAGCCGGCAAACAAGTTGGAAATGCACATCCTAGCAAGAGTGAAATGAGCACTTCTAAGGCATTTGAGTTATTACACATGGACTTGTTTGGGCCAACAACATACACTAGCATTGGTGGCAACAAGTATGGTTTTGTGATAGTGGATGACTACACTAGATACACTTGGGTGTTCTTTCTCTATGACAAGAGTGATGTTTATGATATATTCAAGTCTTTTGTAAAAAGGGTGCAAAATGAGTTTGAGACTACCATCAAGAAGATTAGAAGTGATAATGGTAGTGAGTTCAAGAACACAAGAATTGAGGATTTGTGTGATGATCTTGGTATTGGACATCAATTCTCTCCAACATACACTCCTCAATCCAATGGTGTAGTTGAAAGGAAAAATAGAACCTTGATTGATATGGCTAGATCAATGCTTAGTGAATACAATGTGAGTCATTCTTTTTGGAGTGAAGCCATCAACACGACTTGCTATTGTAGCAACCATCTCTATTGCCATGGGAAGCTTGGGAAGACACCATATGAGCTATTGAATGGAAGAAAGCCCAACATTACATACTTTAGAGTGTTTGGTTGCAAATGCTATATTCTCAAGAAAGGCACTAGATTGAGCAAGTTTGAAAAGAAATGTATTGAAGGGTTCTTACTTGGTTATTCTACCACAAGCAAAGCATATAGAGTTTGGAATCTCACAAATGGCACCTTAGAAGAAGTTCATGATGTTGAGTTTGATGAAACCCAAGGGTCTCAAAATGAAGCTCAAAACCTTGATGATGTGAGAGGAGATCAATTATCAAATGCAATGAAAAATATGGACATTGGTGATGTTAGGCCAAGGCAAGTTGATGATGATGATGATGATATTCATGTGATCAACCAAAGTGTGCAAATTGATACAAATCAAGCAAGCTCTAGTGGTACTCATGATGAAGCTCAAGTTTAAGGTCAAACAAGTGGAAGCAATCAACTCCCAATACTCCAACCTACTAGTATTGCAAGAGATCATCCATTGGATCAAATCATTGGTGGAATTCAAAATGGTGTTCAAACTAGATCAAGGCTAGCATCCTTTTGTGAGCATTACTCATTTATGTCACTTGAAGAACCTAAGAAATTAGAAGATGCTTTGAAGGATTCCGATTGGGTAAATGCCATGCATGAAGAACTAAATAACTTTGCTAGAAATCAAGTTTGGAAACTTGTTGAGAGGCCAAAGCCCTATGATGTGATTGGTACTAAGTGGGTCTTTAGAAACAAGCAAGATCAAGATGGCATGGTTGTGAGGAACAAAGCAAGATTAGTAGCACAAGGATACACTCAAGTTGAGGGTCTTGACTTTGGAGAGACATATGCACCCGTTGCAAGATTGGAGGCTATTAGAATCTTATTAGCATATGCTTGTGCACACAACATCAAGCTCTATCAAATGGATGTCAAGAGTGCATTTCTCAATGGCTACATCAACGAAGAAGTTTATATTGAGCAACCTCCCGGTTTTGAAGATGACAAGAAGCCTGACCATGTTTTCAAGCTAAAGAAGGCATTGTATGGTTTGAAGCAAGCACCTAGAGCATGGTATGAGAGATTGAGGGACTTTCTTCTCTCTAAAGGGTTCAAGATGGGAAAGGTTGACACCACTCTCTTCACCAAGAAGCTTGGAAATGACTTGTTTGTGTTGCAAATCTATATGGATGACATTATCTTTGGATCAACTAACCAAGACTTTTGTGAAGAGTTTGGAAATATAATGGCTAATGAGTTTGAGATGTCTATGATTGGAGAGCTTAGTTACTTCCTTGGACTTCAAATCAAGCAAATGAAGAATGACATTTTTGTAAGTCAAGGGAAGTACATCAAGGATATGATCAAGAAGTTTGGATTGCAAGATGCTAAACCACTGAGTATACCAATGGGCACAAATGATCAATTGGGTGTTGATACAAGTGGCAACATGGTAGATCAAAAGCAATATCGGTCTATGATTGGAAGTTTGCTCTATGTCACCGCTTCTAGGTCAGATGTAATGTTTAGTGTGTGCAAGTGTGCAAGATATCAAGCTTTACCTAGAGAAAGTCACTTAAAAGCAACCAAGACGATATTGAAATATCTTAAGGGCACTCATGATATTGGATTATGGTTTCCAAAGGGGTCTAATTTTGAGTTGATTGGATATTCGGACTTCGACTATGGTGGATGCAAGGTTGATAGAATGAGCACAAGTGGCACGTGTCAATTGCTTGGAAGGTCTCTTGTTTCATGGTCATCAAAGAAACAAAATAGTGTTGCACTATCTACCGCCGAGGCCGAATATATTAGTGCCGGTAATTGTTGTGCACAATTGCTTTGGATGAAAGCAACCTTGAATGACTTTAGAATTAAATTCAAGAATGTGCCATTATTTTGTGACAATAAAAGTGCTATCAAGATAACTCAAAATCTGGTTCAACATTCAAGAACGAAGCACATTGACATAAGGCATCACTTCATAAGAGACCATCAACAAAAGGGTGATATTAGCATTGAAAGCATTAGCAACGACATATTCACAAAGCCACTTGATGAGAAGAGATTTTACAAGTTGAAGAATGAATTGAACATACTTGACTTCTCCAACTTGAAATGAGTGCACCC
This sequence comes from Saccharum hybrid cultivar R570, assembly GCA_038087645.1. Classification (NCBI taxonomy): domain Eukaryota; kingdom Viridiplantae; phylum Streptophyta; class Magnoliopsida; order Poales; family Poaceae; genus Saccharum; species Saccharum hybrid cultivar. Next base: position 225,229 of record JAQSUU010000170.1, read on the forward strand.
CCACATTCTTATATGACATGCCTCCCCTTCGACAATACAAGGTAAAGTTATTTGGCATATCATTCATACCTTGATAAGGACATGTTTAGAACATATAGACATATTTGCATGACAAATAGGCTCATTCATAAAAATCAAATGATTTTGATGTATGTATGGTACCACTATTGCTTCTATGGTTATTTGATCTAGTGGTAGCATATGACATGTTTGTGTGCTTGCAAACCTAGTGTTGAATCTAGAAAATGAGCTCATGATGTGTAATTCAACATGCTCAAGATAACTCTTATACTTTATGAGGTGTGAAGAAGCTTGTGCTTGGATCAAACCGAATTACATATTCTAGGCAAGTGATCTAGATTGAACCATAATTTGAACTCCCTCATATTGATTGATTTAACTCTCACTAAAATTGGCACCTTTTTGGTGATTGTTGACAAAAGGTGATAGAAAAGTCACAAAGATAAAAAGTTAAGTTGCAAAGAGGAGAAAGATATTGTAAGGGGGAGAGAATGACATTGGAAAGGGATCAATTAAAATTGAGCACACAAGTAGGGGGAGCAAGCTCATGAATTATTTGTTGCATTTGTATGTGCATTAACATGATGAATTGTTGCATTGCAAAGCTTAAATTCATATTCATGATTGTATGGTAATTGCTAGAAATAGAACTTGAATGATGATTTGTTGAGAGTAGCTTTACAAGCGGTATCTAGACACCTTTGCTTATAATGTTGATCTCACGGGGTATTTTAGTGTTTGTGATCTTTACAAGTGATGTATTACAAGTGGTGTCTAGCTACATCGATGTTAAGGGTGGTATATAAAGGCAACTCCGATTGGTATCACGCTTATATACCGACTGGTTGTGAAGGTGAAGAGCAAGTCGAGGCTTCGAAGCGAAGGACCATGCGATGGTGAAGCTTGAGCAAGACTTGGCACCGACGGATCGATGCAATGGTGAAGAGCAAGTGAAGTCAAGGTCGATGGATCAAGACGGTCATGTGATGATATGAAGTGGATCATATCTTTTGGAAAAATGGGCTCAAGGCAAAGGTATAACCATAGGGCCATTTTGTTTTGCACTCAAGACACCATAGAGGGTGTGAGTGGTTTAGGATCGATAGCTGAACTATTAAGAGGGGAAGTCTTATCGGTTATTCGACGCACAGGTGCCACTAGGTGAATTCATGAAGTGCATTGCATGTAGGGCCTAGTGAGCTAATTGGAAAACCTTCGAAAATGATTATGAAAATGTTAACACACGTGCACAAGGTGGTGATCACTTGTTGGTGTTAGCACATTTGCGAAGGCGTTGGAGTTTAAGCGGTAGAGAGGGTTTGGGTCTCTCTCTCCCTCCCGCCGAGCTTGCGAGCGTGGGATTCAGGCGTTTTTGGGAACTTGAAATGCCTATTTTCCACTACGCCGGAAGTCGGAAAAGAAACGGAGACGAACGGAGGTCATAGAGGTGACCAGACGCTGCACCGGATGCGGTCATGGTATGACTGGACGCGTCCGGTCAGCAGTCAGGCGCGCGGGTGCTAGGGTTTGCAACCGGCGCGTCCGGTCACTCGTGGGACCGACGCGTCCGGTCAGGTGCCCAGAAGGAACTGAAGTTCGCGAGGACGATCGGACACGAGGCGCGTCCGGTCACACGCGATCGGACGCGTCCGATCATTGAGGGAGCTTACTGGACTCTAACCGGACACGGGCACCGTCGCGTCCGGTCGTTGCGAGGGGCGTGTCCGGTCGTTACTTCGCGGGCGCGCGGTGCTGTGCGATCGGCGTGTCCGGTCGTTGACTGGAGCGCGTCCGGTCACTCGGGACCGGCGCGTCCGGTCGTTATGAGAGGCGTGTCCGGTCATGGGGTTTGACCGTTGGCGCAGTGACCGTTGGAGGATCGGACGCGGTTGAGCGCGTCCGGTCAGTTTTGACCGGTGCGTCCGGTCATCCCGAAAAGGACCCAGTGAAGGGGTATAACGGCTCTATTCGGATGGGATGCTTATAAATACTTGTTGGCCGGCCCTTGGATAGGTCTCTCGTGATTTCTAACATTCTTGTGCATTCTTTGAGCTAGAGCTTCTCCTCCCACTCATCTCTCTTGCTTGATTGCAAATCAAAAGTGAGATTGAGTGATCCCAAAATGCATTGCATAGCTTGAGGGCATCTAGTGGCACTTATGGGTGGTTTAGCCGGTGGATTTCTTGTTACTCTTGGAGAGTACCGCTCCTAGCCGGCTTGGAGATTGTTGGAGGCGTTGGCAAGAGAAGGAGATTGTTCTTGGCCATCTCCGGTTGATTGTAAGAGGTTCTTGTGCTTTCCTCGGCGGAGCGCCAAAAGCAACTCTAGTGGATTGCGCGTGTCATTGAGTTACCTCACTTGAGAGTGGTGTCTTGTGGTGCCTTGCGGGGCGTGCCTTGAGGGGCAAGTGACTTGAGGGTCACACCGAGGAACCATCTAAGTGTTGGTCGACACAACCGGTGACGTAGCTTGTCGGTGCACAAGTGAACACCGGGTAAACAAAAAAATTATGTCACTTATCTTCCGGTGATTGGTCTTCAAATTGTCTTGTTGTCAATATTGTTTGATTGTATATCATCTTGGTGATTGGCAACATCTTCACTCCACCGTCGGTATAAGATTCACAATCCTCTCTCTCACTTTTACTTTGCTAGTTTATCTTGTTTAGCTCTAGTAGTAGCTTTGCTAGTAGTGTTGTTAGCTTGCTCTCTAGTGTAAGTTTAGTGACATAGCCCTTGTGTGAACTAGAGATCATAATCCACCAGACTTGTGGATAGGAGGCTTGCATCACAACCGTAGGCTAAGCAAAACTCGCTTTGCGCCGTTTGTTATTCTAACAAGTTTGCTTAGTGATTCTTGTAGAAATTTTTATAGGCTATTCACCCCCCTCTAGCCATCTAGGACCTTACACTCTCCCAAAATTTAAATCCATACATATGTGCACAATTGAACCAAACTCATGAAAGCACATATGTAGGGGGAGCTAATACTATTGAAATTTAAAATTGATTTCATTTCATATCTTTGTGATGGTTGTCATCAATTACCAAAAAGGGGGAGATTGAAAGCCCAAGTTTGGTTTTGGTAATTAATGACACCAAGTTGCTAATGACATGCGTTCAGTGTTTTGAGTTAGGCATAAGCAACACATGTGATGAAGGAGTATGTGGCATGGAGTGGTGGCCACAAGATCACAAAGAGATGGTGCATGGACACAAAATGATGATCATGGTGAAGATGCACATAATATGATGGGCATGATGATCAAGTGGAAGAGAAGGATCTAAGAGCGCAAGGCAAAGGTATAACCATAGGGTTTTCCTTTTGCCGGTCTAAGATGAGTAGAGAAGTGATTGACCGGGTTTAGGATACATAGCCGACTATCAAGAGGGACAATCACGGTTAGCTCGGAAATCAAGTGCTACTAGATCAATGTCTTGAGCATATGCATTAGGATCTAGTTGAGAGCTAACATAACGCCTTGGAAAATGTTTGTGAAATGTAACACACATGCACATGGTGGTGTTAGCACATTTGCGAAGGCGGTGGAGTTTATGCGGTAGAGAGGGGTTTGGGTTCCTCTCTCCCTCCCGCCGAGCTTGCGAGGCAAGATTCGACGCTTTTTGGGGAAGTGAAACACCTATTTTCTACTACGTCGGAAGTCAGAAAAGAAACGGAGGCGAACGGCGGTCACTGTGGTGACCAGGTGACCGGACGCTGCACCGGACACGGTCACAGTTTGACCGGACGCGTTCGGTCAGTTCAACTCGGTGCTGCTAGGGTTTCTGACCGGACGCTGGCCTGGCCTGACCAGCGCGTCCGGTCAGTTCACCTGTGCGTAGAAGAAGAGCGTGCGACCGGCGCGTCCGGTCTCTCACGGAACCGGAGCGTCCGGTCTGGCACCCAGAGGGGCACAGTTGGTCGTAGAGCCGACCGGACGCGCGGCGCGTCCGGTCACGTGCGATCGGACGCGTCCGGTCGCGGTGGGAGCTTACTGGACTCCGACCGGACGCCAGGTGCAGCGCGTCCGGTCAAACGCTAGAGCGCGTCCGATCACGGCAACGGTAACTTCTGACGCACACTGTTCACGCTTGTCCTGTAGTGACCGGACGTGTCCGGTCACCCTGACTGGTGCGTCCGGTCAGTATGTTTTTCACTGCGTTGTCCGGTAATTGCTAGCTGCGTACCCCTTCGCTATAAATAGAAGATGTCCGGGGTTTGAGGGTAACTCTTGCATATTTTGAGACCTAGAGACATCCTTTGAGCTAGAGAACAACCCCTCCACTCATCTCTTTGCTTGGTTGCACATCTTGAGTGAGATTGAGTGAGATTCAAGTGCATTGTTTGAGAGTTGCATTCTAGAGGCACTTCATCTTCGAGTTGCTGCGGATTTCTTGTTACTCTTCCGTGTTTCCCGACACGATAGGCGGCTTGGAGCAGCGGAGGTGATTGAGCTCGCAATTGGAGATTGTTGGAGCCCTCACCTAGTGTTGTAAGGGGTTCTTGATCCTTCCCCGCGGGAGTTTGCGAATTGGATGCTCTAGTGGAGCTCGTGGCTTGGAGGATCCCCATCTTGTGTGCAGCGCCCGCCGAGGGCTCGACTCTTGATAGTCGATTAGCTCGCGAACCGATAAGTGGGTGTATCGCCACTACGGGGAGTAACTTGCTGGGAAGCAAGTGAACCTCGGGATAAATTCATGTGTTATTCTCTTTCCGAGGATTTCTCTTGTGTGAATGATTGATTGGTACTTCTCATCTCTACACGGCGGTATAATCACTCGAAGCTTTCTCTCGCATTACTTCTTGTTTCTAGCTTGTAGTTGTTGTTGTGTTTAGTGGATAGCCTTGTACTAGACTTGTGTAGGTGACTTGCTTAATTAGTTAGAGCTAGTGCATTTGCTTCGCCACCTTTTGTATTAACTTGTGATTAAGTAATTCTTGTAGAAGTTTTAATTAGGCTATTCACCCCCCTTTAGCCTATTTGGACCTTACACCGCCATGGATCAAATTCCATATTTGATGCCCTATGCACGTGCCTCTTTTATATGGCTTCCCCCTTGTCCCGAAGTGCACGGTACTCAACCAATTTTTGAACCAAATAAGAAGTCTAGTAAAAGACTAACTTACCCCTTACCTATCAACTTGTTTAATTTTTTAATTACACATAGTTTCGAAAGGCATGCATATATTTCATCGATTTCAGTTACCAACAACATGAGTCATTTTGAGCATGGTGCTTATAAGGTATGTTCTGTGGTTTGCATAAAGAGTTCTGGGGACCTTTCCAACCCAAAACAGTGCATAAGAAAACATCTGTTGCCTTAGGATTTCTTGTCTTTCTAAAAACCAGAAAATTTCATTTCTAGAGATGACCTATAAATCCCCCTCAATACCCTTCAAACCTGTAAAAGGAAAACTGAGGCAGTGACATTAACAGAACAGCAATGGAATTATTTTTGCAAGACAAGATACACGTTCCATCCAACATGCAACAGGTACAGGGAGTTGCTGGATTTTAGGAAGACAAGTTCATCGTCTCTTGCTACCAAAAGTGGGCAACAGAGCAAGTGCAATACCCGAAGTTGCATTTTGTGTCGGTAACTTTTTCTCATTTCTATATGAAGCTACCGTCATGTGGGTAACGAGGAGAATCGATTATCAAGTCATCGCAGTAGGACATGTCCAGAAGATCTGATGCGTTGACCTCATGCATCTCCAGAAAGAATGGATCTAGGGTTGCTGGTGAATGCAAATCATTGGGATGATTATTAGCAGCCGGTGGTATGACGGCATCCACACGTTCTGATGGAACATTCTGTGAAATGTCTTGACATACATCTGATGCAGAGATATTGTCGGCCGCTGGACTCACTTGATCCATTTTCGGGGGAGGCCTTTCACAGCTTGCTGCAGCAGAGCATACCGTGAGCTCCACTGGGGTTGACAGAAAATTCAATTTCCTTCTGGCTCTGGCACGCTGCTTTGATTTGGCCATTACCTTTTCTGAAACTTTGGCTGAATCGGCATTGGGCCCTTTAGGACACATGCAATCAGAAGTTTCTTCTTCTGATGTACCAGCATTTTTATCTAGTTCTGGGAGTTCCTGTTTAGATTTGGCTCGTGTTCGTAAAACTGATGGCGGCCGACTTCTGCCAGATGAACCCTGGCTGTCCTTCGGAATGTCTGACTGACTGCTGTCTGGAAAACAGTCCTTCGGAATTTCTGACTGACTGCTGTCTGGAACTGATATATCTTCTTGCAGGTCCGGAACTTGTTCTAGCAATCCTGAGGCTAAATAAAAATTCAGTTTTCCTTTCATCCGACCTCTCCAGTGTTCTTTAAGTGCATGATTTGTCCTGGTTATATACACAATATAACAAACACACATCAATAGGGTACAGAGCTACTGAATTATACAAAAGGTTGAAAAATGGCAGTAACTGAAAAATAGAGGGAATATTGGACGCAGCACAAATTGATGATGGGGGAAGCACACATTTTCTTTTTGCACAGTAAAATCATCCAATCGTACCTCCCAGGGAAATGTTTGACCATTTTAAGCCACTGGCTTCCATATATTTGATAAGCTCGAATCAATTTTAGCTCCTCCTGTTCTGACCAATCCTCTTTGTTTATTGCTGGGTCAAGACTGCATGTCCATCTATATTGAAGGCTCATCAGCACAAAGTGAAGAAAAAAATGCAGTTCTAATGAAAATTTGAATGCAGTCTATGCATAATGGACATCCTCGCTAGTAAATACTCCAAACCATAAAGGCTTCTAATTAACAACAATGATTAATGAATGAATAGTGTCAACGTTATTTGAGTAGACTCTGATGGATAAGTCTCTGTGGCTGGTGGTTGTAGGGCTGCTGCACACTGCAGCACATGATCTTTGTGTCCAGCATCTTTTGACTGCTTTTAGGACAGCAGTTAGCATCTAGGACAGCATCTGCTTTTAGGACAGCAGTTGGCATCTAGGACAGCATCTTAGACTAGCATCTTGGTATATGCTTGGCTGGCTAGCAGCCTATAAATATGTATCTCCAACCCCTCAGGTTGGCATGGCATTGTTTGAGTTTGTGTGAGAAATAAACCAGAAAATTGCCCCAACTCCTAGTGTCATCCTCTCTCGATGAGAGTAAGGATTCAGCTACTACCAAGAGTGCGAATCCAACGACTAACAAGTGGTATCGGAGCCGTACTATCCTGTAGCCTGAGCATCTCCTGCTCTTCTCCTTCCCCGGCCTCTCAGCAGCCCCAACCGCAGCCGGTAGCAGCAGCAGCTCCGGCTGCCCCTGCTCTCCACACAGCAGCCCCCTCGATAGCGCGCCATGTCCGCAGGCTAGTCTCAGGGCTCGGTCGCCTCGAGCGCGCGGCGTCGGCAGGAGGCCGACCTCGCCGCGGCAGAGAAGCGCGAGCGAGCGGCAGCAGACGCCGCTGCAGCAGCGGCAAGGGCATCGAGGCTGGCAGCAGCGGAGCTAGCAGCAGCTAGAGCGGAGGTGGAAACAGCGGCGGCGGCGGATGCAGCGCGTGCAGCAGCAGCGGAGGTCGAGGTTCTACGCGGCAGCAACAGCAGCTCCATCGCTGCTGATGATAGCGCCGACGCGGACCTCGAGCTGCTGGAGAGGGAGGCATCGCGAGGGCGAGCGGCGCAGTGGGCAGCCGTGCACGCCCACGAGCGCGGCGGCAGCCCAGACAGGCGCAGACACGCCGGCGGCGCTCCTGAAGGAGGCGCGCACGGCGGTGGCGCTCCTGGAGGAGGCACGCATGGCGGCGGCGGACGGGTCGACGGAGAGCGCGGCCTTCACAGGCAGCGCGGCTCTCTCTCCCCGGTTCGGTACCGTGGTCACCACGAGTACCAGGCTGTCGTCAGGGACGTCGGCCCCGGCGGCGGGTGGCCTACCCTCACCAAGACCAACTATGTTGAGTGGGCTGCGGTGATGAGGGTGAAGCTCCAGGTGCGGCATATGTGGGATGCAGTCCGGTACGGCGACGTCGACTACGACCAAGATCGACGGGCGCTGGATGCTCTCATTGCTGCAGTCCCGTCCGAGATGCAGTTTTCGCTTACCAGCAAGCGGACTGCCAAGGAGGCTTGGGACGCCATCGCTGCAGCACGCATCGGCAGCGACCGCGCCCGCAAGTCCACACTGCAAGCACTTCGCAAGGAGTGGGAGAACCTGGCCTTCAAGCCAGGTGAGGACATTGATGACTTTGCTCTCCGTCTCAACACTCTGTTGCAGAAGTTGGTGCAGTTCGGCGACGACACCTACGGCGAGGAGAGAGCTGTTGAGAAGCTCTTCCGCTGCGTCCCCGAGAAGTACAAGCAGATGGCTCGCTCAATCGAGTCTCTGCTGGACCTCTCCACGATGACGATCGAGGAGGCGTTGGGCCGCCTCAAGGTCGTTGACGGCGATGAGCCACAGCGCCTCTCGGGACCCGTCACCATTGACGGAAAGCTCCTCCTCACTCGGGAGCAGTGGGCTGCCGGCCAAGGTGACAGGAAGAAGGGGGAGCCTTCTTCCACGACAGGCGGCCGCAAGCGTGGCAAGCATGGCAAGCCGCGCAAAGACGCCCAGGCAGGGGCGCGAGGACGTGCCGAGGGTGATGATCGTAGAGGCGCCCAGGGCGGCGCCGCTGGCAAGCAAAAGCCAGCACGAGGCGATCCTTGCTACAACTGCGGCAAGCTTGGTCATTGGGCCAAGGATTGTCGACAGCCACGACGTGGCCAGGCCCACGTCGCGCAGGCGGAAGAGGAGGAGCAGCCGGCTCTGTTCATTGCTCATGCGAGCATCGAACTACCTCCAGCGGCACCGGCCGCAACGGCTTTCCTCCACCTTGACGAGCCAAAAGCACACGCCCTCCTCGACGACAGCTCCGGCAACGACAAGACCGACGGGTGGTGCCTTGACACCGGCGCCACCCACCACATGACCGGGCGGCGGGAGTTCTTCACCGAGCTCGACCCAAGCGTTCGAGGCACCGTCAAGTTCGGCGACGCCTCCGCTGTGGAAATCAAGGGCGTCGGCTCTGTCGTCTTCGTCGCCAAGACTGGCGAGCACAGGCTGCTCACCGGTGTCTACTACATCCCCGCGTTGAGGAACTCCATCATCAGCTTGGGACAGCTGGATGAGAGCGGATCGCGCGTGGAGATCGAGCACGGGGTGCTGCGCATCTGGGATCATCGACACCGGCTCCTGGTCAAGGTCAACAGGAACAACCGCCTCTACGTCCTTCACGCACAGGTGGCGCAACCTCTTTGTCTTGCAGCCCGCCGCGACGACGACGCTTGGAGGTGGCACGAGCGCTTTGGGCACCTCAACTTTGAGGCCCTAAGGCAGCTCGGCAGCAAGGACATGGTGCGGGGCATGCCGCACGTCGACCACGTGGAGCAGTTCTGCGACACCTGCGTCCTCACCAAGCTGCGGCGGCTCCCTTTCCCTCGCCAGGCAAGCTTCCGCGCCAAGGAGAAGCTGGAGCTCGTACACGGTGACCTCTGTGGCCCCGTGACACAGGCTACACCTGGAGGCCGGCGCTACTTCCTCCTCGTCGACGACATGTCCCGCTACATGTGGGCTGTCCTGCTCGACGCCAAGGCAGCCGCGGCGGACGCCATCAAGCGTCTTCAAGCTGCTGCGGAGGCGGAGTGCGGCCGCAAGCTTCGGGTCCTACGCACGGACAACGGCGGCGAGTTCACGGCGGCCGAGTTCGCGGCGTACTGCGCCGATGAGGGGATCCACCGCCACTTCTCCGCGCCGTACACTCCGCAGCAGAACGGCGTCGTCGAGCGCCGCAACCAGACGGTGGTGGCCACCGCCCGTGCCCTCCTCAAGCAGAGAGGGATGCCGGCGATCTACTGGGGTGAGGCGGTGATGACTGTCGTTCACTTGCTCAACCGCTCCCCCACCAAGGCCCTCGACGGCAAGACGCCATACGAGGCCTGGCACGGGCGCAAGCCCGCGGTGAGCCACCTTCGCGTCTTCGGCTGCCTGGCCTTCGTCAAGGAGCTCAACCACGTCGGCAAGCTCGACGACCGGAGCACGCCAGGGGTCTTCATCGGCTACGCGGAGGGCGCCAAGGCCTACCGCGTCCTCGACCCTGCGACACGGCGCGTGCGCATCACGCGTGACGTCGCGTTCGACGAGGGGCGAAGTTGGACGTGGGGCAAGATGGTGGATGACGACTCGACTCCGACGACCAGCGATTTCGTCGTCGACTACGTCCACTTCAAGGAGGCGGGGGGAGCTAGCAGCTCGTCCTCACCGAGCTCGCCTACCCCACCACCTTGTTCGCCACCACCTCCGGCGAGTCCTTCACCACCGCCACCACCAGCTCCGGCAAGTCCACAGGCTCCGGCGAGTCCACCACCAGCACCGCCGGCCACGCCTCGCTCTCCTACACCGGACCCTACCTCTTCAGGCTCGGCACCGGCAGCTTCGGCCCACGACGAGTAGCGCACAGTGGAGTTCGCAACTCCGCTGTCCAACGACGAGGATCGCATCGACGCCTACCACGGCGGCGAGCCTCTGCGCTACCGTACCGTGGACAACCTCCTCGGCGAGCAGCCGGTCCCTGGACTGGCTCAACACGACTTTGAGGCGGAGCTGCACCTCGCACAGGACGATGGCGAGCCTCGTTCCTTCGCCGAGGCGGAGAGGGACGCGGCATGGCGTGCCGCGATGCAGATGGACGCCGTCGAACGGAACAAGACGTGGGAGCTGGCCGATCTTCCAGCCGGCCACCACGCCATCTCTCTCAAGTGGGTCTTCAAGCTCAAGAAGGACGAGACCGGAGAGGTGATCAAGCACAAGGCGCGTCTGGTGGCGCGCGGCTTCGTCCAGCAAGAAGGAATCGACTTCGACGACGCCTTCGCCCCCGTTGCACGGATGGAGTCCGTGCGACTCCTCCTTGTGCTAGCTGCCCAGGAGGGCTGGCGTGTCCATCACATGGATGTCAAGTCGGCGTTCCTTAATGGCGACTTGAAGGAGGAGGTCTACGTGCATCAGCCGCCGGGATTTGCGATTCCCGGCAAGGAGGGCAAGGTGCTTCGCCTGCGCAAGGCCCTCTATGGCTTGCGACAGGCACCGAGGGCGTGGAATGCCAAGCTGGATTCCACGCTGAAGGGGATGGGCTTCGAGCAAAGCCCACACGAGGCGGCCATCTACCGGCGGGGCAGCGGAGGAAAGGCCCTGCTGGTAGGCGTCTACGTCGACGACTTGGTGATCACCGGCACCAAGGAGGTGGAGATCGAGGCGTTCAAGGAGAAGATGAGGGCGACTTTCCAGATGAGCGACTTGGGCCCTCTCTCCTTCTACCTGGGGATCGAGGTCCACCAGGACAGCTCCGGCACCTCTCTTCGCCAGACTGCCTACGCCAAGCGCATTGTGGAGCTAGGCGGTCTCACCGACTGCAACCCAGCCCACACTCCTATGGAGGAGAGGCTGAGGCTGAGTCGGGAGAGTACGGAGGAGGTGGACGCGACGCAGTACCGGCGCATTGTGGGCAGCCTTCGCTACCTTGTCCACACGCGACCGGACTTGGCGTTCGCCGTCGGCTACGTCAGCCGGTTCATGCAGCGACCGACGGCGGAGCACCAGCAGGCCGTGAAGAGGATCCTCCGCTACGTCGCAGGCACCTCCGACTACGGCTTGCACTACCCGAGGTGCCCCGGTGCGGCGCATTTCATCGGGTACAGCGACAGCGACCACGCCGGCGACATCGACACGAGCAAGAGCACCAGCGGGACGCTGTTCTTCCTCGGCAAGTGTCCGATCAGCTGGCAGTCGGTCAAGCAGCAGGTGGTGGCTCTGTCCAGCTGCGAGGCAGAGTACATCGCAGCCACTACCGCTGCTACTCAGGCCTTGTGGCTGGCTCGGCTGCTTGGCGATCTCCTTGGCAGAGATGCAGAGGCGGTGGAGCTCAGGGTGGACAGCAAGTCCGCCTTGGCCTTGGCAAAGAATCCTGTCTTCCACGAGCGCAGCAAGCACATCCGGGTGAGGTACCACTTCATCAGAAGCTGCCTGGAGGGAGTGTCCGGGCCAACTACATCAACACCCAAGACCAGCTCGCCGACTTCCTGACCAAGTCCCTCGGACGGGTCAAGTTTCAGGAACTTCGCGCCAGGATCGGGATGGCCCAGATACCTCACAAGGAGCCACACAAAACTTAGGGGGAGAGTGATGGATAAGTCTCTGTGGCTGGTGGTTGTAGGGCTGCTGCACACTGCAGCACATGATCTTTGTGTCCAGCATCTTTTGATTGCTTTTAGGACAGTCTCTGTGGCTGGTGGTTGTAGGGCTGCTGCACACTGCAGCACATGATCTTTGTGTCCAGCATCTTTTGACTGCTTTTAGGACAGCAGTTAGCATCTAGGACAGCATCTACTTTTAGGACAGCAGTTGGCATCTAGGACAGCATCTTAGACTAGCATCTTGGCATATGCTTGGCTGGCTAGCAGCCTATAAATATGTATCTCCAACCCCTCAGGTTGGCATGGCATTGTTTGAGTTTGTGTGAGAAATAAACCAGAAAATTGCCCCAGCTCCTAGTGTCATCCTCTCTCGATGAGAGTAAGGATTCAGCTACTACCAAGAGTGCGAATCCAACGACTAACAGACTCATACCACCGGAGGACACCGAACCATGCAAGGAGTTTTCGCATCAACACAAAAACAAGGTTCAAATCATGGCAATATAAAAAATTAAAGCTCTTACAAACAGGCATACCGGAGAGAGATAGAGACAAAGAGTGTAGTATTTTAATTGCTTCTTCCCTATTGTGGGATCCCAAAGGATGCGAGCAATATAATGCTACCACTGGTGAAGACTCTGCAACATCACAAGGTGTGTGACATGACATATGTGTGCCAGAGGTTCAGATCAACCACTGGAGAAGCCCTAAGTGTTGAAGGGACTGTATTTGGAAACAAATAGCTTATTCCTTTTTTACATTCACAGTGGAGGCATAATTTTTAACGGTGTGGCTGTAAGATGTCATCTTCCTTTTATGATTCCTATTATGTGGACACAAGATGGCATCTCACTTTTATGGTTCCTATTATACGGGCAGAAATAGAATCTTTGCTATTATAAAAACACAGACCACATTGGCCACAAGCAGCAAGCATCTAGTTTTTTTGCTTGAGACCACAAACTAACAGAGAGCAAACTTGTAACAAAGGAGACTGCATGTTCAGAGCAGAACAGTGTTACTCTACAAAAACTCGACCTGCAGGGAAAAGACCGCCCCCATGGCATTGCATTAAGAAGAAGCTTCTCACGCGTAGGCCGAGAAACACCTCAAAGGCTGGCTGCCCTGGACATGCCACCAAGTGCCCAGGACACATGACTCATGTGGTTGCACGTATAACTCAGGACTGTAGCTGATGAGGGGTATTTTTTTTAACCTAGGTCTGTTTAAATTCATTCCCACAGGGAGTCAAACTCAGGACTTGGGGTCATATTTGAGCCCTGCTAACTAGTAAAGTAGACAATGAGGCTCAAAGAAACAGTGCCATGGTGGTTGCTGTGGATTGTGGTAGTGATACAAGCTAAACATAAGCAACCAAATGATAAACACGTGAGGATATAACCTACACAAGATATAAATTTAAGATAAAATAGATGAAACATTTTCACTTCTACAAATAAAAAAGAAACCAACCTTACAGTACAACAAACCAATAGTTAATTACCTGATTCGGCATTGTTTTGCTTCTCGGCCAGGTATAGCAGATGCAACAGTTTGCCAGTTTTCCCATGTTTGGCAACCATTTTAGTGAGAATTTCATCTTCCTGGAAGAAAATAATTTTTTTTCTCAGTAGTCATGATGAAACAAGCCCAAGTTGACATACTACATAAAATTTTTGGTCCAAACAACTTTCCTCTGCTAACCATTTGCCTTTGGTCCTTTCGGGAATTTTTAAACTACTTCCATCCTTGATGCAGTGGGCATTTTTCTTGCACAGTGGGCCCTCTGCTTGATATAAAAAAAATCTAAATACATACACTTCCATTCCACGAAGATGTGAATATAACAAATAAAATTTAACCAATACGACAGATGATTGTTATATATGAAAGCTGATCATGAGGTATCTGTAACAGCAATAATATCATAATGATGCAAGAAGAGATCACATGCAAACTATTATGCTACAAAGTACCCAACAGTATGTGAAAGAAATATGGTTTGGAATTGGCCCAGGTATAATCATATAGCTGTTGAACCCCACCTTCATAAAACAGAATATTTAAATTTGGGAAATCACGTTCAACTTTGAGTAAGCATTTTTGCTGAAATCGAGAAAGAAAGTGTGAGATAGCATTTTTGTGTATGTCACTGGAGCTAGTCTTCCACTAGATAGATGCACCTTATAGTAAAGTCAAACTTGTATACATAAGCAGGAATAGCTGAATCATCTTCAATAAATGAACTCCAACTACTTTAGTACTACTAATAATGAAGGTGCATTCTAACTTCTACCTGTCTTTTCTGATTCCATATCATGGCAATGTTTGGTGGTTTCATGTGGTACAACATTCTGCATCCATAGTTAAAAACTGACATAAGCACTTAGATACCATTAGAATAACACAAATACAAAAGTATCAAAAAGTAAGTGCAAACAATCATTCAGTTGGATCACAAACTAGGAACAAACTCAAGATTCATATAAATTATCAAACCAACCTTTCTGATGAGTCAAGTGAAAGCATAAACTGGCTTTCAATGCATCCACAAAGCTTTTGACAATGAATTACAGTGCATGTTCTTTGCTAGTTAATTTTTATAGTAATACAACAGCTAGTTGAGAAGTACTACTGCTTCAGATACAGTATCCATGGTTAAGAAAGGCTGTCCTTGGGAATTTGGTGTAAATCAATCAATACACATGTTATCAATTACATAAAACTGCATATTAATCTGAACGGCAAGAAAAAAAGAATGTAAATGAAACAACAACAAAGCTTTGGCAACAGTTCACACCTTGAGCTCCACTGGGGTTGACAGAAAAGCCAGCTTCTTTCTTGTTCCTGCACACTGCTGTGATTTGGCCATTGTCATTTCTGAGATTTTGGCTGAATGGGTATCAGTTGCTTTAGCATAGCATAAGTCAGAGCTTTTTCTTGCTGATGTATTAGCATTTTCAACCAGTCCTGTGAGCTCTTGTTTAAGTTTGGGGTTTGTTGATAAACGTGATGAAAATCTATTTCTATCAGATGCAGCTTTGCAGTCCTTTGGAATATCTGACTGATTGCTCTGTGGAAATGATACATCATCTTGCAGGTCTGGAATGTGTTCAAGCAATCCTGAGGCCAAATATGAATCCAGTTTTCTTTTCATAGAACCTCTCCAATGTCCTTTGAGTGCATCATTTGTCCTGATTGTACATGGGGTCAACAATTTTAGTGCCACACTCATAGGAGGTTTGAAGCAGGTAGATACATACTGAATTCTCATTAAGGGAATCAATTAAAATCAACAATAACAACAACCAACATAAAGAGAGGTATTTTTTTTCTCGAACAGTTTTTTTTTATTTTCTTTACAGGTGTCTTCATCCAGTCCTACCTCCCTGGGAAATGTTTGACCATTTTACACCATTTGTTTCCATAAACTTGATGTGCACGAATCAATCTTAGTTCCTCCTGTTGTGACCAAGGCTCTTTGTTTATTGCTGGGTCTAGAATGTATTTCCATCTGTGTTTAAGACCCATCAGAACATAAGTGAAGAAAACATTAGATGGATAATGAATCTGAATGCAGATCAGCAATGCTATACTAGACATTCTC
Organism: Saccharum hybrid cultivar R570; assembly: GCA_038087645.1. Taxonomy (NCBI): domain Eukaryota; kingdom Viridiplantae; phylum Streptophyta; class Magnoliopsida; order Poales; family Poaceae; genus Saccharum; species Saccharum hybrid cultivar. The sequence goes on from JAQSUU010000170.1 coordinate 241,052, forward strand.
ACTAGTCAGTACTTAAATTCATTAAGGCTTCCAATTTATAACAGTGATTAATGAAATTAAGAGTGTAAAAAACTTCCAGGACATCTTATCTGGAAGAAATTTGTGACCCTTACAGCTTAGCTACAAAACCCCTGCAGCAGCAGAAGTGTTGCAAAGATACTTTATTTACAGCCACAGCAGAGGCATTATAATTTCCACTTAAAGAACGTGGATAAAGGTTCAAACTTTAGAACATCTTTTTGTTTACCGTAAATACAGCAGGGGAGGCCCCCACTGTAAGAAATTTATTAGAAATGAGAAATAACGAAACAACTGTACAAATTAAGAGAGGAAAACAAAACAGACAAAGAGAAGGGCCAGAAAGGGAAATTGAACTTAGCCAAAGAGGCTCAACAAGGAAAGGAAAGCTGATCTTTTTGAATCACAAAATCTATGGGCTTGTAGACTAGCTTCCTCAAAGAAGTTTTGCCTCCAAGAGTCAAAGGATGGGAGTCCACGATCGAAGAGGCTCAACAAGGTAAGAACATCTTTTGTGATTTGTGTGACAAGCAGCCATTTGGTGTGTTACTTGGAATACACAGTTTTATAAAATCAAATTACAAGTGGCTGCAACATGTAATGATGTCAACACAGGATATGCCAGTTTCAGCGTAGAATAGTGGTAGGCTGATAATGAGGCTGTTGCCATGGTGGTTGCAACAGCTTGTGCTGTCAATGCAAGCTAAATAATAGCCAACCAAATGATAAACATTAGAGGATATAACATGTCTAATATACTAATTCAAAATGAATTGCAGCAAAGGTTGTCAAGTATAGAAAAAAAAAGATGAAACCAACTGTACAGTGCAAGCAATTTACCTTGCCAAGCATGAATGCGCAGTTCGGCCAGATATAGCACATGCAATTGTTTGCCAGTTTTTCGTCCCATGTTTGTTTACCATTTGCGTGAGTGCCTCATCTTCCTGGAACGAAAATTAATTTCTTTCTATTAGCTAAAAATTTGAATAAATACAAAATACAATGTGAATGATAAATATTATAGTCTAAACAACTTTCCTCTGATGACCATCTGTGTATTTGATTTTTGGAACTACTGCTCTCCTTGAAGCTGTGGACAATTTTCTCGTGAGGAGGTCCCTCTGTTTTAAACCAAAAAAACATTATCTAAATACATAATTGATCGACTTCTATTCGATGAATATGCGAATGTAGAGAAGAAATTTTCACCAATAGGACAGGCAATAGTTATAAATCAAAAGCTGATGGTGAGGGTACATGCATGCAATGGGAGAGTAGTATACTGATGCACGAAAGCATCAGCATGTAAACTATCATATGACAAAGCACTTAGGTGTATCCAAAATACAGAATGCAACTTAGGCCACATGTCGCAAATCTGTGTATCTTTGCAAGAGAATGATTGTTTAGGCCTCCCTTAATAGCAAAGGCCTGGAAACATGGTACAGGGCATATATACTGCTTGAGGAAATCAAGCACAACTATTAGCTGACCTTTACTTGCAGAAAGCAACACAAATAGTATGTGGAATGACAAGACGTGTATGCATGGTCTTTCTTGAATCAGAGTAAAGGGGAATTTGGACCATGGAGTGTTTTTCTTTCCAAGAAATTGAATCATGGAGTGTCACAGGAACTAATGACAAATCAACAAGCTAGTACCTTATATGAATTTTGCTTTTGTTAGAAGCTAGTGGTAAAGTCAACCTTTTATGCATAAGCAAGAAGAGTCAAAGTACTGAAGAATCTTCCAAAAAATCCAACTAACTTGTAGTCATCATCAGCTGAAATGTCCCACTAGTTGGACAAGCAAACAGCTAAAAAATAAAGGTGCATTCTAAAATAGGCAACATACTGAATCTGTATTTTTAACAAAGCAACTAAACAGAAGTAGTGAGATGTAGACAAGAAGTAATTAGAATATTGCTGACCTTGTTTCTTTAAATGGGCTTGCAAGGCTAAAAGCCAACTGCCTATCTCTTCTGATTCCGCATTTTGGCAATACCTCACAGTTTCATGTGGTATATCACTCTGCAACTGCAGTTAAAAAAATGACCTCAGCACCATGATACCATTCAATTAACAAGATCCACAAAACTATCAAAAAGAACTAATGATCCAGCTAGATCACAGAAAAGGGAATAACAGATCAGTATTTATAAAAATTCTTGAATCAACGTTTCTAATGAATAAAGTAAAAGATGAAACAGGCAGCCATGGCATTGGTGGCTTGGTGCTATATAAACATAGAGATGCATGCACAACAAGCGTTTGACAGAAAGTCAAATGCAAATTCCTCACTGGTTACTTTTGTTATAGTAACAAAACACTTGCTCCAGAAATAAGTAAAGCCTTAAGCACTATATCCATCAGTTGACAATGGACTTTCTTGGCAGTTTGTTATAAATGAATAAGGTAAACACTGCTTTCAAATTATAGTAAAACTGTTCTGAAATATCAAGAATGGCTCCCTGTTAACAGTAGTACAATAGATGTCCATATATGGAAAGATAAGACTGTTTGGAGTATTCTGTCTGGTAGCACTGCATGGATATGGCATTACCATGTCTTGAGCAACCTCATCTGACTTGCTTGAGTGTTCTGTTGGACTGTTAGCCCTCCTAAAAGAGGAAGCAATAATCAAGTGAACATTATGTAATCAGTCCTCTTATCAAGTTTTTAAGTCACAATCGTAACTTTGAATCTTGTGTTTTAATGGTCAACAAAAAGTATATACTCTCTCCATCCCCGAATATATCAATTCCTAGAGTTGACTAGATTTATAGAAAACAGCGCTAATCTTTAATTCTTTATGATACCAAATTAGTATCATTAGATACACCATACAATATATTTTCATAATAAGCTCATTTGGTGTCATAGATATTTAGACTCTTTTCTATAAATTTGGTCAAACAGAAAAAAAGTTTGACTTAAGACAACTTTAAGATTTGGTTTATTCAGGGGAGGGAATACTGAGGAATATATTCCCAGAAAAAGAGTTGGAAAAGGAGTGCTAGTAATACGAATAGCCTATACTCAGCTTACGCCGTAAAGCCTCTGCTGAAACTTAACGCTACAGGAAGCTGAAGCCCCCATTCTACTGAAGCAAGTCGCCACCAGATTCTCGAAGAATCAAGCTTCCATAGCATGATACCAATTCTTAATGCTGCAGAAGAAAAACTGACAGCAACTCCCATGGGTGGGGATAACTCACCGCTGGCTGATTGGCATCCCATCGCTACTCTGCTCCATGGCTGCGCTCAGATAAGAGGCTCCAATCCCACCACAAGCATCGCCTGAAGCCTGGATAAACCATATGGATAGAAATTAGAACGGTGAAACAGTACAGCTAGCGGATGCAGTCGAATGAATCGAACCCCTGTTACTCCCTTTTTGGGGGGGAAATAAACTGGTAACAGTACTACTACACCGCGGCCACCAAATTGCTAAAGTGATTCGCGTTTGATTGTTCACAGAAGAAGGAATCAATCCAGGTCCCCGCGGATCTGCATTTCCGTACCGCCGGGAGTGGGAGGAGAGCAGCCAGTAGGACGACAAGTTCGAGGTGGGCTTTATCGGTGTGATGGCGGGTGCCGGAGCGAGACCGCGACTACCAGGCCGCCGGCAAGGCGAGGCGGCGAAAAGAAGCGCATGGGAATGGGAAGGGAGGAGGAGCAGGATGGTGTGAGAGCATACAGTGTGACACGACTCCGGTTCCGATGGCGAGGAGTTCAAGAAGCGTGGCTCACGCGCCAACGGTCCCGTAGCACGAGCAAGTGGCACCTCACTCAGCTCTATGTGGAAGGCTGGAAGCCTGGAAAGGCCACACGCCCACACCGTCTTTTTTGGTTTTTTTCCTTTTTTCTGAAAAAATCTCTTAAATATGCCCTTACCGAAAAGATTTAAAAAAATATACCCTATTCTTGACGCTATAGTCACTGACGCTAAGATATAATGACATGGCGTCAGGGTCATTGGCACCAAGCCCCTGGCGTCGAAGCGCTGACGTGGCAGGACGCTTGGCGCTAGCCTCGTTGGCGCACCATAGATCTTAATGCCAAGACCCTATTTTCAAACATAACCACCCTTCCTCCCCGAGCCATGCTCATTTTCTTTCTCCTACCTCTCGAGTTTTCCCTTTCTCCACTTTGGTCAACCTCTTAACCGACATATTGGAATGTGAAAAGTTAGATTTGATCCGTCGATCTTCGAGAGTTAGGTATTCTCTCACTCTTCCTTCTTTATTTCAAATCGATTTAGTAAAGTCAAGTCGTATTCTTAACCTATGAAGCTTCACATGATATTGGTTCATGTACTTTTTAAAATTCGTATGTATTATACAACTGTAGGATGCCTAGACGTGAAAAAGCTAGAAAATAAAGGCATGCGTCGATCTTTTTCATCATACGTTAAACTCTAGGTTTTAGGGTTTATTGTTATTTGTTTTGTTATATTAGAACGGAATTTGTTGAATTGTAGTTATTGACGGATGACTGAAAGTCCCTACGTTCCAAAGCCGCTCCCTAGCGGTGTGTCAATACCCATGTGCTTCTGTGCCGATCCTTGCATGGTAGACATTTCCGAAGATGAGACAACGTATAAACAGAAGTATTGGATGTGTTTCAATTTTGCATGGGAGCCTACAGAGCGTTAGCGCCGCAGTACGTTTATTGTGAGAAATTGCTATTGTTTATTAATTAATTTGTGTCATATAAAGTCTTACAATTAATTAGTTTTTGTAACAATTGCCTTTGCTGTAGACCCCTCTACTACTCTGTGATTTTAAGCAGTAGATCGACACTAAGATCAAGGAGGCTGACATGCGGCTTCTACAAGGCCTAAAAGAGTGGGATGCGGAGCGTCTAGAGATATTAGAGAAGAGACGCAGAGATGAGGCAGCAGAAAAGGAGCACAAGGAAGAGAAGGAAAGGAGGTGTGTTGCTACGTATAGGGAGAAGAGGGAGAAGAAGCTTGAACGCGTGCGCCGAGCAAAGGCAGCGATGGAGGAGAATCTCGATGCCCAGAAAAAGAGAAAGTGGCCTCGTTGTACTCAGCAGTTGGCTAGTTGTATGGTTTAATCATAGACAATGTGGTCGATGTAGTATGCAATGTGTTTAATGTAATGCACTTTAGGTAAATCATGTACCTAGGACATGTTCTATGTTATTTAGTTTATCGTCATGTACTTTATATGCACTTTAAGTTATTGGACCTTTCATAGTGGTGTCATTTTTATTATTTGTGGTCATTATATTAGGTTTAATGTTATTGAGGTACTGAAACTAGTTCTCGAAGTGCACATAAAACATAAGGAAGTAGTGGATTTCACAATTCAACACACGTAACATAGAGCATGGCATATCAGAACATATACCAAACTAGAGCACATATGTCCTAGACTAAACCTAACATGTCTTAGATAATTGGAGCGAACAACAAGCACATTACATGGCATGCGAGAAACATGTACGAAACAAGTGTACATAGTTCCTTGATTAAACCTAACATGCCTTAGGTAATTAAACCGAACAATAAATCTAACACGGATGTGGCATGTGAACACGATAGATTTGTTCTATCTAGTAGTACATCCACATAGCAAATTGTGTTGCCCCTTCTCCATAGTACCCTCTCATTGTTGGTGCTAGAGGTGGAAGGGGTGGTGGCAGAGGCCTGTTGTTCTTGTGATTAGGGCATGTGCAATATGGATCATGATATAGTCTGTCCTGTGAAATGCCACCACTGTTGTTATCGTTGGCTTCGTCGTCCTTGTAACCACTACTAACTTCCCTTTCTAGTTTAAAGATACGGTCTTGCAAGTAGTAGATGTACTATACATGCGGATAGATTGATCTAGAATCAACCCACCTAGTGAAGCCATAGTCTTCTTTGGACTTTGAACACTGCATTTCAAATATTTTATTGAACAATACAGTGAGTTTACCCTATAAGATGCAAAGCAATGGAGAAAAAAATTTGAGTAAAGAATTTTAAAATCAATTACCTCTACTCGTGGACATTTGAAGAAATGATTACCTCCATCCAAACCCTCCACGAACATCTGCACTAAGCAGTCCTCACCATGTCTACATTTTAGCCAATTTTCTTTCCGGTTATCGTATCTTCGGAGAGGGCACTCTTTGGTGAAATCTCTCTTGGTCTCGATCGAAAAATGATACATTGGTTCATCAAAGTCTTTTGGACCTAGAGACCCCTCTCACACAATGGGAGTTTCCTTCGTCCCCCCTTTCCCTTCCCTCTAGATGACCCTCCAGATATTACTGCTCGCACGTAACCAACTACTAGTTTCAAGTGAGTTACATCATATGAAGGAAGGTGTATATATAGATAGCAGTGGAGTGGGAAGCCGTTGTAGTGTGGCTTCGATGCTCCTAGAAAGCCTACTACGTATCACTGAAAAGTCTATTTCGTAGGATATTGTAACGGCCTAAATGTCATCCCTAAAAAGTCTATTTAAAACCCTTAAAAGCCTATTTGAAAACTCATCTGAAAATGTTAGATTCCTTTGATCAATCAATTCATCTGTAAAAGACGATGTACGATAGGACAGTGACATGATAAATCACTGAAAAGACTACATGCTATCTGTGTACTACACAACTTGACATGTGGTAGAAAATTTTGGCAGAGTTTTCCCTGTTTTTCGATTCAATCCAAACACAAATATCACATTAACATATGTAATCAACAAATATATATGACATTCATCTCAAACAATATATATGATCAGTCTAAAAGCGCATAAAGTTCTTAATATGCCATAAACTCTATAGTAGCTCATATAGTACATAATAATAGGCTAGAATAGTCTATAATAATAGTCCATATCCATAATAATATATAATAAACGTCTACAAGTCCACCACAATCCATGAAAACATCTAACTTAAAATCTACCAAAACCCTAACTGTCTCCTAGATTTACCCTTACCCTTGTGTCTAAGAGCGTGGGTGCCTGGAGTGTAAGGATCGGGTGGTCGACGTCGCCTGGTTCCTAGCTGTTGCATAGGCTGAGTCGAGGGAGCATCCTCTAGCTAAGATGGTCCAAACTCCTCGTTCCACTGGTCCACGTCCTTGTGGTCGTTGTCCTCATCCTCGTCCTCGTCCTCGGTGGAAATGCCTCGTAACCCTGTAGGTGCGTGGCTAGACGAATCTATGCCACCTCTGGTTGTAGAAGGCACGTGTACCTCCTACGTCGTGGCTGTCCTATAACCACAGCGCGCAGCGGCACGGTGTAGCCGACGTGCCAGTCTCTAGTGTATAAAATTATGTTAACTGAATGTATTGAACGTGTTAGTAATCTACTATTTGTATATTTATAGAATCTTACGTCAAGGAAGCTACAAGTGTCATCGTCCGTCACCCTCGGACAAAAGCACTCTATTTCTTTGAACGACACTCTGAGGGTGTTGCCCTACAACAAAGTTCAAAAGTATAATTCATTGTTACGCAAATCGATATAGAAAAGTGGAGCAAATGACATACCACTCTGTCCAAGATTGGTCCAGCTTCTACCCGGTGACCTACACGAGTAGAGTGGTCGTACGCTATGTCCTCGTCCTCGGACGACTCAATATCAGCGTAGTCATCGTGTGACCACTGTAGCCTAAGCCTCGGACGAGTCGCTCGGTGGTACCAAGCTTGGTACCACTATTGGCATTTCTTAGCGTCACTTAAGCTAGGTTGTCATCCTCAGCATGGCACCAGAAATGTGGTATTAAATAAATGCAGATGCTCCTCTAGAAATAAATATGAAATCCGCAAGCGCACAGATAATACCGATGTAGCATTTTAACCAGGAGTAAACCAGGTATCGTTATTTATATTTTTACACATAAAAAGGGATAGCTAAGGATATGAGCAATGAGCATCACTGCATGTGATAATGGAGAGTATAACTATGTCTTTGTCTATCTCTCATACATGGTAAGTGTCACACGAAATATATACATAATGAATGAATGATAAATGATAAATGATAAATGATAAATGATAAGCACATAGCCACATAATAAATGATAAGCACATCTCAATAGATTACTCTAAGTCTATATCACTAGCATGGAACTAGGACGAACTACAAGAATAAATCCTAAGTTATTCTAACTATAAGCCATAGCATACAATAATTAGTGCAATTACACTTGGCAATCATGGCAAGACAAGGTTATATCTATGCATAGGGATATTACGAAGAAAGATGAAGAACATAGCAATCACTTCCCTGTAATAGTTGTGTTCTACCTGTCCTATACTCGGGAAGAGGACTACAAAGGACTAAATAGGACTGTCACTCCCACCTCACGATCCGAAATATAGGGTGCAATCGTAGGAAAATACGGTATAGGCACCACGCCTCCACAATATTTACCACTCACCCATGATATCAATGAGCAAGCGCTATATGATTCTATACTTGAATATAATTCTAATCCAACTATACCAAGAATATAACCAAAGTAGACTAAGAACATTATAATTGAGAATATAAGCAAATAGAGCAAAGTTATATCCAATATAATAGAATAGAGCAAAGTCATATTCATAGTAGCAGGTGAACAATATGAATAACACATGAAATATAGAAGCAGGAGAGAATTACCAAGAACTCTCTTGACAGATCCGGAAACCAAGCGAAGCTTGACTCCTTCTAATTCTAATCCTATGTAGCTATGTTATGACTATGAAGATCTAATTGAGATGGTGGTTCTAGGGCTTGATTAGGGACTTCTCTCTTGATAAATAATGAATTGAATGAGAATTAGGGTTTCTCCCAGGGCCAGGGGCCTTGCTTATATAGCCTCCTCAAATGCACCACAGCCGTCAGATCAAACTGACCTTGATACACGGTGTAGATTTATCCTTAAAGGCAGTGGGGGGCAGGATTCGCGAGACTGGACCTGATTGGTCCACGTAGGTGGGCGGGCGCCCACATGGACAGGGCGGGCGCCCTGCCTACGTGGCCAACCGGCCTCTGGTCTGGTCTGGTGTCTTTTGGAGTCTTTTAGAGTATTCTTGTGCGTGAGGTCTTTCTCTTTATGTAAATCTTACATGTGGGCCTTCTTTGGTCATTTCCTGATAACCCCTTGCAGAAATAGATATTCACCAAAACTCGTGGAATTCTGTCAGTGTAACCCCTATAGCTAGATGATATTTATATTTAGGTCCTTTTTCATGCTATATTGATGGTTAAAAATGACACTTATCTACCGTCAACAACTCCCCCAAGCTTACCTTTTGCTCGTCCCTGAGCAAAGATAGACTCAGTGATGGATCAGGAGTTGCTACAATACTTTTACGTCTCAAAATTACACATGCGTTCAAACAAGATCTCTCCTCCAGATTAGAATGAATTATTCTGATTACAGACTTACTCATATTACCTTTTACCATGGGGCTTATGGCCGTTACTTGGGTCTTGAGCAATTGAAAGACAGAATGGTCAAGTCATGCGCCAAGTTTCAAGCTCTTCGATCTACTATTATTCTAGAGTTTTGCAAGATTTTTAAATAAAACTCAAAGATTCCTATGTATGGCCCTCTCAAGTCTCTCCTTTGTGGTATTTCTGGATTCTCACCAAGACATTAATGGTATATGCCTTCTCTCTTCTCTCAAGATATGTGGTATTTTTGGTATTTAGGCATAGTAACATTATGCCTTCTCTTTCTCACCCTACATCTAATAAGCTTATATGGAGTTCATAGGTGGGGAAACAAGAAAAACATACTTGCAAACATTTATTGCACAGTCAAACTATGGATCCAGAGAAATAAGTCATACAGTCAAATCAAGATATGCATGTGTATGGGATGTATGGTATGTAGTGGATAAGTGGTAGATAGAATAGTAATGATGGTAAGGAGTGAAGGAATGGTAATGGTGGATACCTAATTGTACTAAGACTCCTTTGAATAGAATTCATACCTCTCTTGAACTTTGAAAATTTTGAAGGAGGACTTGGGCAGCTCATATATATATTTTTTCAAATGGAGATATAAATATTTTTCTTTCCCCTCTTCTCTTTCTTTCCCCTTCTTTTTTTAATAGAGTAAACAACACCCAAGCCTCTTTTGAAATAGATAAATTTAAAACAGGTAGCAATAGAAATATTTGGAGCTTTATAGGCTAGCAAGAAAATGGAAGGGATAAGTATGATGGAATATCTTTTTGGATAGTTTACTCCTAGGATAAGAGTAGAACTAGTTTTGGGTGGATATGAGTGGAATTTATGAATACACACTTCAAGGATTGAAGTGGTATGAATGAGTGGAAAAATACAGATGCGTACTTCCAGGTTAGAAACAGCACATATGTAGGTGGAGTGTATGTGGATCTTAATTTTAACCGCATGACCAGCTCCTAAGGGTCTACACAGCTCGACCACGCTCAATGCTCACAAGCAGTAACAAAATGAGTGTAGAGGTTTTTCCTAATCTAGAAAGCATGTATCTGGCTATGGTAGGGATTTAAACTCTCATCATACAGGAACTCATCATGCAACAATTTTAATTTTTTTCAAAAGATAAATTCTCCAGAATTCTAGTATTTCTAGGAACAAGATAAATAGCAGCTCAAAACATGTCCATATCATATCCGTCAATTACCTATACTTAGATCAAGCATTCACTACCCACAAATTCAAGTTTTAGAGCAAATCTTAAATCAAAACCATTGTATCCAAAAACTCAGGAGAGTTGGAGGCTGAACACTGGTACTTAAAAGGAATTACGGCAGAGCAACTATTTATCATTTCCATGCAAAAGTTTATTCTAGGGCTTTATTTTAGCAAGGTTAAACTCTCCTACATTTTATTTAGCAAACTTAATATCTCACAGAAAAACATATATATATATATATATATGTTTATTTATAGAAAAGGGAAATATTTATTTAATTTCTAAAGGTTATGCATCTTTTTATGTGTTTTATATTTTAACAGAGCAGAAATATATAAACAGATAAATAAATAGGTAAGAAAATACTTAGCTGGATACACGGGGATGCTCTCCCCCAAGCTGGATGTTGATGTAGTCTTGATTGATGCAGCAGACAGACAGTAGAGGTGTACTTCCTCTCTCGGAGTGTTTATGATGACTATTGAGACAGTACTCCGATAGAGGACAAATCATCCTCCTGTCGGTTAGCTCTCTTCGATCTTTTAAATTCTGTGAAGCTCAAATAAACAACAAAGCTTGTGGAACTGATTAAGTGTTAGTCACAAATCTCTAAGCCTTGAGCATATTGAACCCCCTTTAATATATTTGTCTATTTAGCAGGATCTTTCTGTTAACAAATATTTTTATATTTTTATATTATACTATATAAAAAAATTATAAATATGATATATGCATATTTATTTTATTTTTATGCCACCACAACAAATATACCTACGTGTGTTATGCCACAAATTTATTTGCATGGGGCTTAGCATTTCTATGAATGCAATGCATGGCATTTTTATTTTTTCTATGACAACATTAAAGTAAACATGCAGCTAACTATGCATTTTAAGGAAAAAGTAAATATACTGATTAAAAACTTTATGCAATGCTGAAAAGGAAATTATTGATAACTAGCAAGTTTACCTCTTGGCGCGGCGTTCGGTGATTTAAGTCATCCGAACAGGACCTCTTGTCAGCTTAATCTTCTCAGGGCTTCTCAGATGGCTCGAATGGCGCCACTGGCTGAACTTTTCTTGAGTTGAATCTGAAACTAATTTTACCTTTATTTTTCATACTATTTTGTTGGTGAGGTTGATTTCGAGGGAGGAGTTGGTTGCACTATCTTCTCTTCTTTGTTCTCCACAGTGACTAGTTCACTTTCTGTTGGAGGTACAGCCTCCTCCTCAAGATAAATCTTTTCTTCGGGATATCTATCTTCATACCTTGACACTTCTTCATAATCAGCCCATCCATCCTTGGTGATCTGATTCTTCTGATTGCGGGTACAATGCCTTCTTCTTGTTCTATTCTTCTTGGGATCTTCATTGACCATATAGTTATCATTAAAGTAGCGGCGTACCTTCTCTGAGAGGAAGTGAAAGTGCACTTCTACTGTTCCAATATAGATGATTGCTTTGGTGGTGTTCAGGAACGACCTTTCAAGGATGATAGGTGGATCATAATCATCTTCTCCCATGTCAATGACTAGGAAGTCTGTAGGGATGAAATGGTCATCAATCTGGACGGGGACATCTTTTACTAATTCATCCACGAAGTGAAATGACTGATCTGTCATCTGCAGCTGTGCGTAGGCGGGATGCAGATGCATGGTGCCATATAGATACTCATAAGTCACTTTGGCCATTATGTTGACGCCCGACTCAGTGTCGCAGACAACTTTCTAGAAGGAGTTGCGATTGATTGAACATTCAATGGTTGGGACACCTGGGTCATCCTTCTTGATCAAATGTGGGGACTTGAGCTGGTGGTCATGGTCTCTGTGGACTGCAGTGACCATCCTCACTGTCTCCGTCTGTTGTGGCTTCTGTTCTTGTTCTTGTTCTTGTTCTTGTTCCTCCTGTTGTTCTTCTTTTTCAGCTTATAGACGTGTTGACAGTGTGTAGGGAATTGTAACACTCGATTCTTGAATAAAAAAGTCTCTCTCTTCCCTTTGATGTTGAAATAGATCTTGGCAGCATTGGCATAGATGATAGCTCCAGCGATGTTCAAAAATGGCCACCCCAAGATGATGGGTGACTTCTCATCATGACCTGTCTCTATCACCACAAAAGTATGCAGGAACATATGAGCTGCCAACTCGCACATAGATATCTTCTAGGATTCCTTTGGCGTAGTAGAGTGACTGGTCTGCAAGCTGCAAGCACATGGTTGTATATGATAAAGGATAATCAAATATTTTTTCATAAAACACCTTGGGCATGATGTTGACGCTTGCACCAAAGTCATAGATTGCTTCATTGAAGTTCACACTTTCAATGGAGATCGGTATGACCGGTTATAGCAGAACCTCCTAAATTATATGGCCCACATGCACCTGTCATTGTCCCTAAGACCTCTGACGGCTATGCATGTACACCAGATAACCTAAGAAGATCTGTCGGGTGCCCTCACAGGACCCCGATTCAACTACGTTTAACAACTCATACCAGGATCAACAAAGGAGTAACTACAACATTACAATATTTGTATAAAACGTTACATCAGAGTGCGGAAGAATAATAACAATAAATTTACAAATCATGATTAAGTTAACTTTTTACAAACTTAACTTGTATTGCGGAAGTCGAGTAGAACTACAGAAGACAACTTAGGTAGAACACCTAAGTTAGGAGAGGACAATCAGATCATGTCGAGCCCACCGACATGACCTAATTAGCAGCACCAGTTAACACTTGCAACAGGGGTTAACAAACCCTGAGTACAAGAGTACTCAACAAAACTTACCCGACTAAGAAAAAGACTCCAAGGGCATGCTAGCTTTAGAGAATCAAGGTACGGGTAATCCAGAATCAAGATTTTCTTTTGCAGAAAAGCTTACTAAAGTAGATCCTTATCTTCAACATTTTACTTTAACCATTGATGGTTCATTAACCAAATCTAGGTGATCCTAATCTAGATCAAAGTAATTATCATCAAAACCTTTCTCATTCTTTCTTTCAATTCCAGTTCTTAACTACGATGCAAGTCAGGTGATCAAGTCTCCATAACCGAGGAGCAACGACGATTCGAACCGATTATACCCAGCTAGGGATCCCTAACCTCATGACATATATAGAACCGAATCTTGCATATATCAACCCTCATTTAGATCTCCCAAAACCAGAACGTGTCCATCGCCACCCGAGAGTACAGTACTCCTCGAACCCGACCAAATTCTAACCCCGAGGGTACACGCTACTCCCACCATCTCTCCACTCCCAGTGCGAGGTTAGACGTTCTCGTAATGGAATCACTAACATTTTGGGCTTACCCAAGGCATGAGGCTAGTTGCAAAGTCTCGAACACAACAGGCTTACAACGAACGGACCTTAACTGACAAGGCGGAAACACTACATTGAGACTCCTTTCCCAATGTATGTTAGCAGTGGCCAAACCACCCGCCCGATCTTTCAAGTTCATTCTCATACTTCATTATTCATTAAATATGCCGTCATGGCTATATAAACATTGCATTTTAAAGCTTAACTTCTAAGCATAGCGAAGCATACTACGCATTTTCCGTAAAACAAGTATCAAGGTTGATATCACAATAATCAAGGATGATAATGCAGCAATTAGGTTATCACTCAACTCCTAATTACTTAATGCAGTAAACCATATTATAAATAATAAAACATTTGTAAAATTCAAGGTAGGGTTTAAATGCACTAGGGCTTGCCTGCGTTGCAGCGGTGGTTAGTTCTCGTAGAAGTCAAGTTTGACACCAACACCTCGAGTGTATCACCTTCTCCGAAGCTTGATCGACATGATCCAAAACACTCTCGTATGCACTACACGTATACAAATGATGCGAGATTTAATATGATGGAATGCATGCCATGATGCATGACGCATGATGATGAATAAGGCATAGCATACAAGAGACATTTAGAAAGGATAAACATCAGTTATCTACTTGAGTACAACTTTCCTTCGCGATACAGTTGCAAGCTAACAAGGTTAATTTAAAGGTTAACTAACCATAACTTTGTTTTTACCCAAGAGGTTGCATCTAATAACAAGTAATCTTACCACAAGACCACTAAATAGTAACAAAAATAAGTTATTAACTACTAAAGACCTAAGTTAATGAAACTAACTATTATTAACAAATCCTAGTTAACAAGTCAATCATAACTTAAGCAATTAATTAAAGTGCCAAGGGTCATTACATGTTAATGACCCAAGGTCATCACTCAATCCCAAAAGAGCACACAACACTTAAAGTTATTGATTTAACATTTAATTACTATTTAATTAATTAGGGCATAATTAATAGTTGATCAAACTTTACCTAAACAAGCTCAAACCTTTTCTATATATTAAGAATGACTAAAACAGTGTCACAATAAATTTCATCATTTTTGGATTAATAAATTAATTATAAAAATTCATGGAAGTTGCATTTAATCTTTATTGGAACTAATTAAATCTACTGCACAAAGTAATTAAATTTAGGGTTTAACATTTTTCCTAGATAGTTTGCACATTGAGAAGCTTACCCAAAAATTTTCAGAAATTTTGGAACTCTACACAATTTTTAATGAAATAAACAAATAGTATCACTATTCAAAATTTTGAAAAAGAAAAACAAAAACCGAACTCGGGCCGATCCTTCTCTCCTTCCGGCTCGGCCCACTGAGCGGCCCGCTCACACGCGCCCGCGCGGCCCAGCACCGCGGCCTAGCCCGCGCGCGCTCACTCTCCCGTTCTCTCTCACTGACAGGCCGACCCCGCCTGTCATCGCCTACCTCCCGTGTCTCGCTCACTCCCGCGTGCTCACTCACCTCCGCGCGGTGGCCGGCCGATGACTAGGGCTTCGGTCGACCAACTGACCCGACCAACACCAACTACACCTTCCCACGACTCTGTTTTACTAATTTGCCCCACGGTTCGAGCTCCGGTGACACTTCACCGACGACGGTGGCGGCTCGGCAACTACGGTGATCGACGACTCAACGACACAAAGGTGCAAAGCTTAAACTAACTAGCCAGGGAGCATCAGGGGCGTACCACGATCACAGAGGCATGATCGGTTGAAGCGGAGAGGCACTGGAGGCAGCTGGCCATGGTGGCGGGGCTCAACCGGGACGACAGCGACCCGAGGTGGAAGACGACGGTTCCCCGGCGATCCTGAGCGGTAGCATCTACACCAAGAGGCGCAACAGGTTCGCAAGGTGATGGCGGAGTGATTGGCGAGATGGAGATGGATGTGGTGGAGTAGGGAGGGCGAATTTGGCTGGAGAAATGAGGACGGTGGCGGCGGCGATGGTGAAACCGGACAGCGACAGTGGCGGTGTCGGTCCTTTTATAGCGCTGTGAAGCAAAGGAAGCAGCTGGAGAGCGCGAAGCGGTTCCTGTGGTCGCGGTGGCAGGATGGAAGGCCGTGGAAGCGGCCAGCGCGACGTCGGCGGCTCGCCGGCGCCCATGCCGCGCGCTGCCGGTGTGTGATTCGCCGGTGCACTGTAGCTGTCCCCCCCCAAATTTAAATTTTTGAACTATTTTCTCAAATTACTCTCAAATTCATGTGGAAACTTGAAAAACTTCCAATATATGAAATCTTTAGAATTTCAAGCTCTACAAGTTTTGTATTGAACACTTTTTCAAATTCTAACTGGATTTTAAAATTTGAGTTCAAATTCAAAAGGGGACACATTTTGGGGATTTGGTAATTTAGAAATTACTTTGGATTTTATATTGGGACTTCAAAATCTCCAAACACCAAAGTTGTACATCTTGACAAGACCTACAACTTTGCTATTCACAACATTTTTAAATTCTTCCTCCATTTTAAAATCTTAGTTTGGGGACAAAAATGAATTAAATCTGAAATTTGTTTATTTTCAAAATTGCTCCACATTTTACACTAAAACTTTGAAAACTCAAAACACCAAAGTTGTAGCCCTTGAAAAGTTCTACAAACTTGGTTTTGAACTTTTTCCCAAATTTTGCTTAGATTTTGAATTATTTCAAAATGGGTAAAACAGGGTTTTAAAATTGAGGGTTTTGAATTCAATTGATTATTCTTTTTAACTAAACATGATTAATTATTTAACACTAATAAAACATTATTTCATGTGATAAGAAACATGGCATTATTAATGCATTAAGCATACTAATAAAAATAACATATCACATCACTATTGAAACATGTAAAACACGTATATAAAACATGAAACATTCTATTGCAACATATGAAACACTACCAAGCAACACATGAAACATCACTATGCAACAAAGACCTGATATATGAAACATTGCTTATGCAACATGAAATGCATCTTATGCCTTGATGTATGCATGATCAGTACTTAATCAAGTTTTAACTACTTTTTAACATCTGTGATGTTACACCGGTCTCCCTGGATCGCCTTTCTTGATTAGGAGAGTCTTATTATTCCAACCGGTTGTCGGAACACTCCAGTTGCTTCCTGCATTGAAAATATCTACAAGATTTGCAGATTCTAGTTCTTTCGGTTATTCCAGAATCTTACCTTGACATTCTGGAGGAACAGCAGTAACAAGCTAGGATATTTGTGACTCAATCATTTTATTAAAGCTATGTTGATTCTTAATAGTAGTAGAAAAGTTATCCATTCTATTATTAATTGTTTCTAACATTTTATTATTGGATGCTAACTTCTTAGACAGTTTATCCATTAGCTTTCCTTGATTAAGAACTAGCTCTCTTAAAGGTGTCTGATTAAAATTATTGAAAGAATTATTACCTTGATAATTACCTAAATAGTTACCTGAGTAGTTAGGTCTTTGCTGTTGATTCCAACCTTGATTCTGTTGGGACGATAATAGTTATTATTATTGATGTAGTTCACATCCTCATGTAGCTCTGGGCAGGTATTGCCTAAATGCCCAGTTTCTCCACACTCTTCACAAGTCATGCGAGAATTATGAATGTGCATGACTTCCTTCTTCTCACCGGCTCTCTCATCGAGCCTCTTCATCAGTAGGTCAATCTTGGCAGACAACATGTCTACCTCCTTGAGCTGGTGCATACCTCTACTTCTCTTATGGCCTTGAGTTCTTTCTTCACTCCAACCTTGGTTGGACGCCATCTTCTCCATAAGAGCTGTGGCTTGAGAAATGGTAAGTGATAAGAATGCACCTCCAGCAGCAGCATCCATAGTCTCACGGGTGCTGTTATTGAGCCCATGATAGAATGTTTGCATAAGTAGTCAATTCTCCATTCCATGATGGGTACATTCTAGGATGTAATCTTGAAAGCGCTCCCATGCTTCTAAGACAAACTCATCATGTTGCTGTTGAAAACTTGATATTTTCCCACGAAGAGCATTTGTCTTGCCCATGGGAAAGAACTTCGCTAGGAAATTAGTGGAGCAGAGTGCCCACATAGTATTCTTCTCCTTATTTGCATAAAACCACTGCTTCGCTCTCCCCAAGAGTGAGAATGGGAAAAGGCAAAGTAGTATGGCGTCTCTATGAACATCCTTGATGGTGAAAGTGCTGTAAATCGATAGAAAGTGTTGGAGATGAGCACTAGCATCTTCATGTGCCTTCCCACAAAACTGGCTAGGTTGCACCATGTTGATGAGCGCAGGCTTAAGCTCAAATGGCCGATCAATGTCCGCAGTAGGTCCAGTCTGGATGTTGTCCATGGTTGGAGCTGAGAACTCACGGAGTGACTTGTTTGCCATGGCTTCGAACGCTGGTGTCAAGTTGCAAATTACTCTTTGGTGATCTTCCACTTTAGAAGGAACTTTAGAATAAATTGATGATGATGCTTGAGCTTTCTTTAGCTTAGCTCTAGTCCTTCTGAATAATGCTTCTGGATTATCAATAAAATTATCTAGAAAGTCAAACCTATTCACACATTACCCTGCATATGATGTAGAAAATAGACAAAAGACAAGAGTAAAGTTGTATGAGTAGAGAAAATAATGGTTTCTCGATCACATTAGTGGATGCAAGTGATGGCTCATATCCTTTTAATAGCTTAATCAACCTTCCCTGGCAACGATGCCAAAAAATGCTTGTTGGCATTTCATAGCATCACTTAAGCTAGGTTATCATCCCCAGCATGGAGCCAGAAATGTGGTATTAAATAAATGCAAATGCTCCTCTAGAAATAAATATGAAATCCGCAAGTGCACAGATAATACCGATGTAGCATTTTAACAAGGAGTAAACCAGGTATTGTTATTTATATTTTTACCCATGGAAAAGGAAAACTAAGGATATGAGCAATGATCATCACTGCATGTGATAATGGAGAGTATAACCATGTCTTTATCTATCTCTCATACAGGGTAAGTGTCACATGAAATATATATATAATGAATGAATGGTAAATAATAAATGATAAACACATAGCCACATAATAAATGATAAGCACATCTCAATAGATTACTCTAAGTCTATATCACTAGCATGGAACTAGGATGAACTACAAGAATAAATCCTAAGTTATTCTAACTATAAGCCATAGCATACAATGATTAGTGCAATTACACTTGGCAATTATGGCAATACAAGGTTATATCTACGCATAGGGATATTATGAAGGAAGATGAAGAACATAGCAATCACTTCCCTATAATAGTTGTGTTCTACCTGTCCTATACTCGGGAGGAGGACTACAAAGGATTCAATAGGACTATCACTCCCGCGCTCTACCTTACGATCCGGAATATAGGGTGCAATCACAGAAAAATACGGTATAGGCACCACGCTTACACAATATTTACCTCTCACCCATGATATCAATGAGCAAGCGCTTTATGATCCTATACTTGAATATAATTCTAATCCAACTATGCCAAGCATATAACCAAAGTACACTAAAAACATTATAATTGAGAATATAAGCAAATAGAGCAAAGTCATATCCAATATAATAGAATAGAGCAAAGTCATATTCATAGTAGCAGGTGAACAATATGAATAACACATGAAATATAGAAGTAGGAGAGAATTACTAAGAACTCTCTTGACAGATCCAGAAACCAAGTGAAGTTTGACTCCTTTTAGTTCTAATCCTATGTAGCTATGCTATGACTATGGAGATCTAATTGAGATGGTGGCTCTAGGGCTTGATCAGGGGCTTCTCTCTTGATGAATAATGAATTGAATGAGAATTAGGGTTTCTCCCAGGGCCAGGGGCCTTGCTTATATAGCCTCCTCAAATGCACCACGGCCGTTAGATCAAACCGACCTAGATACATGGTGTAGATTTATCCTCAAAGGCGGTGGGGGCAGGATCCGCGATACTGGAACTGATTGGTCCACATAGGTGGGTGGGCGCCCACATGGACAGGGCGGGCGCCCTGCCTACGTGGCCAACCGGCCTCCGGTCTGGTCTGGTGTCTTCTAGAGTCTTCTAGAGTATTCTTGTGCGTGAGGTCTTTCTCTCTATGTAAATCTTACATGTGGGCCTTCTTTGGTCATTTCCTGATAACCCCCTGCAGAAATAGATATTCACCAAAACTCATAGAATTCTATCAGTTTAACCCCTATAGCTACATGATATTTACATTTAGGTCCTTTTTCATGCTATGTTGATGGTTAAAAATGACACTTATCTACCGTCAACAACCACCTATACTCTCTGTTCATGTGCGGCTCGTTATTGTTGTCCACGTTTTCATCGAACATCTCCCACTCATCAATGTAGTCTTAGTGGTGCCGGTCCCAATCAAAGATCTTCCTGTTTTTCTTATGATCATGACTGCAAAACACGTACACCAAAGTTAGTGAACATAATGTGACTATGACATGCATGTATGGCAAAGTTTAAAATTTTGGCAGAGTTTCCTTTGTTTATTGAAGCAAACCACACATATATGCATTCCATACACATACAAACATACCAACAATTATTTCATCCATCTTATTTAACATTCATGTGATAATAATAGAAGTGCATTCCAGGAAAACGGTCCAATTAAAAGAAGAGAATACTTACTTGTGCAAGTCAACACCGGTCGACACTGGAGACGGTGGCCAAAGCTGCCTCGCTCCAAACTGGCATGCAACTCCATGTGGAAGGTGGTACTCGACAGCATAGAAGCAGATAAGAGGGCACCTCACCCTGTAGAGCTTGCTGTCGCTATCACACACGTTGCTCACCACAAAAGGAAGTGCCCCCTCGCCCTCGTATGGCTCCCAAGTCACCTACAACGTGTCCAAACAAGATGTTAGATAGCATAATAAATAATTTATGGAATCCACCATGTATAATAATTTATACTTACACTAGAGGCTATGAGCCTGTCTAGCTTTCCATGTACTCTTTGTACACCTGCTCCATCCTCGCTTGAGGAACTATCACCTGGTCCCATTGGTACGCCCACGTTGGTTGTAGACGTGCGTGCTGACCTGGGAACCGGTCATGAGGAGCCAGCACCACGAGATGAGCAACTGGAAGCCGCGACCACATCCACAGCTGGAGTAGGTACACACACCCACCAAGTGAGGCTGACTGTGAAGACCGTTGACACGCCTCGCAAAGCTGGCGGTAAAGGAAAGTCAACACTATAGAGCCCCAGCTGTAGTGACCCGCCTGGTCCTAGTCAGTGAGGCAATGGATCCACATCCATGGCGCAGTGTCTCCCGTTCCGTCGGGGAAGAGAACACAACCGAACAAGTGTAGGATCCACGCTCGGCAGTAGTACTAAATTGTCTGGTCGTTTGCCCCTAAAGGACATTGTGCGAACTCTGCCCGGAGCCAGGAGATTAGAACACCAGAAGTGCGTACCCCTTGCTCACCCACCTCACGTCCAAGGAAGGCCTCCACCCGACCTCTCCAATCCTCAGACCTAGCATCTTCTGATAGTCCTGTAGCGTGACTGTCATCTCCCCAAACACCTTGTGAAAGCTATGAGTCTTAGGCCGCCACCTATAATTTTAGCAAGACAAAAATCCAGGTCAGAAAGGTAAGTGCATGAACAAATGATTATGAATAGAACCTATGTGTTCAGAAAATAGCTGTCAACCAGCGCAGTCAAGCCCGCTGAGTTGAACATGGGCAGCCCACGACGAACCTGGAAAGAGATGACGTCTAGGCTAGCTCTCGCTAGGTAAGGTGTGTACCTATCGTCGTACTGCATTTCCAGGAACCCTCCATGGGCTCTAGGATGAAGGAGCGAATGGTCCTACATGGAAACAAAAGACAATCGACAAATGTTACTTGACACATGTAGTAGAACCGATCAATTTATACGAAATTAAGTAAGAAAATCATCCGCCGGAGTTGACAACTTAGCCTACTTAAGCCCATATAAATCCGATAGTCCGTGAAACCATGAAGGATTTCAAACTTTCCAACAACTCAGCCAAGATCATCGAGTTTAGTGGTCGTCATTCACATGATTACATAAATTTGCGCATAACATAATACATCAGAGTTCGAAAGGAAGATAGTTATTACAATACCAAGTTTGAATAAGTAGCGGAAGCAAATAGTTTTCAAACCACCAACACACCCTTAGTTTGATACAATGTTAGGTACTTATCACATCCACAAAAGCATTGCGATGAGATCTAGAATGACCATGCCCATGGCCTATGCATCTCCCATCACTGGATATAGGCAATTGATGTAGTAGCCGTAATACATCTGTCCATCTACAACAATGGGAATAAAACCCAGAGTACGAGAATGTACTCAACTAGACTTACCCAGCATGACCAAAAATAAAGTGACTCCAAGGAGTATGAAAGGCTTTATAGCGGGCTGGCTGACTCATTTTTGCCAAAAGCATAATTAATATTTAAAGAATACTTTTACTAGAACTATTGCATCAAGTTAATAATTATTAACCTGTCAACTAGATTTGCACCTATACTAGAGTAATCATGTGATTCTAAAAATTAATGATAACCATATGATCATTAGCAATCCATCTTATCATAACCATAATAACCAACCGAGTGTTCCATAAACATTACTATGATGAAGTAGCTAAAGTCAAGTGCTCACTATCCAGGAGCGATGGCGATTTGAATTGATTACTAACCAGCTGATGATTTATTCCTCACACAAACCACACTCACCGGCCCAGTGAGCTATAGATCACTGAACCAACTATTTAGGTAAAGTTTCGAATTTGCTAGAAACCACCGTACCCAGGGGCCACCCGACTGCTAGGACGCACCTTAGACTCATCATCACGCCCCCGTGTCCTACCACACCTACGCTAGTATAGTGCGTTGCGGGCAATCTACTCGGCCCGAATAATTTTCTGGCTTCGCGGTTGAAAGGTACTTTATTTGGCCAGCTAAATATAAGGCATGCACTCAACATGACCCGAGGGACAACAACAATCGGTCCTTAACTGACACAGACAGAATTCACTATAGTCCAAAATCCTACAAGATTCTGTTCGGTCTCAAATTCACTTCAACACTTGGTTATATACCATGATACCATATTTAGCCAAACAAGATCCAGGTAACCACCTATAGCTCGCAGGTGACAGGAAATCACCCGACTTCTACCAGTCTAAGCAAGCTAAGCATTTACTCAACTCCGTATACCAGGGTATAACAAGGATATGTATAAGGAGGGTCACCAAGATAAAATGCAGCAATGGTTGCAATCAACTCCTAAACTTAATGCATCAAATATAATTAAAGCATAAGATAAACATCTGCAAACTGAGGGAGAAATGCTCTGGGGTTTGCCTCATTCAAAAAAACTCGGACGGTGGTCTGGACACTCTTGAAGTTCGTCAACGGTGTCCTCCTCAGCCTGCACCTCCTGCGCGGGCTCTTCCTGTGGAACTTCTTCGACTGCTTCCGGCTCGGCTGCTGCTGATTCTTCCTGCGATCCTGTTATGATGCATATGTGTAAGTGATTATGTAAGTGGTGCATCTAATGAGAGGGCATATGATTATCATGATTGCATGCAATGTAGATAAACATGTTTAGCTTTATTGGACAGAGTAGATGTAAAACTCTTCTGCTAGGTAGTCAACATCATCTAAAAACATGTAACATAAGCACGTGTCATCTACTGCATTCCCTTCCGCTACCAACTACCCTCGTATACCGCTAACTACAATAGAGCCACAACACAGGTGCTACTATACTAACACCACAATGACTACCCTAACATGCCAAGTCATAACAGCAAGTTAAGATACTTCAAAGATACGCCAAAACTACACAATTCAACTAATCATGCATAAAGAAGATTATTTTATTTTCCATTTAAACTAAAGCTACAACAGCAACATATAGTTTTAGTGCATTTAAAAATCTAGAAAAAATACAACAGCTTCTACATACAATAAGTAGTCTACCATAAAATTTTTATTACATTTGGATAAGTAAAATAGTCTACACAAAAATGGCAAAAAACATGGCATAATTACACATGAAAATATCTTGTACTATGAAAAGTGTCAAACAACACATTTAGTATTTTCCCATGTTCTACATAGTCTACAATCATTGTACAAAAAGTCTCACATAAATGTTTTATACATATTTCTAGCTCTGTCAATTTCACAAGAAATAGCAAATAAATGCACCA
Source organism: Saccharum hybrid cultivar R570 (assembly GCA_038087645.1). NCBI lineage: Eukaryota > Viridiplantae > Streptophyta > Magnoliopsida > Poales > Poaceae > Saccharum > Saccharum hybrid cultivar. Next base: position 265,268 of record JAQSUU010000170.1, read on the forward strand.
AAATTACTTGGCCATATTTTTCCATAGAACATGCATGACATATATTTTTCATAGAAAGTACATCACATTACTAGACGAACAAAACAAGTTTCACATTTTTCTGACCTATACTCTATTTACTATGCATTTTCCAAGAAATCATCATTTAAACAAATTAAATAAAGCCCTATATAAAAGTATCACAAAATCCACATGCAACATTTTTATACTATAGATCTACTGCTAAGAAACACAACAAAGTTTGTTCCATACAATTTGGAGCTAAATATTTTGAGTTATAAATTTTCAAAGCATTTACACAATTTTTAAAAAATTATTTCAAATTTATTTTCAAAACCAGCCAGCAAAAATGCTAGATCTACCCAGTGCAGTGCACCCAGAACTGCCTGCGGTGGCTAACAGTGGGACTCGATGCCCCACATGTCATACACCTGAGAGGGGGGAGATCACCGGCGACGAGAGTTCACCGACGATGAGGTTCCGGCCACGGGGTGAGCACCACCGTGCTCCCCGTAGCAAGGAGGGTCTGGTGCACTAGCCGGTTCAGCCGGGGGAGCACCGGTATGGGCTCACCGGTAGCGATGGCGGAGCGACAACACTGCTCAATGGCAACTCGCCGTTGTCGGCCATGCCAGGGTGTGCAGGTGTGAGCATGAGCTCCGGGGTGCGAACGTGACACGAAGCTCTAGATAGAAGAGAGAGAGAGAGAGAGCGGAGGGGGCTTATTGGTGTGGGTCGGTAGCTCAGCCATGGCACGGCGGTGCACGGGGCAACGGACGATTCGGCCTCTCACCTCAACACCAATGGCTGCGAGAGGGCACACGGGGTGAACGATGTCGAGGCGGAGCACGGTGCATGAGCAATCGAAGAATGGCGCGCGCTGGTGAGAGCACGACGCTGGCGGGTGACGCGGCGGCACGCGGTGGTGAAGCCGCTTAGCTTTTTCGAAGGGAAAGAGAGGGGGAGGCGACTGAATGGAGGGAGGAGCGGGTTCAGTGTGTTAAGGCAAGGCGAGCACGGCTGCGGGGGCCACTGGGTGCCGCCCTTACACCGGTGACGGCGAGCAACGGCCACGCGGCTGCCGACTCCTGCTCCCGGTTGGGCGAGCGCGTGCGAGACACACGGGAGTGCGTGGGGTAGGCCAAGCTGGGCTAGGCCGGCTTCACGAGCGGGCTAGGAAGAGAGGCAGCGGCCTAGGAGGGAAAAGGAAAGAATTTTGCATTTGTTAACTTTTTATTTTTCAAAGACCAACACTCAAAATCCTATTTTTGAGTAATAAAAACACATTTTCGGGTTTTGATGTAAAAACAAAAGTGGTTCTAAATTTTTTGATCTCCAACTTTGCCAAAAGGGGCAAAGTCAAAATCCCAATAGATTTTGAAATAAAGATTTAAAGTTGATTTTTAAATCAAAACTCTATTTTCTAAGATTATTTTTAAAAGCCAAATTTGAGAAAATTTTGAATACAAACCTTGCTCTAAAATGTTTGCTAAACATTTCTAAGTTGTTTAAGATGACACATAGCACATATGCAGCATAACAAGCCTCAAACTAGCATTAACCTATTGAAAACAAGCAATGCAACATCTATGTTTCACTCACATGCTTCATATGTTTCAAGGTCTATATTTCATGTGATGCTTAACAGTGCATGATTATGCTTATGCACATGGTTTGCAAATTCTAATGCACGCTTAACACCGGGGTGTTACAACACACACATATGTGCTTATAATTTGAAGTATGTGATATGGAAGTTTAAAATCTTACCTGCCCCACCGCTACGAGACGTCGTCGGTGGGTCTCGTCGTCCACCGGGTCCAAAAGATGAAATTGCGCCATCCTACAAAATGAAGATAGTCAGTAAGTTATAAATTAAATATGCATTGAAACATAAAAGGGGAATTGTACAAGCAATACGATAGGTATTAAATAATAGAAACAACTACAAGTCGCACCTCACTAATTTGCCAGTGGCAACTGCGTGAATTGTGGCCAAGTCTACCACACTTGCCACACTTGTACTACTCAGGGTCAGTAAGAAATAGGGTCGCTCTCCCATGTCACGTTCTACTGGGTATCTGATCCATAACCACTCTGAGCCTCGTCCTCTTTCTAGAGCCCCGCTTGTCCCAATGGTAAGCTGGATCCACAACGTACTTTGGACTGTCGTATGCAGACCACTCTCCAGGGTCCCGGAAAGGCACGAAGCAGGGCCTCCATGTTTAGACAAGCATGTCCACACTAAACTCATGAGGTATCCTGGCCTCGATATCATAGTTGCGACGCTTAGCAGCTGCCATAAGGTGAGAACATACAAAGTGATACTGCCTTGGTTTACCACAAGTGCATGAGAAATCTTGGAGGACTACCACATGAATCCTCGACTCTTGGACCTCGCCGTCAGATGTGGTACCACAGGTATGCTTCACCTCATATCTCCCAGTGGCGTGGTCAAAACATGTGACCTCATGTGTGCCAGCCCTCTCATTCGCCTTCTCTAGATGTGCCTGTGGTGTTGGAGCCCAAATCTTACCATCACTCTGCAACTGCAATGCATGGGTGTGTCTATCGTTGAACCAGGCAACAAGCTTGTAGAATGTGAATTGCACGATAGCGTTCACGGGCATACCACGAATCCCCAGCAGCGACTTATTGAAAGACTCGGCCATGTTGCTGCACTGAAACTCATACCTCAACAACCTGTGTCGTGAGCTCTTATCCATTTCTCCACATCTCTCACCAAATCTATCAGCCATTGTCTACCTTCTCCATTTGATGCGGTTCTGACCTCCTCTAACTTCCTCTGGAAATACCTATCCTCAAGCTATCAAGCTACCTCCTAGAAAAGATCAAAATTATCCTTGACACCATCCTTCTAGAGTAGATTCTCGGCAAGGTGCTGTGGGGGTATTAACCCCTATACCCTTATGGCTAGATTTGGGGTGGCCCAGACCTAAGGGCCCGGCCCACCAGAAGACGACGCGTGACCCAGTCGATCTGCTCGGCGTCCCACGCAAGGAAGAAAAGCAAACTTGGAGATCAAGCAAGACCCTGATCGGTTAGAATAGGAATCCTTATCTGGCCAGCTATGGCAATTGTAGCCGAGCAGGATTAGTTTCTAGATTTGTAACCCTGCTCCCCGGACTATATAAGGTAGGTAGGGGACCCCCTCAAAACACATCTCATCATACACAACAATACAAATCAGATGCAAGACATAGGTATTAGGCCCTCACGGCGGCCGAACCTGGATAAAAACCTTGTTGTGTCTTGCGTCACCATCTAGTTCGTAGCTTGCGCACCTGTCTACCGATAAATCACTACCTTAGGCATACCCCTTGGTAGACTGCCGACTAGGTTTCGTTGATAGTGACGCGCCAGATAGGGGGTGTGCGTACAACTTCCCAAGCGAGCAAGATGGTCATCATCCCTGACTCCGTGGCCGTGGTGGACGGTCTCTCGTTCACCGTCGGCCAGATCACCTGGATCACCGGCGTCAACAGCTTCACCACCACTGCCATGGAGGAGGCGCAGATCTGACCTACATCGACCACGTCTCCTTCGGCTATAGCTCTGACCACGCTGGCTACGACTCCGACCACTCTAGGAATGGCTTCGGCCACTCTAGCAATGGCTCCGACCATGCCGACAGCTCGTCGACCACTTCCCCGCTACAAAAGAAGGGTGATCGACAACACCGACCTGATCGAGGCTATTGACAAAGTTGGCCATAAGCTCTCGCAAACCCTGACTTTGGTAGATTCGATCCAAAATCAATCTACCAAGCAGGTACTTCTTAACCACAATATATCTACCCGACCAGTTCAGGCTCGCCGTCCAACACAGCTAGATACTGATCTAGTGGTCACCGCTACTCCAAAAGGACATATGGTACGCCTTCACCCGGTTCCTACACCCGGCCTTAGGCCCTCTGAGTACCAAGTCCCGACGGAGGATTGCCAGGCCTTCCCATATGGCCTGAAAAACGCTACTTCCGAGTACACGTACCGTACACCTCATCTGTTCATGGGTCCCACGAAGCGAGAACATGTTTCAGATTTGTACTTCCTGAATATACCTTGACCACCACCTGGCAACACCGTCAACATGGTCGGTATCCGAGAGTATCATGAAGGTTCAGTTCGTACATTGCCTGAGGATGGCGACTCCAGCACTGGATCTACATGATCTGTCCACACCAAGGCTGAACACCTCAACGACGACGAATATGATCAGGATCCACTACCGTACCCTCCGGGTTTCTCTCCGATCCCAAGGTTCCCACCAAGACGTGGTGACATGGTGCTCAACGTCAGCAATGATGAGCCCGCAGTCGCGGGAGAACTAACGAGCAATGGCAACTTCGCGAATAGCGTAACGCCGACCACGCCCAATGCCGTCAGCATGAGGCTGAAGAAGAAGAAGCATGTCGCAGGGGACCCCAACCTCGAGATCTGGTTGACGCCTTCGACAGAGTAGGTGATAGGTCAGTTTTTAGGACCCCAAGTGCCAATGTGGCCGTCGCCATGGCCAACCTGGACCGATTACCAGACACACCAGAGAACCACGTGGTCCGCAAAGACATCAAAGCATATCTAACCGCCACTATGGGCCAAACTGTCGAGCTCGCCCAGCGAGCCCGAGCTGCTACAAGCACGTCCATCGCATCTAGTCAGAGCTGTCGTTCCTGTGCTTCAGAGCATCCAAGTCACCAACATCGCGATGATCAGCCCCCACCCAATCCCCCATGTGGTGATGGCGGTGGTGGCAGTGGTGGCAGTGGCGGTGGTGGCGGTGGTGGCGGTGGTGATGAGGACGGACAAGAAGGTGGTCATGGTCGTCATGACAACAATCACAATCGTCTTTGCAATTGAGATCAGGAGATCTCCATCACCGTCTTCCTCCTCGTGACGTCCGCAGTCACATCACTAGTCATGCTAATGACCGCTAGGCCCACGAGAATGTGCGCCGCATCTAGTATGACACTGAACACGGCTCCTTGGGCCTCAAACAGTTTACTCCCCATCTCTGACAAGTTGTCTGGCCAAGGAACTTCAAGCTCGATAAGCTCAGGAAATATGACAGCAAGGAGAACCTCGAAAGCTAGGTCACGCTCTATGAGATCACTATCCGGTCTGCCGTAGGTGATGAGCACGTAATGGATAACTATCTTCCAGTTGTTCTTGATCAGGCAGGTCATCAATGGCTTCTCAGCCTCCCAGAGAACCAGTTCGACACCTGGTCGGACCTTCGGCAAGCCTTCATTGACAATTTCATTGCCACATGTGACCAGCCGGGCAACAAGTATGACCTCGAGCGCATACGTGACCGAGCAGGCGAGCCGCTGCGCGACTACATTCGTCGCTTCTCGGATATGCGTCTCAAGATCCTAAGAATCACTCATGATGAAGCAGTCTCGGCCTTCATCAAAGGCCTTCGCCACCACGACACCCTCAGAAGCAAGCTGCTCTAGAAACGGCCGTCTATGGTCTCTGAGCTCCTTGCTACTGCCAAGAACTACGCAGATGCCGATGACGCCGAGAAGATCATTAAGGAAGACGTGGGTGGGTCATCACGCCCTGAGCACCCATCGCGCCGGGACAAGAAACCCGATGACCGTGGTCAGAACAACAATCGCGAGTGTGACGACCAGCGCAACAACAACAATCATGACCGCTGAGATAATAGTGATCGGTGGCCCGATAATCGCGGTGATTACAAAGGCAAGTGCCCCCACGAAGACGACCATGAGGTCAGCGCGGTCAAGAAACGTACTGGTCGCCACGACTATCAAGAGGATTACAATAAAGCTTTGAAGGGTCCCTGCCAGATCCATCCCAAGTCCAATCACACCATGGAAAACTACCACTTCCTCAAGAACATCTACACCAAGCAACTTGCTAATGATGATGCTCCAAAGGCCATTGACGATGGACTGTGGCGTGATAGTGATGACGATGATGATGATGAATAGGATAGAAATCCTCGTCACCAATATGTCAATCCCACCAAAACCATCCACTCCATCTTTGGTGGAAAGGTGTCTTTAGAGTCCAAGCACGAGCGCAAGCTGCTGAAGCGGGCCTGCTTGAGCGTCATCAATGCCGACGACCTCATCTTTGATCCCAGGCTCTCGGCCTGGTCCCACCATGAAATCTCCTTTAGTCGAGTAGACCGGTGGACGGCAATTCTGGAACCTGGTCGTTTTCCCCTCATCCTCGACCCCTTCATCAACAGCGTCTAGTTTGAGAGGGTGCTCGTGGACGGTGATAGTTCCATCGACATCCTATTTTGCAGCAGTTTGCCTGCCCTGAAACTAACTGAGGCTGATCTCAAGCCTTACGATGCACAGTTCTAGGGTGTCTTTCTCTAATAGAGTTTCATACCACTCGGGCAGATCACGCTCCCTGTGCAGTTCGGCAATACAAACCACTTTCGCACCGACTACATCAACTTCGTGGTCACAGACTTTGAGGGTACTTACCACGCCATCCTTAGTCGACCAGTGCTCACTGTTGATATTTGTTAACGCACACAGAAAAGGATCCGCAAGCGCACGGATATTGGTGAGCATTTCACTCGGGAGGTATTTCCAGAGTATCGTATTTGTTTATCCGCAAGGAGAAAGCGTGCGATGACTAACCTAAATCTGTACTTAACCCCTGGGTCGCACTACAAGGTAGCAAAGATATAAGCGATTAGAGAAGATTACAATGATAGTCTAGTTCCAACCTATGGTAAGCTATGAAACTATTGATCTATGGGGACATACCGATAGAAAAGAGACACCACATAGGATGCTTGACTAGGGCACTTAATCGTACCAATCCTTCTAATGGGATGTGGGGTACAAAGGAAGTAACGGGATTGTCACGTCCCGTGCTACTACCACGGATCCAGCCAGACAGGGGATATCTACGAGTATCTCTAGCCTAAGCACCACGCTTATGCTATAGACGATCACCCTACCCTCTACCATGAAAAAGAATAAAGTAAACTCGTAAACCATAGAACAATAATAACAACATACTTAGTTAGTATTGGAAGTTGAATTACCGAAGAATCCTAGAACCAAGCCTCGGGTTAGGAGACTTAATCCCGTAGGTACAAGCCGGAGAGGAGACACCGACATGTTGGGCTTCCTCCAACTCATCCCTCCACTCTAACTCTCTCAATCTAGAAGAAGAACTCTAATCTCACATGGAGACTACAAAGCTAATCTATCTTATATGTGCCCTAAGAGAGAGATCCATTCAAGGGACCCCTCCCTGCTGATCCTCACATGAAATAATTAATTAGGGTTTCAAGGGATGCCTCCCCTAGGGGCCAGGGGCCTTGCTTATATAGCCCTCTAGGAAGTACCACAGCCCTCGGATCAAACCGACCTTGATCTATGATTATTATTGATCCTCAATGGTGGTGGAGGCATGATCCAGGAGGTGGAGCCTGATTGGCTCTACAGGTGGGGCGTCCACCCCCACCCTTGGATGGCCTCCCGGCTTCCGAGCCAGAGTCACCTCCCGTTTGGTCTAGGCCTTCTCGTACCTTCTAGATTACAGAAAAGTTGTGCGTAGCCCTTTTGTCTCTATGTAAACCCGACATGTGGGCCTTCCTTGGTTCTTTTTAGCTAACCCCTACAGAAACAGACATTCACCAAAACTCATAGAATTATGTTAGTAAACCCCCTATATCTAAATGGTAATTATTGTTTAGTCCTTTTTCATGCTATTTTGACGGTTAAAAAATGATACTTATCTACCATCGACAAACTCCCCCAAGGTTACCCTTTGCTCGTCCCTGAGCAAAGATAAACTTAGTAATAGATCAAGAGTTGCTACAATGCTTTCATGCCTCAAAAGTACACATGCGTTCAAACAAGAAGTCTCCTCCGGATTAGAACAAACTATCCTGACTTCAAACTTACCCATATTACCTTTTACCATGGGGCTTGTAGCCGTCACTTGGGTCTTGAGCAGTTGAAAGATAGAACGGTCAAGGTAAGCACTATGTCTCAAGCTCTTTGATCAACCATTATTCCAGAGTTTTGTAGGGTTTTCAAATAAAACTCAGAGATTCCTGTGTATGACCCTTTCACGTCTCTCCTTTATGGTATTTCTGGATCCTCACCAAGGCATTTATGGTGTATGCCTTCTCTCTTCTCTCAAAATATGTGGTATTTTTGGCATAAGGCATAGTAACATTATACCTTCTCTCTCTCACCCTACTTCTAATAGGTCTATCTAGAGCTCATAGGTGGGAGACAAGGAATCCATACTTGCAAACATTTATTGCATAGTTAGACATATGGATCTAGAGGGACAAGTCCGGCCATACAGTCAAATCAAGATGTGCATGTGTGTGATCCTAAATATGGGCTGAGTGGATATGTATATAGTGGTAATGATGGTGGATGTAAGTGGAAATGAAGGGGTAGAGGAAAAATGGTGAATATCTATTTCTACTTTTGCTCCTTGAAAGAAATTTATACCTCTCTTAAACTTTGAAGAACTTGCTGAGAACTTGGGTTGCTGAAAAATCTCTCATAATTGGGACCCTTGTCCTTTTATTCTCTCTTTATTTTTCTTTCTCACTCTCTTTCCCTTTTTTTAGGGAACTGAATACGATGGAATAATTCCCAAGTATCTTTTTGGAAACATAGATAAGAGATAGCAACAGAAATGTTGGAGCTTATAACAAAAGGGGCTAGCAATGTACGAAGGGTTCTATTCACTCCCAGTATAGGAGCAGAACAACTTGTTGGGTTGTGTCTAATGGAAAATATTTAAATGCATACCTCTAGGGTAGAAGCAGCATAAGTAGGTGGAGTGCATGTGAATCTTGATTTTAACCGCATGACTAAGCCCCTAGGGTCAACACAGACTGACCACACTCAATGCTTACAAGCAGCTAAGCTAATAAGTGAAAGTCTTTCCTAATCTAGTAAGCATGCATATATGGCTGTGGTAGGAATTAAACTCTTGTCATATAGGAACTCATCATGCATGATTTTTAATTTTCAAAGATAAATTCTCTAGAACTCTAGTATCTATAGGAGCATGATAAACAACAGCTCAAAACCTTCCCATATCATATCCGCCAACTACCTAGACTTAGATCAAGCATTCGCTACCCACAAGTTTTAGGTTCAGAGCAAATCTTAGATCAAAACAGTTGTGTCTAAAACTCAGGAGAGTTTGAGGTTGAAAACTAGGTACTTGAAAGGAATTACGGCAGAGCAACTATTCATCATTTCTATGCAAGAGATTATTCGAGATTCTTCTTTTATTAATAACTTCTTTAAGAACAAAGACAAGCAAACTAGACACACCCTTTTTATTTTGTTTCTATTATTTTAGAACATTATTATTACTAAATAAGAAAACTCATAAAGAATAAGGTAAAATTGAGAGAAAAAAATACTTAGCTGGATACATGGGGGTGCTTTCCCCCAAGCTGGATGTTGACGTAGTCGTTCAATCTTATGAAGTAGCAGACTAGCAGCGGGTATGTTCTTTCTCCTCTAGTGGAGCATTAATTGATGTTGATGATTGTTGAGACAGTGCTCCACCAGTGGATAGAACATCCACTTGCTTGTTGGCTCTTCTTGGTCCTTCAAATCCTATGGAACTCAAATAGATAACAAAACTTGTGGAATAGATTAAGCGTTAATGGTTGGCCACTCAAGCCTTAATTGTCCAGAGTTTTTAAGATTGTTCTTGATTCTTTTAAGCAGAGTTTCAACAGGATTTCTCTCAAATACTTTTTATATTTTTATAATATAGAGAAAGTCTAACAAGATGAATGCATATTTATTTTTATTTTATGCCACCACAGTGAATATTCCTATTGGTCCATGCCACAAAATTAGTCCATGCCACAAAATTATTCACATGGGGCTTATAATTTATGATGCAGCAAAGCAAACATATATTTATTTTATTTTCTAATGCAATGCTAATGCAAAAAAGTAAACATGCTAAAAGGAGAATGATTATGCAAATGCAGGAAAGTAAACTATGTGAAAAGGGAAACTGATGCAATGCTGAAAAAGGATAAATATGGATAACTACCGATTTTACCTTTTGGCAAGGGTTCAGTGTTTTTAGGTCCCCTGAATAGGACCTCTTACCATGTTCATTCTATAGGTGCACCATCTGGTCCCATAGTAGAGACCTTGATAGCTTGCACCTCTTGAGATGGTGTCACCCATGTTCCTTGCTCTTCAAGCAGTTTGAAGTGAAGTACTAGTTGTGGAAACTGGCAGCATCTTTGTACATGTTCATAGGTCTAGGATCTTCATTTATAGGATTCTTGGGGAGTTGATGTTGACGGTAATTAACTATCATTTTAAATCATCAACATAAGAGGAATAAATGATAAAAAGGATGACCACAATAGGTTTAGAGGTTTAAACTAACAAATTCCATGAGTTTTGGTGATTCTGTGTTTTTCAGGGGCTAAGTTGCATAACACAGAACTAATCTCCTTCCAAGAGAAGAAACCGAAGCAATCGGCCTAATCTCCACGTCATAGATGCGGATAGGGATTCTAGAAGACCTAAATCGACTCCACGAGGCAACACGAGCCAACCCGCCGCCAGGTGGGGCCGACTGGCCCTAGGGCTAGGCCGACTGGCCCTCCCCTGCACCGCCTCGGCTCCTTCTCTTGCAAGCTACCTATACCGCCTCTAAGGATGCATCTAAACCCCACGCTAAGGTCGGTTTGATCCAAGGGCTGCAGTTCCACGCCCTGGGCTATATAAACAGCCCCCAGGGTCCCCTCTCAAGAAAGAAGTTAAAGAATTAGATCATCTCTTCCTCATTTGTGAAGGCAAGGCTAGAAGTTAGGGTTTCCAGAGAGAAAGAGAGTTAGAGTTCTAGTTCAAGTTTAGAGTTTAGTCTAGATTGATTCAAGTAGAGGCAAGCAACTGCTTGGGATCAGGATCGTTCGTCGGAGGCTTGGTAATTTCATTGTAATCATCATTCGACTTTATGCTACTTCAATATATTTCTATATTTTAACTTTATTATGTTCTTGAGATTGTTCTTGTTCTACATCTTGATATGAATATGATTAGTAGAGAGTTTATGAATATGTTCGTAGAAAGCTTGATCCAATTGTAGATAGGATTGAGTGGCTGGCATATTGTAGGTGTGGTGCTTAGATTATGCTTGTCTGCGAATGCACTCTATGCTCTGGGCCATGTGGTAGATCGCGGGTGTAACATTCCTGTTGAGTCCTTTGTAGTCCATTCCTCGAGTATAGAACTTAGTAGAACGTGGTTACAGGGAAGAGACCATTACTCTATTCTTGACTTTTCTCTTAGTAATTTTCCTTATTCATAGATGACATGTTGATTATATCATGGATGATTGTGTATAGCTAGATTGATTAATAGACTGATTGAATAAGAAATACTTATGATTTACATCTCCATGACTACTTGACTTGAATAATGTTAACTCCCTCTTATCTCTGGAATACCTATGATTATCATTTACCATTTATCTTATTTGTCTTACCCCTTTCATGACAAGTGATTAGTTGTTTTGATATTTATTATTGAGTAAGTGCAAATGATTATCTCTACTGCCATTGTAACTATTTATATAGTCCCGTTTCGATTTTCCTTTCCTTGGTAAAATTATAAATAACGATACTTAGAAAAACCTGGGTGAAATGCTACAATGGGTGTATTTATCTGTGCGCTTGCGGATATATACTATAATATCTTTATTTAGTTAAATGGCATAAGTATAATACAACCACACTCTTGGTGTCATGTTGGGGATGACAACCTAACACGAGTGATGTTAAGAAGTGTCAACAAGCATTTCTGGCGCTGTTGCCGGGGAGATGGAAAACTTCACTTTCCGACACGGGATGTCATAGGGATTTACTTTTCAAGTGAATTTCCTCTATGGCAATAAGAGATTAATCAATACCACTTATAATAAAAATCACAACTAGTACCTCTGTCTTGACAGGCTTACCCTTGTTTCGTCTTTGTTCATATCTTATGCAGGGTAATACAGATTTGGTTGTGACTTATCAATTTCTAATCCAAGAGTCAACCAAATCTAGAGGAAGATCAACACCAGTAGTGAAGCTTTGGCTAATAAGACTTTACTTGAATGTTCAGCTCCAAGTGTAAGGAACATTCATACCGGACCAACACTCTAGATGGACAACCTTGAATTCGAGCTCAAGCCAAGTCTAATCAACCTAGTGCAAGCTACTACATTTGGTGGAAAGGAAGAAGAAGATGCCACTAAACATCTGCAGAATTTTCTGGAGATTGGAAGCACCATCATCATCAAGGACGTCGCCCAATATATCATACTCCTTCGTCTCTTTCCATTCTCACTAGAAGAGAGAGCGAAGCAGTGGTTATACACCAACAAAGAAGACATCAACACATGGGATAGATGTTCGAAGGCCTTTCTGTCAAAGTTTTTCCCTATAGGAAAAACTCATACCTTAAGAGGAAAGATTTACAATTTTCAGCAGCAAAAAGGAGAAACCATTTCAGAGGCATGGAAACATTTTCAAGAGAACATCTTGGAATGCCCACACCATGGAATGGAAGATTGGTTACTCATACACAGATTCTACTATGGATTAACCTACGGATCACGTGAGCAACTAGATGCTACTGCTGAAGGTTCATTCATGTCACTCACTCTTGGAAAAGCAGAATATCTGATGGAGAAGATAACAAAGAACCAGAGTTAGAAACAAGACAACACTCAACGCTGTCGCCAGATTGAAGAAGTTCCAGAAGAAGTGTGTGCACTATCAACAAAGATGGATACACTGTTGAACCGGCTTGACCAAAGAGCCAATTTCAAGAAAGATCGTCAAGCAATTCAAGATGCATTCGATGCTCAGACCAAATGTGAAGAGTACCTAGGAATGGAAATTCTAGAAAATCAAGAAGATGCAAACATTATCAACAACTCTTCCACGCTGCAAAAGCAAAAGATGGAATCAAAAGCAACAGACTACATATCCAGCTAAGTACTTAGGCAATTTTAATAATTCTTCCAATTTTAAGCAACCCCCCTCTATGAAATTTAATTTTGGAACAAGCTAGAATTAATGATACTATTGTTAAGAAACTTGCTTCTAATGATAAAATTCTAGAGGATATAAATACTAAAATGGATAACTTTTCTTCTGCTATAAAAGACCAACTTGATCATAATAAAAAGGTAGAAACTCAATTATCACGGTTAGCTGCTTCTTTTGCCACTAACAATGAGCAGGTCAAGGGTATAACCACCAGACATGGTAAAACCACTAAAGACCCACCTTATCCAAAAGGGGCACAGAGAAAACTAGTACCAGTGATACCCACAGTGACAGAAGAAAAGGATGATGAAGTAGAAGAAGTTCAACCACAAGTGCAAGATTTCCAAGACACTAATATCTTACCCTTCCCATGTAGAGATCGAAAACTCAAGATGGATGCACAGTTCAGTAAGTTTGTTGAGATTATTAAAAAATTATATATCAATGTCCCTTTGTTAGATGCGTTGCAGGTTCCCACCTATGCAAAGTATGTTCGAGACATCCTCAACAATAAAAGACCACTGCCTACCATTGAAGTGATCAACCTGATAGAAGAGTGTAGTGCGGCCATCCTCAACACATCAATCAAGAAGAAGGATCCAGGATGCCCCACTATCGACTGTTCAATTGGAGATCAACATTTTGACAATGCGCTGTGTGACCTTGGAGCAAGTGTCAGTGTGATGCCCAAGGCGATCTTTGATAAACTTCCACATGCAAAGCTCAATCCAACCTCGATGTACCTGTAGCTAGCGGACCAGTCACTCCGTTGCCCTGTGGGAATCACCGAGAATATTCTAGTCAAGATCAGAGAATTCTTCATACCATTCGACTTTGTGGTTTTGGACATGCAACCTGACTCAAGAGTGTCACTCATTCTTGGGGGACCCTTTTTGAGTACCACAAATGCCCACATCGATGTCAGAATTGGAGAAGTTGAATTCAACATTGATGGACGAGAAGAGTGTTTTCCATTCGGACCAAGACCTAAGTTAAGCTCCACTGCGAAGATGATAGATGAAGAAGGAGTCACACAGTCATCACTCACAGGGATGACTATGACCCCCGAAGAATAAATCCAGCTGGAGTAGTCTGATTCGGTGGACTTCAAAATCCTGAACCATCGTTGGGAGGTAACTCAGTATTTATTTGCATTTAATTTTTGCATAGCATATCTACTTATTCATGCATAGGAAAAAATAATAAAAATCAATCTCATGGCATAATTATTAAAGCCCCATATAATTAATATTTACCGAGTGTGAAAACCTCTGGTCAATAATGGTCACTGTGGTGGCAGAAAAATATAAAAATACCATCATTAGAATTCTAATTTTTCATAGTTTCATAAAAGTAATTTTTCTTTGCATACTTGTGTGATTATACGGTGCAAATATGGGAGACATACAGACCCATGGGACCCACCTCAATCACCTCACATCACTTCACTTCACTCTATCTCTTTCACTCTCCTCCATCCTTTTTCAACCACCACATCACATGGAGCATCGGCAGGTAAATGCATCTCTTAATAATGAAGCAAGGAAGTTAGTGGAGGAAGGGATGGATGAATGGGCCCCACATGGGGCCGGTCGGCCCCACCACTAGGCCAGTCGGGCCTCCCTCTCTCACGCCTATAAAAAGGCTGCTTCTCCCTCTACTCCACACACCGTAAAACACTCAGAAAATATACCCCCAACTCGAAATTCCAAAATCCAAGTACGGTTTGAGAATTCTTAGTTTTTGAGTAGATTCTGGAAGTTCTTGAGTGGAGAGAAGTATTCTGAAATTTTTAAAGCCACATTGAGATAAGAATCAGTAAGAGAGAAGTGCTAGAAGTTGTTTAGAAAATCATTTAGTAAGGAGAAGTGTTGTCCGAATAATCTAAGTACTAGGAGAAGTCAAGATAGCTAGAAGTTATTTAGAAAATCATTTAGTAAGGAGAAGTGTTGTCCGAATAATCTAAGTTCTAGAAGTCAAGATATAAAATTTTTAACTTGAACGACTAACTTTTGGATCACTAACTCCTAACTATTTATTTATTCTAACCCCTCATTATTTCCACCAGTTGTGTTTGTGTTTCTGTCGAAAACACTTAGGAGTGCGGCTGGAGCATTCTCTTTTCGCAAGAGAACCCACTCCCAGACCGGATCATCATCATGGGCTGGTTCTGACTTAGACATGTCATCCATGCCTCGGTCCTCATCCACCAGCCAGCCAGAACACCACGTACTCCTTCAAGAGCATCATATAAAGCTTCGCACCACCTACGAGAAGGATCTGATGAGATTGTACAAAGATCGTGAGTTCGAGCATACCCCAACCTTTGACCCCTACTTCTTACAAAAAATAGGTATGGATGCTGAATTCGATCTTATTTTTCGCAATATTGGATGTGATAATAATTGGAGTATTTCGGAGGATGGATGCAAATTACTTACTTTAGAATTCCTCTGCACTCTATCTTTCACCGAGACTTATGTTTCCTTTAGGCTGTTTAACGAACAATATGAATTTACTTAGAAAGAATTCAGCCTCTGATGCTTGCGGAGTAGAAATAGATGAAGTTTTGAGCGATTTTCATAGAGAGCAATTTTGGGAAGATATTTCGGGCAAAGACTACTGTTCTGACCCATGCACGAATGACATTCACAATCCCACTTTGAGAATTATGCATACATGGTTAGGGATTACTTTCTTTCCTAGGAGGGAAGGTCGCATAGTTAGGATCGAGAAGATGAAATTAATGTATGCTATGATCAAGAAACGTAAAATATCTCCTGTTACGCTCATGGTAACATTCTGGGCTATCCTTCACACTTTGCAAGGCCCTATCACCATCACTTCTTGGATTACACGTCTTGCCGGAACCTAAATTTGTTAGAGAATGCTAGTATTACCTACATCTCCACACCCCGCCGATCTCTTGACATTTATTTTTTCAGTTAAGCACGTCTGTTGAAATAAAAGGGCAATAGAATCTTTGTAACATATAAGGGATTTGTAAATGAATATGAACTGCCGAACAGACCACTTAGTCTATATGCCGTGGAGACATTTTTGCTTGATTTGCAGAGACCAACCAGGCGAGTTGGAAGAAGTCCGTCCGCCAGAATAACGAGAAACATTGTGCCTAGGTACACAGGGGAAGATGGTGCACCCCCTGCACCAACTTTCACTCACTATTAAGGATTTGACCAACCAGGATCATCTGAACCGAGACACCAGGCATGGGAAGATCAAACTTCCTATGATCTACCCACGCCAGAAGAAAATTGGGGGCAAGGTAATTTTTCTAATTATGTTCCGCAGGAATACAAAGATTCAACGTACATCCAGAGAGGACACATGTCTTTTTCTATGAGGGGAGTCCATGATGCAGCACCTACACCACCACCGTACTCATACCATGCCTCTCATGGCTACCCCGGGTACTAGCCAAAGCAATACCCGCCTCATCCTCAGCCTCAGCCATACCACCAGCCAGACTTCCAGAACTTTGATACCCGTCTCACTCATCTTGAGACGGGGCAACAAGGTATCATAAACACGCTACATCAGCATACACAGTGGCAGGAGAGCACTAGCAACACGCTTGGGGAGATGCGTGAACAAGGGACACAAACGTATGAAGGCCTCCTCTACTTCTTCGAGCAAATGAGTGTCGATTACCCGCCACCAGCACCACCTCAGTGATCGAAGTTGAGTTAGCTTGGGGGAGGACCCCCTCAGACAGTAAGTTTTTCTTACCCATATTATTATTAGAATTAATATTAGTATTACTATTATATCTAAAAAATGGGGAATATGATAAAAATACAAAAATATATATTAATATGTTTAGATTATTTTTCTTTGCGAGCCTTTTGAAATAAAAATAGAGTGTGTATGAACTTGTTTTTGTGTCGAATAAAAAAACTTGAACTATCATAAATAGTTGCTTCATTTGTAATTCTTCTGAAGTACCTAGCTTCATTTAAGAATTATTCCTCTGTTCCAAAAATATCCATTACCAAATATTTAAACCTACGGAGGAATATGCTTGATCCAAAGCTTAGATAGTTGGGAGATAAGAAGTGAAAGAGTTTTGAGCTGCCATTTATCTTGTTCTAAGTTTCAATGAAGTCCTGAAGAGTTCACTTTTGAAAAAATTTAAATGCACATGATGAGTCTTTGTATGACAGAGAGATTAAATCCCTACCACAGCCATACATGCTAGGGTAGAAAACCAGCACTTATTTTATTGCTACTTGTATTTACATTGAGTACTGTCAAACTTTGTTGACCTTTAGAGACCTGTCATACTCTTAAAAATCATGATCACGTACACTTCACTTAAATTTGCTGCTTCTACACTGGAAGTACGCAACAACATGCCTTTCCATTTAGAACCACCATAAAAATGTTTTACACCTACACTGGGAGTGAACAACAAAAACATGCCTTGTAGGATTTTTCTACCTATTCATACATTTCATAGCCTCAGTTATTATTGCTCCAAATGTTTATTGTTATTATCTCTCAATTGTTTCATGATAGACAAGAAGTCTGAGCTATGTAAAAAAAATTAATAATAATATATAGAGAGTAAAACATGGACAAGTGTCCTACCAAAACAATGGGTGCTAGATACTCGCCTCTCTAAAAAAATATATATTTATGCATAGCCAAGACTTTCTTTGTCTAAGTTCTTAAGTTTTAAGAGAGATCAATCTTTCTAAAGGAGCAAGGTAGAATTAGGATTCATTATTACTTCCACCATATATTTAACCTATTCCTTGTATCCACATACATGCACATCTTGATTTGATTGTATGACTAGTTTCTCTAGATCCGTTGTTTGACTTTACAATATATGTTTTGCAAGTCTGTATGAGTGATCTCACCCATAAACTTCATATAAGCTTCTTAGTCATACGGTGAGAGAGAAGGCACAATGATATTCTGTCTTATTCCAAAATACCTTGAGAGAAGGCAAAACACCATCGTTGCCTTGGTAAGGAATTCCAATGTCACATATTGAGAGATTTGTAAGTGTCATACAATACAGACTCTGAGTTTTATTTCGAAAATATAATTTAAAACTTCATGATGGAAATAGAGATGAAGAATTTGAGACATAGTGCTTGACTTGATTACTTCTTTTTTCTGATTATCCAAAGCTCAAGTGAAAGTTAAAACCCCATGGCTAAGGAACTAGAGCCAATTTTCAAAATCTTTTTGAGGATAATTCTTTTCTGATGGCTTGTGTATTTTTGAAGGATGATAATTTGAAGTAACTTAGTTTTCTCTGGATTTAGTTTTGCTAAGGGACTAGCAAAAGTTTAGCTTGGGGAGTTGTTGACGGTAATTAACTATCATTTTAAACCATTAGCATAAGATGAATAAATGATAAAAAGGATCACCACAGTAGGTTTAGAGGTTTAAACTAACAAATTCCATGAGTTTTGGTGATTTTGTGTTTTTCAGGGGTTAAGCTGCATAATACAGAACTAATCTCTTTCCAAGAGAAGAAACCGAAGCAATCGGCCTAATCTCCACGTCACAGATGCGAATAGGGATTCTAGAAGACCTAAACCGACTCCACGAGGCAACACGAGCCAACCCGACACCAGGTGGGGCTGACCAACCCTAGGGCTAGGCTGACCGGCCCTCCCCTGCGCTGCCTCGGCTCCTTCTCTTGCAAGCTACCTATACCGCCTCTAAGGATGCATCTAAACCCCACGCTAAGGTCGGTTTGATCCAAGGGCTGCGGTTCCACGCCCTAGGATATATAAACAGCCCCTAGGGTCCCCTCTCAAGAAAGAAGTTAAAGAATTAGATCATCTCTTCCTCATTTGTGAAGGCAAGGCCAGAAGTTAGGGTTTCCAGAGAGAAAGAGAGTTAGAGTTCTAGTTCAAGTTTAGAGTTTAGTCTAGATTGATTCAAGTAGAGGCAAGCAACTGCTTGGGATCAGGATTGTTCGTCGGAGACTTGGTAATTTCGTTGTAATCATCATTCGACTTTATGCTACTTCAATATATTTCTATATTTCAACTTTATTCTGTTCTTGAGATTGTTCTTGTTCTATATCTTGATATGAATATGGTTAGTAGAGAGTTTATGAATATGTTCATAGAAAGCTTGATCCAATTCTGGATAGGATTGAGTGGCTGACATATTGTAGGTGTGGTGCTTAGATTATGCTTGTCTGCAAATGCACTCTATGCTCTGGGCCATGTGGTAGATCGCGGGTGTGACATTCCTGTTGAGTCCTTTGTAGTCCACTCCTCGAGTATAGAACTTAGTAGAACGCGGTTACAGGGAAGAGATCATTACTCTGTTCTTGACTTTTCTCTCAGTAATGTTCCTTATTCATAGATGACATGTTGATTATATCATAGATGATTGTGTATAGCTAGATTGATTAATAGACTGATTGAATAAGAAATACTTATGATTTACATCTCCATGACTACTTGACTTGAATAATGTTAATTCCCTCTTGTCTCTAGAATACCCATGATTATCATTTACCATTTATCTTATTTGTCTTACCCCTTTCATGACAAGTGATTAGTTATTTTGATATTTATTATTGAGTAAGTGCAAATGATTATCTCTACTGCCATTATAACTATTTATATAGTCCTATTTTGATTTTCCTTTCCTTGGTAAAATTATAAATAACGATACTTAGGAAAACCTGAGTGAAATGCTACAATGGGTGTATTTATCTATGCGCTTGTGGATATATACTATAATATCTTTATTTAGTTAAATGGCATAAGTATAATACAACCACACTCTTGGTGTCATGTTGGGGATGACAACCTAACACGAGTGACGTTAAGAAGTGTCAACAGTTGATAAGCTCCTCTACTATTGTGTTCAAAGTGGGTCTTGCTCATAGAGACAAGGCAGAGATCAAGTGCATGGGCTCTGTTGGTGGAAAAACAGCAACAGAATCAAAAGTTTATTCTTCTTCTAACCTTAGGCATATTGAGCAAGATAAAGTTAATGTTTATGTGTTTTGCTTGAACTTGACATGGGTGATAGGATCAAACAATGTGCATGAATGTAGCATTAAATCAATTGGGCAGATCAAATTTCTTAACCTTATGGAAGGATAGTCTATCTATGCATATTATGTAATGATTTCATGATTATGACTATCAACTTCTAAAGAGAAGACGTGCAATCATTTCAGATCATTGAGTTAAGATTATAAGATCAAGAAAGTGGTGATAGGAACAAAGATTAGAGAACTAAGCATGTTGAGTTAATTAGGTTGGGTCAAATGAGGTTGTAACTCAAACATGGTTGGTTCTCTATTTATGTGTATACCAGCATCATGGAAAGGATTTTAATGTGATGATCACAAACCTTAGGATGTTACCTTTAATGTTGGAGCGTGCTGGCACTATAACACCTTGTGAAAGCTTTCCTTCGTTGGTCGTTCTTGTTCTTTTGTTCATGCGCCAATGTCTTCTTTGTTGCACTCCTCTTTCTTACATTTAGTAATGCCATGTTTCGTTCTCTCTTCAATTTATGCTTGGACCATTAGCTCTTCTTATTGTTTCATTCCTGTGAATCATTAGTGGACACACATACCCGAAGGAGTATACAAGTAATGATTGGGGCATTGTTGTGACAAAGCTAAGGGTCAGTTTCTATGCTATAGAAGAATTTATTTGAACATACTACCACATAAACATTCACTATTACTTCTTTTCTAGAGGATTGATTTTATCTTATATTTGATTATCATATATAGGCATTATGAAATAACTCAAACTTATAAAAATAAAGAAATAGTTAATTGAGAGATTGCAAACTAGCGTGTAGAGCGATGAGAGCATGATAGGAGGAAGGTCATGGTTGGATCATCTAAAGGAGTTGGCCTTCCTTCCTCATGCATCAGCTTCTCAATCTAGTGAGGGTGCAGAAAGTTGCATGCTCTCCTCTTGTCAATCTTTCTTGATTTCCGATGATTAATAATTGACAAGAGAATGCAACTGCAACTCGAAATCCTCCACGATGGTCTTTGTCTTCAAGTGGCATGATGGAGATTTGTTCACCTGCTTTCATGGAATGAGTGCTTTAATTGTGGATCATGCTTTGTGGCACTCTTCTTCTTTCTCTTTGGCTATGAATGAGTTGTGTCTCCCTTGTGCAAGATTATTCTGTCTCTCTTCATCTCCAGTATGAGTTCATCTCAGGACTTTCCCATTTTGAATTTTGAAGTTTCTCTGCAGGGGTTAGTCTAACAAAATATACCATTATCTTTACTAGCAGTTTTTAGTTCAATAACCAAACTAGACTCCATGTCTAATTAGATTAAGGAAGGTTGTTTAACCTAAGCACCATGCTTAATTTAAAAGGCAATAGAAGCATGTACACTACTTCTAAACTAACACTTACTAGGGTAGACAAGGGTAGCATGAAAGCATTATAGAGATTTACTCAAACAGTGATGAAAGAGCATGATTGTTGTTTAGCAAATTAAGCATGTCTTAAAGGTAGGGACAACCATAATAATGTAGCAACATGGCAAGAAATGTATTTATGGAAGTCTATCCCCTAAGCTTGAATTTTGCAAAAAATTAAGATTGGATGAATGTAATTCAATGTTGCATAATGATTAGTTGGACATACCTTGAATTTGTTATTCCTTCAATCTTTTTGCTCCAACCTGGAATGGTTAGTGACAAGAATACCCGAAGGAATATTTTCACAATTATAACTCTATGCTCATTTCACAAGGACAACACAGCAGAAAGGTGAATACTCATGTCATGGTCTGAATAGTGCTTGTTTTAGGACACTAAGCTTGTCCTTGGGGAACCTTCAAGATATGAATTGGCAAAGTGGTTTCCCCTCTAGCACTAGTTTATGTGTACTAATCTAAAGATTCAACACAATGAGATCTATAATGTTTATGATAAACATATGTGTCTACAGCCACCCTTTCAAAATATTTAGGAACAAGGAGCATAAGGGGGTTGAAGATCTCGTGTGGCGCAATGTTAGAGAGACTAAGTGAATCCGGAGATTTCTTATACGAGCAAGGACTTGATAGGGTTTTTATAAAGTAGCTTCCTTGTTCATTGAAGTCTCCATCATTTTCAACTTCCAAGGGTGATTCGGTATAAATGTCCTAAATTTCCCTTGTATTGCCTCTCGAGTAGGTCTCATATAAGGACTCACCTACACATTCAATGGAAATAGCACATCGGTTTTTAATGCTCTTTTGCCATTGATGTTGCTCTTCTCGATCCTCTTTATGGTCTTGATGAATCCTATGCTTTAGATGTCTTGGTGGATTTCTAGGATCGCTCAGGAGAAAGAGCATAGGAAGATTCATAGGGATCAAGGATGGGTTTAAAGATGGGTTTGAATTTCATATCTAATGTGGGCATAGAAAGGGAGAAGATAGGAGGGATTCTAGATGGCTTTGCTGTCCTTCTATGGCATCAATTGACATGCCATCCTTGAGTCTTTCTAAATGTCCTTCAAAGGGATTGGATTTGAAAAGCTTCCAAAGAGATCCCTTCTTGAAAAGATTCAAACTATATGTACTAAAAGGTTTCTTATGAAGTGAGAAGTTTATGCTCTGTAACGCCCCAGAGTCCAAACGGCTTAGATCCACTCTGCACGCTGAATGAACCACACCTACCACCATCTCACTTACGCTTTCATCCTCGCTTCGCGTAAAAGGATTAACCCGGGGATGGTGAGATGGACTCTAGAAGCCTTATATGTTGGTCTATCCCACTCTAAACAATCAAGGTGGGACTAAACTCTCTACAATATCTCATAACATTCACATGGGCCACTATGGGCCAAATTCCAAATTGGGCCGGGTGTGACATACACCCCCCCTCAAAGAACCCGACGTCCTCGTCGGGCCCAACATACCCACAATCGGGCCCGTAAGGATGATAATGGTACGTTATGGTTTGGAAAAAGGCTGTGTGTGCCTGAAGATAAGGATATCAGAATGGTAATTCTGCGTGAAGCTCATGAGTCAGCTTATTCCATACATCCGGGGAGTACTATGTGTATTTGGATCTAAAAGAGAAATATTGGTGGTACAGTTTAAAAAGAGATGTTGCTGAGTATGTTGCTTTGTGTGATACTTGTCAAAGAGTGAAAGCGGAACATCAGAGACCTGCAGGATTGTTACAACCTATGCAGATACCCGAGTGGAAATGGGAAGAGGTTGGTATGGATTTTATAGTTGGGTTGCCACGTACTCAAAGAGGATATGATTCAATTTGGGTGATAGTGGATCGTCTGACTAAGGTTGCTCATTTTCTGCCTGTGAAGACTACATATAGCAGTGCAAAGTTGGCAGAATTGTATATGGAAAGAATAGTGAGTCTACATGGAGTACCTAAAAAGATTGTGTCTGATCGAGGTACTCAGTTTACATCTCATTATTGGCAAAAGATACATGAATCATTGGGAACCAAATTAAATTTTAGTACAGCTTATCATCCTCAGACAGATGGTCAAACGGAGAGAATTAATCAGATATTGAAAGATATGTTGAGAGCTTGTGCTTTACAATATGGTACTAGTTGGGATAAGAGTTTGCCTTATGCAGAGTTCTCTTATAACAATAGTTATCAGAAGAGTCTTCAAATGGCACCGTTTGAGGCTCTGTATGGACGAAAATGTAGAACCCCGTTGTTCTGGAATCAGACAGGGGAGAGTCAAGTGTATGGACCTGATGTATTAAAGGATGCTGAAAAGAAAGTGAGAATGATTAGAGATAATCTAAAAATAGCACAGTCCAGACAGAAAAGCTATGCTGATACTCGCAGAAGGGAGTTGACTTTTGAGGTAGGGGATTATGTATATTTGAAAGTATCACCAATGAGGAGTGTGAGAAGGTTCAACATGAAGGGTAAATTGGCACCAAGATATATTGGACCTTTCAAGATTATAGAGAGACGTGGTGAAGTGGCATATCAGTTGGAATTACCTGAAAGTTTGGCAGGTGTACATGATGTGTTCCATGTGTCTCAATTGAAGAAATGTTTACGAGTACCAGAGGAGCAGATTCCATTAGAGGAACTTACTGTTAAGGAGGATCTTACATATGAAGAGTTTCCGGTTAAAATTTTAGAGACTGCGGACAGAGTCACAAGAAGTAGAACAATCAAAATGTGTAAAGTACAATGAAATCGGTACACAGCAGAAGAGGCTACTTGGGAACGAGAAGAGGATCTGAGAAAAACCTACCCGCAACTGTTTGAGTAAGCATCGGTCGAATCTCGGGACGAGATTCATCTTAAGGGGGGTAGAATTGTAACACCCTAAAAATTTGAAAAGAAGAAAAATAGGAAAAACATGATTTTTATATTTATTTTGTGAAGCATGCAAAATTTAGAATAAGAATAATTTTTTTATAAATTTAAAAATAAATATAAGGGTAGAAACATGTTTGTGCACTCATGCTGTTGCATTTGAATTTTTGGTTTGAGTGGTTTGATTCAAATTCAAATTTGATTCCAAAATCATTTGAAAATGCTTTGAAATAATTGAAAAGGAAAAAAGAAAAAAAGAAAATTTCCTTTCTTCTTGCTTTTGGCCCAGCTCAGCCGGCAGCCCATTTCCTCCCGCGCCCGCATACTCCTTCTGGGCCGAGCCCAAGCCGCAGCCGCCGGCCCAACCCGTGCGAGCGCTCGCGTCCCGCACGGCCGCGTTCCTTCCCGCCTGAGCCGCTGACTTGTGGGTCCCACCTGTCAGTGACACTTTCCCCTTTCCTTCTTCTTCCTCCGGCGTTTTCCAAAAATGAACGCCGGCGTTTTCCTTCCTCCACCGATCAAATCCGCGGCTCAATCTCCCTATTTCCTTGTTTCCTCGCGCCTCCGGGCTATAAAAACGGGACCCCTGTGCTATTCCGCATCCAACCCGTCCCTTTCGAGCCGTTTTGGTCGTCTCGTCGAGCCACCGCACGTGCCACCGCCGCCATACCCGCCACCGCAAGCACGCCGCCGTCTTCGTCCATCTCGTGTCCAAGTTTTTGCCTGGGGTGAGTTCGCCTTGCTTCCAGCTACCTCCCGGTGTATTCTTTTCGTCGAATAGTGGCCGGAGCCATGTTTTAGCTTTTTCCAGCGATGGCGCCGCCGTGGAAGCTCGCCGTCGGGCTCGATTCCGGCCGGAGCGCCGCCCGTTTCCCCCGATCCAATCTGGACCGTCCGATCTAAATCCAACGGCTAGAATTAGAAGATACCGGTTCGCTGGTAAAATTATAAAAGAGTCCCTGTGATTTTTAAGTATAGAACCCGCAGTCCTAAAACGTAAAGCTCAGAGTACGTTTTGATCGGTTGAAAACGTATTTTGTCTCGGTAAATGAAAAATACGCTTTCTGATATTTACAGTTTTGCCATTTAGATTGTTTTAGTTGTAGAATTTTCGTTTTAGCTCCGATTTGATCCATTCAAATTTCGTTAGATTCATATTTGCGAGCTCTACATGATGATAGAACTGTACAGTAGGTTTGAGATAATTTATTTTCGAGTTTTTATTAAAGTATTTATTTTTCTATAGGAAATCTTTGGAAATTCATAACTTTGTCGTTTTAGATCCGATTTTCGTGATCTTCGCGTCTGTGTGATCCTAGCAAGTTGTAGATTCATTTTAAAGACTTTTTATTTTATTTTCTTACTGTTGGTGTATTGTTCTAATTATAATCTTGTTTGTTAATGCATGATTGCCTCTGGATGTGTGTTGTTGATAATGGTTGATCGAGTATAGACGGTGAGAAATTCGTTGGAGATCAAGAGCTTTACTACGAGCAAGATCTTCAGGACCAGTTTGAGCAAGGCAAGTATAGCATGGGATTATCCTTGTTGTCCTATTCACCATATGCAATTAATATCATTATGCATTTATTCCTTGTTAAGGATGACTTAGCGATTGATCTTTTACCTTGGTACCCATTATATTGCATTGAGTAGTTTGGCTAGTGCTTAAACAATGATCATGTAATTTGACTAATGGAATATGTAATAAACATTAAAAGATGATTTTATTACTGTTTAAGGGTACTAGAGCATGGGGTTACTTTTGATGCTCTAATTGCTCTCCATAAGGACTCATCTATAAGCGACAATCCGGGATTTACAGTACAACTGTGGGGGCTATATGGCTCTGGCTTTAGTCATATAGAAGGACCTTTTCTAGCTTGTTAGAGGTATTCCTTTATGGCGTAAGAATGGCTTGACGAATCGGGTATAGTGCGGCCTCTGTCCTCATGTGTATAGGCTGCGTGTTATTGTGCCATCAGGAAGGGGGGCTCTACATCTGTTTGCCGAGTGAAATCTAATGACCCTAACTTGTTAGACGAACCTTCGAAAGACTTCATAGTGTTTACCCTGCCTGCTCACCTTGGTAGTGTTTTGGGAGTAATTAACCCGGGCATTTGGGTAACACGACTCACAGTGAAAGTGTACAACCTCTGCAGAGTGTAAAACTGTTATAACAGCCGTGCTCACGGTTACGAGTGGCCTTGGACCCTTATGGAATAGTTGATCATTAATAATGGATATGTTTTTGCTATTCATTAATCATTTCACATGGATCATATGTTTAATGTTTATATTGAGACATTTTGATGCTATTATTATGCTAAAATCATGCTAATTAAAAGCTACATGCTGATAAACCAATGAATATGCCTTTTTGAGCCTCATGAACCCCATGTTACACTTGTTGAGTACGAGATGTACTTACGCTTGTTTATTTCTTTTACTTGGATAAAAATCCCGGATGGGTAACAGATGGAGGTAATAGTGACTACTACGCCTACTTCCCTGAAGATTACTAGTCTTGCTGTCAACCAGTCAATGTACCTGTGACTGGAGCTACCACGAGAGAATTTTATTTATACTTCCGCTACGTTTGTGTTAAGACTATGTGTTTAAATATCGTGATGTAATAACATTTGTGATGATACTTCTGTTATAATTTGTGAACTTATGTGTGATTGATCTCTGGGCGCACATAAGGATATACATTCCATTTGGTCGATAAATGGGTGTGACATGCTCCTCCCAAAATCATTGGAAAGGATTTCCAAGGGTAGAATTACTTCTTCCCTCAAATGATTTTGGAGTACAATTGGTTTGGGATGGATAGCCAAATCGTGGTATTGAAAAGTTCGTAACGTGGCTATGAAAATTTCCTCTTCTAGTTTGGGGGATGATTCCTTCTCTTCCTCTAGGAGTTTATCATGAAGGCTAGTGCAAGGAGTGTGTCTACTAATAAGGACAAACCTTGCTCCACTAACGGATAAAGAAAGGAAAACTCCTCCAAAGGCGATATTATTAAGACCCGTATAAAAATATTGAAGAAGAATAGGGTCTTGTAAGGCTAGGTCTAAACCTAAATTTATAAGATGCTTGAAAGATTCGCTTAGTGTAGCCAAAAGTTTATTATCTCCTTGATTAGAACATAGGACCTTTGGTTCATTACCTTCTTGATTAGAAGATAGGACCTTGAGTTCATTACCTTCTTGATTAGAAGATAGAACCTTGGCTATAGGAAAGGGTTGATTTTGACCTATTGCAACCAAACATGGGTGTAGCTCATAGCTAGATGTGAGAATCATGGGTTCTGGTGGCTCTAAGCTTTGGTTCATGGGTGTAGGATATTGATAGATAGGCATGGAATTTGGGTTATCCATAAGGATAGAAAAGAAAAGGCAAAAGGAAAAGAAAAAAAGATAAAAGTATAATACAAGGTTAAGCAAGACTTGAGGTTAACTCAACTGACGTCTTTCTCCCCGGCAACGGCGCTAGAAATGCTTGTTGATATTTGTTAACGCACACAGAAAAGGATCCACAAGTGCATGGATATCGGTGAGCATTTCACTTAGGAGATATTTCCAGTGTATCGTATTTGTTTATCCGCAAGAAGAAAGCGTGTGATGACTAACCTAAATCTATACTTAACCCCTGGGCCGCACTACAAGGTAGCGAAGATATAAGCGATAAGAGAAGATTATGATGATAGTCTGGTTCCAACCTATGGTAAGCTATGAAACTATTGGTCTATGGGGACATACCGATGGAAAAGAGACACCACAGAGGATGCTTGACCAGGGCACTTAATCCTACCAATCCTTCTAATGGGATGTGGGGAACAAAGGAAGCAACGGGATTGTCACGTCCCGCGCTACTACCACGAATCTGGCCAAACAGGGGATATCTACAAGTATCTCTAGTCTAAGCACCACACTTATGCTACAGATGATCACCCTACCCTCTACCATGGAAGAGAATAAAGTAAACTCGTAAACCATAGAACAATAATAAAAACATACTTACTTAGTATTGGAAGTTGAATTACCGAAGAATCCTAGAACCAAACCTCGAGTTAGGAGACTTGATCCTGCAGGTACAAGCTGGAGAGGAGACACCGACATGCCAGGCTTCCTCCAACTCATCCCTCCACTCTAACTCTCTCAATCTAGAAGAACTCTAATCTCACATGGAGACTACAAAGCTAATCTCTCTTATATGTGCCCTAAGAGAGAGATCTATTCAAGGGACCCCTCCCTGCTAATCCTCACAAAAAATAATGAATTAGGGTTTCAAGGGATGCCACCTCCAGGGGCCAGGGGCCTTGCTTATATAGCCCTCTAGAAAGCACCACAACCCTCGGATCGAACTGACCTTGATCTATGATTATTATTGATCCTCAAAGGTGGTAGAGGCATGATCCAGGAGGTGGAGCCTGATTGGCTCTGTAGGTGGGGTGCCTGCCCCACCCTTGGGCGGCCACCCGGCTTCCGAGCCAGATTCACCTCCCGTTTGGTCCAGAGCCTTCTCGTACCTTCTAGATTACAGAAAAGTTGTGCGTATCCCTTTTGTCTCTCTGTAAATCTAACATGTGGGCCTTCCATAGTTCTTTTCAGCTGACCCCCTGCAAAAACAGACATTCACCAAAACTCATAGAATTATGTCAATAAACCCCCTATATCTAAGTGGTAATTATTGTTTAGTCCTTTTTCATGCTATGTTGACGGTTAAAAAATGATACTTATCTACCGTCAACACTCACCAGGTTCATGGCTGTGCCGCACTACTCTTACTTGGTGCTCAAAATGCCTACCGAGTAGGGAGTCCTTACTCTCAGAGGCAATGTTTACACTACCTATATCTATGAAGAGGAAAGCTTTAAGGTAGCAGAGGCCACCGACCTCTCAATCCGCATGGAGCAAACCCTGGTCGACGCCTCCAAGATTCCCACCGGTCAACTGGAGATCCCAGAGCACCAAGCACCATGGAAGCACATCAAGTCCAACGAGCACAAGGAGATCCAGCTGGTCAATGATGATCCCAGCAAGATGGCCCTTGTCAGGGCCAACCTAGATCCTAAATAGCGCTCATCGGTTTTGAAAGGTCCAAATAGGCTAGAGGGGGGGTGAATAGCCTAATTAAAACTTCTACAAGAATTACTTAACCACAAGTGTTAGTACAAAAGGTGGTGAAGCAAAATACACTAGCTCTAACTAATTAAGCAAGCCACCTACACAAGTTTAGTACAAGGCTATCCACTAAACACAACAACAACTACAAGCTAGATAGAAGGAGTAACACGAGAGAAGAGCTTTGAGAGATTATACCATCATGTAGAGATGAGAAGAACCAACCATCAATCACACAAGAGAAATCCCCGAGAAGAGAACGACACTAGAATTTATCCCAAGGTTCACTTGCTTCCTGGAAAGCTACTCCCCGTTGTGGCGATACACCCACTTGTCAGTTCGCGAGCTAATCAACTATCAAGAGTCGAGCCCTCGGCGGGCGCCGCACAACCGCACACAAGATGGGGATCCTCCAAGCCACGAGCTCCACTAGAGTATCCAATTCGCGAACTCCCGCAGGGAAGGATCAAGAACCCCTTACAACACTTGGTGAGGGCTCTAACAATCTCCAATTGTGAGCTCAATCAACTCCGCTGCTCCAAGCCGTCTACCGCGTCGGGAAATATGGAAGAGTAACAAGAAATCCGCAGCAACTCGAAGAACAAGTGCCTCTAGAATGCAACTCTCAAGTAATGCACTTGAATCTCACCCAATCTCACTCAAGATGTGCAACCAAGCAAAGAGATGAGTGGAGGGGTTGTTCTCTAGCTCAAAGGATGTCTCAAGGTCAGCAAGAATGGGAGAGATCCCCCAAAATCCTGGCCATCTTCTATTTATAGCGTAGGGGTACGCAGCTAGCCATTACAAAACGTCGCAGTGAAAAACGTGATGACCGGACGCACCAGTCAGGGTGACCAGACACGTCCGGTCACTACAGGATAAATAGTAACAGTGTACGTCAGAGAGAGTTGTTGCCGTGACTGAACGCGCTTCATCGTTTGACTGGACGCGCTGCACCCGGCGTCCAGTCAGAGTCCAGAGAGCTCCCATCGCGACCGGACGCGTCTGATCACATGTGACCGGACGCGCCGCGCGTCCGATCAGCTCTTCGTCAAGCACTGCTCCTCTGGGTGCCCAACCGGACGCTCTAGTTCCGTGAGGGACCGGACGCGCCAGTTGCAAACCCTAGTGCCCGCGCCGCATTGAACTGGCCGGACGCGTCCGGTCAAACCAGGACCACGTTCGGTACAACGTCCGGTTGGAGTTTTTCAGAGAGAAACACTCCAGACTTCCGCCACCTTTTCTTGCCTCCAGCGCAATGGGAAATAGGCATTTCATTTCCTCAAAAACACTCCGGACCCCAAACCTCTCACCACCGCTGAAACTCCACCGCCTTCGCAAAAGTGCTAACACCACCATGTGTATATTATCATATGCATGTGTGTTAGCATTTTCACAATCATTTTTCAAGGCGTTATGTTAGCTCTCTACTAGACCTAATGCATAAGCTCAAGACATTGATCTAGTGGCACTTGATTCCCGAGCTAACCATGATTGCCCCTCTTGATAGTCGGCTATGTATCCTAAACCCGGTCAATCACTTCTCTACTCATCTTAGACCGGCAAAAGAAAAACCATATGGTTATACCTTTGCCTTGCGCTCTTAGATCCTTCTCCTTCACTTGATCATCATGTCCATCATTTTATGTGCCTTCCTTCATGATCTTGCTCATCATTTCATGCACCAAATCATGTGGTCTTGTGGCCATCTCTCCATGCCATTTCCACCTCCATCACATGTTGCTTATGCCTAGCTTAATCACACTTGATCACATAGCATTAGCAACTTTGGTGTCATTAATTACCAAAACCAAACTTGGGCTTTCAATCTCCCCCTTTTTGGTAATTGATGACAACCACCACAAAGATATGAAATGAAATCAATTTTCAATTTTGATAGTATTAGCTCCCCCTACATATGTGCTTCCATGAGTTTGGTTCAATTGTGCACATATGTATGAATTTGAATTTTGGGAGAGTTACTACTATCAAATTGATGCTAAGGTATATAGAATGGACCTTTAAAGCGTGATACCAATCGGAGTTGCCTTTATATACCATCCTTAGCATGGATGTATCTAGACACCACTTGTAATACATCATTTGTAAAGATCACAAACACTAAAATACCTCATGAGATCAACATTATAAGCAAAGGTCTCTAGATACCACTTGTAAAGCTACTCTCAACAATTCATCATTCAAGATCTATTTCTAGCATTCACCACACAAGCATGAATATCGAATTTAAATTTGCAATGCAACACATCATCATGTTAATGCACATACAAATGTAACAAAGTGTTCATGAGCTTGCTCTCCCTACTTGTGTGCTCAATTTTAATTGATCCCTTTCCAATGTCATATCTTTGCTTTCTCTCCCCCTTACTATATCTTTCTCCCCCATTGCAACTTAACTTTTTTTTTTATCTTTGTGACTTTTCTCTCCCCCTTTGTCAACAATCACCAAAAAGGTGCCAATTTTAGTGAGAGTTAAGTCAATCAATATGAGGGAGTCCAAATTATGGTTCAATCTAGATCACTTGCCTAGAATATGTAATTTGGTTTGATCCAAGGACAAGCTTCTTCACACCTCATAAAGTATAAGGGTTATCTTGACCATGTTGAATTACACATCATGAGCTCATTTTCTAGATTCAACACTAGGTTTGCAAGCCCACAAACATGTCATATGCTACCACTAGATCAATCAAACATAGAAGCAATAGTGGTACCATATATACATCAAAATCATTTGATTTTCATGAATGAGCCTATTTGTCATGAAAATATGTCTATATGTTCTAAACATGTCCTTAGCAAAGTATGAATGATATGCCAAATAACTTTACCTTGCATTGTCGAAGGGGAGGCATGCCATATAAGAATGTGGGGGTGCACTCATTTCAAGTTGGAGAAGTCAAGTATCTTCAATTCATTCTTCAACCTGTAAAATCTTTTCTCATCAAGTGGCTTTGTGAATATGTCGGCTAATTGATCTTCGGTGCCAATGCTTTCAATGCTAATATCACACTTTTGTTGATGGTCTCTTATGAAGTGATGCCTTATGTCAATGTGCTTGGTTCTTGAATGTTGAATCGGATTTTGAGTCATCTTGATTGCACTCTCATTATCACAAAACAAAGGCACATTCTTGAATTTGATTCCAAAGTCACTCAAAGTTGCCTTCATCCAAAGCAATTGTGCACAACAACTACCGGCACTAATATATTCGGCCTTGGCGGTAGATAGTACAACACTATTTTATTTCTTTGATGACCATGAAACAAGATACCTTCCAAGCAATTGACAAGTGCCACTTGTGCTCATTCTATCAATCTTGCAACCACCATAATCGGAATTTGAATATCCAATTAACTCAAAGTTTGATCCCATGGGATACCATAGTCCAACATCATGAGTGCCCTTAAGATATCTCAATATTCTCTTGGTTGCTTTCAAGTGACTTTCTCTAGGTGAAGCTTGATATCTTGCACACTTGCACACACTAAACATCATATCCGGCCTAGAAGCGGTGACATAGAGTAAACTTCCAATTATAGACCGGTATTGCTTTTGATCTACCATGTTTCCACTAGCATCAACACCCAATTGATCATTTGTGCCTATTGGTGTACTCATTTGCTTAGCATCTTGCAATCCAAACTTCTTGATCATGTCCTTGATGTACTTGCCATGACTTACAAAAGTGTCATTCTTCATTTGCTTGATTTGAAGTCCAAGGAAGTAACTAAGCTCTCCAATCATGGACATTTCAAACTCGTTTGCCATCATTTAGTGCCATTCTTCATTTACTAGCAACTCTCTACTAGAACTAATGCATAAGCTCAAGACATTGATCTAGTGGCACTTGATTCCTGAGCTAACCGTGATTGCCCCTCTTGATAGTCGGCTATGTATCCTAAACCCGGTCAATCACTTCTCTACTCATCTTAGACCGGCAAAAGGAAAACCCTATGGTTATACCTTTGCCTTGCGCTCTTAGATCCTTCTCCTTCACTTGATCATTGTGTCCATCATTTTATGTGCATTCCTTCATGATCTTACTCATCATTTCATGCACCAAATCATGTGGTCTTGCGGCCATCTCTCCATGCCATTTCCACCTCCATCACATGTTGCTTATGCCTAGCTTAATCACACTTGATCACATAGCATTAGCAACTTTGGTGTCATTAATTACCAAAACCAAACTTGGGCTTTCAAGGTTTCTGAGGGACAACGTAAGCGTGTTTGCATGGAAACCCGCTGACATGCCCGATGTTCCTTGGCACCTGATCGAGCACTGCTTGAATGTCTCGAAGACCGCAAGACCTATCAAGCAAAAGTTATGACGGTTTGCTCATGTCAAAAAGGAGGCTATTTGGGCTAAAGTTACCCGGCTTTTAGCAGCTGGATTTATTAAAGAAGTGTATCATCCGGACTGGTTAGCCAATCCGGTCCTTGTACATAAAAAGAATAATAAAGAAGAATGTGCATTGATTATACTGATCTCAACAAACACTGTCCTAAAGACCCCTTCAGCTTACCTCGCATAGATGAAGGCGCTGATTCCACATCCAGTTGCAAGCTACTGTCCTTTCTCGATTGCTACTCTGGTTATCACCAGATCGCTCTCAACAAGGACGATCAGATCAAGACGTCCTTCATTACACCATTCGGCGTCTACTGCTACATGACTATGTCATTCGGGCTTAAGAACGCAGGGGCCACATACCAGCGTGCTATCCAGCAATGGTAAGGATGGTGTAAATTTGCAACTCTGATTGGTATCACGCTTTAAAGGTCCATTCTTTACACCTTAGCATCATTTTGGTAGAATTGCTCTCCCACCATTTTTATCCATGCAAATGTGCAAAGCCTTCCAATCCAAACTCTATGCACATATATAGGGGGAGCTAATGCTGCCAAAATTGAATTTGTGATGATTGTCCATTTCCTATTCATGATCTAAAAAGCTTGGACAAGCATGGCAAATTCAAAACTTTTATTACAAAATAATCTTTGTGAGGGTTGTCATCAATTACCAAAAAGGGGGAGATTGAAAGCTCCATGTTTGGTTTTGGATAATTAATGACAACCTAGGACTAACCTTTGTGCTAAGTGGTTGAATTAGACAAGGTGGTCCTATCCAAGTGATGGAGCTAGATGATGCATCATGATGGATGGTGATGGTCCAAAAGATGATCAAGTGCTCATGCTTGGAAAAGAGAAAGAGAAAAACAAAAATGGGCTCAAGGCAAAGGTATAAAACCATAGAGCCATTTTTGTTTGACACTCAAGACACCATAGAGGGTGTGAGTGATTTAGGTTTGATAACCGTACTATTAAGAGGGGAAAACTTTAATTGCTTTACTCATCTAGTGCCACTAAGTTGAGTTTCATTTTGCATGTGCATTGGGGCTTAGTGACTTTGTGTGATGGTTGAAAATTTCCTAGAAATGCCTCGGAGAAATGCCATTTTTTCACTAAGTCTTGTTTGGCTTTGTTGAAGTGAGATAGCTTTTAAAAGGCTAAAATTAGAGAAGAATAGAGAAATTGTTGTTGCTTCTCCTGCTGGCATGTCAACCAGAGCAAAACTGAGAGAGGCTGTGCTGCTTCTTGCTTGCTTGCTTATGTTTGAAAGACGTCGGTGCTAGGCTCCATTTATTCTTCCTGCTATTTTTAGCCGAGCAGGCATGCTTTTCCTGTTGACTCCGTGAAAGGCCGAGCAAGCTTCGTGGGTTACTTCGTGCATGCTTAAAGCTTGTGGGGCCCGCGGCTGTTGGTTTTTTTGGCCTGCAATGTAGGACGAGTAGGCATTGGAAGCTGCTTGATGTTCCTGCAGCGCACCGCTGGCTTGCTCGCTGCTTTGTCACTGCTGCTCGCGTAGCTGCCGCTGCCGCGCGTGCGCGCGCTTTGCTGGGCCAGGCGCCGCTGCTGGGCCGGACGCACTCGCTGGGCCGCTGGCGCCCGCACTGCTGGCTGCTGCTGCGCTGGGCGGCTACTGCTACGCGCTGCTGCATTGCTGCTTGTTGGGCTGAGGCACCCGCACCGAGCTGGGCCGCCTACTCGCTGTCCTACTTGCTGGAGTGCTGCTTGGTCCTTGCTGGACCGCTGTCGATGCTACTTTACTAGCTGGCCCAGGTGCTAGCCGTCGTCGCTGTTTGCTCTATTGAAGCCGACGTCGCTGTCTATTCGAGGCAGAGAACGACTCCTTCACATTCCACCCGTTGCGAGTGAAGCAGAGGAGCTCGTGGGGAGCGGCGACCACGGCAGGAGGTGGTCAGTAGCCGTTGGGGCCTAGCTGACCTGTCCTGTAGGAAGATAAGGCCGAGCAGCAGTACTCCCATTTTCTTTTCTGGTGGTCAGTTTCATTGAGATAGCTCCTCCTCTCTTGTTCTCCCCATTGCAAACCCTAGAACAAGAAGCTCTCATTTTTCCTCTCTCAATCCTTGATTTGTGCTTCAATCAAGTGTTGATTTGAGAGCTCCAAGAGGATTCCCTCCCTCTCCTCTCCATTCCCATGGTTGGTGCTTACTATTGAGAGGAGTTGGGGAAACCCTAGTGCATGCATTTGTGATTCAATTTGGTGGCACTAGGTGGTGATTGCAATTGTGGTATTCTTGTTACTCTTGGTGATTGCCGTCACCTGGACGGTTGGTGATTGATTGATTGGTGAGGGGATTTGGTGATTGTGTCCGCCCCCAATCAAGGTGAATTTGTGAGGGGTTGTTGTGGTTCCCCAGCGGAGTGCCTAATTCCAACTCTATTGGATTGCTCGTGTCGTTGAGTTACCGCACTTGTGTGTGGGTTCTTGCGGTGCCTTGCGGGGCGTGGATTGAGGGCCTCTACCGAGGAACCACCAAGGTGTTGGTCGACACAGTGGGGACTAGCTTGCCGGCAAGCAAGTGAACCTCGGGAGAAAAATCAATTGTGTCATCTCTTGTCTTCCAGTGCATTGGATTGATTGATATATATATTGTTGGGATTATTTATTTGGTGATTGGCAACATCCTCTACTCTTCACCGTTGGTATAAAAGTCAATTTCCCCTCTCTTTCATACTTACAATATATCTTGTGGTAGAGTAGCAAGTAGAGTAACTTAGAGTAATTTATTTATCTTGCTATCTCTCTAATTAGTTAGAGTAGAGACATAGAATTTGTATGCCATAGAGACTATATTATTAGAATTGCAATAGGTGGCTTGCCTAACAATTATAGCTAGAGTAAAACCGCTTTATCGCCATTTGTGTTACTAATATTTTGCTCCAGTGATCTTGTAGAATTTTTATTAGGCTATTCACCCCCCTCTAGCCATACTAGGACCTTTCAAGTGGTACTGGAGCTAGGTCACCGTTTAATTAAGGCTTAATACCTTCGGTGTTGAATTATGGCTCAAATTGTGTTCTATCATGTTGGGGGCAAACCACCTTTCTTTGATGGTATTAGTTCTTTTGACTATTGAAAAAGAAAGATGACAATGTATCTTGGTTCTATTCATGAGAAGGTTTGGGAAGTCACCGAACATGACTATGCTATTCTTGATCCCGATAACCTCACTCCCAATGATAGAGATAATAGAACATGCAATCGGATGGCTCTTAATACTATCTACAATGGCATTGACTCAAATGTGTTTGAGGGCATCAAGGATTTGGAGTTTGCTAGTGAGGTGTGGACAAGGTTGAGTGAGACCTATGAGGGCACTAAGGTTGTGAAGAGTGCCAAGCTATATGGGCTCAAGAGTGAGTTTGAGAACTTCAAGATGAAGGAAGATGAAACAATCTTGGAGATGTTTCATAGATTCCAAGTCATTGTAAATGATCTTAAAAGCTTAGGGCATAAGACTCAAGATCAAGATTTTTGCCACAAGTTCTTATTGAGCTTACCTAGAAGATTTAAGATGTTGATCATGATATTACAAAGAGATGGGCTTGATACAAAGAAGCCTAATGATTTGCTTGGAGAAGTCTTGACCTATGACAAGTATGATTAAGATGTCGATGAGAAGGAGAAGGAGGAAGAAAATAAGAAGAAGACCATGGCATTCTAGGCCACCTCCTCCAAGAGTAAGGGCAAAGCAAAAGTCCAAGAAGATAGCGACAATGAAGAAGATGAGGACTTAGAGATTGATGATGAAGCACTAGCTCTAGTTGTTAAGAAAATTGGCAAGATGTTCATTAAGAGAAGAGGCTTTAGAAAGCAAAGCGACAACTTCAAGAGCAAAGAGCAACCAAGGCTATGTTTTAATTGTGATAGTCCAGATCATCTTCAAGCGGAATGCCCATATGAGAAGAAGAAAAATAAGAAGAACAAGTTTGAGAAGAAGAAAAGAGAGGCCAAGATGACATTCAAGAAAGGCAAAGATGGTTCCTATGTGGTCACTTGGGATAGTGATGATGAGGATGATGATGAGCATGAGACATCAAACAAAACACTTGCTTCTATTGCTATCAACAAGAGGTCTTCACTATTTGATTCATCCTCTTCATGCTTCATGGCCAAGGATACTAAGGTACTTGATGATGATAGTAGTGATAGTGAAGTTGAATATGCTCATGATAGTGATGATGATGATGATGTTGAACCAACTAAAGATCAACTTTATGATATGCTACAACAAACTAAAGACATTGCTATAGCCAAGAGCAAAGAGTGTAAGGGATTGATCAAGAAGGTGCAAACCCTTGAGAAAGCCCTTTGTGAGCTTAAAGCCTCTCATGAGTGTCTAGTGGAAGACCATGAGGAACTTGGCAAGACTTATTCCAAGCTTGAAAAAGCTCACTCCTTGCTACTTGAGCAACATGAAAGTGAAAAGGTTATTGTATCATGTGATGTTGGCTTATCTTGTGATATTCTTAATGAATCCTTTTATCAACCTATCATCATGTCAAATGCTAACCCTTCTTGTAGCTCTTCATCCACCACCACCAACTCTACCTCTACTAGTAGTGATGGTTTCACTTGTGATGCCTCACTAATGGTTGAGAATGAGACTCTCAAGAGAGAGGTGGGTGAGCTCACTCATGCCCTAGGCAAGGCCTATGGGGGTGAGGCCCGCTTGCTAAAATGCTTGGGTAGCCAAAGATTCTCTTAACAAAGAGGGATTGGGCTATACTCCCAAGAAAGGCAGGCGACCTTTGCTACTCCAAAGCCTAGCTTTGTGAAGTGCAATGGTTGGTTTTGCAAAAGATGCAAGCAAGTTGGGCACCTTGAGCATAATTGCACCAAAAAGAATAATAGCAAGAAATTTGTTAATGCTATACCATTTTATTCTTGCTATGTGCTTACCAAGGGTGTGAAGGGTGTGCATGCTAAGTTTATTGGTACACCAATTGTGGGCTCAGAGAAGAAGGCTATTTGGGTATCAAAGAGCTTAGTCACTAACCTACAAGGACCCAAGCAAGTGTGGGTACCTAAGCTTCATTGATTTACTTGTAGGTCAATTCCAAAGCCAGAGGAAGGCATTGGATTATTGATAGTGGGTGCACTCAACACATGACCGGCACATTAAGAATGTTTGACTCAATCAATGACAATCATAGTGGTGTTGATTCTATTACTTTTGGCAATAACAAGAAAGGCAAGGTTATTAGACTTGGCAAGATTGCAATATCAAATGACATGAGCATCTCAAATGTATTGCTAGTTGAAAGCTTGGACTTCAATCTCTTATCAGTGGCACAAATATGTGATCTAGGCTTCAAGTGCATATTTGGTGTCAATTATGTGGAGGTTATTAGTGTGGATGGTTCAAACTTGGCGTTCAAAGGATTTAGACGTGATAATCTCTACCTAGTTGATTTTAATGCTAGTGAAACATCTTTGACAACTTGCTTGATATCTAAGTCTAGCATGGGTTGGTTATGGCATAGAAGGCTTGGTCATGTTGGAATGAAACAATTGAAGAAGCTTTTGAGACTTGATCTTGTCAATGGCTTGAAAGATGTTGAGTTTAAAAAGGATAAACTTTGTAGTGCATGTCAAGCCGAAAAGCAAGTTGGAAGCTCTCATCCAAAGAAGAGTACAATGAGCACATGCAATGCATTTGAGTTGTTGCACATGGATCTATTTGGACCAACAACATACACTAGCATTAGAGGCAATAAGTATGGATTTGTCATAGTTGATGACTTCACAAGATTCACTTGGGTGTTCTTTCTTAGTGACAAGAGTGAAGTGTTTGATACATTCAAGACCTTTGTCAAGAGAGTTCACAATGAGTTTGAAATTAGAATCAAGAAAGTGAGAAGTGAAAATGGAAGTGAATTCAAGAATACAACAATTGAAGATCTTTGTGATGACTATGGCATTGGACATCAATTCTCGGCCAAGTACACTCCACAATCAAATGGCCTAGTAGAGAGGAAGAATAGAACATTGCTTGATATGGCTAGATCAATGCTTAGTGAGTACAATGTGAGTCAATCATTTTGGGATGAAGCAATCAACACGTCTTGCTACTACATCAATAGGCTCTATTGTCATCTTTTGCTTGAAAAGACTCTATATGAGCTATTACATGGAAGAAAGCCCAACATTGCATATTTTAGAGTGTTTGGTTGCAAATGCTACATCTTGAAGAAGGGCTCTAGATTGGGAAAATTCAACAAGAGATGTGATGAAGGGTTCCTACTTGGATATTCAACTACAAGCAAATCATATAGAGTATGGAACAACTCTAGTGGCATTCTTGAGGAAGTTCATGATGTACAATTTGATGAAACCAATGGGTCACAAGATGAAGAAGAAAATATAAATGATGTTGGTGGACCTAGGTTGGTGGAAGCAATGAAGAATATGGACATTGGGGACATTAGAGCGAAGCAAGTGATTGACATACAAGATGATAAAGATCAAGTGCTCACCTCTCCAATGAAGCAAGCTAGTGGCTCTCATTTGCAAGATCATAGTGCTAGTTCATCTCATGAAGACAAATCAAATGACCAACCAAGCTCAAGTAATCAACTTCAAGTGCTTCAACCTACTCATATTGCAAGAGATCATCCAATGGATATGATTATTGGTGACATAAGAAGTGGTGTGCAAACAAGATCAAGATTGGTCAACTTTTGTGAGCATTTCTCATTTTTCTCAACCATTGAACCAACCAAGATTGATGTAGCTTTGAAAGATGCGGATTGGGTTAATGCTATGCATGAAGAGCTCAATAATTTCACTAGAAATAAAGTTTGGAAATTGGTAGAAAGGCCAAAAGACCACAATGTGATTGGAACCAAATGGGTGTTTAAAAACAAGTAAGATGAAGATGGCATCGTGGTGAGAAACAAAGTAAGACTAGTTGCTCAAGGTTACTCTCAAATAGAGGGTCTTGATTTTGGTGAAACATATGCACCGGTTGCAAGATTGGAGGCAATTAGAATCTTATTAGCCTATGCTTGTGCCCACAACATCAAGTTATATCAAATGGATGTGGAGAGTGCATTTCTCAATGGCTATATTAATGAGCTTGTGTATGTTGAACAACCTCCCGGTTTTGAAGATGACAAGAAGCCCGACCATGTGTACAAGTTGAAGAAGGCATTATATGGTTTGAAGCAAGCACCTAGGGCATGGTGTGAGAGGTTAAGGGATTTCTTACTCTCTAAGGGGTTCAAAATGGGCAAGGTTGATACTACTCTCTTCACTAAGAAGATTGATAATGACTTGTTTGTGTTGCAAATATATGTGGATGATATCATATTTGGGTCAACCAACCAAGCATATTGTGAAGAGTTTGGAGAAATGATGGCAAAAGAGTTTGAGATGTCCATGATTGGTGAACTTAGTTACTTTCTTGGTCTTCAAATCAAACAATTGAAGAATGGCACTTTTATGAGTCAAGGAAAGTACATAAGGGACATGTTAAAGAAGTTTGGAATGCAAGATGCAAAGCCAATTGCTACTCCTATGGGCACAAATGGTATTCTTGATAGTGATACTAGTGGCAATATGGTGGATCAAAAATTATATCGGTCTATGATTGGAAGCCTACTCTATGTGACCGCATCAAGGCCGGATGTCATATTTAGTGTATGCATGTGTGCAAGATATCAAGCCTCACCTAGAGAGAGTCATCTCATAGCAACCAAGAGAATATTGAGGTACTTGAAACATATAAAAGATGTTGGACTATGGTATCCCAAGGGGTCAAACTTTGAGTTGATAGGTTATTCGGACTCTGATTATGGAGGATGCAAAATAAATAGAAAGAGCACTAGTGGCACATGTCAATTACTTGGAAGATCACTTGTGTCATGGTCATCTAAGAAGTAAAATACTGTGGCACTCTCCACCGCCGAAGCCGAATATGTAAGTGCCGGTAGTTGTTGTGCTCAATTACTATGGATAAAATCAACCTTGAAGGACTTTGGCTTCAACTTCAAGAAAATGCCTTTGTTATGTGATAATGAAAGTGCAATCAAGATGACAAATAACCTGGTTCAACATACAAGAACAAAGCATATTGACATTAGGCACCATTTCATAAGAGATCATCAACAAAATGGTGACATTTCTATTGAGAGTGCGTACCGATGATCAATTTGCCGATATATTCACCAAGCCACTTGATGAGAATAGGTTTTTTGCAAGCTCAAAAATGAATTGAACATTCTTGATTTCTCAAACATGAGTTGAATGTACCTCATATATATGACATGCCTCTCCTTCGACAAAGCCAAGGTGAAATTGTATTGACATGTCATTCATGATTTATTATGGCTTGTTCGTGCATATAGACATAAAAGTTGCATTTTGGAGCATTCATGATAAATCAAATGTATTTGATGTATATATGGCACCACTATTGTTTCTATGCTTGTTTTAATCTAGTGGTGGCATATGACATGTTTGTGGGCTTGCAATCCTAGTATTGAATCTAGAAAATTTGCTATAAGTGTTTAATTCAACATAGGCAAGATAACCCTTTCTTGAGGTGTGAAGAAGCTTGTCTTTGGCTCAAACCGAATTAAATATCTTTGGCAAGTGTTCTAGGTTGAAGCAAATTTGTAAAATTTGATCCTAATTCATCCCATCAAAAGAACTCATGTAACTTACTCTCCACAACTTGACCATACCTTCTTAGAAATAGATGACAAAGGGGGAGAGATAAGTCACAAAGATATTGTTGGGGAGAGATATGAGAAAGGAAAGGGATCAATAAAAATTTTGAAGCACACAAGTAGAGGGAGCAAGCTCATAAACAATCTGTTGAATTTATTTGTGCATTAACATAAGACTTGCTCATTGCATATGTATTTAAATTCCATAATCATGCTTGTGTGGTGTATGCTATAATTAGAACTTGTATGATGACATGAAATACTAGCATGCATAGGTGGTAACTAGACTTTTATGCTTTCAAGTGATTCAAGTGCTCTCTTTACTTATAATGTTGATCTCACGGGGTACTTGAGTTTTGTTGAATGTCTAGTTACTCATGATGCTAAGGATGGTGTAAATTTTCAACTCCAATTGGTATCACGCTTTAAAGGTCCATTCTTTACACCTTAGCATCATTTTGGTGAAATTGCTCTCCCACCATTTTTATCCATGCAAATGTGCAAAGCCTTCCAATCCAAACTCTATGCACATATGTAGGGGGAGCTAATGCTACCAAAATTGAATTTGTGATGATTGCCCATTTCCTATTCATGATCTAAAAAGCTTGGACAAGCATGGCAAATTCAAAACTTTTATTACAAAATAATCTTTGTGAGGGTTGTCATCAATTACCAAAAAGGGGGAGATTGAAAGCTCCATGTTTGGTTTTGGATAATTAATGACAACCTAGGACTAACCTTTGTGCTAAGTGGTTGAATTAGACAAGGTGGTCCTATCCAAGTGATGGAGCTAGATGATGCATCATGATGGATGGTGATGGTCCAAAAGATGATCAAGTGCTCATGCTTGGAAAAGAGAAAGAGAAAAACAAAAATGGGCTCAAGGCAAAGGTATAAAACCATAGAGCCATTTTTGTTTGACACTCAAGACACCATAGAGGGTGTGAGTGATTTAGGTTTGATAATCATACTATTAAGAGGGGAAAACTTTAATTGCTTCACTCATCTAGTGCCACTAAGTTGAGTTTCATTTTGCATGTGCATTGGGGCTTAGTGACTTGGTGAGATGGTTGAAAATTTCCTAGAAATGCCTCGGAGAAATGCCATTTTTTTCACTAAGTCTTGTTTGGCTTTGTTGAAGTGAGATAGCTTTTAAAAGGCTAAAATTAGAGAAGAATAGAGAAATTGTTGTTGCTTCTCCTGCTGGCATGTCAACCAGAGCAAAACTGAGAGAGGCTGTGCTGCTTCTTGCTTGCTTGCTTGTGTTTGAAAGACGTCGGTGCTAGGC
Organism: Saccharum hybrid cultivar R570; assembly: GCA_038087645.1. Classification (NCBI taxonomy): domain Eukaryota; kingdom Viridiplantae; phylum Streptophyta; class Magnoliopsida; order Poales; family Poaceae; genus Saccharum; species Saccharum hybrid cultivar. The sequence goes on from JAQSUU010000170.1 coordinate 309,127, forward strand.
TCCATTTATTCTTCCTGCTATTTTTAGCCGAGCAGGCATGCTTTTCCTGTTGACTCCGTGAAAGGCCGAGCAAGCTTAGTGGGTTACTTCGTGCATGCTTACTGTAACAGAACCATCCAAATTATAAGAGCACAAGTACAAAAACAATCACTGAAGTGATCAAATTCTCGCACTTGAGCCCATATAACTCCGATAGTCCAATGAAATCACGAGGTATTTCAAACCAACCAACATATCAGCCAAGATCGTAGTGATTCAACATAACAAGTCATATGTTACAACTATTTCACAAGTAATTGAATATACATCGGAGTTCAACATAGTTATTACAACCTAGGTTCAAAAGTAGTGGAAGCAAAGTAATTTGAAACTAACAACACCTTTATTTCAAATACATGCCAGTACTAAGGTCGACTTCCAACAAAAGCATTAGAGAGAAGATAACTTAGAAGGATCATGCCTGTGATCACACTCCGCCTCTACGGCAGGAGCCAACCAACTCTTGCAGTCACCAAGATACCTCACGACCTGCAATAAGTGGGGATAAAACCCTGAGTACGAGAAGGTACTCAGCTAGACTTACCCGTCAGAAACTAGAAATAAAGTGACACCAAGGATCATGCAAGGCTGATATAAAGTGGGCTAGCTTGACAACATTTTGCATAAAAGCTTAATATGGATAAGTAATCATTAATGCTTAAGCATCAAGTTAATTATTATTAACCTGTCATCTATATTAGAACCTGTACTAGAGCACTCACTTTATTAGGAGCAAACAATATTAACCATAGCAGGTATAAATTGAGGCAACCTTTCCATCGTTATCCAATTAACCATCCATTTAATTTAATGGAATCTACGTTGCCATTGCTCAAGTCAAGTGCTCACTAACCGGGAGCGACGACGATTCGAATCGAATTCCTATCCAGCTGGAGGGGTATTTCTAACACTCACCGAGTCACGCCTGGCGAGGGCTGCTCAGGTCACCTTTCGTACAGTTCAGGAATCGTGGGTCCGAATGATGTCGCGTCCCCAAGGGCGACACTCTGCCAGGTGATAGGGACTCTAACCCCCCTTGGTCTCACGCCAATGTCCCCAAGCACATCCTTTCTCTCCTCCAAGATGTAACCTACCATTCGATTCCCGGCCTGAACCATATTACTCGACTTCGCGGTCGGAATGACTTATCCGGCCAACTAAGTGTTAGACTGCGTTCAACATGACTCAAGGACGTATAGCAAATCGGTCCTTAAACGACTCAGACGGGGATAGATCCACACCCAAGACCTCCATGCCTTGTTGCTTCACTATCGTCATCCCGCCCGGTCTCATTTCATTTTATTAACACATGGTTCCATTCCACGATAGCAATATAGCCAACCGTGCCATATATGAATATCCCTACATCTCGCAGGTGATAGGAAATCACCTGACTTCTATAGCTTAAAGCAGGGCTAAGCATCTACTCGATCCTAGTCTATGTAGGATTCAGGGATTCATATATCTGGACAAGGAATGATATAATGCAGCAAGGTTTTCAACCAACTCCTACCACTTAATGCAACAATACTTATAACATATATATAATTAATTGCTTTGAAGGTAGGAGGCTTATAATGCTCCGGGGCTTGCCTGAGATCCGACACAACTCATGTTTGTCAGAAGAAGCTCGCTTGGCGAGCGTTCCATCAATCTATCACTTGTCCGGTCCTTCTATCTTCGGGATAGGTCCACCAACACCATCTTCTGGTTAGCTCCACATCACGTCCTTCACGTGGTGCATCTAGTGTACCTAAATGAGATGCAAGATGCAAGTGTATGAATATATGGGAATGCAATAGATGATGCATCACACACTAATCAAGGCAAGTACAAGGTTACGCTAAATACACATAAGCACTTCACATCGCTCAAATAAACATCACACCACCTATTATGCTAAGATAGCAAGCGAAGCAATACCAAACATAACTTAAGATTTACAAAGCGTCAGGTGTACTAACTTCATCACCAAGGGCATGAATCACACTTATCAACATGCAAAGCAAGTCAAGATGAAGCAACAACGATAACTGGAATATGTCAATTTATGGACTTGCAAACAGTAGCTTCATAAATCAATCATATCTGGAGTTCCATAAGTCCAAATGACTTGCAAGAAGCCATTCTAGAAAGCTTAGGAAATTATCTACATTTCATTTATAATCATCACAGCATGATTCCAAAGTTTCACATGTCGAATTTACACAAACACAGAAACTGGTCTAGCAAGACAGAGAGCAAGCAATTCTGTAACCTAACTTTCAATAGCTATAACTCCTAAACCACATGGCCAAATGCCACCAAATTTTAACAGCAGCTAGATACACAAATTATCTACAACTTTTGTATAAACAAGTTTTACAACAAAGCACATTATCATGAAGAACTTTGCTAAGTTCCCAGATCTGTCCAGAAACCTCATTTGCAAGAAATAATTATTAACTTATGTTGCAAACATATACTTGGACAAAACCAACTTTACCAACATTTCGTACATGACTGATGAACACCAGAAAACATAGTGTCTAATGCTAGATAAATTATTTTAATACATTTTCTTAATTTATTTAGATAATTAGGTGGAATTATGAACACCTATCAAAAGTGCACAATAAATTCTACCAAAATTACAGTGGCCTAAATATGCTCCCAAAAGTCTACTGTCCAAATTTCAATCCATTTGGACAAGTATACCAACCTCTATGAAAAAGATAAATGGCTATAGCAATAAATCATGTGAGAGAAAGATACACTAATAACTCACTCATATAGCAACTAAAATTCATGAAATTATTACCACACACCAAACATGACATGAGTAGCATGCCACAAAAATTTCACTTCATTTGGAGCCATATAACTGCAGTTATGAAAAAGACAAATGCGACTAACATTGAAAACCTAGTCTGAAAAATCTATTTTTACAGTGAAAACATTAAACTAAAACATGCCATATTATAGATCCACTACATAGATAATTTCACAAGGATTCCAAAAAGTCGTCATTTGCCATTTTATGAATTTCCTATGATTTACTATGCATTCCCAAACTTTCAGCCGATTTAAAACAAATTGGGCCTATTGGCACTATTCACATAAGTCACAAACTTTGCAAAACAACCCTTTCCTTTCCTCGAATTGTTGCGCGAAGTCCCTGACGGGATTAACAGAGGAGGTGCTCCGGTAGCTCGATTCCCGTCGGTGGAGCTCCGGCGGCGGTTGGACGGCCGGCAAGGCGCGTGGGGGCGACGATGGCCCCGGTGGGGGAGCGGCCAACGGCAGCAGGGGGCTTCCCGGCCTGGACGTGGCCAGCCATGGCCACACCTGGCTCTGGCTCCACCGGCTACAGGCAGCAGCTGCCCGGTCGTGGTGGCAGCGGCATCCGCGGTCCGGGACGATGGCTGGGCGACGGAGCAGCAAGGAACAAAGAAAGGGACAGCGAGCTTAGCTTGGGAAGGTGCAGCGCCAAGGCCAACTCAACCGGAGGAGGGAGGACCGGCGATGGAGGAGGAGCTCTGCCCGGTCGAGAACGAAAGGAGGAGACAGAGAACTTGGGCGAGAGAGGTGGAGTGGAGGGCGTCGGCTCTCTCATCTACTCGAGCACAGGGCGAGGTGGCACACATGCGAGAGCAGCACGAGGGCCACGCGGCGTTGCTCACCTGTGCACGGTTGGCCATGATGCGGCCTCTGCTGAAGGCGTTCAAAATGTGAAGGAACCAATACTACCGTAAAAATACACTGAAACTCCATAATTCCGCCCTCTGTAACTCCAAAACCATTTGATGATTCGATCGGCCAATTTCTCCTTGTGGTAGTACTACATGAGTACTACACTTTTGCTGAAAGGATCATGGTTTGGTTCGACTTGGTTTGAGAGATATATTGTCCCAAAGGAGAGTACACCAAAACTGAAATCTGAACTTCGGTTCCACATTGACTGAAATGGCATTCTTCTCCCCCTTCTAACTCTTTAAGCATCACATAATAACTTGAGGCACTGTGGTCAACATGGTAGAGCTACATGAGGAAAACAACATTGCTTAAGGAATCTTGGGCTGGATCAGCTTGGTTTGCAAGATATAAATCCCCGAAGTAGGGTACTTGCAAACTAAATTCTAGAAAAGTTCAGTTCTAGACTTAGCCAAATTTTAGGGACCCAAAACAGCAGGAACTTCCAAACCTTGTAGCTCATGAACTAGGCCGAATTAGCCAAAGTGCCAATTGACAAACTTGCAGCTCAGGAAATTCTCTACAACTTTTCTTATATGAGCTAAGACCAGATCAGCATAGTTTGGGAGCTAATGAGCAAGAACAGAATCTGTTTTGAGGAAACATTGGAATTCCAGCAGAACAGAAAATTGTACTTTTGAGGGACTTAGAGGCTGAATCATGAGATGAGCCAATTGACAAAGTTGGAGCTTAGAAAATTTTCCACAACTTTGTTATAGTTGACTTTCACAGATTCAAACCCTAAGTTGGAGATTCAGAAGGATCAGTTTGGATCACTCCACTAATCAACTTGGAAAACAGCACTTGAGTGCTTAATTAGCATAACCACCCAACATGAGAAATGTTCCAAAAGACTAATTAAGTACTCATAAGGTGTTTACAAACACTCATGGCCATCACTTGCATTAGTACAAAGCAATGTTTCATTGTTTCCGAAACATGTTTCAGTTATAAACCAAACAAGCATATAACTTATCATTTTATGTGACTTTTTTATTCCAAACTTCACGAAACTTTTCCAGTGACCAATATAGATAGGTATTAAGGTGAGACACATGAAGATATTGCAATAACACCACCCAAGCATATATCTTGAAAATGGCCTATATGCAAAGCAAGGGTGCAACATCCAACTTTAGATTAGGCTCATCTCCATAGGTGGACCTTGACATCGACATCTCCACTTAATCTATCATGTTTGAGCTCAAACCCCCTGCTTAGTGAGTGACAAACACCTGGGGTGTTACACTTACAGCTTGTGGGGCCCACGACTGTTGGTTTTTTTGGCCTGCAATGTAGGACGAGTAGGCATTGGAAGCTGCTTGCTGTTCCTGCAGCGCACCGCTGGCTTGCTCACTGCTTTGTCGCTGCTGCTCGCGTAGCTGCCGCTGCCGCGTGTGCACGCGCTTTGCTGGGCCTGGCGCCGCTACTGGGCCGGACGCACTCGCTGGGCCGCTGGCGCCCGCACTGCTGGCTGCTGCTGCGCTGGGCTGCTATTGCTACGCGTTGCTGCATTGCTGCTTGTTGGGCCGAGGTGCCCGCACCGAGCTGGGCCGAGGCGCCCGCACCGAGCTGGGCCGCCTGCTCGCTGGCCTGCTTGCTGGAGTGCTGCTTGGTCCTTGCTGGACCGCTGCCGATGCTACTTTACTAGCTGGCCCAGGTGCTAGCCGTCGCCGCTGTTTGCTCTGTTGAAGCCGACGCCGCTGTCTATTCGAGGCAGAGAACGACGCCTTCACCTTCCACCCGTTGCGAGTGAAGCAGAGGAGCTCGTGGGGAGCGGCGACCACGGCAGGAGGTGGTCAGTAGCCATTGGGGCCTGGCCGACCTGTCCTGCAGGAAGATAAGGCCGAGCGGCAGTACTCCTGTTTTCTTTTCTGGTGGTCAGTTTCACAGAGATAGCTCCTCCTCTCTTGTTCTCTCCATTGCAAACCCTAGAACAAGAAGCTCTCATTTTTCCTCTCTCAATCCTTTGATTTGTGCTTCAATCAAGTGTTGATTTGAGAGCTCCAAGAGGATTCCCCCCTCTCCTCTCCATTCCCATGGTTGGTGCTTACTATTGAGAGGAGTTGGGGAAACCCTAGTGCATGCATTTGTGATTCAATTTGGTGGCACTAGGTGGTGATTGCAATTGTGGTATTCTTGTTACTCTTGGTGATTGCTGTCACCTAGACGGTTGGTGATTGATTGATTGATGAGGGGAGGTCTGGTACACCGACGCCTGAGACCAGGGCGCCGTCGTTAGGCATGAGGACCCGAGGTCAGATGGCCTCGACAGCAAGGAGGACCCCATAGGCCTCATCAGCCAAGGCTCTGAGGAGCCCCGGGCTGACCAAAGGCTCGCCAGAGGGGCTGTCGCAAAAGGCGTCGAGTGGTTCGGGGAAGCCAAGGGCGAAGCCCCTGATCCCCATGTTCGGGTAAGTGTTTTGCTTCATCTTTCTGACAAGGTTATTTCGCTTCTCATTCTGACGTAGTCGTTCGTTGTGCAGCCGTAAGCGCAAGGCGGAGCCGATAGCCATGACTCCCGCCAAGGTGCTCAAGGCTGGCGTTGCTCTAATGATGCAGATGCCGGCCAACGACGCCGCCTGGGTCACAAGGTGCCAGGCTACCACGGAGCAGCTCAAGGCGAAAGAGGCCGCCGCCAAGGCAGGTGCGAGCGCTTAGGAGAGCGCCGGAGTTGGAGACGCCGCTCAGAAGCCAGAGTAGGTCGAGACTGCCTCGGGCGCTACCAGGCTTGACAAGCTTGGCAGTAGTGGGCTAGAGCTGGGGTCAACAACGGGGACCCCAGAGACCGTCGAGGCCAGTAAGGCCAAAACATCCGCCCGCGATGCGGGGCAGGTGGATTTTAAAAAGACGAAAGAGGTGGTGGAGACCCCGCAAGATGCAGGGAAGGAGGAGCAACCGGAGCTACAAACGGAGTGGGAGGAGCCACAACAGTAGTAGCAGCAACAACAGTAGCAAGAGCAGTCATCGCAGCCGCAGCCGGATGCAGAACAGTGCGAGCTGAGCCGGCTGGAGAAACCGGTGGCGGACACGGAGCGGGAGGTGGCCATGCCACCGCCCAACGTGCAGGTGAAGGCGCTGGCTAGCGGGAGGCCACTTCCGCCCCAAGGGCCGACGCCGACCGTGATCGACCTTACTTCTGATGATACCCCATCTGATAAGGGGAAGCAGAAGGCGGACGTCGAGATGGTCGATGCCCCAGATCAGCCCTGGACCTCCGCGGCGTCAGATGATGACATGGTGGAGGCGTCCACCAGGTGGCCCAACTTCGCAGAGCTAGCGCTCGTGTGGGCGAAGGAGGAACTCCCGCGCTAGGGTCACTTGCCCCTCGAGTTTAGGGACGCGGTCAATCCCGACGTCGAGCACTTCTTCGTCCTATACGACAAGGACGAGGTGAAGTACTGGGAGTACGTCGAGGGGCTCCACAAGCACTTCGTGCAGTCTCTGCAGATGGTTGCGGATACCCTAGTTCGGCATATGTTAGGGGCCTTCAAGGTAGGTTGCATTTGTCTTGATATTTTATTTGGCTCTACCCCCCCTTTGTCTCCTCAGTTTTGATTTTTGATTTTAACTATGACCAGGAGCTCAAGGAGCGGTCTCGCCACAAATAGCTATTTATCCACCATGAGAGCGGTGTGTGTGTGGCTCTTCCTCATCAACGGGCCCTGGTCGAGGACGCCAACAAGAGGTTGTCCAAGAAGAGCGCCGAGGCGGACGAGCTTCGCGTCATCCACGCAGCGCTTAAGGAAGAGGCGGCGCAGGCTTGGGATGCTACGGCCAAGGCCCATGATGACATGACCAAGGCTCGAGAGGAGGCGGCCAATGCTCATGAGGATCTTGCACCATTATTGGCACGAGTGAAGGGGCTCGAGGAGGATGTCGCTCTCATCAGCGGCCAGCATGATGCCCTCAACGTGCAGATCGGGTTGGCGTCCGCCCGCATCGGGACCTTGACCAAGGAGGTCACGACGTTGAAGGAGACCATCCGAGAGAGAGACAAGGCTCTCTCGAGCACCGGTAGAGAGATCGAGACGCTAAGGGTGACCGTCCACGACAAGGACGAGGCTCTTCGAGCGGCCGAGAAGGCGTACGGGGAGCTGCGTGATGAGATTGTGGGCCGGCAGACCCATGCTAAGGGTAAGCTTTTGCCAAACACTGACCTTGACTTTGGACTCCCATGTTTTTGTTGACTTGATCTCAAGTTTCAGAGCTGGAGAAGTAGTAGCGCAAGGCCCAGGCGACCGCCACCTCGTTCCAAGCCCTCCTTAAGGCCGAGGTCAGGCGGAACCAGCTACTCCAGGGCACCATTGCCATGGTGTGCGATAACCTAGGGTCGAGCCCGATGCTGACACTGAGGAGGACGCACCGAGGAACTCCTTTATGCGCTGGATGACGGCGCTGGGCAACCTCGTACGCGAGAAGGTGCGGGGCGCGCTGCACCATGGCATGAAGAGGGTCCTAGCGGTCATCCGCTCCGGCTTCGAGTACGATATGGGCCTCATCGCTGATGGCTTCACCTCTGACCTGACCAAGACTGAGGAAGAGAACGAGGCAGCCTGCCTGGGGCTGATCGAGGCTATGGAAGAGCTTGGGGTCGACTCACAAGGCTGTTCGAGGACAAGGTGCTCCCGCCTGCTGACGATGAGGGCCTGTGAGCCAAATCTAGGCATGAAGGCCCATGTAATAAGTTAGTTATCATTCATGACTCATACTATCATGGCTCCAGGGGCCTTAAAACATTTAGATGTAAATATGTACTAAATGTCTTTTTTTGTTCAAGTCTTTTGTTACCTTTTCGTTCGAATCACGTTCTTACGTGGTCTTCTTGGTGCGTGGTCGCACCCCTTGGTGTGGGGTGCGAGTGGAGATACCATAGCCCGGAGGCATAGGTGGTCTCACGGCTCGACTGCCCCTCATCCTTAGGATGGCCTTACAGCCTCGTCGACTATGTAAGAACTCGAATCGAAGCGTATAGGAAAGTTAGACGATGATTTTTCGAAATCGTGAACTTTTACTAGGTCTTCTTAGCATGTGGTTGCACCCCTTGGCGTGGGGGAGTGAGTGGAGGTACCATTAGCGTGGACGCGTAGGCGATCTCACGGCTCGACATCCCTTGAGCCTTAGGGTGCTTTCGTGGCCTCGTTGACTATGTAAAAGTTTTTTGAAAGATGCAAGTTTTTAGGGACACAGGGGGTTCCCCCTTTCTAGCCCCCGAGGGAGGTTCGACTCTATGAAAGTAGGGTCGAGCCTACCTATTTTTTATGAAAGAATGCTTTGAACACGGATGTACTCTTTATTCATTCATGAAACTGAGAAAAAAGGTACAAAGCCTCGAGGCTCTAGGGGTAAAAGCGACGTAGCTGTTCGATGTTCCATGCGTTGGTGAAGGTCTCGCCCTTGTCATTTGATAGCTTGTAAGTCCTGGGCTTCAACACCTCTGCAACGATGTAAGGGTCTTCCCATGGTGGGGTGAGCTTGTGTTGTCCCTTGTTGCTCTGGCTTTGCTAAAGCACCAAGTCACCAACATGGAGGTCCCAATTGCGCACGTGCTTGTCGTGGTAGCGTCGGAGATTCTGCTGGTATCTTGCGGAGTGTAGTAAAGCTATATCTCGAGCCTCCTCGAGCTGGTCGAGGGTGTTCTCTCTTGTGGCATCATTGCTTTGTTTGTTGTAGGCTTTCAGCCTCGGGGATCCATATTCTAAGTCGATTGGAAGCACAACCTCAGACCCATAAACCAAGAAAAATGGAGTGAATCCTGTGGCTCGACTCGGCATTGTTCTTAGGCTCCAAAGGACCGAGGGGAGCTCGGTGGCCCATTTCTTGCCATGTTTGTTCAATTTGTTGAAGATTCTCGGCTTTAGGCCTTGTAAAACCATGCCATTGGCACGCTCTACTTGGCCATTTGTCTTTGGATGAGCTACGGCTGATCAAAGCAAACGGATGTGATGGTTGTCGTAGAAATTCAAGAACCTCTTGCCGGTGAACTGGGTGTCGTTGTCCGTGATGATGCAGTTGGAAACCCCAAAGCGATGGATGATGTCGGTGAAGAATAGCACGGCTTGCTCAGACCTGATGCTGGTCACGGGTCGAGCCTCGGTCCACTTGGAAAATTTGTCGATGGCAATGAGCAAGCGGGTGAAGCCCCCGATCATTTTCTTTAGGGGTCCGACCAAGTCAAGCCCCCAAACGGCGAATGGCCATGTGATAGGGATGGTTTGCAGGGCATAAGCCAGGAGATGGGTCTACCTTGTATAGTACTGGCATCCTTTGCAGGAGCGTACTAGCTTAATGGAGTCAGAGACCACGGTTGGCCAATAGAAGCCCTGCCGGAATGCGTTTCCGACAAGGGTTTGAGGCACCACGTGATGACCGCAAGCCCCCGTGTGTAGATCTCTGAGTAGTTTCCTACCTTCCTCGACTGTGATACAATGATGTAGGATGCCCATGGGGCTGCGTCGATAAAGCTCCTTGTCATTGCCATATATCACAAAGGTCTTGGCCCGACGAGCGATCCGTCGAGCCTCGGTCTTATCCGGAGGGAGCTCCCCTCGAATGAGACAGTCGAGGTATGGAATACACCAATCGGGCTCGAGGTCAGCGGATGGTGGCGAGCCTTCTGTCTGCATGACGTCAGCCCTGGTCGAGGGGGCTTCTGCCTCAGGTGGGGAGTCGAGCGTCAGACCATCGACCCCTTCTATCGTACCGAGGTCGATGGAAGGTTCATGAAGGTCCCTCAAGAAAACATCAGGTGGAACCGTGGTTTGATTGGACATGATTTTCACAAGTTCATCGGCAGCCTCATTGTATCTTCGCACGATATGGTTGAGCTCGAGGCCGTGGAACTTGTCCTCCAGGCGCCACACCTCCTTGCAGTAGGCTTCCATCTTAGGATCGCGACAGCTTGAGTCCTTCATGACCTAGTCGATCATGAGCTAGGAATCACCACGAACGTCGAGGTGTCAAACCCCGAGCTCGATGGCGATGCGTAAGCCATTCACTAGAGCCTCGTACTTAGCTACATTGTTGAAGGTAGCGAAGTGGAGTCGGATCACGTAGCGCACGTGAACTCCGAGGGGCGAGATGAAGAGCAAGCCTGTGCCCGCACCTGTTTTCATCAACGACCTGTCGAAGTACATGGTCCACAGCTCGGCCTGAATATGGGCGAGAGGCAGTTGGGTATCGGTCCACTCCGCTAGAAAATCTGCCAACACTTGAGATTTTATTGCTTTGCGCGGCGCGTAAGAGAGGGTCTCACCCATGAGCTCGACCGCCCACTTAACTATCCTTCCCAAGGCTTCCTAGTTTTGGACTATCTCCCCCAAAGGGAAAGAAGAGACCACGGTCACCGGGTGACCCTCAAAGTAGTGTCGGAGCTTGTACCGTGTCAACACGATGGCGTATAGCAGCTTCTAGATTTGCGGGTAGCGAACCTTGGTCTCTAAGAGTACCTCGCTGATGAAGTAGACTGGCCTCTTAATGGGTAGAGCGTGTCCTTCCTCCGCCCTCTCGATGACTACAGCCGTGCTGATCACTTGTGTCGTTTTGACAACGTAGAGTAAGAGGGGTTCCCCCGTGGACGGAGGGACGAGGATCAGAGGGTTGGACAGCATTGCCTTGAGCTTGGTGAGAGCTTCTTCTGCCTTGAGGGTCCACAAAAAGTGTTCTTATTTCTTCAGGAGATGATACATAGGGAGCGCTTTCTCGCCGAGGCACGAGATGAAGCGACTGAGGGCCGCAAGGCAGCCCGTGACCTTCTATATGCCCTTTAGATCTCGGATGGGGCCCATTTTGGTGATCACAGAGATTTTCTCAGGGTTGGCCTCGATGCCACGCTCAGAAAATGATGAACCCTAAGAGCATCCCTCGAGGAACGCCGAAGACACACTTTTCGGGGTTGAGCTTGATATTCTTTGCTTTAAGGCACTTGAATGTGATATCGAGGTCGTCAACCAAGTTGCTGACCCTTTCGAATTTGACCACGATGCATCAACGTAGGCCTCGATGGTTGGCCCGATGTGTTCCCTAAAAATGTGTTGCATGCATCGCTGGTACATAGCCCCCGCGTTTCGAAGATCGAAGGGCATAGTAACGTAGCAATACATGCCAAACGGGGTGATGAATGAAGTCGCGAGCTGATCGAACTCCTTCATTTTAATCTAGTGGTAGCCGGAATCCGCATCTAGGAACAATAGAGTTTCACATCCCGCAGTAGAATCAATGATTTGATCAATGCATGGCAAAGGAAAGGGAAATTTTGGACATGCTTTATTTAAACCAGTATAGTCTACACACATCCTCCACTTCCCATTCTTTTTCTTAACTAGTATAGGATTAGCTAGCCACTCGGGATGGTGAACCTCCTTGATGAATCCGACCTCCAAAAGCTTGTGAATCTCCTCACCAATGACCTTGCACTTTTCCTCATCGAAGCGGCGCAAGCATTGCTTCACTGGTTTGGAGCCGGCTCGGATCTCCAAGGCATGCTCGGCGACTTCCCTGGGTATGCCCAGCATATTCTAGGGACTCCACGTGAATACGTCGTCATTCGTGCAGAGAAAGTCGACAAGCACTGCTTCCTATTTGGGGTCGAGGGTGGCGCTGACTTTCAACGCCTTCCTATCTGAGCTGGTAGGGTCGAGGGGCACGAGCATGACGTCTTTTGCGAGCTCAAAGTTGCCGACATGGCGCTTGGGGTCAGGGATCTCCTTGGCCAAACCATCAAGGTCTGCAGCCAAGGTTGCCGAGTCCAAGATGGCCTCTCCGTGCTCGACGCACTCCACGTCGCACTCGTAGGCGTGCTCGTAGGAGGGCCCGACGGTGATGACACCCTTAGGGCCTAGCATTTTGAGCTTGAGGTAGGTGTAGTTTGGGATCACCATGAATTTGGCGTAGCAGGGGCGCCCAAGGATGGCGTGGTAGGTCCCGCGGAACCCGACCACTTCGAAGGTGAGGGTCTCCTTCCTGAAGTTCGAGGGGGTGCCAAAGCAGACAGGCAGGTCGATGCGCCCAACGAGCTCTGCCTGTCTCCCTGGCATGACACCGTGGAAGCCCCCGACGCTAGGTTGGAGTTGTGTCCTCTCGATCCCTAGGAGGTCGAGGGTCTGGGTGTAGATAATGTTGAGGCTGCTGCCTCCGTCCATGAGCACCTTGGTGAGGCGCGTATTGGCGATGATGGGATCGACGACGAGCGGGTAGACCCTAGGATTAGGGACATAGTCCGGATGGTCATCACGGTCGAACGTGATGGTGGTCTCAGACCAGTCAAGGAAGAGGGGGGTTGCGAGTTGTACGGAGACGATCTCTCGACGCTCATGCTTTCGCTGGCGCGTGGAGAGGCGCGTCGAGGGTCCCCCGTAGATCATAAAGCAGTCGTGGATCTCGGGAAACCCCTCATCCTTGTCGTCGTCTTTCTCCCTAGGGTCCTCTCTCTTATCATCTTTCTTGAGGCCTAGGCTTTCAAAGTATCTCTGGAGCATGTGGAAGTCCTCGAGGTTGTGGTTTGTGGGTCCCTTGTGGTAGGGACATAGTTCCTTGAGCATCTTGTCGAAGATACCCCTGTCGGGGGTGCCTCGAGGCTTCTTGCGGTCAGCAGCGGCAACGAGGTCATCCGCCGTGGCTTCACGCTTGCCCTGCTGGTTCTTCTTCTTCCTGTTGTTCCTCTTGGTGCCCCAGTTGGAGCTCTCGGGATCCTCATCCTTGCGCTTCCATTTGTCCTGGTCACCACCAAAGATGGCACCAACCGCCTCCTCGCCGGCGGCATAGTTGGTGATGATGTCTATCAGCTCGTTGGCAGTGGCGGGGGTGTTGCAGCCCAACTCTCGGACCAGCTCCTTGCAAGTGGTTTCAGAGAGAAAAGCCATGATGACGTTGGAGTCGGTGATGTTGGGGAGCTCAGTGCGTTGTTTGGAGAAACGTCAGATATAGTCACGGAGGGACTCGCCCGACTTCTGTTTACAGTTCCTGAGGTCCTAAGAGTTGCCGGGGCATACATAGGTCCCCTTGAAGTTCCCTTCGAACACCTTTTCTAAGTCATTCCAGTTGTGGATCTGTCGAGGTGGGAGGTCCTCGAGCCATGCTCAGGCAGTGTCTGATAGGAACAGGGAAAGTTGTCGGATGATGACTCGGTCATCGGTGGCCCCGCCCAACTGACAAGCCAAGCGGAAATTAGCGAACCAAAGCTCGGGTTTGGTCTCACCGCTATACTTGGTAAGAGTCATTGGGGGCGAAACCGAATCGGAAGTTGTGTCTTGCGAATGGTCTTGCTGAAGACCCGAGGGCCTGACGGCTCGGGGGATGGACTGTGATCCTCCGTGCTATCATAACATCTACCCCTGTGCTCATGGTAGCCTTGAGATGCACCATCACCGCTTCTGCGCCTACGGCGTTCGTTGATGTCGTTACAGGAGTCTCGAAGCTCGTGGTTGTCGACGACGCGCTCACAGACAGAGGCTGCCTTGTTCCCTTGCGGTGCGGGCTCAGGATGAACCGAGGCCTCTTTCTCCTGCCAGGAGGGCTCCACAGGCTGCTCCAAGGCAAGCTCGCGGCGCCTCGAGGTGCAACTCTCGGCTTGCTGCATGGCTGCAGTCTCAAGGAGACCTTGAATCTCATCGCAGGCCTGGCGGGCCTCGGGTGTAGATGGCTCAGGCATGTTGTGGAGAAGCATAGCGGCTGCGACAATGTTTTGGCTAGCTCGGTTGAAGACTGGGAGCTCGCCCGCCCGGTCCTCGATGATGCAATGATTGACGTCGCGAGCTCTCTCTCGAGCCCCTCCGCCACGTGCACGCGCCGCGTGCTCCTGCTCGAGGGTCTGCTGAAGTAGGTGCAGACGCTGTCACACCCCAAAATTTCTGATTTTGGGTTGTGCATAAAAACATTAAATAAAATAAAAATAATTTAATATTTGTATAAGGTTTTTCAAGATAATTAAGTTTTTTCTAATTTAAATATAGAAAGTTGGGGTTTTGAACTTTTTCATATTATTTTGATAGGCTTTTGTGATGTAATGTTTGCTTGTTGTGTGACTTTCGGTGTTGTGTTCGTGAAAAAGGTTTAAACCATGTTTAATAAGTCATTTACTTTTCTTCGGCTTGTCTCTGCCGTTTTCCATAATCAAATCTTTGCTTTCTCGATCTTAACCTTTCCTTTTGGAGCTTTCCAAAAAACCTTTCCATGTATTCTGGTTCACTATTTATGCTCATAATTCATGAATCTATATATCTCTTAAAATTTATCCTGAATATTTCTTTTGAGGCTTCAGGGTATTTTTCTGGTGGCTTAAAAACTAATAATTCTTGAGTTTTCTAGAATTGTTTTAGTCATGAAATTAAATAACTCCGAAATCTTCATACCAGTCGATCAAGGCCTGTACCACTCTCTCGATCTCGTTGACACTTAGAAATCTTTTTCTTTTCAACTATTTCTTTTAATCCTTGTAACCTCTGTCTTTGACGTGATCACAATCCAGGAAGGCAAGCTAAAGTCACGTGTATACGTGTATATGAGCCAAACCTCTTTACGCAAGGTGTACCTTACATGATTGCACGTGTATTAGCATGTGTATTAGCTTTCCATCTTTGACTCCCTAATAATCACGCCATGCACCGAATCAATCTGCTCTGTGTTGCTGGCATCCATGCACATGTATCTGAATCTTGCCTTTTACAAGTCGATCATGTTACAGCTGATCTCTTCAGTTAATTTGGTACATGTCATATATGTCACATTGCCGTATCAATCTAAAAACCAAACCATTGGGTTCTTAGACTAACGGATGGAACAAGCGGTCTGTACAATTCTTTCCACGTGCTGTCTGCTCCTTTGTTTTATTTCTTGGCCTATTTTGCTTTGACCGAGAGGACATGGATCGAAGGCAGCCAGCCAGAGCACGTCATCAACTTGTATCATCTATCCAACGTCTTATTCCAGCGGGACTAGGAAGCCAAGCTCAATTCCTATTTCGGCCCCAAAACACATCCAGGCCCATGAATTGCTAGCCTATATATATCAATCTAAAGCCCGTTCGTTTTGCCCTAGCTTCTGTCCGTGCCGCCGCCGCCTCACGAGCTTAATGAGCATGTGCTGCTGTGCTATGATCTCCTCTGGTGAATCATCGAAGTCTAGACTCGGCTGCGACATAAAAGGGCCTTTGGTGAAGAACGCCGACCTAGGAGCAAAGGAAGGCCGACGGAAATCATCACGATCTCGACGACACCTTCGCAGCATTGAAAGCTGTCAGTTGGGGGAAGCTTCATCGAGTTTCCATGGGCTCGTCTCCTCGTCATCGTCCAGAGTTCGTCACCAGCATGAAGACGCACCGTCGCTATCTCGTCCAATACCGCCGGACGGCCACTCTACCAAGAGACTGCCTCCGCAGCTAGCTCCCAACATGGCCATGCATGGACCAGTCGATCTCAATTTCACAAGGCAGATCCTCTGTAATGGATGCAGCGAAGCAACATCAAACAAGCATCAAACCACGATGAGACAATTTGCAGCTGAGGCACACGTTCAACACTTTCGATCCCGAACCTGAGCAAGCAGTCATCCCCATCGTCATCTGTCCATTAGCACGAAAAAGATATTGTTTTCCTTCCCCATGATATCAGAGTCAAACGTCATACATACAAGGAGATTAGCTGAAGGTCAGCGGCCAGATTAATCCCTTGTCACATTATTCTATTGACTAAATCATGTGCTGATGTCATACTCTGAACATGTTTCCTGAATTTATTTAATATTTATTGGAATAACGTGGATGCAACTTGCTTTTGCAATTAAAACCCAGCTATGTTTAAGTCTCGGCTTTTCATAAAAAAAATATGTACCAATATGATTAATATCTACCTATTGTGTTCTGTTCATTGAATTTGTTAGCTTAAACACGATAGTATTAAATTCGAATTAGATGTTCCCATCTGCTATTTATTTTATAAAATAAACGTCAAACTTCCTTAGCTTATACGTCAATATTTATAAATAAAAACATGACTAGTTCTAACTTAGTTTTTAAATTAAAATAGAGTTGATTACACAGAATTGATGTCACTCATATGATTTTCTATACTTAAAATAAATCAAACTCGTAGTTGTTTCTTTTATATAATATAAATCTTCCGGTAGTCGTTTCTTTTTAACGATAGTTTTGTTTTCGGCGTCTCTTGCGCTCTCGTGATCGTAGCCCCGAGCTATGTCGATTAGCTGTGCTCTTTTCAAGCTTCTCTTTTGATTTGTATGTTATTCTTAGCGGTGTCATTGTTTGCCAGTTTGTGTTGCTTGGTTGCTACGAGTAGAGGAAGCGTGGTTCATTAGCGCTGAAGACTAGGAGCTGAGGACCGATGGTTGAAGCAAAAGTTGAAGACCGGAAGATAGCAGTCGAAGATTCTGAGCAGCTTAATTGTAGGAGAAAGGCAAGTATAACATGGGACCATCCTTGTTAACCTATTCACTATAATTGCGATCATATGCATGTGTCCTCCTTGGCAACCTTAGAGATTTTAACTTAGCTATTGATATCTTGATTCCTTGTCACCTATGGAATTATGCATTTGGGTAGCTTGGCTAGTGCTTGATTTATGAACATTGATCTTGTAATATGACTAATGAATGGTGCAATCAACCATTAAGATGATTTAATTCCTGCTACAAGGGGACTAGAGCACTGTGTTGATTGTTTGTTGCTCTAGTTACTCTCCATAAGGACTTATCTGTAAGCATTAACCGGGATTGACAGTACAACTGTGAGGGCTATATGGCTCTGGCTTTAGTTATTTAAGAGACCTTTTCTAGCTTGTTAGTGGTTATCTTAAATGGCGTAAGAATGGCTTGCCACTTTGGGTGTAGGGCGAGCCCCTATCCTTTGTGTGTATAGGCTGCGAGTTGTGTGCCACTGGGAAGAGCGGTTCTACATCTGCCTGCCGAGTGAATCTAATGACCCTAACTTGTTAGATGAACTTTTGAATGGCTTTATATGGTTTCTGATGTTTTGGGCCTTGCAAACCCAAGCATTTGGAAGTCATGACTCACAGTGAAAGTGTACACCTCTACGCAGAGTTTAATAAACTGGTATACTAGCCGTGCTTACGGATACGAGCAGCCTTGGGTATTCTTACAGAATAAATGATCACCATTGATATATCATGCTTAATAATGTTGTTGTTATTATTATGCCATGTTAATGATATTCATTATCCTTATTATAAATGATCATTGGTTCATTAATGGGAATTGGTTCATCTTGATGCTACTCAATTGCTAATTACATGATGAATAAAAGCTAAATGCAGTCAAACAGTGTCTAGCCTTTTGTGCCTCATGAACCCTGTGTTATACTTGTTGAGTTTGACATGGACTCACTCTTGCTATTTCCACCACACCCAGTGTGTAGTAAGGTGCTGCTCAGAAGAAGGATAAAAATATAGTGGAGTTTCAAGAAGTCTTTCAGAAGTGCTTGGCATACGGAGCCCCCAGTCAGCCATCCCTGAGAGGAATGGAGCCTGAAGATTAGTCACTATTCCACGATACTCTGATGTAAGTGTTATTATAGCTATGTGTACGTTAAATACATAACATTATTTCTGATACTTTTTCATTCTGACGTATGTGTGGACTTTCTGGGCACACATATGGATGACCTGGTTTAGTTCTTTAAAACCGGGTGTGACAGAGTGGTATCAGAACGATATTGACTATAGGACGTATGCCAAGTAGCACTGGACATATTCTAAAACTTATTTTACTATAAAACTATTTTATCATCCCTTGACTCATTGATTTTGACTATTTCCTCTTCCTTGTCCTGTTGTATCCCCTCCTTGATATAGCTTCCTTTGAGCTATTTCTACTTATTTCCTTGGTTTTTGATTTGTGTTATTTTACTAAATGTTTTCTAATCCCACCTGGTTCAAAGATTCGATGGCCTTTCATCATCTCCAATGTGCCATTAGGATGACCATCATTGTTGAAGAAGCATGTGTAGTACCGATGATGTGATATGTGTTTGTTTTGCTTGATGTGTTGCTTGTGTGTTGTCCTTGTTCTCATGTTTCAAAGGTGGCCCGAAAGGTTTCGTCTTGAGGAGTAGCTCAATCTATGTTAAAGTGGGGTAGTATCCTCTCTTGACCTACCTAACCTTCAATCAATCCTAATTCTTATTGTCTTTTCCCTATATCGTCCTTGCCTACTCTTGGTTTCCATGCTTTCTCCTTTATCTTAACCCAATGAAGGATAAACACATAATGGACACATCAATAGTAGCAAGCCTTCAAGAAAGAGATGTGTTCAATGACATCGCCAGGTGAAACAAGATCTTTGTTAAGTGGGGTAGCATTTGCTATCAACAACAGCAAGTCATGAATATCTCAAGCGACGAGGCACGAAGAACTGAAGATCAAACTTTATCTTTCTTGTCATCTTTTGGCTATCCTCGATCCATGTCTTATATCTCATCAACACAAATCAAAGAAGCACGAAGACTTGAAGATTAGTGTTATCTATCTCTCTAGTCTCTAAATCTCGTTTCTACCTTATCCTGTCTTTTTAGAACAGTCTATCTTCCTTAGCTTATACCTCTATTTTGGACGCCCAAAAATCATGGATAAATTCTGGACAATAGTAGACTTCAATATCTTTCTCTGACTGTAAGAACCACCCTAATAGCTATTATGGTTTCGAAGTTATGAAAATCACAAGGCGACGCATCTGTGCTGTCAGCAATCTGGAATAGTTCTGTTGTGTACAGTTTTTGAATACCTTAACTGCAGAATCTGGATAAGTGTTCTATAATAAAGTTGTAGTAAATTTGATAAGTTTTCCAACGGTATAAGCTACAATATCATCGGATTCACAGAACTCGAGTTATAACTGTATTTCTACACTGCCATTTTTCTACTCGTGAGGAAATGTAGGTTACTTGTTCTTGCATATGCTCATGAATCTCTTTGGGATGACAGAAGGACACAATAGTAGTTATCACTTAGACACAAATGTAAGCTATCCTTTGGTGTTCTCTAGTTGATCTCTTCTTAAGGGGGGTTGCCAAACTAAAAGACGACACAAGATGGAGGTTTATACGTTCTATTTCGTCACCTGGAAGCATCACCTATCTACATGATTGCAAAGTCATTATCGAGCACAGGTATCTTTTCTCAGGGTTGGTAACCTGTTAGAACCATTTACAAGGATTGTAAGGGTCTAAAGAAGACATTTACAAAGTTGGTTTTGAGCTTGTGGCATCATCATTGGATAAGCGTTGATCAGGGAAGAGTGAAGACTTGCAGATCAACTTTATCTTTCTCCCTAGTCTCTCTGAATCTCGGGACGAGATTCCCGTTAAGTGGGGTAGAATTTTCACACCCCAAAATTTCTGATTTTGGGTTGTGCATGAAAACATTAAATAAAATAAAAATAATTTAATATTTGTATAAGGTTTTTCAAGATAATTAAGTTTTTTTTTCTAATTTAAATATAGAAAGTTGGGGTTTTGAACTTTTTCATATTATTTTGATAGGCTTTTGTGATGTAATGTTTGCTTGTTGTGTGACTTTCGGTGTTGTGTTCGTGAAAAAGGTTTAAACCATGTTTAGTAAGTCATTTACTTTTCTTCGGCTTGTCTCTGCCGTTTTCCATAATCAAATCTTTGCTTTCTCGATCTTAACCTTTCCTTTTGGAGCTTTCCAAAAACCTTTCCATGTAATTTGGTTCACTATTTATGCTCATAATTCATGAATCTATATATCTCTTAAAATTTATCCTGAATATTTCTTTTGAGGCTTCAGGGTATTTTTCTGGTGGCTTAAAAACTAATAATTCTTGAGTTTTCTAGAATTGTTTTAGTCATGAAATTAAATAACTCCGAAATCTTCATACCAGTCGATCAAGGCCTGTACCACTCTCTCGATCTCGTTGACACTTAGAAATCTTTTTCTTTTCAACTATTTCTTTTAATCCTTGTAACCTCTGCCTTTGACTTGATCACAATCCAGGAAGGCAAGCTAAAGTCACGTGTATACGTGTATATGAGCCAAACCTCTTTACGCAAGGTGTACCTTACATGCTTGCACGTGTATTAGCATGTGTATTAGCTTTCCATCTTTGACTCCCTAATAATCACGCCATGCACCGAATCAATCTGCTCTGTGTTGCTGGCATCCATGCACATGTATCTGAATCTTGCCTTTTACAAGTCGATCATGTTACAGCTGATCTCTTCAGTTAATTTCGTACATGTCATATATGTCACATTGCCGTATCAATCTAAAAACCAAACCATTGGGTTCTTAGACTAACGGATGGAACAAGCGGTCTGTACAATTCTTTCCATGTGCTGTCTGCTCCTTTGTTTTATTTCTTGGCCTATTTTGCTTTGACCGAGAGGACATGGATCGAAGGCAGCCAGCCAGAGCACGTCATCAACTTGTATCATCTATCCAACGTCTTATTCCAGCGGGACTAGGAAGCCAAGCTCAATTCCTATTTCGGCCTCAAAACACATCCAGGCCCATGAATTGCTAGCCTATATATATCAATCGAAAGCCCGTTCGTTTTACCCTAGCTTCTGTCCGTGCCGCCGACGCCTCACGAGCTTAATGAGCATGTGCTGCTATGCTATGATCTCCTCTGGTGAATCATCGAAGTCTAGACTCGGCTGCGACATAAAAGGGCCTTTGGTGAAGAACGCCGACCTAGGAGCAAAGGAAGGCCGACGGAAGTCATCACGATCTCGACGACACCTTCGCAGCGTTGAAAGCTGTCAGTTGGGGGAAGCTTCATCGAGTTTCCATGGGCTCGTCTCCTCGTCATCGTCCAGAGTTCGTCACCAGCATGAAGACGCACCGTCGCTATCTCGTCCAATACCGCCAGACGGCCACTCTGCCAAGAGACTGCCTCCGCAGCTAGCTCCCAACATGGCCATGCATGGACCAGTCGATCTCAATTTCACAAGGCAGATCCTCTGTAATGGATGCAGCGAAGCAACATCAAACAAGCATCAAACCACGATGAGACAATTTGCAGCTGAGGCACACGTTCAACACTTTCGATCCCGAACCTGAGCAAGCAGTCATCCCCATCGTCATCTGTCCATTAGCACGAAAAGATATTGTTTTCCTTCCCCATGATATCAGAGTCAAACGTCATACATACATGGAGATTAGCTGAAGGTCAGCGGCCAGATTAATCCCTTGTCACATTATTCTATTGACTAAATCATGTGCTGATGTCATACCCTGAACATGTTTCCTGAATTTATTTAATATTTATTGGAATAACGTGGATGCAACTTGCTTTTGCAATTAAAACCCAGCTATGTTTAAGTCTCGGCTTTTCATAAAAAAAATATGTACCAATATGATTAATATCTACCTATTGTGTTCTGTTCATTGAATTTGTTAGCTTAAACACGATAGTATTAAATTCGAATTAGATGTTCCCATCTGCTATTTATTTTATAAAATAAACGTCAAACTTCCTTAGCTTATACGTCAATATTTATAAATAAAAACATGACTAGTTCTAACTTAGTTTTTAAATTAAAATAGAGTTGATTACTCAGAATTGATGTCATTCATATGATTTCTATATTTAAAATAAATCAAACTCGTAGTTGTTTCTTTTATATAATATAAATCTTCCGGTAGTCGTTTCTTTTTAACGATAGTTTTGTTTTCGGCGTCTCTTGCGCTCTCGTGATCGTAGCCCCGAGCTATGTCGATTAGTTGTGCTCTTTTCAAGCTTCTCTTTTGATTTGTATGTTATTCTTAGCGGTGTCATTGTTTGCCAGTTTGTGTTGCTTGGTTGCTACGAGTAGAGGAAGCGTGGTTCGTTAGCGCTGAAGACTAGGAGCTGAGGACCGACGGTTGAAGCAAAAGTTGAAGACCGGAAGATAGCAGCCGAAGATTCTGAGCAGCTTAATTCTAGGAGAAAGGCAAGTATAACATGAGACCATCCTTGTTAACCTATTCACTATAATTATGATCACATGCATGTGTCCTCCTTGGCAACCTTAGAGATTTTAACTTAGCTATTGATATCTTGATTCCTTGTCACCTATGGGATTATGTATTTGGGTAGCTTGGCTAGTGCTTGATTTATGAACATTGATCTTGTAATATGACTAATGAATGGTGCAATCAACCATTAAGATGATTTAATTCCTGCTACAAGGGGACTAGAGCACTGTGTTGATTGTTTGTTGCTCTAGTTACTCTCCATAAGGACTTATCTGTAAGCATTAACCGGGATTGACAGTACAAATGTGAGGGCTATATGGCTCTGGCTTTAGTTGTTTAAGAGACCTTTTCTAGCTTGTTAGTGGTTACCTTAAATGGCGTAAGAATGACTTGCCACTTTGGGTGTAGGACGAGCCCCTATCCTTTGTGTGTATAGGCTGCGAGTTGTGTGCCATTGGGAAGGGGGGTTCTACATCTGCCTGCCGAGTGAATCTAATGGCCCTAACTTGTTAGACGAACTTTTGAATGGCTTTATATGGTTTCCGATGTTTTGGGCCTTGCAAACCCATGCATTTGGAAGTCATGACTCACAGTGAAAGTGTACACCTCTGCGCAGAGTTTAATAAACTGGTATACTAGCAGTGCTCACGGATACGAGCAGCCTTGGGTATTCTTACAGAATAAATGATCACCATTGATATATCATGTTTAATAATGTTGTTGTTATTATTATGCCATGTTAATGCTATTCATTATCCTTATTACAAATGATCATTGGTTCATTAATGGGAATTGGTTCATCTTGATGCTACTCAATTGCTAATTACTTGATGAATAAAAGCTAAATGTAGTCAAACAGTGTCTAGCCTTTTGTGCCTCATGAACCCTGTGTTATACTTGTTGAGTTCGACATGGACTCACTCTTGCTATTTCCACCACACCCAGTGTGTAGTAAGGTACTGCTCAGAAGAAGGATAAAAATATAGTGGAGTTTCGAGAAGTCTTTCAGAAGTGCTTGGCATACGGAGCCCCCAGTCAGCCGTCCCTGAGAGGAATGGAGCCTGAAGATTAGTCACTGTTCCGCGATACTCTGATGTAAGTGTTATTATAGCTATGTGTACGTTAAATACATAATATTATTTCTGATACTTTTTCATTCTAACGTATGTGTAGACTTTCTGGGCACACATATGGATGACCTGGTTTAGTTCTTTAAAACCGGGTGTGACAGGCGCTCTCGTTCCTCGTCGAGCTTGGTCTGCAGTTCTTGAATCTGCATGATTTGCGCTCCCTGATCTGCCTCAAGAAGTCGGGCTTCGTCCTGCACGCCGGGGTGCGTGGCGTGAGATGGTGTGGCGTTCCCTCCTCCAGCAGCCGCCTCTGCTTCCGAATCCGACGCGATGGCCCCATCAATTTGGAAGCACTCGCGAGTCAGATCATAGCTATCATCGGTAGAGTCAGAGTCAGGGGCGCCAAAGTAATAGTACGACAGATGCATGTGGGGTCGTCGAATTATAGAGTCACAGTGGTGGGAGGCGATCGCACGGAGCTCCGTACCAGGGGTCTCCGTAGAGTCCAGGTACTCGAAAGCTGGTGTGGATGCCACGAGGTCGAGGGCGGAACGTAGATGGTGCCCAGGGAGCCCCTCGTAAATGCCCATGCTAGTGCTTATGGAGGAGGCATACACCTGGGCAGCCGTGTTCAGCCCATACGGGAATGTCCACAGCGGCATTGCCCCTGCCGCCAGGGAAACCGATCCTGATCCGGCTAGAGGCGGTGCCACGCCCGACGGTGGGATGCCCTGTCGGCCTCTTGCCTGCAGCCAAGCTCATCCTACACAGGTCCTCATTGAGAGACTCTGTGTTGGTGGCTAGCTGAGGAGCGCCAGAGCGGGGCACACCGTCACCCTCCACGAGACGATGGTGGTAGCTACGCTGGGCACGACGTCGCCTAGCCGTGCGAGCCCGACGAGAACGGCGGTACCGGCGTAGCGCTCCCCTAGGCTAGGAGAGCTCGTGGTCGTGGTCAGTTGGGTGCCTGGGCGGGAGGAGGACCATGTCGTAACCGTAGCCAAGGGACATGAACTTCAGACTCCCAAACCAGATCACCGTGGCCAACGGAAGTGGACGTTCGGGGTCAGCCATCTGAAAAAATGGCGGGAAAGCGATGTTGGCACACAGCGGACCCCTACCTGGCGCGCCAACTATCGGTGTTCGGACCTAGGAGGGCCCTAAGCAGACGAGTGAATTTGTGCTGCGTGCTCCCTAATCCGGATGGTGATGCAAAGAGAATACACGATGGTTTATCCTGGTTCGGGCAAAGAAGGCCTTACGTCCAGAGGGGGAGAGTATTGTATTTCCTTACACTGAAGTACTTGTGTAGGGGTTACAAGCAGTGAGAGAGAACCGGTCCCAAGTCTCAAAAAAGAGAAAGAGAGAGAAAATAGAGTATTGCTTGAGATGTTGATCTCGGAAGTGGAGGAAGTCTCCGTCCGTCCGTGCCCCATCTTCCTCTTTTATAGAGTCAAGTGGAGGTCGAGGTGTCCTAAGGCGGTGCCTTGGAGGTGAAGGCGCGGTGGGCACTGTAGAGGTTGCTGTGGCGACGTGCCCTGGTAAGGGCGGCCATCCCCGGGGTGTCGCGGTGACGTTGATGATGGGACGGTGAAACACCCTGGGCGCTGTGGTGGACGTGCGGTCCCCTGTAGTCGACGTACGGGCATTGTTCCTTTGTTGACCGGCGATGCTCGAGGCTCGGTCGGGACGTAGCTGAAGGGGTCGACGAGGAACGGATAAGGCCGGATCCCAGAAAACCCGGGCATGGTGGTTGTCGTGTTGTGCGTCGAGGGGGCGTCGATGGTAGAATAGTACTCGACGTGATGTGAATAGTGGTTACTTTTTTATCGTCCATCCCGGGATGGGTAGTAAAAAGTAGGATTAGACACGGGTACTGCTCCCATGCCAGTGGGGCTGTAGCCACGTAGGTGGAAGTGGTTGCATTGAATGCCTTGTCAGTGAGTAGGTGGGTGAGGGGGGGTCGACTGACCCGACCCCGGGTCATGCGAGTCGGAGACTTTCCGGGGTCAAGACCTCTAATCGAGCGGGCCTCGTGCGAGTCGGAACGCATTTGAGGGTGCCCGGCGTGGCCACGTGGATGCAGACCGAGCTCGGTGTATCCGTGTAGGTGGAGTTTTGGTACGACTTTTTTTAGAGGGTTTCAGGGCGCGGATTCCTTGGGGGTTTGCTCCTTTTAACCGTCGGTTTTGGGTACCCCTAATTTAGGTACCCGACAATATGTGTGTGTATATATATATCTTTTTTTGAACATTATATATTATATATACAAGATATATATACAACTAAAATGACCCGAATGTCATCGTTTTCGTCCCGCTCTAATCACCTCCACCCATCGCAATCGCCCCGCTAGTGACCTCCGCCCCGCTCTTCCGTCATCTGCTTCATTTCATTCAACGCGCGGCCTCTGCAAAGCCGTCCACGACCTTCGTCTGTCGCCTCCCATGATCTTGCTACTTCAGTTTCTTCTGCAGCCTGTCCTTCGTCAGCCACCTCCCCATCTCTTGCCCACGCGCCGCCATCCACCGAGCCGGCTACTATCTCGCTCCCGCCACTCCTTGTCCGGCCGCCGCCTCCCGCACGCTCCCCGTCCGCCTCCAGCCCTCCCCTGCCGCCACTCCACCTCTGCTCCACCCGCGCCCGTTTAATTTCGTCGCTGAGGAATTGCCGCCCATGGAGGTGTGCATGTTTTTTTTATCGGCCGAAATTCACTGATATTTTCGAAATTTCCATCCCTAGGGACCGATAAAATTTGATAACGGCCAAATTTTTCTCTTCTTTCCTACTTCCATACAGATAACCCAAATTTAGTCACGCGACGGTCCCACACTTACAATGATTTATTCTTGTTTTTATTTGTGAACAAACGATGTTTAATATCTTATGAATAGTTTTAAGTCAAATTCTATAAAAAAAAATAAAAAATTAATATTTCTAATATATTCAGCTTATTCTATTTATCCGTGACGTCGGACAAATTTTAATTTCCGATAATAAAAACGGGTGCGCACCATCTGTACTCGCTTGCTGCCGTCACACGGCGATGACGGCCACCGCTAGCTGCTGCTTCAGGCCAGCCCCGTCGCATGGGTGCGGCCTCGCGCCGCCCCCGC
This sequence comes from Saccharum hybrid cultivar R570, assembly GCA_038087645.1. NCBI lineage: Eukaryota > Viridiplantae > Streptophyta > Magnoliopsida > Poales > Poaceae > Saccharum > Saccharum hybrid cultivar. The sequence goes on from JAQSUU010000170.1 coordinate 336,028, forward strand.
AAGCGTGGGCGTCTTGCGCATGGGCCGGTGTCCCGTGGTCGCGGTGGCGGCACCCGACGTGGCGTTCCACCCGGACGTGTCCCGCGCGGCGGAGTCGTTGCAGGTGGAGTTCCACACCGTGGACCGCGCCATCGCCCTCAACTCCTCCGGCGTCGCCGCTGCCTTCCGCCGCGCGCGTAGCCCCGCACGTAACCTAGCCCTTGGTCTCACGCCTACTAAAGCTCTCTGCTTGGCATCCGAGTTCACACTCCGCAAGGACAGCAACCACAAGTGAACGCGGAGTCATGTGCGTTGCGTGCGTTTGGTTCAGTTCAGCATTTCGGCGGGTCCACGGGGTACGGACACGACGGCGGCGGCGCGCGGGAGGCACTGGACTCCGTCATCGTGGACATCGTGCTCGGGGAGGCTGCCATTGTGCGTCCCCAGGTTCCACCTCCACACACAACACACTGAGCTCCTCTCCTCTTTGATGCATCAACTAATTGCTCCACTGATGCTTCTTCTTCGGTACACATGCCATTGCCTGCGCGCTGTTTGCGCTTCTGAGGCCTGAGCATTAGGTAGGGAACATGATTTATTGAATGAACAGGTCTTGGCACTGCTTCTGATTGGCATTTGAGACTGGTCAATGTTGGATTCCTGCAGCTCCTGGCAGTCGCTTTGCCTCCGTATGACACCTTAGAGGAGGTGATTGGGATTTGGGATCAGGAGGTCAGCCAATGTAGGCTCACTCAAGGATTTCGGAGTGACGTACCCCGAAGTTCCGGTTCCGGTGAGTCAGTTTCTCCCTTCACAACCTTATAGTGCCTATGATATATCGAATTGTACTGTGGGGCTGTGGCCTGTGGAAGTGCTGATGACTACTGATGAGGCTTCAGTTATAGCTTTGCAGCAGATGGTGGCCTTGATTGGGATGCTCTTGCTTGCTCTATGAGGCCGGAAACTGGATGTGCCTTCATACAGAGATCTTGTGTGTATTTGTGGCGCAAGAGCTTAATCGTACCAGATATTCACAGAGCTATAGGTTTGATCAAGGCAAGATTGTCCTTGTTTTGTGACCAGCAACCTTCTGTGTCTGTAGTAGCTTTTCCTCTGCACTAACAACTTCTTTTCTTGTTTTGCTTGTTGCAGATGCAAAATCCAAATTGTATGGTTTTGATCTCACACCATTCTTTGTTATGCAACATTATGGAATTTCAATTGATCTTTTGAGTTTACAAATTCCAGTTTGTTCGTATCAATTATTTTGGCAATTCCTCTTTGATGCATAATTAATTCCATCATACTTAGACTCTTTTATATGCCTATATAGATCATGCCCGAGGAGCAAGAGGTTTGATCTTTACTAATTAAGGTCTTCAATGAAGCAGGATCTTAATACCAAACATTTCAGATAAGATTGTCTGAATATATTCTTCTATTTCCCCCCTTTAATGTTAGTGTGTACTGTGTACATATGGCTCATATGGGTCTGTACCGAACATTGCTTTTCTTTTCTTTTTTGGTTTTGGTGAGGGAATTTCTTTGTAGCTTGCAATTCATATTATATTAGGATCCTATATTGGAGCATGTTAAGCCAATGCATTTTTTCATATGTTTTCTTGAACTTCAATGAACCATAAGCAAGAATGCTAGCACTGTAGAATTGTATAGGTTCAGTAAACTGAAGTAGCACACTCTCTCTCACTAGCTCACATAATGATTTCAAAGAAGAAATGACTAATTAACAAGAAACTCATCGTTAGGGAGCCAAACTTCCTATTTATGAGATTTTTGTTTTGCTTGCTGCACACTACAACAGAGTAACTTTTTTCTTATTGAAGGTTGCATCTGAATTATCATTTACAAATGCAAAATTCAGTTGCCATGGTTGGGAGTGGTGCAAAAGATACTTGGACCATTTGGATGGAAAGAATCAAAATGTCAGATCCAAGAATTTAATACTCCAAGATCGCCACCACTATCTAGAAGATCTTGCGGCTTTCTACAGGTTAATACTCCCTATCCACTCATCAATGTGTTGGTCTATCCCATGTCAGTGTCATCTCTGATAAGATTTACTTTTTACAAGCCATGCATGCTATTCTTGTGCTGCTAATTTTGTATGCTAACAAAATGTTCAAGGCTTATCTGCTGGATATTCAGATGTTGCAAACCAAGTGTCACAACTTGGTTTGTAAACAGCTTTCATACTTGGAATACAATAGTTCTTTACTGAAATAGCTCTGCTCTCGTCCAAAATAACCATATTGTACAATGAAACAAAAGAGAACTGATTATTCCACATTTTAATAGCAAATGGTTAAACTCGTGTAACCGAGACAGTGTTGATGCTTATTAATCTCCGTTCAAAATGCTCTGCAAGTCACTTTTTTGCAGTACTTGTAGTTCACCTGTCACTACTGTAAGGTTTGTGTTTGGCTCGCCCTTTATAGATTGATGATTATGCATTGAATTTTATGTGTGGTGGTTATATGACAAAAAGATGTCTCGTATACTCTTGAAACAGTTAGGGCAGTATTTTAACGTGCTAAGATTGTGAAACAGCAGGGCAGTGTTTTAATTTCCTAGGCTAGACTAGGAGTAGAGCATAGCTGTCCTAGGATTCCTTCTTTTTCCCATGTACCTGCTATACTTTTCAGGTTGTCTCTGCAAGAGTTGTTCGGTGAAAGATCATTCTACAAGATCGCCAAAGGAAAGAGATAAGAGCTGTGATATACTACCTTCGTCCCAAAATACATGACCTTTTTTTCTTACTTTTAAACATCTTGTTTGACTCTTCGTCTTATTCAAAAATTTTATATAAATATTATTTATTTTGTTATGACGTATTTTATCATTAGGTATACTTTAATAATGACTTGTTTATTTTATTATTTGCACAAAAAAACTAAATAAGACAATGGTCAAATATGATATCTAAAAGCGAGACACTTTTCTCTGTATTTTTTCTAATAGTAAAATACATCAAACTCGAGTTACCGTGGTATATTTTTTTCCGTAGTTCAACTAGTTTTTATAGAAAAAAGACAAAGTATAGGATACTTAAAGTAAACTATGTTTTGTAATTTTTTTTCTTATCGAGACATCTCTATCATTCTTTTCATAACATATATCATCTTTCTCTGGAGTTTGAATGCAGTAATTATTAAATTTGATTAAGTTAACTAATAAGATAGAGCTTTTTACATGCGAACTCGATGACGCTAATGATAAACGCTTTGCTTGTAAGGATATGTTAAGTGTTGTTGTTACTCAAACCAAAAGGTAACATAGCTTGGCATTTATGTTAATCACCTTTTATACTTCTTTGCAATTTCCAATACAACGATAGCCATCAATTAGAAAAAAACGTAATTAACTACTTTAGTTGATGATGGCACGTACATCATAATAATTTTCTACTAAAAAATCAATTTAAAAATAAATGATTTTTTGGCATGTACACTAACCATTTTGTGTTCTTTTTTTCACTCTTTTGTGCCTTGGATAGAACATTTTGAGCTTTGAATAGAACACACACATGTTTGGCACCACGTGTGGAATAGAACACACACATGTTTGGCACCACGTGTGTGTGTGTGTGTTTTGTGTTTACACCGGCAAGGCAACCTTTTTGTTCCTGATTGTGACGAAGCAAATTTTTTCTTCCTCTAGTCTAGACAAATACATGTGCAAGGGTTAAATTCAGCTAATATCATGGCCTTTTATTTATGATGTAATGGCTATTGTACTTATGTTAAGTCAACACATGGGACGCTGTTTGTTCTCAGTCCAAGCTGCATATCAACCCCTGGAGGATATTAAGGCAATTAGTTGCTCCATTTAACCTTGAGTGTTTACTTTCAACCAAAGCATATGTGGAATTAAGTAATAAGGACAAACATTATAGCTAATTTAGAATATAGTCATAAAATAGCATAGATGAAAAGAGTTATAATGTAGTACCTGACCAAGACTACGAACACAAGGTTGATACGTGCCCTTGTGGTTCGGGTTTGTGATGAGTGATTGTCAACGTGATTCGCGTCTTGAGTTGAGTTTGTGAACTAACCATGGCGTGAGTTGGATTATGCGACATGTCGCTTTGGCTTATGGTGTGCAGGTGTGGAGCTCGGAGACAGTGATCGACGGCGAGGTGGAGGTCAAGTAGGGACATGCCGTGCTGATGGACCGAGAGCGGTGAAGGACGGACGTGAAGCTTGGACTGAGGGGCCAGGAGGCCGGGTGACCAGCCGCGATGGCTAACATCTGGTCGACAAGAGCAAGTGTACATGGTGGAGTGACCGTGTTAACCGAGTCAAGATGGCGATCGAGCGAGTCGAGCAGGGCTCTGGAAGACTTCGCGGCTGGCCGGTCGAGGATGGCAGTGACACGCGTCGAATGGCGAGGGACGCGTATGGAGTACACTACTCACGACGGTTTGGTGGGTTAAGCCTCAAAACCACCGGGTGACAGTTTCGCAAGTTTGGCTTCAAAACCTGGGTGGAGGTTTCTAGGAGGAACAGACGACACGTGATGACATCGAGGAGTTCGTATCGAGGCGAAGCTATCTCATGAAGGGCGCGGTGACCGTTAGATGAAGACTATCTTGGATTGGACCATAACGCCCTCAGGTTAAGTGGTTCGACTCAAAATATCTAGGAGCGTGTTTGGAATTGTGTAATAGCCATGATATATAAGGATGAGGGAGCCCCAATCTCCCTCACCTCTTGCCATTTCATTCTTCCACCATCTCTCTAGGTTTCCCCTTCTCTAGGTTCTTCTCAAGAGGTCCACCAATGAACCAGTGTCCTGGTGTAACTGGACCTGTGATTTTGGTCCTCGTGTCCTCCGGGATTCGATTTGTGAGGTGCTTTTATGATTCGCAATTTTCTTTTCCCCCTCTCTTTTGTGGCTCGTTTCTTCGATTTGAGTCCGTTTTGATCCAAACTGATTGCATAGAGATGAACTAGGATGTGAGTTGATCCCTTCCACCGAAGGATTTCGACCGAATCCTCACGAGTTTATAGATCGGGGCGAATCAAGCTTTTGGGGAGAAAAACCAATGTTTTTCACGTTTATCCTATTTTCCGTTGATTGGCTTCAAATTGGACGATGATCTCTTAGGGGTAGCTCACCTATTGCCTTGTGACCATGTGGTTAAAATTTGGTGGCAATTTGATTTGGCACCAAATGGAATGGATTTTGGATGGAGGCGATTTTAAGACGTTCTATTTTTATGCTGTTTGCAATTCCCGGACAATCCGGGGTTCACCCACGGACAGTCCGCCACCTCTAAGTTCGCAACGTCCAGAACTTCTTTTTCAACTTCGTTTTTTTGCTGATTTGAACTGCGGACGATCTGCCCCTTGGTCCCGAACTGTCCGACATTTATTTTTTTAGCAATGTACCGAATTTTTCTCTCAGTTTGGTTTTCTGTTTTTAAACTGTGGACTGTCCAGGGTATTATAGCAGACTATCCGAGGTAATATAGCAGACAGTTCGCAATTCCCTGTTTTGTGTTGTTTTGTCCGTTTCTTTCTCGTCCGTGCTCCGTTTCGAGTTCCGTCTTTTGCATTGGGTTTCTAGTGATCTAGGGAGCTTTTCTAAATTCTCTTGACATTCTGTGGCTCGTGATTTTATAGAATCTTGTTGTGTGCCTTTGGGGTCAATTTTAGGACCGCGGTGTAAGGTCCTAAATGGCTAGAGGGAGGTAAATAGCCTATTTAAAAATCTATAAACTTCACTAGATAAGTAAGTTAGTAAAACAAACGGCGTAGCAATTCTAGCACTAGATCACTAAGCTATGTAAGTCACCTACACAAGTCTAGTTCAAGGTAAAACACAAACCACACCAACAACTAACTCTACTCCTAATCAAGAACAAATCTACACAAGCTAGAGACAAAGAATAACAAGCTACACAACTAGCAAGGTAGACAAATAAGCAAAGGAGTGAGCTAGGATTGTTATACCGACGTTGATGAGTAGAGATATGTCCAATGAACTAATCAATCAACACAATCACATACACAAGATGAAATCCTCAGCCAAGAGATAACATAAGATTTTTTACCGAAGTTCACTTGCTTCCCGGCAAGCTAGTTCTCATTATGGCGATGCACCTACTTGATGGATCACGAGCTAATTGACTATCAAGAGTCAAACCCTCAGTGGGTGCCACACATCCACTCATAAGATGGGGATTCTCCAAGCCATGAGCTCCACTAGAGTAGCCAATTCGCGAACTCCTGCGGGCAAGGCTCAAGAACCCCTCACAATCACTTGGTGAGGCTCGAAACAATCTCCAATTATGAGCTCAACACTACCGCTGCTCCAAGCCATCTAGGATGTCGGGAAATACCCAAGAGTAACAAGAAATCCACAGCCAACTCAAAGATCAAGTGCCACTGGATGCAAATCAGTAAGCAATACACTTGAATCTCACTCAATCTCACTAAAGTATGCAACCAAGCAAGAAGATAAGTGAAGGAGAAGTTCTCTAGCTCAAAGTATGTCTTAAGCGTTCAAAAAATCAAGAGAGAGGTCTCAAAGCCGGCTAAACATGTATTTATAGCCATCCCTAAAAAATAGAGCCGTTAGGCTCGAGATGCCGCTCTGCGCGCTGACCGGACGCGGCCACAGCGTCCGGTCGCACCAGCGCGATTTCGCCGATGCTCGCCACGTGTCCCTTTTTGAATCTCGCTCATTAGATTTCCAACTGCCACGAAACGTTACGCTCTCAGGTGAAGTGTGACCGGACGCGCTTCACACCACTATCGAATGCGACAGTGCCAGCGTCCGGTCGCTGTCCAGAGAGGTACCAAAGAGCGACTTTGTCGACCGGACGCGTCCGGTCGCACGTGACCAGATGCGTGACCACGTCCGATCAGCTCTGAGACTCGCGCTGTTCTCTGGGTGCGTGACTGGACGCTCCGGTTCCGCGAGGGACCGGACGCGCCAGTTGCAAACCCTAGCGCCCCGTGCCGTTCACAGCTGCTGCCACTGACCGGACGCGCCGGTCATGCTGAGACCACGTCTGGTCCAGTGTCCAGTCATACCAGTGACCTCCGTTCGCCGCCGTTTCGATCCACGAAGACTTAGAGAAATTCTCCGCCTTCGGCGTAGTAGAAAATATGCATTTTATTTCCACAAAAACGCCGAATCCCGCCTCACAAGCTCGGCGGGAGGGAGAGAGGGTCTCAAACCCATCTCTACCGCTCAAACTCCTCCTTTGCAAATGTGCCAATACTAACAAGTGTTTACCACCTTGTGCACGTGTATTAACATTTTCACAATAATTTTCTCAAAGAAGTTAGCACCACACTAGATCCTAAATGCATATGTTCAAGAATATGGACCTAGTAGCACTTGATTCATGAGATGACCGTGATTGCCTCTCTTGATAGTCGACTATCAATTCTAAACCCGATCAATCACTTCTCTACTCATTAAGAGACCGGCAAAAGAAAATCCTACCATTATACTTTTGTCTTGATTATCTCATTCCATGTCCATCACCATTATCTCCAAGTTCATGCTCCTTCTCCTTTATCACTAATGTTGTATGCCTAACTCAAATCACTTGACACAATGGCATTAGCAACTTAGTGACATTAATTACCAAAATTAAACTTGGGCTTTCAAGCGGCCAAATATTTCGAAAGAAATTTGAGGCTTTCATTCACCCCCTCTCTTTGGTCGTCGTTTTCGGTCCTTCGAGGACCTTGCAAGCTAAGAGCTTTAAGATTTTTCTCTGCTAGATCTACCGGAAGTTCTTCTCTTTGAAAATCAAAACATCAAACACAGGATAATTCAGTAGATGTATTGCAAATTTCGGCTCTCAGATATTCACATTCTCAGATTCTTAAGCATCAAACCTTCTTTCCGGTGGTATATGTATGACCACATGTTTTGAACATTGGCAAATAGTCTTAATATTCCAAAATAGATCACCCAGGTCTATGTTTATACTGAACTGCGCCTACCTTCTGACACTCTCGATCCACGACTATCAGTCCATCACCATAGGGCCTAGGAAGAAGCAGGTTGTTAGCCTGCAAGAAGCAGGCCATGTCCGTCAAATGCAGCACGGATAACATTCATACCAAAGATCAGGCATCGATATGTCTCCTGTTGCAGTCCAATCATGCAGCACTCTGAAACATTCAGATCAACCTGTATAAATGCATATAGAAGGAAACTCATTCTCACCCTGCCCACGTCTTTGTTAGCCCGTACAAACTGCACTTTGTTTCTCATCTGACTGACACTGCAATATATATGTCTGAATCATGATAAAATCAGGAAAGTGATTTATTTATATTAACTTAAACAACAATGGTAGGGATATTTGGTACGTTAATTACCTTCTTCCACCAGTCCTAGAAGAGCCGGCAAGTACTCTTCTAGAGCCTGGTGGAGATTAGCACTGCCAGACCCTACTGCAGATCAAAGACTACAATCGAAGCAAGAATTCTGCTATTCACCTTTCTCATGAATAATTAGGGTAGGATTCATATGGTGCACAACCTAACTCACCATGCCACGCTGCAACACGCCGCATCTGCGCGGCCGCCATCCTCCTGGTCTAGCCCGTCATCGTCCTCTCGTCGTCCGCGGCGGCGGACGGGTTCATAACGTGGGACGACCTCAGCCTCCCGGTCGCCGCCGCCGTGCAGGGCGCCGTGGGATGCGGCGGCGACGTGAAGGCGTCCCGGTTTTCTTGGCCATCGTGGCTGGTGGTTGGCCACGCCGCTGGGCTCCTGATTCGCCTTGGGCGTTCGGTTTGACCGAACCGATCGGTCTCGGTCTTCGGTCATTTCGAAAGTTCGGTCATCTAAAAATAGAGACCGATCAGTTAGTTTTAAAACTCAGGACCGAGCGGTCTCGGTTAGTTTGGTTCGGTCTCGGTCATAACCGAACTAACCGAACTTCACAAAACAACTACTAAATATTGTAATTTGTAGCAAATTTTACCAATATCAAGGCAAAAATACAATACAAAATATAGATTAAACATAGTGATAAGAGTGATGGTTGATATAAACCCACTAGAATAAATATTATATCACTAATAATAGTCTAAATTACATATTATGTCAACAAAATTCAAATGTTCAGTTAATTTAGTTAGTTCAGTTACCCGAGGGTAATGACCGAACTAAGTCCGGTTAGTTCGGTTACTTCAAACTAAAGACCGAACTTGTGACCGAAATTTTTGGTCTCGGTCACTTCGGTCTCGGTTTCGGTTAGTTCGGTTCGGTCTTCGGTTAATTATGCCCAGGGCTATTCCTGATCACGCAGAGATGGATGCTACGGCGCGCTCTGCAGTCCGTCAAGACGATGACGTGCATACGAACGATGATGATGTACCTCCGTCATCAGGCGGTTACAGAATGCGGGACTTACAGGACTTAGGCGAAGTTGCGAAGCGATCGCGTCGTCCGGCGGTTATGGCGCGGTGAGAAAAAAACACCGCGAAGTAGCGGAGCAATCGGGGTGTGGAACGAGCGAACGGGCGGGTAGAAAACTTTGGGTGAAAAAAAAAAACAGGACTAAACAACTAATGCGTAAGATCTTACTACGGGCCCACTATCAGATTAACAGGAACCATCAGCTTAAATGAGATTTAGTCATCAATGGTTTAGATATTAGGTGAGTATAAATTATTTGGGTAGATGATATTATTCAAATCATTTGCTCCTTTATAGTATATAATATATAGATAGATAGATAGATAGATTATAAGTCTAGAATGGTAGACCCGTACTGAAACACTCCATTTCAAAAGAACCGAAATGACTTCAGGGATGATTTTTACAAGTATGCTCTTAAAAACTTATTAAAACAATTGCACATCTTATATTTTTCAAGAAGTCATTTTTAAATTTAACTAAATTTTATAGAAAGTATAACTAATATTTTGTATATCCTAATATGTTTATTATAAATATATTCTACTTATAATCTAATAATATTTATTACTCATCATAAATAATAGTGGACAAAGTAATGTCAATAGATGGCTCAGCGTGGCTCCGTGGAAGCACCACAAAGAGATTGTGTGGGTGCTCTGGAGATTGCTTTTGTAAAGGGCCCGTGTGCTCGTCCCCACCAGAGGAAGGCGAAGAGCCGTTCTAGTGGATATAGGAGGTGTAGAGAGGTTCTTTGGTTCTACCTGCCTAGTGATCTAAGTGCTCACGTTAGAGCCAACCTTGCGAGATTGTAAGCTTGACAGAAAAGCGTTGAACATTGAACTCACCTCAATGTGTACATAGGTGACTAGCAAATCACCGAACCAAGGGAATATATCTTATTTGTAAGTAGAATATATTTATAATAAATATCTTATTAGGAGAAAGTATTACTAATATTTTGTGCAATATTGGTTACTCTACACTTACTTTAATTTATGATCTTACAATTCATAGTGCAGAGGTATAAGGACTTGTCATCCTAGGGTGTTTACCGAGCTAACCCTTGCTATTCTAGTGACATAGCTTTGTTAAACTCTCTTGGAACTAGAATTGTGTAGGAGTTTCTTACCCTTGGTTGTGCTCTTAGTGTTTCGTGGTATAGTCATGTTTTGGCCATTAGTTTTAATTCTGCATCATTTTTGGCTAGGTTTTGCAAAAAGTTTTAAAATTGACTATTCACCCCTCCATCTACTCGGCCTTCTTGTTCCTACATCTGTTGCTTTTTACCTCCACTGCGCCTGTGCACTACTCTCTGTACTGAAGCTCGGGTGCCTGAGCTCTGGTGCTACTCTTGAGAGTTCCGGTGCATGGTTTTCCAGCTAACCTCGGACTGTGGCTTCAACGGGAAGCTTCCATGCACTCGTCAGACTGCTACCCACTAGAAAGCTCAGGTATACATGTAACAATTTATCAAAGGAAAAAGTTGGACAACTGCCCCTCAATACAAATACACTAGCACATATACGGCCCTGTTTGGCAAAGCTCCCAAAGCTGACTCTCTGCTGAATCTAGTAGAAGCTCTGCCAAACAGTTCTCCAGAGAGAAATGATTCTCTCCTGATTCCGTGAAGTGATTCTCTAAAATAAACTAAGAAGTTGGGAGCTGAAAAAGTAGCTTCTCCTTATTTTGTAAAGTGATTCTCCATCATGATTTTGAGAGTTTATGTTAAACAATCAAAGAGAATCACTTATATTATATATTACTTTCTTCTTCGCTATGGTTTTGTTTTTTTTAGTTCCATATTATGCAAGCAATGGTCATTGTTATTTGTCCTTGTGGTAATTTACATTTTATAATAAACAAATTTTTACTATGTTCATATCCTGGAAACTTAGTTGTAGTAATAATGTTGTTTGCTAGTGATGATTGGTGATCATATTCTTTTTTACCAGTAATTTTTGTCCTATTTTTGGAGGTCGATTCCCTTTGGGCAACCTGAATTCTTTTTGTCCTAAGTTTCACCTTACTTAATAACAAGATGTACAAATACGATATATAAAATATGTTGCAACAAATACCAAACATGTTAATAGTCTAATGGTTGATGCTTTTGACGATGAATAGTGCATCACAGGTTTGGTTCTCATCGTTTTTTTAATCACGGACCATAAAACTGATAGTTGCCCCCTTTCCATCTCCCTTTATCCGCCACTTCACCTCTCCCTAGTCCCTACTCCGCATGGCCCCCTAGGCCATCGCTCCCTCGGCCCCTCCTCACACCTCACAGGCCGAGCCTGCCCCTCCTCACAACCCGAGGCTACTCACCTGCCTCATCAGCCCTTCCTCCCTTCTTCCCCCAACGTTGAGGCCACTGACCACCGCTCTCCTCCATCCTCCCCCGATGAGTTAGGGGCCGATTTGTTCCTACCATGCTGCCACTCGATGACGATGACCCCATCCTCCCCGGGTGCATGTGCCGGTATGGCCGTGCGAACAGGCAGCAACGGGGAGGAGTGGCTAGCGACAAGATCATCTTGGCCCCATTTTCGGCGAGAAGCCTCTTTCTCATTGCGTTTCTTTGGTTTATGCTTGTCCTACTATGGTTGTGTGAATGTGTACTTGTGGTTGTTATGTGAACATTTAGTGCATCTATAAACATGTGATTTGTGTTGATTTTTTTTTGGTCTTTGCTAAGACCTGAAGTTAACGACTAACTAGGCTAGGATGAGCTATCAGACCGCCATGCATGATTAACCTTGCCTAGTGTTGTATTTGGGCCTAAGGTTGGTTGAGCATATCGGACGACACAACACGACCTGTTGTGCCAACCTGGCCTATGCCTAAGCTGGCTCATGTCGTGCCACACAATTGGTCATGCATAGCCCTACTTATTCCTCAAAAAAAAATCTATAGCCCTACTCTCCCGTGTATTAACATGTTCTTGGTCAACCCATCATAATGTCGGTGGAAAATACCATTAGGGTTAATTTGGAAGTAAGGGGAAGGCACACCCAGTGATGAAAAATCCTCTATAAAGAACTAAATGGGTTATTCAAATAACATCCCCATAGATTTTCTACCCTAGAAAAAGTCAGATTCTAAGGGGATTTGAGTTTCCAAACTGTCTTTATGGATTGATTCCTCCTTTTCCAATGACTATTCAAAATATTGATCATTCAACCAGTAATAATTTCACTAGAAAGCTGGTATTAATATAGTGTCATATCCAAAGCATAACTTAATAACACAGTTAAAGAGCAAGAATGATTAAAACAAGAGTTAAGATGTTGTCAGTGCAACTATAACCTATTACAACAGCATCCCAGTTCAAGTAGCTTGAATTCTACAGTAAAATTACATAATGAAGCATTAAGGACAATACTATACAAGTATATAGTAGTATCACAATGTGTTTCGATTGCAAGTTCGCAACTAAGGCCGGATTGCTGATAATGTGTTCCTGATGAATGACATGGTAGGCCTCACAGCCGGATCTTCCTGAACACAACGGACACCTATATGAATGCATCTTTCAAACTCTCCTTTAGGAGCGTCACCAATTCTTGGATCTTTCAACTGATCAGCCGTTCCCTGGGTCCAATGTTGTCGAACCTTTGCCAAACATAACAAATATCCTAAGGTTCGCAGTGAGAAAATAACCACCATTATGTAGAAATGAAACTTAGCATTATTACTATTTCAAAATTCATAACCTAGACGATGTCACTTTTGCTGATTATGCTACATGCAGCTTCTTTTAGTTCTATTGCAATTACAGTTGGATGTATGAGGAATGACGTTTAACTTACATATCTTGGGAAGTCATCAGTATCTTCTCTACAAAATGATGTAGCTTTGCTGCCTGTTACTATCTCCAAAAGTACTACACCAAAGCTGTACACATCGGACTTCACAGAGTACTCGCCATCAAACAACTCAGGAGCGCGGTATCCACTGAGTGACATATATTAATTTGTAAGCAAACTGTTAGTGGTCGATTCTGTTCATCACAAGTCACTAGAAAAACAAAGAGTTGAGAAACACAAAAGTTCAGTAGCTACAAAACGAACTCACGATGTTCCCCTGAAGTTCTCAGCCTTCCCTTCAGATAGGCCTAGATCGAGAACAGTTGCGTGCCCAAAACCTGAAATTTTCGGGATGAAGCCCTCGCCAAGTAGAATATTACTAGGGTCTATATTACGATGAACGATTCTGCATTGTTCATGTAGATATAACAATCCTTCACAAATCCCTTGCATGATTTGGAAACGTGAAGACCAGTCAGGGACTCCACTTTTCTCATCTTCAGCTGCACGACTCAGATTCAGGACCGGTAAGATCAGCATCTCTCTTATACAAATATCTGTAATCACATATAATGATATAAGGAATGCATACCGAAAAGAACTGCATCTAGACTACCAAAAGGCATGTATTCATAGCATATCATGTTCTCATTATTTCCTATGCACGATCCCAGCATCGTTATGATGTTTGGATGGTCAAGCCTTGCCAGCATTTTCACCTCATTATTCAGCTCCACAAGTCCTATTTCCATGTTTAATCTTTTCACTGCCAAATCCGAAAAATTTGGTAGTATTCCCTGCACAGCGTCAAAGGTGCAGGTCAAATATTCATCCTATGAATGAAGTAGACTCATAATCAAAAGGGAAATTAGATGAGATACCTTGTAGATGGTTCTAGATCGGTTAGAAGCAATAATATTTTGTTTGGAAAAATTATTGGTGGAGACTCTAATAGTATCCAGGTCTAAATTCTTCTCAAAGGGAGCCGCAAGCTTAGGCCCTGGTGCATGCTCATGTTCTGCTCCAAACACTTCTGCTTTCACAAGATTTTATCAATGAATAACAAAAAAAGATGAATAACAAATAGTAAAAAAGCAGTCCACTTATGGCCCTTGATGAGCTATCAATAAAATTGTTGGAGTATGTGTATTAGGCCCATGAGGGTAAGGCCCATGTGGCCCATGTATGGTTACCTATATAGCTACCCTTCTAGGGTTAGCCCAAATCAATAGAGTTACTTTCCCCAAACATGGTCAGCGGCCTGACTTTCTTCCTCTCACCCGCCGCCGCCATCTCCTGCCGCCGCCGGCCTCCTCTGCCACCGGTGGCCATGGCCGGCCGCCCTCCTCCCCCTCCTTACTTCACCGTGTTCCCTCCCCTCTCCTCCCCATCCTGGGCCCAAATCCTTCGATCTCCGTCACCTGCTGCCGCTTCTGGCGCCGCCGTCGGTCCGCCTGGGCCGGATATCGCGGCCCTCCCAGCCGCCGCTGGGGGCAGCGGCGCAGGCCCGCCCGTCCTCCCCACGCCGCACCCAGCCTGCGCGCCCCCTCCTCTGCTGGGCGCTGGCGGCTGCTGGCACGCACCCTCCTGGGGCGGCCGCGCCTGTCCACCCGGACAGCGGGGGGGATGCGGTTCTGGCCGCCTCTGGTGCCTCTGCCGCCCTCACCACTCCGGCAGCTCCAGTGGCTCCTTCCCTTCCCCTGGGCGCCGGAGATGCCGCCGCTCTTGCTGGTGCTCTCGCTGCGGCGGCCGGCTCACAGCATGGGGGCGCGGGGATCACTTCCCAAGGCGCGACCTTCCTCTTCCCCGCTCCGCCTTCGCTGCCCGTTCCCGGAAACCGTTCCGACTCTGCACTCGCCGGCGCTCTCGTCGCTGTCCGGGCTGCCGCCGCGGAGGGGCAGGCCTGTGTGCGCGCGGCTGCACTCGTGTGGGAGCGGGAGCGCGATGCGACTGATGCCCTGGCCCGCCAGATCGCCGAGGCGGAGCAGCTCCTCGCCTCTCCCGCCGATGCTGGGGCCACTTCCTCCGTCTCGTCGGGACGCCGCGCCTCCCACACCGCCGTCCTCTGGCACGACCCGGCTGACCCGCTCGTTGCACAGCTGCACTAGCAGGCCGGGGGGTCCAGAACATTCGCCTTCTCGTGCCGGTCGTCCTCGAGCCGAAGTCGCCCTCCTACGCCCGCTGGCGAGATCTGGTGCTTGTCACTCTCCGCCGCTACGCCCTCGACGACCACGTCCTTGTTGACGCCTCGGTCACCGCCCAGACGCCGTCGTGGCTCCGTCTAGACAGCATCATCCTCTCCTGGATCCTGGGGACGATCTCTCTAGACCTCCACGACCTCGTCCGCACCTCCCCTGACGCGCGCCGGGCATGGCTTGCCCTTGAGGGGCAGTTCCTGGGCAACGCCGAGGCCCGGGCTCTGCGTCTCGATGCGAGCTTCCGGACTTTCGTCCAGGGTGACCTCTCCGTCGACGAGTTATGCCGTCGGATGAAGGGCATGGCGGACTCCCTGGGGGATCTCGGGTGGCCCGTGGAGGATCGTATTTTGGTCCTCAACGTCCTCCGCGGGCTCAGCGACCGCTACGCCCACCTCAGGACGTGGATCACCCGTCAGAGGCCCTTCCCCACCTTCGTGGAGGTCAGTGACGATCTCGTCATGGAGGAGCTCACGCAGGGCATCCAGCCGGGATCCACCGCTTCTCCGGGGTCCTCGTCTTCATCGACGACTCTGGCTGCTGCTCCCGGGGCCGACACTCGTCCACCGGTGGCCCTACCACGCCCCCGGGGCCGACACTCGTCCACCGGTGGCCATGCTCACCGGAGCTCCTCCTGCTGGTCCTCCACCCGGCGCCTTCCCTGCTACGCCGTGGGCTCCACCCTCTGGGACTCTACCGGGGGTCGCCGGCTGGCAGTGGCGGAGGGTGAACTAAAACATAGGGGGGCTAATTTGCCTAATCCTAATTAATAGTTACACTGTTGCTACAGTGATGAGTGCTTATGATTAAAAAAATGGATGAACTGCTTCCCCTCCCCGTCCCACTTCGTCTCTGATTCGCATCTGCCTGGCTTCTTTATTTGCTTGCTGCTTTGATATAGCTGAGCACTCATCTGGTGCACTCCATCGCCTTGACGTTTTGCATGTGCTGGTGCACTGCCGTGCTGCCGCACGGTGTTTCTATCTGCTAGCCTGCTGCAAGGTTCCAGACCGCGCTGATCCAAGCGAGCAGCCATTCATGGATGCGCCAAGCTTCTGTTCTTTGGATCTGCAGTGTTCTGGCGTTCTGGCAGCGAGGTGAACGTACAAATTTTACAGCAAGCAAGGGGGGGCCGGAGCCCAGTATCGCCTCCACTGGGCTCCGTCCGTGCCGGCTGGGACCAGGCAGCCCTGGCTCGCTCGTTCAGCACCATGGGCCTGACACCTCCGGTCGGACCCGAGCGGATCGCTGATTCGGGAGCCACCTACCACACCACTCCTGACCCCGGTATACTTTCGTCGATCCACTCTCCCTCTTGCTCTCTTCCTTCGTCCATTATGGTCGCAAATGGTTCTTGTCTTCCAGTCACGTCTGTGGGTACTACCGGTGCTCATGGCTCCTTCCGTCTTCCTGATGTTCTTGTTGCTCCTTCTATGGTTCACAACCTTCTTTCTATTCGTCATTTTACAGCTGACAATTCTTGTTCTGCGGAATTTGACTCTTCTGGTCTTACTGTAAAGGATTTGGCTTCCCGGCGTCCTCTGCTCCGATGTGACAGCACCGGGCCCCTTTACACCCTTCGCTTCTCGGCGGCTCCTTCGTCTTCTTCGTCGCCCGTTTTGTCAGCTACCTTCGCCGCTTCTACTTCCTCTACTACTTGGCACCGGCGCCTCGGCCATCCTGGACGTGATGCCCTGATACAGCTCAGTCGTAGCTCCGGTCTTCCATGTACTCGGGCTCATGATGAGCAACTGTGTCATGCGTGCCAATTGGGCCAACATGTTCGTCTTCCTTTTCATAGTTCTTCCCATGTGGCCCGCATTTTTGATCTTGTACATTGACCTATGGACATCTCCTGTTCTAAGTATTTCCGGTTATAAGTACTATCTTGTGGTGGTTGATGATTTTTTGCATTATTCGTGGACTTTTCCCCTCCGTGCGAAGTCTGATACGTTTACCACGCTCCTTCACTTCTTCACTTGGGTGTCCACACAGTTTGGCCTCACCATCAAGGCCGTTCAGTGTGACAATGGTCGCGAGTTTGATAACTCCACCTCCCGAGCATTCTTTCTCTCTCACGGTGTTCAGTTGCGCATGTCTTGCCCGTATACCTCTTCGCAGAATGGCAAGGCTGAGCGGATGATTCGCACCACCAACGACACCGTGCGCACCCTTCTGTTTCAGGCCTCTCCCTGCTCGCTTCTGGACTGAGGGCCTGCACACCTCCACCTACCTCCTCAACCGTTTTCCTTCTGCTGCCTGTCCCGCTCCCACACCACACCACGCCCTCTTCGGTACCCCGCCTCGGTACGATCACCTCCGCGTGTTTGGGTGTGCGTGTTACCCCAACATCGCTGCCACTTCTTCCCACAAGCTGGACCCTCACTCCACGCTCTGTGTCTTCCTCGAGTACTCCCCGGATCAAAGGGGTATCGGTGCTTTGACCTTACCTCCCGACGGGTCCTCATCTCTCGCCATGTGGTGTTCGATGAGTCCGTCTTTCCCTTCTCCAGCACCACTACCCCTCCAGTTCCTGACCCTCCCTCCCTTTTTTCCACTTACACGGCGGTCCAGCCACCTTTTCCGTGGTCTCCTGCAGGTACCGCTTCGCCGAGCTCCTTGCCGGCCTCCTGTCTCGGCTCCCCGGTGGGTTCGGACCCGTCGTCCTCTGGCACGGCCCTGCCCTCTCCGGTTGGCGCAGACCCGGGGCCTTCGTCCCCCGCTTCTGCCCCGGGGGGGCCGTGCCGGTCGCCGTCGCCGGATCCTGCCCTGGCACCTCCGTCGAGGTTCGCCGTGCCGGTACGGGTGTACCAGCGCAGGCCGCGGCCGCCGCCGCTCGCGGTCCCTTCTCCGCCAGGGACACCAACACCACCACCGCAGTTCCCGCCGACTCGTGGTGCACCGCCGGTCTACCACCCGCCGCTTCTTCACCGACACCCGTGGCATGTTCACTCGATGGTGACACGGCACGCGGCTGGCACCCTGCCGCCTCGTGCCCTTGCTGCATCGACCGGCGACGCGGTGGTCTCCCTGGTACCCTCTTCCGTCCGCAACGCCCTGTTGGATCCTCACTGGCGCCGCGCGATGGAAGAGGAGTACGCCACGCTACTCGCCAACCAGACATGGGAGTTGGTGCCCCGACCGCCAGGCTCCAACGTCGTCACCGGCAAGTGGATCTGGACCCACAAGCGTCGAGCTGATGGCACTCTCGAGCGCTACAAGGCTCGATGGGTCCTCCGGAGTTTCACTCAGCGCCCGGGAGTCGACTATGATGAGACTTTCAGCCCGGTGGTCAAGCCGGCCACCGTCCGTACCGTGCTATCGCTGGCGCTTGCTTGGTTATGGCCCATCCACCAGCTGGATGTCAAGAATGCCTTTCTGCACGGCCTTCTCACCGAGACAGTGTACTGCAGTCAGCCGACGGGGTTCGTTGATTCCACCCGTCCTGACATGGTCTGCCAGCTCAACAGGTCTCTCTACGGCCTCAAGCAGGCACCCCGGGCGTGGAACCACCGGTTCGCTGCTTTCTTGCTGACACTGGGGTTTGTGGAGGCCAAGTCAGATACATCACTGTTCGTCTACCACCATGGAGCTAACACTGCGTACTTGCTGCTCTATGTTGATGACATTGTCCTCACAGCCTCCAGTGAGCCACTTCTCCGCCGGATAATTGCCGCTCTCCAGCAGGAGTTTGTTATGAAGGATCTGGGTGAGCTCCACCATTTCCTCGGGATCACTGTTGAGCACCGTCCTGCCGGGTTACTTCTTCACCAGCGGCAGTATACTCGGGATATCCTGGAGCGAGCGGGGATGACTGACTGCAATCCCTGCTCCACTCCGGTCGATACTCAGAGCAAGCTGTCCGAGGTTGAGGGACCCCCGGTGTCTGACCCCACCGCATACAGGAGTCTCGCCGGGGCCCTTCAGTACCTCACCTTCACCCGGCCGAACATCACCTACGTGGTTCAGCAGGTCTGCCTTCATATGCATGATCCTCGGGAGCCTCACCTTACGGCTCTCAAGCGCCTCCTCCGCTACCTTCGGGGCACGCTCGACTACGGCCTTCTCCTCCACCGGGCCTCCTCCACCGACCTCGTCGTCTACACCGATGCTGACTGGGCGGGGTGCCCGGACACTCGCCGCTCCACCTCCGGCTACGCCGTCTTCCTGGGCGGCAACCTGGTGTCCTGGTCGTCTAAGCGCCAGCCGGTGGTCTCCCGGTCCAGTGCTGAGACGGAGTACCGCGCTGTCGCTAACGGCGTGGCGGAGGCCTCCTGGCTCCGGCAGCTTCTTGCTGAGCTGCACACTCCGCCCTCCCGGAGCACACTGATCTACTGCGACAATGTCAGTGCGGTCTACCTCTCCACCAACCCCATCCAGCACCAGCGGACGAAGCATGTGGAGATCGGCCTCCACTTTGTCCGTGATCGGGTGGCCATGGGCGAGGTGCGGGTCCTTCGTGTTCCGACGACCTCCCAGTTCGCGGACATCTTCACCAAAGGCCTCCCGTCCTCGACCTTCGCCGAGTTTCGCTCCAGCCTCAACATCACCGGCAGCTAGTTGCGTCTGTGGGGGGTTGTGTGTGTTCTTTCTTGTTCAGCCTGGAACTCCGTTGCGCCGGTAGTTCAGACTGCGGGGGGGTGTTGGAGTATGTGTATTAGGCCCATGAGGGTAAGGCCCATGTGGCCCATGTATAGTTACCTATATAGCTACACTTCTAGGGTTAGCCCTAATCAATAGAGTTACTTTCCCCAAACAAAAATATTTTTTCTGAACAATCATTGACAATTTCAGTGCCAATCTGTGTTTATTTCTTTTGGACCTGGGTACAGTAATGGAGCCAACCCATAAATAGCACCAATAGGGGTACTGTGATATCCATATACTCAATGTTCCGCTAGGCGCTCGCCTAGGCGCGATTCCACGCGATTAATCGCGAGGCGAGGCCCATCGACGGCGCCGGTGGGGGTGGAGGAGCGTCCGGCGGAGGTCGCCGGTGGGTGAGGAGGAGCTGCGGGCGACGGCGGGCGCTCGCACGGGCTTGTGCGGGCGCGTGCGGGAGAGGGAGAGATGCGAGAGAGGCAGAGAGGATGCGGGAGAGGGTCTGAGGGAGAGTTGGGCCTTCAAATGGGCCTTTTTCCCTTTCTCCCTTTTCATGAGCTTCAATATTGCATCAATATACTCACTCAGAAATGGGCCTTCAAGAGTTTGGCTCAAGAATACTCACTCATCTCCTTTTTTATCTTTTCTTTTAAGTATTTATACATGTATTATTCATCGCCTAGAAAAACGCCTACGAACGCCTAGGCGCGATTAATCTCGCCTAGGCGCTAGGCTAAGGGTCAGCGCCTAGAATCCGCCTAGCGCCTTGCGGAACATTGCATATACTAGCACGCAAAATCTGTGTTCACCACAAAGGCTTGCACGGAAAATGTAACTATCCATACCAGAACGGCCACACTCAAATATAACTGGCATAAATAATACTCCATCTGTGCTAGCTTCTGCATTGGCACCAATACGCTAACTTATCCATGCCACCTTTGGAGCGCTAGATTTGACAACCGGCATGGACAAGGTTTTTTTAGTGGTGTTACAAAAATAACAACAGGAGATAACTTATACCTGTCTGGCTGTCTTCCATGATTCACTTATAATATCATAACCGATTCTAAATAAGAACCATGGAAGATAATATTTTCACAATTAAATGTTTTGTCAATATTTTCCCAATTAAATGTTTTGCCTAAAAGTAAACATAAAACTTTTCATTTTAAATAAAAATTATAAATAAAACAGACATGATACTATTGAAAAATATGCCATACAACATCCTTCATAAGTGACTATGTAACATTGATATACCTTAGGTCATTCATGTTTCTCACATATCCCTAGCTGTGCACAGTGTCACAATTAGAGTAACATGCCACAAATTGACATGGTCGCTGGGTGATGTAGTGCAAGACTAGAGTGACGCGGTGCAGAACTGTTCTGGAATGTGCTCAAAGGGGTAAAATGCATATTCACAACCCATTATTGTTGTCCGATTTTGGTGTTTGAGGTTGAAAGTTGGACTATATATGGTGTTAGTTTCAGAACCAAAATTGAGCTTTCAACTAATGATTAGTAGAGAAGAACATGCAATGAATTGAATAGTTACCATTCAATAGTGGCAAATGCTTTTGTCGAGTTCGATGATAACAAAAACCTAGCAATGCAGAAATCACCAGCACCATCGCAATGGTGGAAACAGAAACAATGATAGCAATGTTTCGATCTGTACAACAAATAGATGATCGATACTTAGTAAACAGTGTACATAAACAGTCGAAAATAAATGAACTGATTTTGAGTAATCACACAGAGAACCTACAACATATTTATAGGAGAAAATGCTTTATGTCTGATGTCTTCACAGAAATTAAAGATGATTCGTGAAAAAGAAAAAGGAAGAAAAACGTTTTTACAGAAGTAAAGTTTATATATAGGAGGAAAATCAATCACTAATTAGTTATGAGGCAAATGCTTTAGCATGTTTCATTTGATACGAACAGGTGTGTAACAACATAGCATATGGAGCCCGTGTAACTGAAAAATATTGTAAAAATAAATAAATCATTCTGTGTTGTATAAGTATGTTGCTAAAAATAATCCAATACCTCTATGGGAATGGGATGGATCGCCATGAGAAATTCGAGTGTACAAGTCATTGATCCCTTCTGTAAGTTGAACAATATCTACCAGATCGCCTGACCAGGTCACACAATCACTATCTCCAAAAACAGTATAAGCGCTGCAAGAGCAGTTTCCCAAGCACAACTTCCTGCAGTCGTCCCATCCCTTGCCAACCACCATGGTGGCATTCAGCGTGTCAGGCACCTTGACATGTGACAGATGGGCGAAACCATGACCCATTGGCCTTGAGCAAGGCAGCACCACATCTCTCACACAGCCACCTGCATATGTCCTCTGGTTCCAATCGTTCTCGGACTTGGGGACAAATTCTTGTAGGCAGTGGCAATCAGAGTTGTAGCATGCGGCGTTTGGACCACAATACGCATAGGAGTCACATTGATCCTGAGGCAAATGCCAGTACTCGACCCACTCGTTGCTTGTGTTGCTGCGCCAGCGATGAGCATGACCATCTGGGCTGGCGACAAGGCGCCACTGGATCGACCGGTCCAAAGCAGTGAACGAGTAATACGCACTGCCTTCACCAACAGTCACGTTGTAGACCAACACATTTGTCATCTTCAGGGCGGGAAGACCGTTGAAGCCCTGGCCGTTCCACGGCCCAGACCTGTAAATCAAAAGAGTGCCCTGGAACAAGAGCATCTCAGGCAGTCTATTTGGATCGAGCCCAATATAGTAGTCCCCAGGTGACGGGTCCAGATTGCTCTTCCAGGATCTGAGTCTCACGTTGTGATTAGTGGACATGTCATACCCAATCCTCATATCGGACAACAGTGTGTCGCAGGGCTGATCAAAACCTTGCCATAGTGGATTTGGGTTCTCAGACGCTGAGTCGTTGATGATAAGGTTGCCAGAATCCAGAAGGAATGCTTGTGGGCTGTTGGTGTTGAGAGTACCACTCGACCACACTTTGTTTCCTCTTCTATCCAGAAGGTCAAGAGAGCTCGTGCTGACGAAAACACTCCCATTGCCTCCCTTGATTGGCGTGTCACGGTTAGCCACCCAGACAATAGTTTGAGGTTTCAAGTAATTATACCATATCCCTAGATACGAGCTGTCCCCATTCGAGAAGAAACCTAGCACAAAAATACCTTGCGCTGAAACTAGTGTTTTCCCATTTACTAAGGACTGTCCTATCGTCAGCGAGTCATCTGGAACAAGATATTTAATTATAAAACTGTGAGACACAGTTATTATCCCGAAATATAAGGTATTCAATTGTTCAAAATTAATCATTAATTAAAAGGCTTATGTAGCAGTCTATTAAATGCATATGAAACTCTCACTGAGATTGACCTATCTATCATTAATGTCTATTGTCAGCAAACCATGTTCAAAATATAGTAAGCAAAATATCTTCCCATGATTCATGGAGAGTTACATGCGTATTTGCTTTACCTTGTAACTTATTTTAAATTTTCTAAAATACCTTATATTTCTGGATGGATTGAGTATTATCTATTTCTCTTAACGAAAAACAACAAAAACATAGGTCACAACCACAAATTTGATAGTGAACCGAATCAGCCAAACTTGGGCCAACCCAAACCCAAGACTACGACGGGCCGACAGCAGCCTAGGAGGCACTCTTAACAAATTCTAAAATTGGATATTTTGTTCATCAAACTATTAAGACCAAACAACTTTGGCCATAAGATTGGTTTCGAAAGTGGTTTAGCCTATATATGTTTTTTAAATAGTATGATTAACTCTTTAAAAATTAATAGCTAATTCATTATAAATAAAAAAATATGAAAACAATACCAATTGTTTAAGAAGTATAATCTATATATTGATACCTATTTAGAGTTCTTTGATCTTACTTGTTCATGTGGCTAGTGTTTTACTAATTGTAATAGTGACCTTTATTTATTTAACTTATCATTTTGCGCTATATTAGACCTCAAAATAATCCAATGGATTATGAGTATATGGAAGGTCTCAAAGGTGATGCCAACCTCTCATGTGCCATGCTCCACCACATATGGTTCCTATGTAGGCACTGCATAGCTAGTGCTTTACATTATTTTGATCATTTGACTACATAATAGGATTCAAATAAAGCAGATGCTCCAAATCAAGCAATCAACATAAAGTAAATCCCTAAATAAATAATGATCGTGACTACAAGGAATAAAAACTAGCAACAAGAATAAGTAAGATCTAAAAAAACTCTAAATAGAGCACCAATAGATAGATTGTATTTTTAAAACTTCTGCTACTGATTTCGTATTTATTTATTTAAAATGAATTAGTTATGAATATTTAGATATTTAATCATATTTTTTAGAAAAAAAATACCTATATATGCAAAACCAATTTGAAACGCGTCTACGGTTAAAGTTGTCCCATTTTGATATTTCAATGGCCAAAGATATCTATTACTCCCTCCATCCTATAATATAAGGTATCCTTGCAATTTAGGACAGCTTATCAGGCAAAACAAATAATTCATGTAACCCTCCCTTAACTGTAGAGAGATGTTGTGCTTACCATATTTTGAGCCTGGCGGTAGACATTAATGGCAGGTACACATATGATTGGTAGTTTGGGAGTTAATTCACATAGAACACCTTTTAATTCGGAATAAATTTTGAATGCTTCAATACATTATATTCAGAGGGAATATCAGAGTTTGATGGCCAATATCAGATTTAGGCGATAATTTGATAGCCAAAAATAGACTTCTTCTAAAACAAATTAGCTCTTACTTTCCTCTGTTTTTGTCCTGATCAAAAGTTCACTAAACCCCTCCCCCACTCCTCCTCAACCACCCCCCCCCCCCCACCCACCCACCTCCCTCCTGTTTATCATAAATAACCAAATGTGCAATAACAGTCAAAAAAATTCAAAACATGGCCACATACCTTCGAAGACATCAAACATATTTACAGATGAAACACACAAAAAACATAGACAAAATTCAGTTGACCCCAGAGCACAAAATGTACTAGAAGAGTATTTGTACACATATATCAATCCAGGATTCCAGGTTCCAGCAAACTGTATACTGCTAGAGTTACGTCTCTGAAAAAAAAGGAAGATGAGAGACAGAGGATCGTACTTAACTGCTGGGGCTGAGCGACAGTAGCAGCGAGCAGCACCAACGCAGCAACGAGGGCGGGCTTCGGCATCGCTGCCCAGGCCGGAGGGATAAGCAAGCCAGTGGTTGCGTCCAAAATAAATAAGCAAGCCAGTGGCCTAGTAATCAAGCAAGGTCCTGTCAAAGCACACTTTGTACTAGTTTCCTGCTACAGAGAGAAGACAAGAAAATTATCATAGAAGTCCTTTATCTCATGTGAAATAACAATTGCGTGCACCTTCACTTTCTTTTTTTTCAAACCATCTTCTTCCGAGATTTATTTGGTCTCTATTTTGGAATAAGGTGAATTTGTAAAAATCTGGCTTCAATGAAGAAGTTTCTACATAGATTGAAATTCATTTTATCTGAGTAAGTGCAAGAGGATTAACTTGTCATCTCACTGTATCTTCGACTTTGGCCTCTCATCACCTTCAGAACCTCTCATCACCCAACGGATCTGTATTTATGTGAAATGGTCTGTGTAAGTTTATGAGCATACAATCATATTGTGCAATCTTTTTGTCCTTGAATAAAAAATACATGAGCCACCAGAAAAGTATTTGCCATTGATGAGCACATGTGTTGAACCAGAGGTCTGATCTTTAGATTTTTTTTGCATCCACTGCTTTTTTTATCAATGACTGATAGTTGACTTGGATATTTTCAAGTATTCCAAGTCAATGGAAGCAAACAACGAAATTGTGTTCAAAGAAACACGACGAGACAACTACATGCACTTGAGACAAGGGTGTCCATGCAATTCTTTCTGACCAAAGAATGTTGTTATTATCGAAGAGACTAACGAGCTTATTCTCGAAGTCCTTGACTTTGGCAACAGCAAATGGATTTTAACAAAGACACAAGGGCAACCGATGGGACAACTCATGACCAATAAATGTCATATCATAGTATACAGAAACACATTATCTATAGCAGCACTATTCATTTGTATGGACCTTTCTACTCCTGCCCACCAACTAGATCCTTGGAATATTCTAAACTGACTAGAGGCAAAACGGTCCATTTACAACCAATAATACAAAGCTCACTCAGATTCGACTGACTCTTCAGGCCTCGTCGCTGACCATTGCATTGTTGTTTTCTCCCAAAGACCACATTATCATTTTTGTCATTTGACTTGTGTGCCGAGAGAAAGTAAGTAAGAGAGTAAAATGTCCACAGTTATGACACCGCATCACAGAAAGACAAACAACTAGAAGAAAACCTTTGCGGGCGACAGTATGGACACATTCCGTTTTGCAATTTTTTAATATAAGACTCCAAAATGATTACTGAATGATGCATTTTCCTTTCAATCAGAGCATATAATATCATAATGAGATATCGAGATGAAGAGGAGGGGGCAGCAAAAGAATACAATCATGTATAGTAACTAGATGTTCCGAAGGCCTGTTCTTTTTTCCATGCATGCCATAAGGACGTAAGAATTTCACCAATGGAAGCAAAGTGACTATGTCACAATATCTCGACAGCTTTGTGGTTATTTCCTGATCCTGGGATGAGTGGAAAATAACGAAAATAGCAGAGATCCTGTTTGGAGTAGCAGGGAATCATGTTATCAGCTATATCGGTTTACTAAAAAATGTAGAACCAACTCAAAACTGAATACGATAGATCTACAACATATGCAATTTAGTAACAAGTGGCCATCTAGAAATCATAATGAGTACTTATAATAGAGGAAGTTTCTCAGACTGATGAAGAGAGAGCGGATGAGATACTGACCTGAGTGTTCAGGAAAAAAAAAACGTTAATGTTTGGCTTTGCAAGGATGTCACGAAGTTCTGAACAACTCCAGCTTCATTAGTCACTGTGACTGTGAATTCTGCCGTGTAATGCATAGCCAGGTTCGGTCCTTCTCTAGCAAGCCTTCCTCCAAGACAGGGATATGACAGTGACCTTTATCAGATTCCTGAATTTCACAGAGAATTGATGGAACAATCATAAATACCTCTCCACATAAATGACATAGGAAAAAGTCTACTTAACCCCCTGAACTATCAGCTAGTGTCTAACTTACACCCCCAACTATAAAACCGTCTGTTTTACACCCTGAACTTTTCAAAACCGTTCAAATTACACCCTGGAGCGGTTTTGGACGGCGGTTTTGCTACAGTAACCATGGTTTTTGCTATAGTAACGATGGTTTTGACTTTTTCTTTTTCTATTTATTTCCGCTAAATTTTTGAAAAATCATAGTAAATCACAGAAAAATCATAAAATAGAAAATCTAATTTTGTTGGACTCCACATGAGTAGATCTACACAATGAACATATAATATAGTATGCTTTAGTACAAATTTTTTCTGTAGCTTTAAATTAGTTAGAAAATCAAATTTTGTCTGTAATTAATTGAAATAATTCATAGCTACAGCTTTTATGGTCCAATTGTGGTTAAATTTTTATAGTGAACTAATTATTGTATGCTTGAACTGTAGTAAAAATTTCATACTGATAGGATCATGTATAATTTAGTTATAGATTTATTTATATTTAACAAGTATAAACCTAAACATAAACCTAGATAAATCTATAACTAAGTTATATATGATTCAATGAGTATGATATTTTTACTATAATTCAAGCATATAATAATAACCCCATCATAAAAATTTCACCACAATTGGACCATAGAAGCTGTAGCTATGAATTATTCCAATTAATTACAGACAAAATTTGATTTTCTAACTAATTTAAAGCTACAGAAAAAAATTGTACTAAAGCATACTATATTATATATGTTCATTGTGTAGATCTACTCATGTAGAGTCCAACAAAATTAGATTTTCTATTTTATGATTTTTCTGTGATTTACTATGATTTTTCAAAGATTTAGCGGAAATAAATAGAAAAAGAAAA
The DNA here is from genome assembly GCA_038087645.1 of Saccharum hybrid cultivar R570. Lineage (NCBI taxonomy): Eukaryota > Viridiplantae > Streptophyta > Magnoliopsida > Poales > Poaceae > Saccharum > Saccharum hybrid cultivar. The sequence goes on from JAQSUU010000170.1 coordinate 364,088, forward strand.
AGTCAAAACCGCTGTTACAGTAGCAAAACCATGATTACTGTAGCAAAACCACCGTGCAAAACCGCTCCAGGGTATAATTTGAATAATTTTGAAAAGTTTAGGGTGTAAAACAGACGGTTTTATAGTTGGGGGTGTGGTTAGACACTAGCTGATAGTTCAGGGGGGTTAAGTAGACTTTTTCCAATGACATAAGACTTATGGACCTCAATGGAAACTTTGATATCTCAAAGCCCCGTTTAACAAGACCTTTTATCATTCATATTGTTCATTTTAAGTGTCAGTATCTGAGTTCATATAATCTATTTAGCTATAAGCTTATAACTCACTTAATCCATGGAACATATTCAAATACTAATAATTAAGCACCTAGAATTTTTTCTTAGTTTTCAGTCAACTGTGTCAAAAGAATATTGGAATGGATCTATTACACAACTGATACACTATTTCATCTTAAACTCAGACCTGAATCACAACTGAGTATGGAGGTGGCATTTGAAATGTAACGCAGCTGTCTTCAATACTGAAGTGTACCTGTTAGTGAAAACGATACTGTGAATAAAATCTGCAGTGAAATGCAATGAGATATAGGCTTATTGAGCAAAGGGAAAGTCATTTCATGATACGTGTTTATGTTAGTCAAGCAATGATTCATGAATAACATAGTGCGTACAAAATATTAGGTACTAGTGTGCTACTGCTCTGTCTACTTTTGTCTTCAAAATCTCATGCTAATTGTACCTATTGTGTCTAAATATTTGGTAAAACATATATAGAACTAAGATATGATTTGATGGCTTTATAGTCTCTTAGTGATGTATGAATCCATGACATGTGAAAAATTCTTTCATGTTCTGTTTTGTCTTCAACATGTTTAAATTTTCAGATGAAAATGGTTTATTTGCCAAAAATATTAGCTTTTTATCTGCACAAGATCAGGTCCAACAGTGGTGTAAGACAACGTTGTGGTAGAATATGCCAATAGTACAATTAGCTTCAACTTCCATAAATGAGAAACTTCTCTTTTGTAAAATACATGATCCCACCTGATGCCTTTCCTTCCACTTGGGGAAGAAATTCCTTTCCAAAATCTGAAATGTGTGGTCTCTCATTTCATCATTGGTAATGATCAAGCATTTGCATCTGATAGCAGCGTACAGCCAGTACCTGAACTACATGGCCGAAATACAATCAGGAATAATTTATGGACAGCAATAATAGGGGCAAGCAAAGGTGAAGATGGCAGCAAGTAGCAAAAACCACTCTGCAGGCACAATCGCACAGATAATGAATATAAGTGATCTATCAAGTTGATAACAGATAAGTTTTTTCTCTTATATACACCTATAGAATTCAAAATTGAGTTTCTTTTTTCTGAACGACATAAACTGATACTTTTGAGGGAAATAGTGGAATTAATTAAGTAAATTCCACTGGGCCACCAAACTTGTTTGATTATACCAAGAGGTTTGAACTAGTAACTCTAAACTGTAAAGTTTTGGTCACTGAACACATAAAAGTCTTCATCTTATGTTATTACCAGGCTGGACCGGAATCTGAGGATAATCAATGATGAGACAAAGCTGGATTAAAGACTAAAAGATATTAACTGGGATAGTGGGCATTACTTGTATAGGTATAAACATGGTAGCAGTTTAAGAGTTCTTAGGTGATCTACTTGAACCAACGGAACAAATTGGTGACTTTAACACAATTCATCAAATGATTAATTCAATATGCAGAGGGATAGTTGCTGCAAAGAGTCATCCAAAATCGTACCAATCATCATTTGAGCCAGTAGGGGTTGCATATATTGAATTTGCTTGCTTCCACTTTTCTACCAACTTATGATGACCAGGTTTTTTCATGCGTTCTCCAGTGAGATGCTTGTTATGTAAAACTATCAAAGGCCATTTTTCTTGACCTTTGCCTTATTGCATCAGCAACAGCATTAACCTATCCAGTTAAACAAGGACAAGTGAAAAATAAGCATGCCATTTTTTCACAATTAGAAGAAAGAAGAAAATTTAGGAATATAGAACAAAGATGTAGCACAATATACATGCCTTACTCAAAGAAAGATGTCTGTGGCTAAACAGGCCAACATTGGCAGCGTCCATGACTGCCTCAAAAGGCCCATGTTTTTCAAGCCATTTCTGAACATGGAAAAGAGGGTCCAAAAGTTAAATAGATGATTAATGAGAGTTGAAGGATAAAGGTGCTCCAAGAACTAAATATCAACAACGTGGACCTCAACTTCACACATTATAAGCACAAATATAACCTTGCACACAGAAGCTATGAGCTAAATAACAAGCCAAATACGTATTTCTGACGCATGAGGTTCACAATTGAAGTCCTAACGAAATCATACTTGTCAACGATAGGTAAAATTACTTCAGATATGAAGGTAAGAAAATAATTACTTCTCCATGATAGTAGCAGGAAGCTTGCTGATAGATTTGATACAATGTAGAATTGAGACATTATAGATTAAAGACAGATTTAACACACTGGTGTCATTTTTTCATTTTATTATTTACTGGATAATGTTCTGAGCATATATCATTTATTCAAAACCAATACATTCGTTTTATTTTTCATCTAAGGCATTCATCTGCAGTCATCCCAATCAGTGGTTTTGGAAATATTTAACATAATATAATCTGTTGTATATGCAAAACTCTTTTGACTCATGTGCAACCTGGTAAACCAAAATATAAAAGATCGAGGTAGATAACCTGGAAGTTCTCAAAGTTCGAGTTCCTCTCTCTCTTGATAGCTAATTTTGCCACAAATCTGGCAAACTCTTCTGTTTCTTTTGGGTCAAGATCTATAATAGCCAGCTTTTCTCCACAAGCAAGGCAGACACCATTCTTGTTGATGTTTGAGCGTGTCACTGTCCATTTCCCCCTCCCCAACCAACCAAACCCATGCCAACCCCCTCCATTATTCTCAATAGCCTTCACTATACCACCTGCATCCCACTTTCTCTTCCCAACTTTAGATGCTGTTGGGCTCCGAAACCAAGCCTCAAACAATTCAGCTGCAGAAGGGGATACCTGTCTGACAGTAGTCCTAAACTTATGCAGCAAATAATATACCTTGTCTCCGCGTCGGCAAACCACACTAGCGCTGAGAAGTGTCTCCAACTCAGCTTCTTCTGGTGTGATTCCAGATTCCAACATATGGGCTTCTACTTCAAATGCTTTTTCAACATTACCACTGTTGCAAAATGTTGTTAAAGCAGGACCATATGAGCGCAACTTTGGCTTTAAACCCAAGTCTTTCATCTGTTTCACAATATCAAAGGACATGTCACTGTCGCCCATGGACAACGCCATACGTGCCTTTGCAGTCAGAGCAGCCTCACTCATTTGAACTCTCTCTTTCTCTGAGCACATTTTCTCAAATATCTCAAATCCTCGTGCACATGCATACTCTCTGAGATCATCTCCTACTGGTATGCTAACTGGTTGTGCCTTCGAACCACCTGGAAGCAAACTGGCCTTGTTTTTCCCCAGATCTTGAACATGACCTTCAGATGCATCATCTCCCTCTGAACCTCCCAAGTTTCCTCTGGGTAAAGGACCAAGTTTCTGTGAAGGACCAGTACTGGCGATACCGCTGCCGGTATTACCACTTTTTGCTGGCTGCACAAAACCAAGAGAAGCTGAAGAACACAGGTAAAGGAGCACATTGTAGTGATGCTGCCCCAACCTGATCCCCTCCTCAACTGCGGAATCATACAGAGCGATCGCCCCCATCACATCTCCTCTCTTGGAGCACATGTCCAGCTCAACTCTCAGCTTGCCTGCATGCTCACCATCCTTTGATCTCTTCATTTTCTTACTAGCGTTTCGTGTTCCTGTACCCTCATCTCTTGAATTTCCAACCTTTCCAGATCCTTTTGCCCGCATTCCATTTCCGTCTCTAGTCCAGCGCTTCCCCGCCCTGGGCCCTTCTGACCCCAAACTCCGTGTCAGTCCTCGCCTCCAGCTCTTCTCTTGTGACTCCCCCTCCGCACGTTCTTGTAGCACAACCCTGTCCCCTTTCCTCCACGTCCTTGGCGCGTCACGGCTCCCTTCCCTCCACAACGGCGTACGTGCCTCCTGTGCCGTGGCGTCTTCTCGCACAGTTGATCCGTTTGTGCCACGCGGTGCTCCGGCTGGGCCTGCTCTGCTTTCCCCCGTTCCTGGGGGCCTGCTGCCTCTGTTAGGCATTACGTCGAGCAGATCGCGACCGTGGCATGACAGTGTAGGGACAAGGCACCGTGGAGTGACGACGGGAGGCGAGGAGGATGCAGAAAAGAAGAGGCAGCGGTGGTAGACGGGGATAAAGCGCGTGGTGGAGAGGTAGGCCATGGCGGTGCAGAGCTGCCATGAGTGCCGGAGGGAAGCAAGTGGAGCGAGGTTTTAAAGGTCGTTGGGACGAGGAGATAAGGTTTCGCCACATGAGCAGTAAGCAATCCCATCCGATTTGTATGCTTGTCACGATATATGCGCCATTGCCCTCTATTTTAGTACTAATTTAAATCTGCCGTTGCAATACTAACCACATATAAGGCTGTGTTTAGTTTTTCATGGAATAAAAAAGCAAAATACCAACTATTTTAGAACAATGAAATGCAAAATACTAAAATTTTTATAGGTGTGTTTAGTTCCATCTAAAATACTAATTTTTTTATGGGATAGGTGAGAGCTTTTTAGCTTGGGGCCGCTAGCGCCCGGACGCCCGGCTCCAGGCGGCGTCCGGACGCACCCCCCTCCCCCCACTCGCCAGCTCCCGCCCCGCGCTGCCTGCATAGAAGAAGCGAAAAAGGAAAAGAGAAAAAGGAACCCGCATGCCCTTCCTCCACTCGCCGCAGAAGGAAGACGGGGGCGCCCGCAAGCGCACGGGATCCGCCCACTGTCAACTCACCACCACAGCCTGCTCCCTACCCCTAGCTCGTCCCCCCGCATGCCTGCTGCAACATAAGTGTGAAAAGACGCTGAAACACCATAAATGTAGTATTGCAACAATACCCAACGAACTGCTTCACCAATAGATTCAAGCAGTTGAAACATATAAATTGCAACAACAAAAAAGGCAAAAAGATCTAACACTGGGACGATGGAGTTAAAACACCTTAAACATGTTATTGAAACAAACAAGAAAAAAAGCTGAAACATTTTGCTGAAGTTGCTAAAACACGATGAAACATATTACTGCAACACCACCTGAACACCTACTGCAACATCGACTCAAAACTACTGTAACATCCACAGAGAACCGTTGCAACAACGGCGAGATCTGAACCCGCTCGCTGGAACCCTAGCCACCACCAACCCATTAGATCCAGAGGAGGGGGAGAAAAAGGAGGAGGAGGAGGGGTAGGAAGAGGAGAGACCAGATCGAGATCAAGAGGGAGGAAGGAGGGGGAGGGAGGCCTCAGATCGAGATCCCTCTCCACCTACCTCGTCGGAACCGCACCGTCGTCCTCGTCTCTGGAAACATGGAGGTAAGAGAGCGAGCGAGAGAGAGAGCAGGGAGGGAGGGGACGCGCGCGGCTCGCGGCTCGCCGGAAGCTGCCGCCATCGCCTATGGCTCCGGCGGCATAGAGGAGCTGGAGGTCGTAGCGGGGGAGGGAGAGGGGGGAGGGAGGAAGGAAGGGAGGGGCAGCTCGCCGACATGGGGGAGGAGGCGTGCGGGTGCGGCGCGCATTGGAGCGGCGGAGCAGCTCGTAGGAGGAGGCATGCGAGCGCGAGCGAGAGGATAAGATGGAGGAGGAGACGAGCGAGTGGATGCGGGCGAGCGAGTGGATACGGAGCGTCCGGCGCGAGTCGGACGTCCTCTGTATATCATTACCGTTTTAGCTTTTGGCTTTTTTTTTGCCTCTTAGGGCCAAAATCTAAAATGGAGAATGGATACCTTTTTGTCAAAAATTTTGCATGATGTCTGCAAAATGATGGGCTAAAACCTAAAAAAGAATTTAGGTGAAATGAAAACTGAACACACCCTAAATCAAATTTGATACTTGATAGTACGTCAAAAACTCATCTAATATCTATCTAGTATTAAGAGCTTTGCCAGACCACTAAAACGCGAACGCTCACCTAATTAGAATCGGGCGAACGATCTGACATATCCCTTAGGTTTCCTTTTTTAGGGAAAAAAAGTTTTTATACACCTTTTTCGGCTGACCCATCCCACGCTCACCATAAAATACAGCGCGCTCGACCGCGAAAATGAAATCTGCGTGTGATGCCACCGTTGATGTAAGCCTAAAAAACCAAACATTTTATTTGAAATTGTTATAACTTCTGAACGGTGTATCCATTTTTAAATTCTATCTGCACCAGTGTGTTCTACGTGATGAGGTGAACAAAAGTTGACTCCACTTGCATATGTTTTGAAGAATTTTATTCTAGTAGCAAATTATGTGTATTAACTTATAATATATAATTTTTAACTTATAACTAATGCAAAACTTGGAACATAAAAGTTATAAAATACAACTATGTATAAAAATTATTAAACTCAAATGAACGAATTACCTTATAATTTATGCCAAAACTTATAAACACAAAAGTTATTAAACACAAAGAACAAATTACCTTATAACTTATACCAAAATTTAGAAACACAAAAGTTACGAAACACAGCTTATGAAACATAACTTGTATATATAAGTTATTCTATACAACTTAGATGTATAAATTAATATCATAACATATTAACAGATATGTTGATAGCATACATAAAAGGAAAATCGATATACTACTATAAAAGACAAAAAGAGAAAAAAGGGGTAGGATTTAAAAATAGCAATGTAATTAATTAATTAATACAAGAAACGTTCACAAATGATAGTGCTAGTGCTAGTGCTAGTCTACAGTAGCCGCAACCAGAAGTGCTAGAAAATGAAAGGGAAAGAAAAGTAATGGGAAGAGGACTGGGCACCGACGCACTGGGAAAATAGGAGTGAATCTAGATGCAAGATGGACTCCACGTGATCAGGTGGTACAAGTCGCAGCGGATAGATCGTTCGCTGGATTAAAAATGGGTGAACGTCCGTTGATGAAACTACATTTCATGATCTATATAACGATGCTTATTACACATTATGAATATTAGTAATTTTGTGCATATATTTGGTCAAACTTAAAAATTGTGGGGAGTACGACCCCGGGTATCTACGGCGTAAGACATGGGCCGCATCATCAGGGACGGTCTAACCCACAAGATCCAGATAGATTTGATTTTCTAAGACTCTTATAGATGTTGTAATCCAAATAGAATATCTACTATATAGCTAACTAGAATACTTTTCTTGTAACCCTACCCCTCCAGAATATAGGAGGGGCAGGGGTCCCCTAGTCAACATGGACATCTAGATCCAGATACAAATCCTGGGCTTAGCCTAGGGTTCTCTCGTCAATACAAACCAACAGAGCACAGGACGTAGGGTTTTACATCATCTGACAGCTTAAATTTGTATAAATCTTGTGTCTTGTGTCTCTATTACTGTCGGTACCAATAGTACGGGATACCCACATCCATCGCTAATAAAAAACTAAAACGACTGAAACCGCAATAAAAGGCAGCCCGCCTCGACCGCGTATCCAGTCCGCCTCGTACGAGGCCCGCTTGACGGGACGCCTCGACCGCGCTCCGGCTCCGACTCGTACGAGGCCCGCTCGACGGGGCGCCTCGACCGCGCCCCATCTCGTACAGCAAGGTACCTCGATGGCGCTTCGACCCGCGCGAGGCTCGTCCGCCCACTGGGAAAAACTCCGACTCGCGTGAGCCCGGGTCGAGCGCCTCGACTCCTTCTCTTTACCTACCCCAGGACAAAAGCCATAGCATTTAATGCGGTTACCTACTACCACCTACCGGCATGACTGCGACCAGGATCGACGTAGGAACAATGCCCGTGTCAGATCTCACTGTTTTACCGCCCATCCCGTGATGGGAGGTGAAAACCGTCACTGTACCCATCTTACCACGTATTGTTTACCATCGATCACCCTCGAGGGAGGATAAGACAAGGCCCGTTCTCCGCAATCTCGGGGATTCGGCCTTATCCATCCGGTCTCGACCCGGCCTCGACGCTCGGCACAGTTCAACGGCAAGGGAAGGACGGTGTGGCACGGCGCTCCGGGTCATTTCGCCGTCTCGTCTCCCACGACGCCATGGTGTCCAGGGATGGCCGGCCATTCCCAGAGCACGTCGCTACGGTCAGCTCAACAGGAATCGATAAAACATCGCCTCAAGGCTCCCCGTCGTCTTGGCCTCCTCTCGCCCTATAAAAGGGCAGGCCAGGGTTCTACAACGGGGAGGGACAACGAAGAAAAACAAGAGACAACAGGCAAGACGCAAGATAGAGATCGATATCTCAAGCAATCACCCTTGTCCTCTTTTTCCTCTCTTTGAGACTTGGGCTCGACGCCCTCTCTCGCATGCTTGTAACCCCTACACGAGCACTTCGGTGCAAGGAAATACAAACTTCTCCCCCCCGCTGGACGTAGGGCCTTCTTTTGCCTGAACCAGGATAAACCCCCGTGTGTTCTCCTTGCATCACCATCCAGGAAAGAGACACGCAGCATTTACTCGTTGGTTTAGGACCCCCTCGGGTCCGAACACCGACAGTTGGCGCGCCAGGTAGGGGATCGCTGCGTGCCAACGTCGCTTTCTCGCCTTTTTTCCTGGATGGCTGACCCCGAACGCCTTATTCCGTTGGCCACGGTGATCTGGTTTGGAAGTTTGGAGTTCATGTCGCTTGGCTATGGCTACGATATGGTCCTACTTCCACCCAGGCACCCAACCGACGAGGACTATGAGCTCTCCCAGCCCGGGAGAGCAATCCGCCGGTACCGTCGCTCTAGGCGGGCGCGGGCCGCCCGACGACGACGAGCCCGGTACAACCACCGTCTTCACCTCGCGGAGGGTGATGGGATCCCCCGGTCCGGCACCCCCCAGCCAGGCGCCGGCCCAGATCTCCTTGTGGAAGGTTTGGGTAGGATGAGCTTGACTGAGGGTAACATGCCGACGGAGAATCCCGCCGCTCCCCCGTCCGGTGAGACACCACTGTCTGGAGCATCCATTCCGGCACGGGCAGCAACATCTCCATCACCATTCCCGTTTGGGCTAGACTCGGCTACCCGGGTATACGCATCTTCCGTGAGCACTCGCATGAGTACTTATGAGGAACTCCCCGGGCACCATCTACGCTCCACTCTGGACCTCGTTGCATCCACACCGCCTTCTGATTATCGGGACTCTACGGAGACACCGGAAACAGAGCCCCATGTGACTGCTTCTCAACATCGCAACCCCAGTGATGATTTGCAACGGCCACACATTCCACCGTCATACTACTACTTTGGCACTCCTGACTCCGGCTCGGCTGACGACACCTATGATTTGACCCGCGAATGCTTCAACATCGATGTTGAAAGCACTTCAGAATCAGAGGACGAAGAGCCAGTCGAAGGAAGGCACACGCCACCTCATGTCGACCCTCAGTTCCTTGCGGATCAAGGAACGCAGCTCGAGTAGATTCGTGAGTTGCAGGACAGGCTTGACGAGGAACGGGAAAACCTAGATCTACTCCAACAAACCCTCGAGCGTGAGCGTGCGGAACACGCACTTGGCGGGAGAGCTCGCGAGAGAGCTCGCGACGTCAACCATCGCATCAACGAGGACCGGGTGGTCGACCCCCCGGTTTTCGCTCGAGCCAGCCAGAACGTCATCGCCGCCACCATGCTCCTCCGCAACATGCCCGAGCCATCAAACCCCGACGCCGTCGGGCCCGAGATGAAATCCGAGAACTCCTCGAGACTGCCGCCATGCAGCAGGCCGAGAGCTCTGCCTCAAGGCGACGCGAGGCAGCTTCGGAGCGGATCATCGAGCCCTCTCGACAGGAGAGAGAAGCCTCGATTCACCCCGAGCCTGCCCGGCGAAACCGGGTAGTTCCAGCCCCTGAGCCCACCACCAACGACCACGAGCCTCGAGACACCCGTGGCAACATCGTCGAGCGTCGCACGCGCAAGCACGGTGACGGCGTGCCTCGAGGCTACCACGTCCACAGGGGCGGATGCTACGACAGTTCGGAAGATCGTAGCCCTTCACTCGAGCCCCCGGGTCCTTGGGTCTTCAGTAAGGCTATCCGTGAGACGGTGCTCCCGGCTCGGTTTCGCCCCCCCACGACTCTCACCAAGTACAACAGCGAAACCAAACCCAAACTTTGGCTCGCCGATTTCCGCTTGGCGTGTCAGCTGGGCGGGGCCACCGATGACCGGGTCATTATTCGACAACTCCCCCTGTTCCTCTCCGACACCGCCCGAGCCTGGCTCGAGGATCTCCCACCTCGACAGATCCACGACTGGGACGATCTCGTAAGGGTGTTTGAGGGAAATTTCAAGGGGACCTACATGCGCCTCGGCAACTCGTGGGACCTCCGGAGCTACAAGCAGAAACCAGGTGAATCCCTCCGGGATTACATCCGGCACTTCTCCCGGTAGCGTACCGAGCTCCCCAACGTCACCGACTCCGACGTAATTATGGCCTTCCTCTCCGGCACCACCTGTAAAGAGTTGGTCCGAGAATTGGGCCGTAACACTCCACTCACTGCCAACGGGTTGATGGACATTGTCACCAACTTCGCTGCCGGCGAGGAGGCGGTTGGTGCAATCTTTGGTGGTGACCCGGAAAGGGGGAAGCAGAAGGTCGATGATCCCGTGAGCTCTACCCGGGGCTCCAAGAGAAACAACCGCAAGAAGAAGAAAGGCCAGCAGGGCAAACTCGAGGCCCCGGCCGACGAGCTCGTCGCCGCTACCGAGCACAAGAAAACTCGAGGCCCCCCCGGCGGGGGCATCTTCGACAAAATGCTCAAAGAGCCGTGTCCCTACCACAAGGGACCCACTAACCATAACCTTGAAGACTGTCATATGCTTCGCAGGTACTTTGGGGGTGCCGACGTCAACAAGGACGACAAGAAGGAGGACCCTAAGAGTGACGACAAGGACAGGGGATTCCCTGAGATCCACGACTACTTCATGATCTACGGAGGGCCCTCGACCCGCCTCTCGGCGCGCCAGCGCAAGCGAGAACGGCGTGAGGTTTTCTCCGTACAAACGGTAGTCCCCCGCTTCCTTGATTGGTCTGCGGTGGCCATCACTTTCGACCGTGACGACCACCCAGACTACGTCCCCAACCTGGGAGTCTATCCGCTCATTATTGACCCCGTCATCGCCAACACACGCCTCACCAAGGTGCTCATGGACGGCGGAAGCAGCCTCAACATCATCTACTCCCAGACCTCGACCTTCTGGGGGTCGAGAGAGCGCGCCTCCAACCTAGCGTCGGGGGCTTCCACGAAGTCGTGCCAAGGAAACGGGCGGAACCCCTCGGACGGGTCGATCTGCCTGTTTGTTTTGGCACACCGGCCAACTTCAGAAAGGAGACTCTCACTTTCGAAGTGGTCGGATTCTATGGAACGTACCATGCTATCCTAGGGCACCCATGCTACGCCAGGTTCATGGCAATCCCGAACTACACCTACCTCAAGCTCAAGATGCCAGGCCCAAATGGTGTCATCACTGTAGGGCCCTCATATAAACATGCCTACGAGTGCGACGTCGAGTGCGTCGAGCACGGCGAGGCTATTTTGGAGTCAGCGATCTTGGCTGCAGACCTCGACGGCCTCGCCAATGCGATTCCTGACCCAAAACGCCATGCCAGCAGCTTCGAGCCCGCGGAAGATGTCAAACTCATACCCCTCGCCCCCGCTGATCCCAAGGGAAAGGCGCTGAACGTCAGCGCCACCCTCGATCCTAAATAGGAAGCAGTGCTCGTCGACTTTCTCCGCGCAAATGTCGACATCTTTGCGTGGAGTCCCTCGGATATGCCGGGCGTACCCAGGGAAGTCGCCGAGCACGCCTTGGAGATCTAGGCCGGATCCAAACCGGTGAAGCAACACCTACGTCGCTTCGATGAGGAGAAGCGCAGGGTCATCGGCGAGGAGATACACAAGCTGTTGGAGGCCGGATTCATCAAGGAGGTTCATCATCCCGAGTGGCTAGCTAATCCTGTATTAGTTAGGAAAAAGAGTGGGAAATGGAGGATGTGTGTAGACTATACCAGTTTAAATAAAGCATGTCCAAAAGTTCCCTTTCCTTTGCCACGCATTGACCAAATCGTTGATTCCACTGCGGGATGTGAAACTCTCTCATTCTTAGATGCATACTCCGGCTACCACCAAATCAAAATGAAGGAGTCCGACCAGCTTGCGACTTCATTCATCACCCCATTCGGCATGTATTACTACGTTACGATGCCCTTCGGTCTCCGGAACGCGGGGGCTACGTACCAGCGATGCATGCAGCACGTTTTCGGAAAGCACATCGGGTCGACCGTCGAGGCTTATGTCGACGACATCGTTGTCAAAACCAAACAAGCCGATGATCTGGTCAATGACCTCGACGTTGCGTTCAAATGCCTCTGGGCAAAAAACATCAGACTCAATCCAGAGAAATGCGTCTTTGGCGTCCCACGAGGTATGCTTTTAGGGTTCATCGTGTCTAAACGCGGCATCGAGGCCAACCCTGAAAAAATCTCTGCAATAACCAAGATGGGCCCCATCCGAGATCTGAAGGGCGTACAGAGGGTCACAGGTTGCTTGGCGGCACTCAGCCGGTTCATTTCGCGCCTCGGCGAAAAAGCACTCCCTCTGTACCGTCTCTTGAAGAAATCGGAGCATTTTTCCTGGACCCTTGAGGCTGAGGAGGCTCTCACAAAACTCAAGGCCACACTCTCTAACTCACCAATCCTCGTCCCTCCAACCCTAGGGGAACCACTCCTACTCTATGTCGCCGCGACATCACAAGTAGTCAGTGCTGCCCTGGTTGTTGAACGGGCCGAGGAGGCACATACCTTGCTCGTCCAGAGGTCGGTCTATCTCATTAGCGAGGTGCTCTCAGAAACCAAGATTCGATACCCACAGATCCAGAAACTGCTATATGCCATCATCCTGACACGGCGCAAGCTCCGACACTACTTCGAGGGTCACCCGATTACTGTGGTTTCTTCTTTCCCCGTGGGAGAGATAGCCCAGAACCGGGAAGCCTCGGGTAGGGTTGCCAAATGGGCAGTCGAACTCATGGACGAGACATTGTCCTATGCGCCGCGAAAAGCTATCAAGTCACAAGTGTTAGCAGATTTCCTGGCTGAGTGGACCGACACCCAACTCCCCCCTGCACAGCTTCAGGCGGAGCTGTGGACCATGTACTTCGATGGGTCATTGATGAAAACGGGAGCAGGCGCGGGCTTGCTCTTCGTCTCACCCCTCGGGGTTTACATGCGCTACGTCATCCGGCTTCATTTTCCTGCGTCTAACAACGTCGCCGAATACGAGGCGCTCGTCATGGGATTAAGAATCGCCGTCGAGCTCGGGGTCCGACACCTTGATGTTCGAGGCGACTCCCGACTCGTGATCGATCAGGTCATGAAGAGCTCGAGCTGCCGTGACCCCAAGATGGAAGCCTACTGCCAAGAAGTACGGCGCCTCGAGGACAAGTTTCACGGCCTCGAGCTCAACCACATCGCACGCAGGTATAATGAGGCCACCGATGAACTGGCAAAAATCGCGTTCAGTCGAGCTACGGTTCCACCGGACGTTTTCGCAAAAGACCTTCAGCAGCCATCCGTCAACCTCAGGCCAGACGGAGGGGTTGACGGGACGTCACTCGACCCTCCACCTGAGGCAGAAGCCCCCTTGACTGGGGCTGAAGCCATGCAGGTGGAAGACTTGACCCCACCGTCTGACCTCGAGCCTGACTGGCGCGTCCTGTACCTCAACTACCTCAGCCGAGGGGACCTCCCCTCGGATAAGACTGAGGCTCGACGGATCGCACGCCGGGCCAAAACCTTTGTAATCATGGGCGACAGCAGAGAGCTCTACCGCCGTAGCCCTACTGGTATCCTCCAACGATGCATCACAAATGAGCAAGGTAGGAACCTGCTCAGCGATCTCCACTCGGAGGCTTGCGGTCACCACGCAGCACCTCGAACCCTCGTCGGAAACGCCTTTCGATAAGGATTCTATTGGCCGACCGCGGTCTTTGACGCTGCCAAGCTAGTACGCTCCTGCAAGGGTTGTCAGTACTATGCGAGACGAACCCATCTTCCGGCACATGCCCTGCAAACTATCCCCATCACATGGCCGTTTGCCGTTTGGGGGCTCGACCTTGTCGGACCATTGAAAAGGACAATTGGCGGCTTCACCCACTTACTCGTCGCAATCGACAAATTCTCCAAGTGGATCGAGGCCCGCCCTATCACCAGCATCAGGTCCGAGCAAGCTGTGCTCTTCTTCACCGACATTATTCATCGCTTTGGGGTCCCCAACTGTATCATCACAGACAATGGCACCCAGTTCACTGGTAAAAAGTTTTTGGATTTCTACGACAGCCACCACATCCGAGTGCTCTGGTCAGCCGTGGCCCATCCAAAAACAAACGGTCAGGTGGAACGTGCCAATGGCGTGGTCCTACAAGGCCTGAAACCCAGAATCTTTGACAAACTAAATAAACATGGCAAAAGATGGGCTGCCGAGCTACCCTCGGTCCTGTGGAGCCTAAGAACAACGCTGAGTCGAGCCACAGGGTTCACTCTATTCTTCTTAGTCTACGGGTCTGAGGCTATGCTCCCAACTGATATAGAATACGGATCCCCAAGGTTGAAGGCCCACAATGAAAGAAATAACGACGCCACAAGACAGGACGCCCTCGACCAGCTCGAGGAAGCCCGGATGTGGCTCTGTTGCATTCTGCCAGGTACCAGCAGGGTCTCCGACGCTACCACGACAGACACGTCCGCAAGCGTGACCTCAACGTCGGCGACTTGGTGCTACGGCGGAACCAGAACACCAAGGAACGGCACAAGCTCACGCCACCATGGGAAGGGCCGTACATCATCGCAGAAGTACTAAAGCCGGGCACCTACAAGCTATCCAATGAGAAGGGCGAAATCCTCACCAACGCTTAGAACATTGAACAGCTACGTCGCTTCTTTCCTTAAAAAACCTCGAGGCTCTGTAATTTCTTTTTCGTCAATAAAGAATACAGCGATGTTCAAACTTTCGTTTCACAATGAGGAAGGATCGACTCTACACTCCCAGAATCGACCCTCCCTCGGGGGCTACAAGGGGGGAACCCCCCAGTCCCCGAAAAAACTTATGCTCTTTTTTAAATTTAAGAACCGCTTCTTAGATCGACTTCGCTGCAAGAGCACCCTAAGGTTCGAAAGGGCTCTCGAGTCAGGAGTATCACCTACGCCTCCAAGGCTACGGTACCTCCACTCACCCCTCACACCTTTTAGAGGTGCGACTTCACGCTAGGGAGATCTAAATAACGGTTCCTAACTTTGAAAAAGAACATACCCCCTGTCGCTTAGATCAGGCTCTCACACGATTTACAAGGCCGTAACATCACCCTGAAGCTCGAGGGCAGTTGAGCCGTGAGATCACTTACGCCCCCGAGGCTACGGTACCTCCACTCGCTCCCTTATGCCAAAGGATGCAACTGCGTGCTAAGTAAATCAGGAGAGAACACGATCCAAGCGATAAAGGGAAGAAAAGCTCGAATAAAACTAAATTAACCATGAACCAGTTTATGTTTCAAGTTCTTAGAGCCTTCGAGGCCACCATGACCAAAATTCAAAATACTAACTTATTACATGGGCCTTCATGCCCAGATTTGGCTCACAGGCCCTCATCGTCAGCAGGCGGAACCACCTCGGCTTCAAAAAGCGAGGCCAGACGGCTTCCAGGCTCTTCCGCGGCTTCAATCAGCTCCAGGCAGACATCCTCGTTCTCCTCGTCTGTCCGATCCGGGTCTGTGATGAAGCCCTCAGCGACGAGCTTCATGTCGAACACAAACCCTGAACGGACAACGGCCAGCGTCCTCTTTACGCCGTGATGGAGGCCGTCCCGTATCTTCTCCCGAGCAAGGCGGCCCAGCGCCACCATCCGACGGACGAAGGAGTTCCCCGGAACATCTTCCCCGGTGTCGGCATCGGGCTTGACCCCCAGGCCATCACACACGGTGGTGATCGCGCCCTGTAGCAGCTGGGTCCTCCGGATCTCGGCTTCGAGGAGGCTCTGGAAGGAGTTGACAGAAGATTGGGCATCTCGATTCTCCCTCTCCAGCTCTGAAACACAATAAACAAATTAATACCCAACATGAGGCCCTCAACGACGTGGCTATAACAATCACACTTACCCTCGATATGGGTCTGCAGGCCCACGACCTCGTTGCGAAGCCCCCCGCACGTCCACTCGAGCCCTAGGAGGGCGCTGTCCTTGTCACTGATGGACGCCTTTAGCGCCTCGATCTCTTGCCGAGCAGACTCGAGAGCTACGTCCTTCTCTTGGATGGCTCCCTTCAGCGTCGTGACCTTGTCCTTCAGAGCATCAGAACGAGCGGTGGCCTGCTCGACCTCGACGTTGAGGGCGTCGCGCTGACGACTAACCTGGGAGACATCCTCCTCGAGCTCCTTCACCCGTCCCGACAGGGGCTCGAGATCCCTGTGGGCCTAGGCAGCCTCCTCCCGAGCCTTGTCCATGTCAGTGTGCATCACGGCTTCGCCCGCCCAAGCCTGCATCACCTCCTCCTTCACCACCGCGTACGTGACACGCAGCTCAGCCATTTCGGCGTTCCGATCGGAAAGCCGTTTCTGGGCCTCCTCGACCAGGACCCGTTGCTGAGACAGCGTGGCCCACACGCCACTCTCATCCCGGATGAAGAGTGACTTGCGGCGGGAGTACTCCTTCAGCTCCTAAATGCAATCTGAAAAAACCGAAAAGGTTAAAAAGCCGAGGGAAAAAGACACCAAGAAAACCACGGAGAAAGACGATGGGTCGATCATACCTCGGTGGCATCCCGCATACTCCGCGACACGGCCTCGGACGCCACTCGGAGCAACCGATCAAGGTGCCGGCGGACGCCCTCGAGGTACTCCCATCGGTGCACTTCATCTTTGTCGTTCAGGACGAAGATAGGCTCGGTGTCGGGGTTCGCGGCGTCCCTAAACTAGAGGGACGCCCCCCACCTCGGTATCTCTGTCTCTGCCCGCGCTATCGCCAGCGCGGCGATGTCGGGCCATGACGACGATGACCCGGCCGGGGCGTCTCCCGGTCCCGCAGAAGGACCGGCCTCGCCCGCAGTTCCCGCCTCTCCAACGGCCGTCGAGGCACCGGCCTGATCCGCGGCCTCGCCCCCCTCGACCCTCATCACTTGTTTCCCTTTGTCCAGGGGGGTGTCGTCGAGGGTAAGGTCCACGGTCATGGGTGCCCGCCCTCCTAAGAGAACTGGCCCCTCAACCGCCGGCGCCTCCGGAGCCAACGCCTCGATCGACGACGGCTCCTGTACCGGCGCCTCGACCGTTGGCGCCCCTGGAGCCGGCGCCTCTTCTTCTGGTGCTCCGGTCAGGGGCTCGACCGCCCCGCCCTCCACCGTACCCGCTGGCTCCGCCGACGGGTCTTGTTGCGGCCGCGACCCCCTCGCCAGGGCCGCCTCCTGCCCCGACACCGACGCGACCTCCTCCATGGTCACGTCAGCACCCGCCCGCTCCGTGCCACGGACGGGTGCCTCGCCCGTCACGACCTCGACGGCAGCCTCGGCCGTCGCCGACGACCTGGGCCCTGCCTCGACCGCACCGGGCACCACCATCTCCGCCGGTTCGGACCCCTCCATGGTAGGATCAGGGCCAGCAACCACCGTGGCATCCGCTGCCCCCTGCCGTTGTCGCAGGCGCCCCTTCGCGACCTCGACCTGCCGGACCCAGGCCGCATCCTGCTCCGTCGTCCGGTTAAGGACAACGGCGCTGGCCCGCAGCGACTTCACGGGGGTAGGCCCCATCGGCTCCGCCTTCCGCTTTAACCTACAAAGTGAGAAGAAATGTCAGCCAACGGATCCAGAGAAAGGCAGAACAACCAAGCAGAAACGCTTACCCGGAAATCGGCACCAAGGGCCTCGACCCCGTGCGATCCGAGCCTCTCGGGGCGGCCGATTGTGGCCTCGCAGCGGCCCCACCAGCCGGCCTCGGGTTCTCACACCTGTCGATGCCATCGCCGATGACGACGCCGGTACCGCCGTCCTAGCCCCTGCCCGAGCTTGCGGGGCCTGGGCTAGTGCGGGTGTCCCCATTGACCCCTCTTGCTGGGTCTGGGGTAAAGCAGCCCCTCCCGTCGAGGGGCCCGTCTCCTTCTCCGTCTTCTCCTCCTCCTCGGACTCCTCGACCACGACGACTGAGGAGGACGCCCCCCTAATGGGCTCCACTAGGGCGCGAATGTCGGGAAGGTCCCCCAGTCTGGTCGCGGTCTCATACCGTGACATGGCATCGTCGTCTTCGCCGCTGCTGTCGTCGTCCTCCCCTGAGATCGTCTCGGAAGGCGACGGCGCCAGGGGGACCCCGTCGATGGTCTGCTGGCACCGGAGCTTCTTCAACGCCTCTGCCTCTTTGGCCTTGCGGATTGCCCGCTTCTTGGCCGTCTCCTTGGTTTGCTTCTTCTTGGAGGCATGCTGGCGTCGAGCCTCCCGGGCGGCCCGGTCCTCTAGGACTGGCGGACGTGTTTCCCGCAGCGCCGACAAATCCTACGCGCCGGCCTCGACCAAATCAGCGAAATCCAAAAATAAACGAAATTAGCAAACATACTAGCCCTAAGATACGTACCACGGGCTCGAACCCTTCGGTAGGTCTCATGGGGACCCGGTTGGCCTCCTCCAGCTTGAAGTTCCCAACCATCCGGCGCGCTCGCCGGAGGACCTCCTCGAGGGCAAGGGATTCGTGGGACATTCGGGTCCCCTCTAGAGATGCCTCCAGAGTCATCTGGTCGAGGCGGAGACGACGCCGGCACAGCAACATCACTCTGTGGCGATGGAAGGCCGCGGCCACCGCCGCGGCCGTCAAGCTCCAAAGGCGAAGCTGCTGCAGCGCCGCCAGCAGCAGGTCCAGGCGCGGCTTCTCGGCTTCCGGCACTCTGTACGTCCAGCGATCCTCTCGAGTGGTCAGCACGCGGCCGGTGTACCTCAGCAACTGATTTTCATCGTTGCGGAGGTAGAACCAACCCTCGTGCCACCCGCTGTTCGAAGAGATGAGGCGAGCCAGGATGTATAGATCCGCCCGGCTCGACCTCACCTGCAGGACGCAGCTCCCTACTCGAGCCGCGCACAGGATGCCCTTCTCCCCCGCCTTCTTGGCGAAGAGCTCGGCCTTGAAAAGGTGAAGCCACAGGTTCCACTGCGGCTCCACCCCAAGGTAGCCCTCGCAGACCGCCACGAAGATGGCGGCCTGCGCGACGGTGTTGGGGGCAAGGTGGTGAAGCTCCACCTGGTAGTAGTGGAGGAGCGCGCGCATGAAGACAGACGCCGGCACGCCAAACCCCCGCTCGTAGAAGCAGACGAAGCTCACCACGTACCCTTCAGGGGGCGCCGGCTCCTGGTGGGCAGGAGGCGGCGCGATCCACTCCGGCTGCGACCGGCTTGTCCTTGGCCGCAGCAGCCCGTCCTCGACCAACTCTTCCAACCTCCTCTCCGTCACCGAGGAGGCGGCCCAGTCATCGGCGGGGAGGATCTGGCTCTTTCCTGCCATCGGTGCTGTCGGAAGGGGGGGTGGACGGAGAGGATGCGGTGGCGGCAGCGATGCGGGCAGAGAGCGCAATAAGGCAAGGGTTGTCTGAGGTAGAAGATTGCAGGAGCGCAAGGGACCGGTGGGGAACGCAGACCCCTAGGCCTTGATTTTATATGCCCAGGCGGAAGCCCAACGGCCGCGCGAAAAGGTAGGAACAGTTTCCCGCATTAAATGCGCCCACCAAACCGTTTCCTTACATCTTGCAGGAGTTGGGCACGTGGTCGTCCTCCACGTCGTAACCGTACGCCACGTCGCCCACTACCGCGCCGATCTCGCCTCCCCTCCTAGAAAGACGTGCCCGGCTAACGGGCGGGGGAGGGATCCGTGGACGAATATTCCCAAATACCTGGGAAACGGGCCCTGAGCCCGGTATGAGCCTCGAGGGAGCGGAAGCTGGCCCTCGACCAGGGTTCGACAGCTGCCCTCGAGCAACAGAGTTAGGGACGACCAAGGGTGCGCCCGTACATGGCCAGGGCTCGAGCCACACTCTTGAGGCACCCAGGACGTATTCGAGGCCCAAGGAGGAGGTCGACGTAGGAATCCCCTCGGGGGAGGCACCGAGCCCTCGAATCCTGTCGCAGGGAATCGAGATCCACACGACCACTTCTTGGCATCTTTGAGAGCGCCTCCGGGCCACTAGCCGACCCCTAACGACTGGGGCACGGGCTCTCACTCGAATTCCCCCGCTAGCAGCTCGCTGGAGATCGTCGGAACTCGCCCAAATAGGGGTAGTACGGCGTTTCCCACCCCTCCTTCTTCCTGAAGGAGGAGCGTGAGGGTCGCACATCAAAAGACGGCCGGGACTCTGATCGACCTCGTGCGCGTGAGGCTCGGGGGCTTGACCGCAACGAATCATTCCCCAATAAAACGAATACAAGACCTCGGAGGAGTCTCAACACTCCACTGAGGCCTCGGGGGCTACACCCGGCGGGTGCGCTCGCGCGCCCCCACCGGAAAAAATCACGACGCTACGACTCCAGTTCAAACAAACCTCTCGAAGAGTGATCACACACTCACCCAAAGGCTCGGGGGCTACTGTTGGTACCAACAGTATGGGGGTACCCACATCCATCGCTAATAAAAAACTAAAACGACTGAAACCGCAATAAAAGGCAGCCCGCCTCGACCGCGTATCTAGTCCGCCCCGTACGAGGCCCGCTCGACAGGGCGCCTCGATCGCACTCCGGCTCCGACTCGTACGAGGCCCGCTCGACGGGGCACCTCGACCACGCCCCATCCCGTACAGCAAGGTACCTCGATGGCGCTCCGACCCGCGCGAGGCTCGTCCACCCACTGGGAAAAACTCCGACTCGCGTGAGCCCGGGTCGAGCGCCTCGACTCCTTCTCTTTACCTACCCCAGGACAAAAGCCATAGCATTTAATGCGGTTACCTACTACCACCTACCGGCATGGCTGCGACCAGGATCGACGTAGGAACAATGCCCATGTCAGATCTCACTGTTTTACCGCCCATCCCGTGATGGGAGGTGAAAACCATCACTGTACCCACCTTACCGCGCACTGTTTACCATCGATCACCCTCAAGGGAGGATAAGACAAGGCCCGTTCTCCGTAATCTCGGGGATTCAGCCTTATCCATCCGGTCTCGACCCGGCCTCGACCCAACCTCGACGCTCGGCACAGTTCAACGGCAAGGGAAGGACGGTGTGGCACGGCGCTCCGGGTCATTTCGCCGTCTTGTCTCCCACGACGCCATGGTGTCCAGGGATGGCCGGCCATTCCCAGAGCACGTCGCTACGGTCAGCTCAACAGGAATCGACAAAACATCACCTCAAGGCTCCCCGTCGTCTTGGCCTCCTCTCGCCCTATAAAAGGGCAGGCCAGGGTTCTACAACGGGGAGGGACAACGAAGAAAAACAAGAGACAACAGGCAAGACGCAAGATAGAGATCGATATCTCAAGCAATCACCCTTGTCCTCTTTTTCCTCTCTTTGAGACTTGGGCTCGACGCCCTCTCTCGCATGCTTGTAACCCCTACACGAGCACTTCGGTGTAAGGAAATACAAACTTCTCCCCCCCCCCGCTGGACGTAGGGCCTTCTTTTGCCTGAACCAGGATAAACCCCCATGTGTTCTCCTTGCATCACCATCCAGGAAAGAGACACACAGCATTTACTCGTTGGTTTAGGACCCCCTCGGGTCCGAACACCGACAATTACCATCTAGTTCTTGATCACACGCAACTCTACCAACCAATCTACCATCGTGGGTATACCCCTTAGTAGACTATCGATGATGTTCCATCGACACTCCTCCATCAACGAGATGGGTATTTATTTTGGGTGGAGGGAGTTACATCTTTAATAAATCTAAACTAAAAGCATGCCCGTGTGTTGCTACCGGATTTTCTTAAAAATAAATCTCTTATATATAGTACTACTATATGGTATTTTATATACTGTGTATATATATGAATTTGACTTGCATATTATTTTATTATATCGGATCTGGTAAAAATCGGTAAGCTAATAGAAGAAAAACTAATAGAAGATAGGTGATGAAACAAATAGCATATGTAGATGACTTTAAGATAATAGATTAAAGATTAAAAGTATTGCACATAATAGAGATGATGTGAACATTTTTTGTAATTAATAATGGATCACAGGGATAGCTTGCATGAAAGGATTGCAGGTTAGTGGGACACTTAGTGGAAAATGATGTGGACATCTTGCATGAAGAAAGAACCAATATAGTGGGATTTAGCTTTATATAAGAGTTTAAGATAACTTTGAAAGGGTCCACTATATTTTGTTTTAAAAGTCTTTTTGCTAGCATATGGGTCCCACGTGTCATACATAACCCACTTGTCTTTTAAGGCCTTGTCAACTTGATTTTCTTTCTTTAGACTTGTTGCATAGTGACAGTGCAATGTCTTTTGTTGTTTTTCCGCTGAACCCACTTGACGTCCAAAAGGAAGTTGTTTGCCCATTGCCGATCGTGACCACTGTCGAATTTATTCAGATCACTCCTATCACAAAGGAATGTCCAATTTATTTTATGTTCTGCCTTTTTTGCTTCCAACATAGCCAAAGTCATCTTAATCTCAATGCCCAAGCAAAGCTAGCGTCCTTAATTTAAAATGAACCGAAGGTATTCTTCGGGGAACTTGTTGCTTTTTCCTAGAAAATTTGTTACTAAAGATGATAGAGCCATCATGTGTCACAGAACCTCCTAATTATGATGGCCTACATATACCTGTCATTGTTATAATGACCTCTGACAGCCGTACTTATGTTCCTCATAACCTAAAATGCCTGCTTTCCTCCGAACATGATCTAATTACAGGAGTATTGCAATATCACAACAGTTTATTCAAAATACCATCAGAGTAAAGTAGCGGAAGTCTCACAATAACTTAAGTTTACAAACCACAGTTTCCAAATTTTAAACCTTAAGTAGCATTATTACAAACCAGTAGTAGGGAAGTATCAGTAGTAACTTTATTATGACACCCAAACAAGATGCCTTGCCCAGAGGCCACACAGCCTATTCGTCGTCACTTTCTTCAACCACAACGGTCATGCAACAAGGCTCAAAGCTGACTTGGTCATGAACCGCACCTGCAATAAGGGGTTTAACAAACCCTGAGTACGGAGAGTACTCAACAAGACTTACCCGACTAAGAAAAAGACTCCAAGGGCATGCTAGCTTTAGGGAATCAAGGTACGGGTATTCAAGAATCAAGGTACGGGTATTGCAGAAAAGCTTACTAAAGTAAGCCTTACCTTCAATATTTTATTTTTATCATTGATGGTTCGTTAACCAATTCTAAGTGATCTTAATCTAGATCAAAGTAATTCTCATCAAGATCTTTCTTATTCTTTCTTCCAATTCTATTTCTTAACTACGATGTTGGTACAAGGCCAAGACTCCTCTCTCGCGGAGTAACGATGATTCGAACCTCTTGATTTACCCAGCTGGGGCTTCCTAACCACACGACATATGTAAAACCAAATCTTGCATATATCAACTCTTACCCAGGTAACCCAAAACCAAAATGTGTCCATCGCCACCCAAGAGTACAGTACTCATCAAACCCGGTCAAATTCTAGCCCCGAGGGTACACACTACTCCCGCCATCTCTCCACTCCCAGTGTGAGGTTAGACGTTCTCGTAATGGTATAGCCAAAGTAAGGCTTACCCAACATGGGTACATGGCTAGTACTAATAAAAACTCCATGACTCGAGGGCCAACAACGTACGGTCCTTAACTGATAAGGCGAAAATACTACATTGAGACTCATTTCCCAATGCAAGTTAGCAGTGGTCAAACCACCCGCCCGATCTTTTAAATTCATTCTTACATTTCAATATTCATCACGGATGCCATCATGGCCATGTAAACATTTCATTTAAAAGCTTAACTCATTAAGCATAGCGAAGCATACTACGCATTTTCAGTAAAACAGGTACCAAGGGTGATATCGCAATAATCAAGGATGATAATGCAGCAATTGAGTTATCACTCAACTCCTAATTACTTAATGCAGTAAACTATACTATAAATGATAAAGATTTGCAAAGCTCAAGGAAGGGTTTAAATGCAACGGGGCTTGCCTTGCTCTAATGAGACAACTAGCTCGAGCTCAACAACTTCGACGTCCGGTCCAGAACCCACCGGCGACTGCTCTTCTCCGGAGGCTTGCTCAACAACGTCGACTTCCTTGAAAGCGGGAACTACACGAGCATATTACGTGTTTCAACATGATGCGATGATAAACATGATGCTTGATGATGAAATGCCACGGTTAACAACTTGAGTACAACTTTCCTTCGCGGTACAGTCGCAAAACAACAAAACCTACTAACTACCAACGAATACTTAAGCAACACTAACGCTTCTTAAAGAATATGCTACTAACGAGCTCAACTAAGTAATTAAGGCACTGAGGATCACCAAGAATTAGTGATCCAAGGTCATCACTCAATCAAAAGAGCACACAACACTTAAAGTTATCAATTTCACATTTATTTAATCACTTAAATAAATTAAGGGATAAATTAATAATAAATCTAACTTCATCTAATTGAGCTCAAACTTTTTCTATAGATTAAACATGGCCTGAAACAGTGTCAAAACAAATTTCATGATTTTTGGATTAATATTTTAATTACTAAAATTCCTGGAACTTGCATTTAACATTTAATTGAGCTAATTAATTAACTTACAAAAAGTAATCAAAATTGGCATTTAACATTTTTCCTAAATAGTTTACACCTTGAAAAGCTTACACAAAAATTTTCACTATTTTTGGAGCTCTACAAAAATTCTATTGAAATAAACAAAATCTAACACTATTTACATTTTTGAAAAAGGAAAACGAAAATCGCAGCTCGGGCTGACTTCCCTTCTTCTCCTCTGGCTCATCCCAGCAGCGCGCGCTCGCGTGGCCCAACCGCTCGCACGCGCCCGCGCTCGCCTAGCCCAGCAACACACGTGGCCCATCAACGCGGCCCGCCCGTGCGCGCTCGCTCCCGCATGCTCGCTCGCTGACAGCGCGGCCCCACCTGTCATCTTCCTCCTCCCTCTCTCGCTCTCTCTCCCACGACCCGACCACACCGGCATGGTGGCCGGCCGGCGATCACAACACCGGTGACTCAACCAACTCGACCAACACGATCTACACCACCCCGCGAACCTCACTGGACCATTCTCTCGACCGCAAACCCCCCGAAGGTAGCACCCCACCAGCCATGGCGGCACGGTGGCCGCGGCACCCGGCGTCCCGGCGATACCAGCTAGTAGCGGCTAAAATAAAAGGCATGGAAAGCATCAGCAGCTCACCGCGAGTGCAGTGGAGCAATCAGCAAGCACGGAGAGGCAGTGGAGGTGGCTGGCCACGTGAGGTGGCTCGGTGGCGCTCGGTCACCGGCGATGGGAAAGGAGATGGTCGTGCGGATGATTCGGGCAGAATTGGGCTGGTGTAGGCGGACCAGGAGACGCGCGAGAGCGAGGCGAACTCGATGGTGCAGCTGGTTTAGCTGGATACGGCTCAACGGCGGCAGCGGTGAGCGGCGGAGCTAAGCGGCGGCGGTAGAACAGAGAAAGGAGAAGAAGAAAAATGACGGCTTGCTTGGCCTTATAAAGGGGTCTCCGACCCTGCTGGCGTGCTAGAAGGCGCGCATGATCGAGGTGGAGATCGAGCGCTCACGAGAACGGCCTGGAAGCGGCCCGGTGGCTCGCCGGCGCCCATGCCGCGCGCTGCCCGGCCGTGATTCACCGGAGCACTATAGCATCCCCTAAATTTTCAAATTCAAACTGTTTTTGCCAAATTACTCCCAAAATCATGTAGCAACTGTTTTTGCCAAATTACTCCCAAAATCATGTAACAAGTTTCATGTTGAAAACTTTTTCAAATTCGAACTGGATTTTGAAATTTGAATTTAAAATCAAAAGGGGACACTTTTCTAGAATTTGGTAATTTAGAAATTACTTTGAATTTTATATTGAAACTTCAAAAATTCCAAACACCAAAGTTGTACAACTAGCCAAGACCTACAACTTTTCTATTCAAACCATTTCCAAATTCTGCCTCCATTTTAAAATTGGAGTTTGGGGATAAAAATGGGTCAAATTTGAAATTTGCTTCTTTTCAAAATTACTCCACATTTTACACTAAAACTTGGAAAACTCAAAACACCAACGTTGTAGCCCTTGAAAAGATATACAAACTTGGTTTTAAACTTTTTCCCAAATTGTTCTTAGATTTTTAATTATTTAAAAAGGGGTAAAATCAAGGTTTTGAATTTAGGGTTTTTGGAAGAATTTCAAATCGAAACTTGTTGCTATTTTAATTGGTGAATATTTAGTGATCACACCATCATCCAAGGGCATCATTTAGTCAAGCATCACATGTTTGACCAAATGCCATTCTTGGTTGACCAATTTAACTTTTGAAAATCTTTTAATAATTCCCTAAATTTGAATTCAAATTCGAATCGGAAAACTCGCGACAAGTTTTGGATTCCAATTCAAACTCAAACTTGAAGCTCCATTTTATGAATTGGACTTGAGTTCATACCCTACATTTAGAACTAGTGTATAACACAGTCACACACCTCAAATTACGCAGGGCATAAACTGTGGTGACATTCGAAATTAAGGTTTTCGATTCGAGCCACACCACTTAGAAGCACATCCAACCTAAAAAGGTAAACTTATTTTAGTTGATGCATATCGAAGTTATGGATGCTTTGCAGTGCAATATGATGACATGATAGGTTATTTAGCCACTATAACACCCAAGGTGTTACAACCCTTCCCCCTTAATGAAATCTCATCTCGAGATTTAAAGCCTTGAGTTAAGTAATGGAAAAGGAAACGTGTCAAGCAAACATGTTTAAGACTTGTTTACAAAACAGGTAGGGGTTTTCTACATTACAAAAAAATTGAAAAGGACAGGTCACAATTTAGATAAAAAATTGCAACCTAGATAGAAGCAAAGAACTTGGGAAAATTCTCCAACAGGTAATCTTCAAATTCCCATGTGGCTTCTTCTTCCGAATGTTAATCACATTGTATCTTGTACCATTTGATTGTTCTACTTCTAGTAACATGATCTTTTCGATCTAAAACTCAAACAAGATATTCAGAATAAGTCAAATCAGGCTCAAGTTCAACTCCTTCAACATCAACAACTTGACCAGGCACTTGAAGACATTTCTTTAGTTGCGACATATGAAACACATTGTGCACGGCTGACAGTTGTTCAGGCAACTTTAATCTATATGCCACCTTTCCACATTTTTTAATGATTTGGAATGGTCCAATATAATGTGGTGCGAGTTTGCCCTTGACTCCAAATCGGGTAACTCCTTTCATGGGTGACACTTTCAGATAAACATAATCTCCCACTTTAAACATCAAGGGTCTACGCTTTTTGTCAGCATAACTCCTTTGTCGAGACTGAGCCACTTTTAAACTATTTTGAATCTGTCTGACTTTTTCTTCTGTTTTCTTCACCAGGTCAACTCCATAAAACCATCTTTCTCCCAGTTCTGACCAATTTAGAGGAGTTCTGCATCTATGACCATATAATGCTTCAAAGGGTGCCATTTTGATACTTTCTTGATAGCTATTATTATAGGAGAACTCTGCTAATGGCAAACATTTATCCCATTGATCTTGATAAGTGAGAGCACAAGATCTCAACATATCTTCAAGAATTTGATTTACTCTTTCAGTCTGTCCCCCAGTTTGCGGATGATAAGCTGTGCTGTAAAGAAGTTTAGTACCCAGTGACTTTTGGAATTGTTTCCAGAATTGCGAAACAAACTGAGTACCCCTGTTTGTAACAATTGTTTTGGGTATCCCATGCAAACTCATAATCTAGGCAACATATATTTCTGCATATCTAGATGCTCTATAGTCAGTCTTCATAGGTATAAAGTGAGCTGATTTAGTCAAACGGTCCACAATAACCCAAATTGAATCAAAGCCTCTTGAGGTCTTGGGTAAACCAGTAATGAAATCCATACTGATATCTTCCCACTTCCAAGATGGAATGGGCAAGGGTTGTAACATTCCTGCCGACTTTAAATGTACAGCTTTCACTCTACGGCAAGTGTCACATCTGGCAACATATTTAGCAATCTCAATTTTCATTTTAATCCACCAGAATTTCTGTCGCAATTCCTGATACATCTTATTACTTCCTGAATGAATAGAAAACCTTGTGTTATGTGCTTCATCAAGGATGAGCTGACGTAACTCCGGAACCTTTGGGACCACTAGTCGGTTCTTGAACCACAGCACATCTGTATCATCAATACTGAAATCTGTCTATTGGTCTAATCTAACTTTTTCTTTGATGTAGGCTATACCGGGATTCTTTCTCTGAGCAGATATAATATGATCTTTGATTGTTGATTCAATAGTGACATTGGTCAATCGACCTTGTTGGACTATTTCAATATTCAACCTTTCCAATTCATGACGCAAACTATGATCCATTGGCTTCACAGTTAAATAATTGCAATGATTCTTTCTACTGATTGTGTCAACAATAACATTTGCTTTTCTACGGTGATAGTGCGCTTCTAGATCATAATCTTTTATTAACTCAAGCCACCTTCTTTGCCTCATGTTTAGTTCTGACTGAGTAAAGATATACTTCAAGCTTTTGAGATCTGTATAAATGTGGCAAGTATTACCCAACAAATAATGATGCCAGATTTTCAATGCATGAACCACAACTGCTAGTTCAAGATCATGTGTCGGATAATGCTCTTCGTGATGCTTCAACTGTCTCGAGGCATAAGCAATGACTCTGCCTTCTTGCATCAATACACAACCAAGGCCAACACCAGACGCATCACAGTAAACATCAAATGACTTTTCTATATCCGGCTGTGCTAAGACTGGAGCAGTCGTCAGTGATTTCTTTAGAATTCTAAAAGCCTTCTCACATTCTGGAGACCAGACAAACTTAGTTTGATTCTTCAACAATTCTGTGATTGGCTTGGCTACTTTTGAAAAGTCAGGTATGAATCGACGGTAGTAACCTGCCATTCCCCGAAAACTTCAGACTTCATGAACTGAGATTGGTGGTTTCCAATTCAAAATATCCTTCACCTTGCCAGGGTCAACAGCTACACCCTCGGCTGACAACACATTACCTAGGAATTGTACTTCCTTTAGCCAAAACTCACATTTACTAAACTTGGAATATAGTTGATGATCTCTCAGATGGATTAGAATAATTCTGAGGTGCTCAGCATGCTCTTCTTCACTTTTGGAGTATACCAAAATATCATCAATAAAGACAACTACAAATTTGTCAAGCTCCGGCATAAAGACTGAGTTCATCAGATACATGAAATGTGCCAGTGCATTGGTGAGGCCAAAAGACATAACCAGATACTCATACAACCCATATCTGGTAGTGAATGCAGTCTTTGGGATATCTTCCGGTCGAATCTTGATTTGATGGTACCCAGATCGAAGATCGATCTTTGAGAACACTTTTGCTCCCGCAAGTTGATCAAAAAGTATATCAATGCGAGGCAATGGGTACTTGTTTTTAATGGTTACTTCATTCAACGGGCGATAGTCAACACACATCCTTAGAGTCTGATCATTCTTCTTGACAAAAAGTGCCGGACATCCCCATGGTGATGAGCTGGGTCTGATGAAACCTTCTTCAAGCAACTCTTGCAATTGAGCCTTGAGTTCGGCCAATTCATTTGGTGGCATTCTGTAAGCTCTCCTGGATATTGGGGTAGTACTAGGTTTTAAGTCAATTACAAATTCTACTTCTCTGTTTGGTGGCAAACCAGGTAGATCATCAGAAACACATCCTTACCCTTCTGGATATTCAGATTATTGTTCTTACTCTGATGCTGTTGTTGTTGCCGTACGGGGGCTCTTGGATAATTGGGGTTGTACTGCCTTGGATATGGGCAGTCCTTTGAGAAGTGGCCTGACTTTCCACAGTTATAGCAGAGAAAGTTATGGGTTAGCGGGCTCTGATTTCGAATGTCTAGGGCATTCGGCTGTTGTGGATATTGTTGGGTTGTGGTAGGACGGATAAACGTCTACGGCCAAGCTTGATATTGCGGCGGATGATACGGAGGGCGGAAGTGCTTCTGAGGGTGGTAGATAAACTTTTGTCACTTCTTAATGCCGCCTGATGAGATAGACAACACTTGCTTCTTTTTCTTCGACTATGTGAACACGGGACTTCTCTTCTGAAGCAATAGCGACATTGACTACTTCATGATATGTGGCATTGTAATAGGTGGTCATCATTGTCTGAATATTTGTATTCAAACCCCTCATGAAACAACTTTTCTTCTTTGCATCAGTGTTCACATATTCGGTTGCATATTGTGACAAATGATTAAATTTACCAACATACTGAAGAACTGTCTGATTTCCCTGCTTTAAAGAGAGATTCTTCTAACTTCATTGCCATGACACCATCTATGATGTAGTGTGCTCTAAAAGCATCATGAAATTCTTGCCAAGTGATACGATGGCCAGTGGGCTGTGCGGCGACTAGATTCGCCCACCACGTTCTTGTAGCACCCCTGAGCTGTTGCGCTGCAAACACAAGTTTCTGATATTCTGTGCACTAGAGAAGATCGAACTTCTGCTCCATAGTTCGGAGCCAGTCATCCGCCTCTAATGGCTCATCGGCCTTTGAGAACACCGGTGGACGGGTATCGGTGAAATCCACATAAGTGGTTTCTCCTTCGTTGTTTTGGCCCCGACGACCCTGATTTGCATTCTGATTTTGGGCCAACAGAGTGGTAGCGTTGACCAGTGCTGCAATAGCTTCTGCCAGAGTAGGTGGAATTGATGGAGGATTAGGAGCATTGTCCCTAGCCTAAGAAGTTCCAGTACCATCCATCTGTTGTACATAAACCACACTTATTTACATTGCTTTATTGAATTGAAAAGCAGTTAGTACAATACCAGTACACACATCATACTTATCTTACATTATTTTATTACAAGCTTGCTCGCAAGCAAAGCAAACCAACCCCGCTAAGGTTCTTAGAAAATAGGAAAGACTACTATATTACATAACCATACGTTTCGCCACTTCATTCCTCATCATCATCACTGATCACTATCACTCCATCCTCATTCTCTTGAGCACTTGTACCAGTGACGTGACTTGCCTCCTCCCCACTTTCCAACATGGGTTCAACTTCTTTAGGATCCTCTTCCTCATTATCCTCCTCCTGGTCTTCCTCTGCACCAGGAACAATCATAGCACCAACATCATCTTCTACCTCCTAGGGCTGATGATCAAGATTCATCAAGTCATGTAGCCTATGGACTTCCTCATGCAGGATTGTATTGTACTGCTCTAGGTGTGCCACATAAAGCTCCAAATCTCAAACATGAGCCTGGGCTTCCATCTCCTTTTCCAAGGACTCGTTCTGACACTGCTTCTAAAAATATGTGTTGCGCTTCAGTCGCTCTATTTCTGCGGTAAGCCTCACGACCTCTGCTTGTGAATATGGATTTGGATTACGACTACTGCTCGCTCCATCACCTCTTAGTGCCAACTGATGGCGAGACACTCCTTATGGACCAGCTCTCTTGCGAGGAGTCGTCTTAACACGTGCCATCCTGTGGCAAGATAGAATTAGAAAGATAAGGACAGATGGGAGGGATCTGAAGGTTAGCATGAACAGGTTTGAACTTTACTTAACCCAAACCACTTTAAAATGGAAAGTAATTAAAGCAGGTTAATTAAACATGATGCATGCAACGTACTTACGAACTAACATAAAAGTTTAAGTAACACATGCAATAACATTTGTAACATAGGGCAATATAACATGATACTTCACTACAAAGCTTTAAAACGTGATCTAAGGAAACTGCAGAGAGTGCATTAAGATAAGCAAGAAGCAATTTGGACCAAAATATCAATTTAAAGTTGTTCGATCCAAATCATTTTGAAGTTTTGTAAAGTAATACAACAATAATTCCAGTAATTATGCTCTGGTACCAGCTGTCACAGAACCTCTTAATTATGATGGCCCACATGTACCTGTCATTGTCATAATGACCTCTGACAGTTGTACTTATGTTCCTCATAACCTAAAAGGCCTGCTTTCCTCCTAACAGGATCCAATTACAATAGTATTGCAAAATTACAACAGTTTATTCAAAATACCATCCGAGTAAAGTAGCGGAAGTCTCACAATAACTTAAGTTTACAAACCACAGTTTCCAAATTTCAAACCTTAAGTAGCATTATTACAAACCCATAGTAGGGAAGTATTAGTAGTAACTTTATTACAACACCCAAACGAGATGCCTTGCCCAGAGGCCACATAGCCTATTCGTCGTCACTTTCTTCAACCACAACGGTCATGCAACAAGGCTCAAAGCAGACTTAGTCATGAACCGCACCTGCAACAAGGGGTTTAACAAACCCTGAGTACGGAGAGTACTGAAAGTCCTATGTTTGGTGTTGGCAATTAGTGACAATGCCTAAGTACTAACCTCTTATGCATAAGAATGTGTGTAGCTATGATGTGGTTGGGGCAATGACATGGTAAAGCAAGGATCAAGCAATGGTGATGTGATCAAGTGCTTGCCATGATGGAGTTGAATGAAGGTGCAAAGCCAATTCATGGAGCTGAAGGCAAAGGTATAAGATAGGGTTTTCCATTTTGCATCCAAGACACCATAGAGGGTGTGGATGGCTTAGGATCGATAGCCGTACTATAAAGAGAGGAATTTCTGAGGCTATTGATCAATTAAGTGCCACTAGATGAAGATTCATTTGCATATGCATGTAGATCTAGTGGAGAGCTAACTTAACGCCTCAAAAATGATTGTGAAAATGCTAACACACATGCACATGATGATGTACACTTGGTGATGTTAGCACATTTGCAAAGGCGGTGGAGTTTGAGCGGTAGAGAGGGGTTTGGGTTCCTCTCTCCCTCCCGCCGAGCCTGCGAGGCGGGATTCAACGCTTTTTGGGAAATGAAACACCTATTTTTCCACTGCGCCGGACGCGAAGAAACAGAGGCAAACGGAGGTCACAGAGGTGACTGGACGCGGTCTCTATTTGACCGGACGTGTCCGGTCAGTGCTCAGCGTTTGCTCGTGTCTCGGTATTCTGATCGGATGCGGTGGCGCGTCCGGTCATGATCGACCAGACGCATCCGGTCGTTGTGGGTGCTTACTGGACTCAAACCGGACGCTGGCATTGTGGCGTCCAGTTCGTCTAGCAGCGCGTCCGGTCGCTGACTCGCGGGAGCGCTGCTCGGCTTGACCAGCGCGTCCGGTCAGTTATGGGACCAGCGCATCCAGTTAAGCTTCGCGCGTGGGTAGTGTGCGACCAGCGCGTCCGATCTGTGCGACCAGCGCGTCCGGTCAGCACGACTGCAGCAGAATGAAGTGCCTAATGGCTCTATTCGAAGAGGTACGTCTATAAATACTTGTTGGCCGACTCTTTGGGGCATCTCTGGGCTTGTTGATCATTCTAGCACTCCTTTGAGCTGAAAACATCCCCTCACATTCATCTCCCTTGCTTGTTTGCCTAATCAAAGCGAGATTGAGTGATCTCAAGTGCATTTGCTTGTGAGTTTACATCTAGTTGGCACTTGGGTGTTCATTTGCTGTGGGATTCTTATTTCTCTTGGTGGTTGCCGCCACCTAGATGGCTTGGAGCAGTGGTGGAGGTCCGGCATGTGTTGGTGATTGTTCGTGGCCGGCTCCGGTGAGCTTGTTGTGAGGGGTTGTTGTGGTTCTCCGGCGGAGCGCCGAATTCTAACTCTAGTGGATTGCTCGTGTCGGAACTTCTCGCCATTTGGTAGGTTCTTGTGGCGCCTTTTGAGAGGCTCGGTGTGTGATATCGATTAGCCACCGAACCATATGGTGTAGGGGGACACAATGGGGACTAGCATGCCAGCAAGCACGTGAACCTCGGGATAAATCATCGTGTCTTCACTTCATTGATTGTGATTTATTTGTCTCGTTGGATTGGTTATCTTGAATATCATCACCTAGAATTATTGATTGGTTGGCTCAATTCATTGCCCCTCGGTGAAATATTTCTTACCCTACTCTTGTATTACATTTCAAGTACTTAGTTATTTTCTCTAGTGCTTAGTAGCTTGAGTAGAGTAGCCTTCTAGTTTTTCTCTTGTGGTTTGACTTATGCGGTTGAGTGATATATATATTAGAATTGTCTTTTGGATAGCTGGCTTGCAATACTCCATAGGCTAGGCAAAACTCGCTTCTCGCTATTTGTTATTGCTAATTAAATTGTCTAGCACTTTTTGTAGAAAGTTTTATTAGGCTATCCACCCCCCCCTCTAGCCATCAAGACCTTTCAAGTACTCAACAAGACTTACTCGACTAAGAAAAAGACTCCAAGGGCATGCTAGCTTTAGGGAATCAAGGTATGGGTATTCAAGAATCAAAATTTCTTTTACAGAAAAGCTTACTAAAGTAAGCCTTACCTTGAATATTTTATTTTTATCATTGATGGTTTATTAACCAATTCTAAGTGATCCTAATTTAGATCAAAGTAATTCTCATCAAGATCTTTCTTATTCTTTCTTCCAATTCCATTTCTTAACTACGATGTTGGTGCAAGGCCAAGACTCCACTCTCGCGGAGTAACAACGATTCGAACCGCTTGATTTACCCAGCTAGGGCTTCCTAACCACACGACATATGTAGAACCGAATCTTGCATATATCAACTCTTACCCGGGTAACCCAAAACCAGAACGTGTCCATCGCCACCCAAGAGTACAGTACTCCTCGAACCCGGTCAAATTCTAGCCCCGAGGGTACACGCTACTCTCGCCATCTCTCCACTCCCAGCGCGAGGTTAGACGTTCTCGTAATGGTATAGCCGAAGTAATGCTTACCCAACATGGATACATGGCTAGTACTAATAAAAACTCTATGACTCGAGGGCCAACAACGTACGGTCCTTAACTGATAAGGCGAAAATACTACATTGAGACTCATTTCCCAATGCAAGTTAGCAGTGGTCAAACCACCCGCCTGATCTTTCAAATTCATTCTTACATTTCAATATTCATCACGGATGCCATCATGGCCATGTAAACATTTCATTTAAAAGCTTAACTCATTAAGCATAGCGAAGCATACTATGCATTTTCAGTAAAACAGGTACCAAGGGTGATATCGCAATAATCAAGGATGATAATGCAGCAATTGGGTTATCACTCAACTCCTAATTACTTAATGTAGTAAACCATACTATAAATGATAAAGATTTGTAAAACTCAAAGAAGTGTTTAAATGCACCGGGGCTTGCCTTGCTCTGATGAGACAACTAGCTTGAGCTCAACAACTCCGACGTCCGGTCCAGAACCCACCGGCGACTGCTCTTCTCCGGAGGCTTGCTCAACAACGTCGACTTCCTTGAAAGCGGGACCTACACGAGCATATTACGTGTTTCAACATGATGCGATGATAAACATGATGCTTGATGATGAAATGTCACGGTTAACAACTTGAGTACAACTTTCCTTCGCGGTACAGTCGCAAAACAACAAAACCTACTAACTACCAACGATTACTTAAGCAACACTAACGCTTCTTAAAGAACATGCTACTAGCGAGCTCAACCAAGTAATTAAGGCACCGAGGATCACCAAGAATTAGTGATCCAAGGTCATCACTCAATCAAAAGAGCACACAACACTTAAAGTTATCAATTTCACATTTATTTAATCACTTAAATAAATTAAGGCATAAATTAATAATAAATCTAACTTCATCTAATTAAGCTCAAACTTTTTCTATAGATTAAACATGGCCTGAAACAGTGTCAAAACAAATTTCATGATTTTTGGATTAATATTTTAATTACTAAAATTCCTGGAACTTGCATTTAACATTTAATTGAGCTAATTAATTAACTTACAAAAGTAATCAAAATTGGCATTTAACATTTTTCCTAAATAGTTTACACCTTGAAAAGCTAACACAAAAATTTTCACTATTTTCCGAGCTCTACAAAAACTCTATTGAAATAAACAAAATCTAACACTATTTACATTTTTGAAAAAGGAAAACGAAAATCGCAGCTCGGGCTGACTTCCCTTCTTCCCCTCCGGCTCAGCCCAGCAGCGCGCGCTCGCGTGGCCCAACCGCTCGCACGCGCCCGCGCTCGCCTAGCCCAGCAACACACATGGCCCATCAACGTGGCCCGCGCGCGCTCGCTCGCTGACAGCGTGGCCCCACTTGTCATCTTCCTCCTCCCTCTCTCGCTCTCTCTCCCGTGACCTGACCACACCGGCATGGTGGCCGGCCGGCGATCACAACACCGGTGACTCAACCAACTCGACCAACATGATCTACACCACCCCGCGAACCTCACCGGACCATTCTCTCGACCGCAAACCCCCCGGAGGCAGCACCCCACCAGCCATGGCGGCACGGTGGCCGCGGCACCCGGCGTCCCGACGATACCAGCTAGTAGCGGCTAAAATAAAAGGCATGGGAAGCATCAGCAGCTCACCGTGAGTGTAGTGGAGCAATCAGCAAGCACGGAGAGGCAGTGGAGGTGGCTAGCCACGTGAGGTGGCTCGGTGGCGCTCGGTCACCGGTGATGGGAAAGGAGACGGTCGTGCGGATGATTCGGGCGGAATTGGGCTGGTGCAGGCGGACCAGGAGACGCGCGAGAGCGAGGCGAACTTGATGGTGTAGCTGGTTTAGCTGGATACGGCTCAACGGTGGCAGCGGTAAGCGGCGGAGCTAAGCGGCGGCGGTAGAACAGAGAAAGGAGAAGAAGAAAAATGACGGCTTGCTTGGCCTTATAAAGGGGTCTCCGACCCTGCTGGCGTGCTAGAAGGCGCACATGATCGAGGTGGAGATCGAGCACTCACGAGAACGGCCTGAAAGCGGCCCGGCAGCTCGCCGGCGCCCATGCCGCGCGCTGCCCGGCCGTGATTCACCGGAGCACTGTAGCATCCCCTAAATTTTCAAATTCAAACTGTTTTTGCCAAATTACTCCCAAAATCATGTAGCAACTTGAAAAATTCTCAAAAATATGAAATCTTTAGAATTTCAAGCTCTACAAGTTTCATGTTAAAAACTTTTTCAAATTCGAACTGGATTTTGAAATTTGAATTTAAAATCAAAAGGGGACACTTTTCTGGAATTTGGTAATTTAGAAATTACTTTGAATTTTATATTGAAACTTCAAAAATTCCAAACACCAAAGTTGTACAACTAGCCAAGACCTACAACTTTTATATTCAAACCATTTCCAAATTCTGCCTCCATTTTGAAATTTAAGTTTGGGGATGAAAAGGGGTCAAATTTGAAATTTGCTTCTTTTCAAAATTACTCCACATTTTACACTAAAACTTTCAAAACTCAAAACACCAAAGTTGTAGCCCTTGAAAATATCTACAAACTTGGTATTAAACTTTTTCCCAAATTGTTCTTAGATTTTTAATTATTTAAAAAGGGGTAAAATCAAGGTTTTGAATTTAGGGTTTTCGGAAGAATTTCAAATCGAAACTTGTTGCTATTTTAATTGGTGAATATTTAGTGATCACAGCATCATCCAAGGGCATCGTTTAGTCAAGCATCACATGTTTGACCAAATGCCACTCTTGGTTGACCAATTTAACTTTTGAAAATCTTTTAATAATTCCCTAAATTTGAATTCAAATTCGAATCGGAAAACTCGCGACAAGTTTTGGATTCCAATTCAAACTCAAACTTGAAGCTCCATTTTATGAATTGGACTTGAGTTCATACCCTACACTTAGCACTAGTGTATAACACAGTCACACACCTCAAATTACGCAGGGGATAAACTAACTATTTGCGGTGACATTCGAAATTAAGGTTTTCGATTCGAGCCACACCACTTAGAAGCACATCCAACCTAAAAAGGTAAACTCATTTTAGTTGATGCATATCGAAGTTAACCTAATCATGGATGCTTTGCTGTGCAATATGATGACATGGCAGGTTATTTAGCCACTACAACACCCGAGGTGTTACATCATGTCCAATTTATAGGGAAGATCTAAATTTCAGATTAATTAACTCTGAGTTCGGAGCATTCCCCAAAAGTTTATATAGAATTTTGTTTAAAGTGTCCAATTTCAATGCGAAGGGGTTAGCAAAGATGGTGGCATCATCTGCATATAGCAAGCATCTTGTAACACAACCGACCAAATTATAAGAACATAAGTACAAAAACAATCACCGGAGTGATTAAATTTATGTACTTAAGCTCCCATAATTTCGGTAGTCCAGAAATCTCGAAGGATTTCAAACAACTTTTGACATCCAAACCAAGATTTAGTGATTCAACACAACACATCATTCATTACAACATTTCCTTAGTGGCATACAGATTACATCCATCGGAGCTCAAATAAAATTTTACAAACCAAGTTTATTTCGCGGAAACAACATAGTTTCATACATAACTTCATAGTTTCAAATACATTATTAGGCAGTAGTCATGTCCAACCAAAAGCATCTCATGTAAGATAACTAGCGGAGATCGCGCCCAATGATCTAATCCTCGTCTCCAGCAGGGAGGAGGCAATACTTGCAGCAACCAAAGTAGAACTGGTCATCTGCAACAAGTGGAAAATAAACCCTGAGTACGAGAAGGTACTCAGCTAGACTTACCCGTTAAAAACCAGAAATAAAAGGACACCAAGGATCATGTAAGGCTTATAAGGTGGGCTAGCTTGACACAATTGCATAAAAGAGCTTATGAGCATAAGTAACCAATTAAATTTAGCATTAAGTTCATCATCATTAACCTATCAATTATATTAGTACATGTACTAGAACACTCACTTATTAGGAGCAAACAATATTAACCATAGCAGGTATAATAAGGCTGTCATCATCATATCATCATTCCTGAACCATCATGTTATTTAGTATATCTACTGTGGAGATATGCCCGTCAAGTTCTCACTAACTGGTGAGAGACGTCGACTCGAATTGAATTACAACTCAGCTGAGGGGGTATTCCTAACTCTCACCCTAGCATACTTTGCAAGGGTAGTCATAGGTCACCTTTGGTACAACTCAGGAACCAACTTCGCAGGTTCGATCAGCATCAGCACTCTCAGAGATTACCCTTCTGCCAGGACGATCAGGACTCTTAACTCACCTGCCCTTGGACTCACGCCTATCGCTCCCTTCCGAGGCACACTTTATACTTGCCGACTTTCTGCCTGAGTTGAGCTACTCGGATTCACGGTCAGAGACGCTCGAGTCTGGCCAGCTAAGAAAAAGACATGCATTCAACATGAACAGGAAAGGCTCTAAGAATCGGTCCTTAATCGACACAGACGGAGTCACTGCAAACCGGCAAGCCTCCGTCCGGTCTTCATTTTAAGTTAAGACAGGTTCTTTTTCACGATAGCAAATATAGTCAATCGTGCCACACGTATATTCTTATAACTCATAGGTGACAGGAAATCACCTGACTTCTATCGCATTAAAGCAGGGCTAAGCAACTACACGAGCCTGAGCTACTTAGGATTCAGGGTATCAATATCTGGACAAGGATTGGATAACCAATGCAGCAAGTGTTTTCATCCAACACCTAAACTTAATGCAACAATATATAACAATAATACTTTAATTGCATTTCAGAAATTAGGAGGCTTATAGTGCTCCGGGGCTTGCCTTTCATGAAGTTATAGGGCATGTGGTCCGGACACTCCACTATGTCTCCTTCTCTGCTTCTTCGAGGGCCTGCACCTCCTACTCCGAGGTTTGCTCCTCCGGGTTCTTCTCGAATTCCAGAAGCGTGACTCCCTCCGGAACACCTATTGCATGCATATGCACAAGATAAATATCATGGGTGCATAAGAAATGACATGATGCTCATGATGAATGGATAACAGTAAGTAAGTATTTAACCAAAACATCATTGGACACTCGTTTACTGAGTACTAATAGCTCTATTCAAATCACTTTAAACATGTATCTATCTTAACTCGGAAGCACAAGATCAACTTACCTAACTTGCATAACCTAAGATAAAGATGTTCATCTTCAGTTAAG
Organism: Saccharum hybrid cultivar R570; assembly: GCA_038087645.1. NCBI lineage: Eukaryota > Viridiplantae > Streptophyta > Magnoliopsida > Poales > Poaceae > Saccharum > Saccharum hybrid cultivar. The sequence goes on from JAQSUU010000170.1 coordinate 404,302, forward strand.
GGCCTAACACCTGCACCTAAACTCACCTTCATCAATTTAAGCGTCTAATAGGACTGCGAACATGCTTAACTATCATCGAGACACAATTGACATAAAGCTTCGGGTGAAACATAGAAAAGAGCAGTTTAAAGAAACAATCGCAACTGGAGTTCTACAAATCCAATTGACTTGCAAGAGGACATTCTGAAAAGCTTAAGAAATTATCTATAAATCATTTATAAACATCAAAACATGATTCCAAAGTTTACTAAGTAGAAATCAAGCGAACATAGAATCTGCTCTGTTCAAACAGAGAGCAAGTAAAGCTGAGAACCAATATTGAACAGCTATAACTCCTAAACTATGTGACCAAATGTCACCAAAATTTAACAGCAGTTATATCATAAAGTTCAAAAAAACTTTGCTATAGACCACAAAACATGAAAACATCATTTACATAGAGTAACTAGCAACATCCCAAAAATCTGTCCACAAATGACAAATTCACTAACTTAATTATTTAATGATGTAACAAAAGCACATTTGAGCTAAACTAAGTTTACCAACTTATTTCTCATATCAAAAGAATACTAGAAAGTTTGGTGCCAACATTTCAATTATTTCTTTAATGCGATTTATTAATTTATTTAGATAAAAGAAGGATTAAAGCAACATATAGTAAAACTACACAGCAAAATATACAAAAATTACAGTGGCTACCTCATGCTTCATCTAGACTACTATAAAAATTTCAAAGCAATTGGATAAGCAGAACATGCTATATCCAAAATAACAGATGTCATGTCTATTTCTAGCATAAATAGAAAACCCTACTGAAAAGTATCAAACAATAGATTTCATATTTTTTCTAGCATCTTCATAGCATAAGAACACTGTTCACCAAATTTCATCCCCATAGGACTTACAGATAAAATATGAAAATTAGCTCAAGTTACAACCATACCAACAAGTTAAATACATAACTCCATCATACAGTGTCCAAACTGGGTGAAATTTAAACTACAAGCTATTCATAGCATATATATCACACCATGAAATTTTCATACCATTTGGAGCTACACAATAGTAGATACAATTTCCTCCTATTTTCTTAGAAATAAAATAGATAATTTAAAGCTTCTATTTCCATAATAGAACATGGCATATTTTATATTTTTAATAAGAACTAGACTACACAAGGAGTATCACAAAATTTGAACCAACTCATTTGGATCCCTAAAACTCGAGATATACATTTTACAAGTTTGTAAACAAATCTGTAAATAAAGAAAAAGAAAAACTAAAATGAACACCAAACCCCGCTACTGGGCCGGCCCGGGAAACCTCCGCGGCCCGGCAACGCGCGCGACACGCCCGGCCTGCGCGGCCCACATGCCTGCGCGGCCCGCTTGACCTGCTTGGCCCGCGGTCAGCCTCCCGCGCGCGCGCTGACTGCGTGGCCCCACGGGTCAGAGAGGGAAAAGGATAGGGGGGGAAGGGTGATAGCGATAGCTCGCCGCCGGTGGCGACTCCGGCGAGGCCGAGGGTACCGGTATGTTCGCCTCGACTGTGCGCATCGATGGGTATGGCTAATTGAAGCTAGGGCAGTGGCTAGGGAGGGTGGCGGCGGCAATGGCGGCACACGACTGCGGGCTTACCGGCTCCGGTGAGTCTACGGCGGCTCAGCCCTAGTGTCCTACCCCGCGAGCATCAGTAGCACAAGACAGACTCAGAGCGATGGATAGAAGAGACGGTAAGAGGCCCGAGAGGCATGGCCACGTGCGAGCTCGGCTGGCGGCAAAAATGGTGACACAGTGGAGCCGCCATCACGGTGAGCTCTACCTGGGGTGAGAACGGTTGCTCTGTGAGGTCGAGGACCTAGAGGGGCTCAAGGCGGTGTTGTGGCTCAGAGGAATCGGACAATGGCGCTCGGGTTTGGTGCTTCACACGGTGACGGTCGCCGTTCACCTCCGGTCGCCGCTCGGCTCAGGGAGGGAGACAGAGAGGAAATGAGACGGCGAGAGAGAGGGAGGGAGTGAGGTGTCAGCCTGGTCTTCAACTGTGAGCACACACGCGTGACGTGGAGTAACTAGCGGGGCATGGACGCCACACGGTGGCTCGACCCTGAGCCGGTCGGCCACTGAACTCAGCCGAGATGGTCATCAGGTTCGCCATCGGGGGTCTGACAGCCCGATTTGGACGTTGATTATCTCCTAAACAAGCCTGACTTAGCGAAAGGTGTATTTAACAAAAATGTAGAGCTATGTGAGATCTACCACTTTGTCAATTGAAACATGAACTAGTTCGGCCAGGATTTGGAATTACAGAGCCCTAAAGTGGCGTACATCAAAACTGTAAGCCAGTGCATGACTTAGAAATTTTTCTAAGTGTAGAAACAACATAAGATCCTGGCTTGTGGGCCTTGTTTGAGCATGTTCCAGTCATTTTCATGAGATGGCCATATTGAGACTTTTGTTCCTTAATAAATTTGCTACAACTTTGGTAAATAGTGCACATCCATGCAAGATCTCTAGGTTATACTTTTTAAACAGTCAAACTAAGGCACTCTATAGGTCATCTCATGGTCAAACCTCACCTAGAGGTTAAATTAGTCAATTTGGTCAACATGAACAGTATTCCACTAATTACCCTAAGTGTAGTTAAGGTGTGTTAGATCATAATTAACCACTCTACACATTTGTTACACTAACTTCTAAGTACCACATGTGTTGAAACAAACCAAACAATCATATTTCTCATTTTGTTGCAACACCATGTTTCACATGTTTCATGACTTTGTTGCAAGTTTAAACTTGGCATGTTACCCTAGCAATATTGACATGTTTCAAGGTATGAGAAACTCATGTTGCATCCACATGTTGCACTAACTATAATTCACAAGCAATCATTTATGCAACAAGCACAACTGAGAATGTTGCATACACATGTTTCAAGCAACAAATGCATGATGAGATAAATGATGCACATGTTTATGAAATGAAAAATGCAATTTGTGGAAGCCAAACACCTGAGGTGTTACACATCTTATTGGATCAGCCGATTTTGGAAGGACATGCGTTGCAACAGACTTTGTTCAGCCGCAAGTTTAACGTGGACGATGGCTAGGATGGGAGCATCGGAGAGAGCGGGTCTCCTAGGTGTAGACTCCAAGCACACTTAATGTTTTTCCCTAGTTGTCCATTAGTAAAAACCTCTGATGTTGTGCTCATTATGAAGGAGATCCAATCGCGCCATTCCCTGCTAAAACCTAGTGCAGAGATCGAGGACCTATATATAGGACGAAAGGCTAGCTAATGGAGTCGCCTTGGAAATGTCAAGCTTAATGAAAAGGGCCGATTCTTTTTTCTTGTGTGATATTTGTATCATTCTATTTGGCATATCTGAAGTTGTCATGGATGCATCTTCTCTCGATGAATGCATTCTAGGCATTAGAGACAAGGCTGTTTAGGTGCGGCTCCTTCAAAAGATTTCAACCCCTTTGTAAAATATTAAAGAAACCTCCTCAACATCAATTATTTTTCAGTTATATAAGTGCTAGTTTCGATACACCCATGGGGAATGGATGATCCAAACAAGCCCTTAAATTAACACGTCTCTTTCAAGTCTGAGTTTTGCCGAGGCTAAGTTCCATATAGGAGCACAATGCTTCTTAGTAACAATGCGACTCCTTCATGATAGTGAGTTATCGGCTATGGAAGTTGATCGGGTCACTATACCTCAAGCATGTTGAAGTTCTCTAGCTAGGTGCATATGCTAGTTTCCTTCATAGACACGTCTGTGTGGAAGTTGATCTGGTCACAATACCTGAAACCCCAGTTTACTTATCATATTTGAAACTAAAATTGTTGAAGTCGTCGTAGCATATATTGCAGGTGGAAGCTCAGGGCGCATTTAATTTTCAGAACAAAGACCTGTTCTGGTCTTCATCACGTAATCACGTGTAAACAAATCAAACAAGTAACACAGGTGAATGTACTTAAACACAAGAGAAGGATGATCTTTTTTTTGGTTGAATCACAGCTTCATTCATTCATCAGGGAGTATGAGAATTACACTATGCCAACAGGTTTACAATGCGGGCCAGAGCAAATTGCCACTCTCCCAGCCTGGTGTCACCTGTGACTTTTTGCTTTGCTAGTATATGGGCTATACGATTACAAGAGCGACTACCATACAGTAGGGTAAAATCAAGAAAACCTGAACTAAGCTCATGGATCTCCCCGCCAGACAAGGTCTTTGACTGTCCAACCCATAAGGGTACACAAGAGAAGGATGATCGTGCACGTCATTACATATGTTTGCATTGTTAGTTTTTCTGATGAAGAGGATGAGATGATTTGGCAGTTTACTGCCAAAGGCACTCATTCTTCACAGTCTCTTTATAAAATTATTAATTTCAGAGACATCAAACCGGTTCATGTTTCTGCTATATTTGGAGCATTAAGATACCTCCTAGGGTCCATATATTCCTGTGGTTGCTGATTAATAATAGAGTTCTTACCAGAGATAACCTAGCTAAGAGAAGAAAAGTAGAAGATGAGACCTGTCTTTTCTGTGCTAAAAAAGAAACTTGCCAGCATTTGTTTTTTGATTGTGTTGTTGCTAAACGGTGCTGGGTTCTAATTTTTGAGATTATAGAAGTTTCAGTAGGTGAAAATATGGTTAATATAGGAAAGTTTTGGCTAAGTAGTAAAAGAAATGGTCTTTTAAACATTGTTACCTCTGTTGTTCTCTGGTCGATTTGGAAACTTAAGAATGAGCTTTATTTTTAGAGAACTGGCTGGAAAAGTATGGATGTTCTTCTCTACAGAATTCATGGACTCTTACAGAACTGGACAGTTCTGTGTCGTGTGGACAAGAGGGAGCTGTTAAATGGCTTTTTGAGGGAAACCAAGTCTGCGGCGAAGATGGTGTTATGGCTCCTAGATATCCCCAGGGACGGTGCCTAAAGCTTTTCAGAGGTGTGGATGCTGGCGGCCCGGGTGGAGAAGTCCACGCTGCTAAAGCTGTTGTGAAGTGGGCCCCGGTAATGTCTTGGTTGGGGGCACAGAATGAAGACCTTAAAGACATGTAATAGGTTCGGTTAGCTCGACCGTTTTTGCTGTTGTTGGTTCAGGCGTTAGACCTTTTGTTCACGTTTGCTGTGTCCCTGTTGGTTATGTCCCGCTGCCAGCTGGAGTTGAGACCACTTTTGGATAGTTTTGTGCTGTAACAGATGTTTGGTCTTTTCATATTATAAGGGTATCCTCAACGAGCAGTTGCAAATTTCCAGCCGATTAGAAATAAAAAAAGGAAAAAAAATATCCAGCCAGACGGAGTTGGCCACGTAGTTAGAGATGGTGATCGCATGGGGAATGTGTGAGCTAGGCTAGCAGTTGGTCGCTGGTGACTGAAATTTTCGCATTCTCTCTTCTTCCATGTAGGCAAGTAGCTAGCGACTTGAGCTTTGTTGGGGACGCCCTAATTGAAAGGCCGGGGCGTCCAGTCCTTGAACTCTAAAAAAAATGTTTGCATTGTTAGAGGCATGCAGCTGATATGTATAAATAGGTACACGGTATAATCACTACATAATAGTCAAGCATCCCCTCTCAATATCAAAGATGAACCGAGGATCAGTTTTGGCATCAACTCTGTTACTGCTGCTCGTGCCATGGCTGCCGCTTCCAGCTCTTGCCTCCAGCAGCAAGGTACGTACGCTTCCTATTTCAAGCTCCAGTATCAGCAATTCAGCATGTATTTGTATTTCATTTTTTCTCTGATGATTCAAGAAGAGCTTATTAAGATATACTATTTGTTTTCATGTCTAATAATAACCTTGGTAATTTCAGGTCTATATTGTATACATGGGTGAGAAGAAACACGATGATCCCTCCATGGTCACCGCATCACACCACGACGTGCTTGCATCTGTTCTTGGAAGGTACTAGCTTTAGCTTGTGGTGATCATTCGAGTTGTAATTTACCAATTTGGCTATGAACAGTTTTAACTTATTCATCATCATCATGGAATAATGGAACAGTAAGGAGGAGGCCTTGAAGTCCATAGTATACAGCTACAAGCACGGCTTCTCTGGATTCGCTGCGATGCTCACCGAAGCCCAAGCCGAAGAACTCTCAAGTAATAACCATCACTACAAAACCTGTAATTGACATACACAAGTTGTCAGGCAAACATATGCACATATAGATATGCATGCATACTAATTAAGGATCTTGTAATCTAGGCTTGGATGGAGTCGTCTTCGTGAAGCCTGACGCTTTGTACGAGATGCAGACGACCCGGAGCTGGGACGTCGTTCTTGGTGATATCAGCGACCAACAATCAGCTCGCCTCCAGCAGAAAGCCAAATTCGGCCAAGATATCATCGTTGGCGTGGTCGATTCAGGTTTGATTAATTTGCAAGATATCTGATATCATTTCATTTCTTGAAGCTAATAAGGAGCCACCAGGGAGCAGTCTGCTAGGTTGGTCCGGACGTATTCGAGAAAATAAGGAGCCACCAAAAAAAACACTACCTGGCTAGGCCAATAATAATAACCTAACTTTGCAGGCATATGGCCTGAATCACGAAGCTTCAACGACAGTGGATACGGCCCCGTGCCTGCACGGTGGAAAGGCGAGTGCCAGACCGGCGAGGCGTTCAACGCGACGAGCTGCAACAGGAAGATCATCGGCGCGCGGTGGTACACCGGCGGCGTGGACCCGGAGCTGCTCAGGGGGGAGTTCATGTCGCCCAGGGACCACAACGGCCACGGGACGCACGTGGCCTCGACGATCGCCGGTAGCCCCGTGCGGGACGTGAGCTACTACGGCAGCGGGCTCGCCGCCGGGGTGGCGCGCGGCGGCGCGCCCCGCGCCCGGCTGGCCGTCTACAAGGCGTGCTGGGGCGCGACGGTCTGGTGCGGCGGCGCCGCTCTCCTGGCGGCCATAGACGACGCCACCAACGACGGCGTCGACGTGCTGTCGCTCTCGCTGGGGGGGTTCCAGGAGTTCGCCGGCACGCTGCACGCCGTGGCGAGGGGCGTCCCGGTGGTGTTCGCGGGCATGAACCGCGGCCCCGCGCCGCAGACGGTGCGGAACACGGCGCCGTGGCTCATCACGGTGGCCGCTAGCATGATGGACCGGTCGTTCCCGACAAAGGTGGTCCTCGGGAACAACGAAGAGCTCGTGGTAAGTAATACGCGTCCACTTTCGTTATCAACAATTCATAATAGAGTAGTATAGCTAGGATGCAACTTCCATTTCGTTTACAGCTGCAATATATATATAATGCATGCATTAACGCGTTGACTAATTCTATAATGAGTTAAATACACTTGCGGTCCTTAAACCTGTGGCACTGTACCACTTAGATCCACGAACTCCTAAATCTGAAATCTGCCACTGAACTTGTTAAGTCGTGCACCGTCATGTAGCTGATGACTAGGACAAAACTTTATGAAAAACACCCTACGGCTTCTGCGCACCACCATGTCTTCGTTGCCGGACCTGCCGCCGCCCATGGGCGCGCTGCCGCTGCACGCGCTCGCCGTGTCGAGCAACAACCTGGTGGGGCAGTTCCGTCGATGATCTGGGCCCACACGCCGAGCCACATGTCGCTCAACACGAGCAACAACAGCTTCCATGGTGCGATCCCATCGTTCTGCGCAACCACCCCAGCGCGGTAGAGGCGTCCCTACCGGGTTTGGCAACTGCTCGTGGCAGAACAACCTCACCGGCGACCTCCCCGACGACATCTTCGATGCGAAGCCGCTGCAGTAGCTGGCAGCTGCTGATCCCGTCGAACAAGATATAGGGGAGGCTTGATGCTAGGCGCATCGCCAAGCTGAGCGACATCGTCTCTCTTGACCTCGGCAGCCTCCACCTCGCACTGCTCCGTGGCCCTAGCAGTCTGCGCCTGATGCTGCTACTTCCGCCTGCACTTCTTCGTCATAGCGGCGCCGGACCTGCTCGCGTCCGCTGCCAGTAGGCCCCCGGCCTCCTCGTCGCCCGCTGCCGCCTCCGCGGCGTTCGTCTCGATCTCTTCGTCTTCCTCCTCGTTATCGATGTCCTTACTCTCATCGGCTCCTTCGTCGCCTAGCACCGTCGTCCGCACGCCCTTGCCCTTGGCCCTCTTTCTCTCCTATGCTTGCACGTGCTCGGCCCTGGTGTCAAAGATCAGCCTCCGCCAACAACGCCTCTAGCTCCCGTGGACACCATCACAGCCAGCCATGGACGCCGCCACGTGCGATGGAAATAGACAACCGCGCTGATTAGGACCCTAGAGTGTTTTTATAAAATTTAATCCTAGTCAGCAATTAGATGAAGGGGTATGGACCAACGGTGCATAACTTAACAAGTTAAAAACTCGATCCGCGGTGGCTAGACCGCACCGGGTATTCCGGCTTAAGAAGATCTTCTCACACAGATAAAAAAAACATCCGAATCCCTACCCCACCCATATACAACGGCACCGCAGCTCCGTAAGATGAGCCGACCACACAGACCTATGCTTTGGATGTGGGGCAGACAAGATAGTTTTTTTTTCCCCTTGTCACTGGGGCCGAAGCCACAAATAAAGAGTGAGTCCCTCAGGACTCGAACTCTGACCATCCCAATGGGGAGGCACTGAGCCTGCACTGACCACTCGGTCAGCCAGGCCGTTCCTGCATAACAACGCCTATGTCCTTACTCTCACCGGCTCCTTCGTCGCCTAGCACCGTCGTCCGCACGCCCTTGCCCTTGGCCCTCTTTCTCTCCGATGCTTGCACATGCTCGGCCCTGGTGTCAAAGATCAGCCTCCGCCTACAACGCCTCTAGCTCCCGCGGACACCATCACAGCCAGCCATAGACGCCGCCACGTGCGATGGAAATAGACAACCGCGCTGATTAGGACCCTAGAGTGTTTTTATAAAATTTAATCCTAGTCAGCAATTAGATGAAGGGGTATGGACCAACGGTGCATAACTTAACAAGTTAAAAACTCGATCCGCGGTGGCTAGACCGCACCGGGTATTCCGGCTTAAGAAGATCTTCTCACACAGATAAAAAAACATCCGAATCCCTACCCCACCCATATACAACGGCACCGCAGCTCCGTAAGATGAGCCGACCACACAGACCTATGCTTTGGATGTGGGGCAGGCGAGAGAGTTTTTTTTCCCTTGTCACTGGGGCCGAAGCCACAAATAAAGAGTGAGTCCCTCAGGACTCGAACTCTGACCATCCCAATGGAGAGGCACTGAGCCTGCACTGACCACTCGGTCAGCCAGGCCGTTCCTACATAACTTAACAAGTTCGGGCGGGGGCAGATTTTGAATTTGAAAGTTTGTGAACCTAAATAGCACAGGGCCACAAGTTTAAGTGCCACTGGTGTATTTAACTCTTCTATATATAATTAAGCGCAGGGGCAGTCTCGTTACGTGGACGCAACAGTGAACACAAGCGAGTTCATCAATCTTGTTCCTGGGTTTAGGTAATTGACGATGGAGTATGATGGAATTATTGCAACTGCTTTTCTTTTTTTATGAATATATAATCCTGCTCGCATTCTGAAACTGAAAAAACTATATAAATGGGCGGTGCATGCATGCACAGATGCGACAATGCGTCGCTTGCGTCCGTGAACGCCACCGGCAAGGTGGTGCTGTGCTACGCACCGGAGGACGTGAACATCAATCCTCCAAGGCAAGGCTTGTTCAACACTATCAGCAACGTGAAGAAGGTCGGCGCCAGGGGGCTCATCTTCGCGGGCTACTCTTCCAACGTGCTTGACAAAGCAGACAGCTGCAATGGAATCATGCCCTGCGTGCTTGTCGACTTCGAGATCGCAAACCGGATCGCCTTTTATATGATCAACACAAGGTGAGAGCGAGCGAGCTAGTTGCCCACTGCACGCACAAGCGCGGTCATCAGTTACCAATGGCAAGCAAAGCTCATCGAATGTATGACTCTCGACGTCGAACGTGCCATGGCAGGACGCCGGTGGTGAGGATTTCGCCGGCGACGACCGTGGTCGGCGACAGGGTGCTGTCACCGAGGATCGCCTCGTTCTCGTCGAGAGGACCGAGCGTTGAGTTTCCTGCCATACTCAAGGTGAAAAGATGTCCATATGTCAGCAGAAGTGGTGAATATTTATGTAATAAGCAGCTGCTGTTTTGACGACTGCATAATGCTTTTGGTTTTGAACCAACAACAGCCTGACATTGCCGCACCCGGAGTGAGCATCTTGGCGGCAGTGCGCGACTCGTACGAGTTCATGTCCGGGACATCCATGGCCTGCCCACATGTCTCGGCCGTGGTCGCGTTGCTCAAGTCGGTTCACCCCGAGTGGTCGCCGGCCATGGTCAAGTCTGCCATTGTCACCACAGGCATGTTCGCCAGCTCCAACACTATACATGTACCAAGTTCTCTCTTCCAAAATAACGACAGCTAGTAACTGTCGATTTAACTCTTTGCTTTGCGTGCTGTTCATCAGCGTCGAGGACTGACCGCTTCGGCATGCCGATCCAAGCCGAGGGACTCCCCAGGAAACTGGCAGACCCGTTCGACATGGGCGGCGGCCACATCGATCCCGACAGAGCTGCTGACCCCGGCCTGGTGTACGACGTAGACCCAGCCGAGTACACCAGGTTCTTCCGCTGCACGCTGGATCCCAAGGACGACTGCTCGTCCTACATGGGAAGGCTGTACCAGCTCAACCTGCCCTCCATCGCGGTGCCGGACCTCGTGGGCTCCGTCACGGTGTCGCGCACGGTCACCAACGTCGGGCCGGCGGAGGGGACCTACCGGGTGGCCGTCGAAGCTCCGGCTGGGGTCGACGTGTCCGTGGAGCCGACGGTCATGACCTTCGCCGTGGACGGCAGCAGGAACGCAACCTTCGAGGTGACGCTCACGGCGAGGCAGATGGTGCAAGGCGTCTACACGTTTGGGAGCCTGGCCTGGTCGGAAGAAGGCGGGGGTCATTCGGTTAGGATTCCGATCGCTGTTCGCTCCGTCATGCAAGATTTTGTCGCAGATGTCTCCTAAGAATTCGTATCAACTATTTTGTCAGCTGAAGGTTTTATGGATGCCCACGGCATATATACAGTAGTAGTAGGTTGACCATTCACATCTAGTGTCCAGATGATAATAATGCTTCAGGGCGTCCGTCCGGACGGCTTCTCCTTAAATAAAAAAACTGGACGCCTGGTCCGCTGCGTCGTATGGAGGAAGGATGAAAAACGCATGTTGGAAGTCTAAGTGTTTCAGATGTTCCATACGTATGTTGCAAATATTTCATATGGATATTGCAAAAGTAGATCGAGATTTGCATATGTTGCCGGTAATGATAGACAGCAAACGTCCGGACGCAACGGACGCGCTGCGATCCAGCGACACGCCGCGCGACCCGAAACGCCCGCGCCCGCCTGTTGACCCCATGCGCCGACTCCGCTCGCTGCCTCCCCACTCATTGCCCTTCTCCACTCCCCACCACTCACCTCGTTCTCTCTGCCTCCTCCGCGCGAGCCGCTCGCGTTGCGCCCGCGCGCCTCCTCCCCCACGCGCCGGCGAGCTCCCCCTCCCGGCCTTCCTCTCCCCCCCTCTTCCCTTCCCCTCCCCGCTGCGACCTCCGTGTCCATTTTTTTGCCGCTGGCAGCCGTGGGCGATGACGCCTCCCCGTGCTGGATCCATGGAGGGAGGCGCAAATCCAGCAGCGCGGGATGGTCTCCTCCACTCCGCAGCATCCTCCACCTCGACGGCAGCATGCCCACCCGCGGCGAATTCATGGAGCGTCGGGCTCCCCGTGGTGGATCCATGGGGGGGGCAGTGCAGATCCAGCTAGGGGTGGCGGTCTCCACTCTTGCGCGCCTCCCCCACCTCGACGGCGGCATGGGGGACCTCCCTCTGCGGTGGATCCATGCAGCAGCGTTGCCCTCCGTGGTGGATCCATGGGGGCGATATAGATCTTGCGGCACTTCTCTTGCCCCCTCTGTTTCAGTAGCATCCCTCTCTTTTTTTTGTTTCTCGAAAGGTATGTTTTATTAGAACAATTTGGATGTTGGAGAAGCAGATCGGGGCATGTTGTATGAGCTTTTCCTCCCTCCTCCTCCCCCTTCCTTTTTTTGCTCCCTGTTTCAATGGCTGTTTTTCAATATTGCAGTAGTGTTTCAGCGGATGTTGGAGTGCGTTTGAGATTTTGTTTCAGGTATTTTTTTTTGTTTCAACCGCATGATGAAGTAGTTGTCGGCCACTGTTGCAGTAGTTGTTTGAGGGTTGTTGTAGTAGTTCCATGTTGTTGGTGCAGTAGGGGACCACTTTCGTTGTTTGAATCTTCATTTTGTGAATGTTGTAGCATGAGTTTGGTCGTTGTTTCAGCAGGTCTTGGTCGTTGTTGCGGTAGATTTTATGCTTTTTTGGTTCAGTAGGTGTTCGTTGCCTGTTTTGCATCTTTTTCACTAGATTTTTTAGTTCGCTGCATTAGGTGTTCTTCAAATGTTGGAATAGCATTATCCTCCTGTTTCATCTGGTCGGGGTGGATTATGGTGGTGATTCGGTGCCGTGGGGTGTGGTGGAGGTGCTAGGTCGGTGAGGTTGCGGCGGTGGGCAGATCCGTTCGCAGGGGGGTGCACGCGGATCTGTGCGCGCGATGGTTCGTGGGGGGTCGTGGATCCATGCGGTAGCGGGGCGGGGGCAGCATCGTTTTTTTGTTTTCATTTTCATTCCCGTGCGTGCGGCGTCCTTCCGTGGGGAGGGGGCGGTTGTCGCGGCGTCCGGCCGCTAGCGCCCGAATCCGGACGTCCGGGCGCTAGCAGCGCCCATATGTTGCAACAGTTGTATAGGTATGTTGTAAGCTTCTGTTCCAAATTTATCTAGATGTTGCGTATGTTTTGTAACACCCCTGGTGTTACGAGCATGCTTGGCACCCAGATTAATACATAAGAGGGATCAAATAAAAATCTAAGTTAAATTATTTAGTGCGTAACATGGACAACGAAAATCCGAATAAAATATGCATATATGTAGAACCGGTATCTTTAATTGTTTGGCATGAAAGATAATTTTTATAAACAAAAATAAAATGTAACTGGGCATTGTGTTTAAGTAACATTTATGAGCAAGTTCCGCAGATCAAAGTGCACTATCATGATGGAAAAATAAATATCGTTAACTAGTATTTCGCAAGCTCAAAAGAAATCGAATTCGAAATTCAGTTCTACCTTAACTCTAGATCTCGTCTAGGACTGAGAGAAGTAACGACGATGTCTTGTTGACATTTGATTCCCAATAAAAATGCTTAAGTAATAATATAAGTTTTTCCATAGTTGGTTGCAGGCTTGTTGGGTGCCACACCGCTCTCGTAATTTTTGCTCAATAATCCTAGCTTTGGGTTTTGCTCGGCTCGGTCCGCGTTCTGGGAGTGACGTTGGTAGTGCTTGGTTGGCACAGCTCTAATTCTGCGCCTGGCCCTCTCTTGCGTTAAAGGCTGCTCCTCTACCAAGGTGCTTGTACCGGCTTTGGGTTAGGGGAGTTAGTGCATCCTTACCCTGCCGATCAGCTATTTTTGACTTGCTTTAGCATTCGTGCTGGACTTGGTCCCGGGCTGTTCGGTCTTGGGTGCGCGGTCACCACCTCCCCGAGGTTGCCGTCGTGCACGCGCTTCGCCTGGTGCTGGCCAGCCAAGCCTGCCCGGCCTGGCCGTGGCCCAGCAGCCGCTGGCCGCTACGCTACTGTTTCGGCTACCACTGTAGCGTGGGGCAGGGCTGCTGCTACCTTGCTCGCCCGTGCGAGGCGGCTGTGCGCGCGTGGCCCCTCATGGCTTGCTGTGGTGGGCACCTACCTCTGCCCTTGCCGTCGCCTCGTCATTAGGAGGCCCTGCACGTTGTCGCCCACAGCGCAAGCACGCTTCCGTCCCGACATCGCCGCGACGTCGCGTTCCCCTGCGTCCCGGTCTGGCCGCCAGGGCCGGCCACTGTTGCGGCACATGGCCATGTCCACCACGTTGTCTTGCCTTTTTGCAATTCTGCCCGCACACGTTTTCCTGACCCCCTTTGGGTCACAGAGCTCGCACAGGTGTCATAGGATAGTTCCGTTCGTGCCAAGCCAAGGACGTGCCGAGTGTTGATGGTTTTTTTTCCCTCGCTTCTTGTCGCCTTGGCCGGCGGTGCCGCACTGCCTAGGTGAGCATGGTCGAGTCATCTCATCCCGTTGCGTCACGTCCTCAACTTCACTGATATGGCAGCCACCTGCTCGACCCCATCCCAGCTTTATCTGGCTCGGGTGTCCATCTCATGGCTGTGCTGTGTGCAGACCCGCCGCCCCTTTCTCCTCCTCAAATTGCCAAGCTCGAGTTTCGCAGCATGACCTTCTCGTTCCGGTGAATGGCTTAGAAGGATAGCTAGTCGCCCCATGCCCGCGGCCCTGACTACGCCTGTCACCGTGTCAATTTAATGGATTGCTTGCCGCCGGACATGAGCGCCGCCACGGCCAGTAATTTGGAGGTATGGCCCGTGGGGTTGACAGCGGTTCGATTTCTCTTACCGGTGAACTCGCCTTGACTCCCTCTACCTAGTGCTCACTTTATTTTGGTCAGTGCACTCGCCGGGGGCGAGCTGACGCGCCGGTGTCAGCCATGGAGCGCCGCCGCACCGCTCACTCGCACGTGACCGGACCGCCTCGACCGTCCCTCGCTCCAACCATCTCTGCAGCAAGAACTGCGGTGAGTCCCCGATGCTATCTCGCCACCTCTCACCTTCCAGGAGCGTGTAGGTCCACCGGAACGGCCGCGCCATCACCGAATATCGCCGCCTGCCGCGGTAGTTAACCCTAGGGCGTCTCCCCGTGCTCCACCGCTTCCAACCGCCATTGTCTAGCTCGTAGACGGTGGTCGGCCCCTTAGATAGGCCAGCGTGGGTCCCTGGTGCTCGGCGTAGCCGCCGAGCGCCGGCCGGAGCCGCGCCGTCGCGCACCGGCATGCCGAGGACCGCCCTTTGGCGAAGGTGACTTAGTTCCGGGTTGTTTGTGCTAATCTTGTCCCTTGGGCAATAGTACACAGCGGCGCCACGGAAATGCCTGATAGGATAGGGCGTTCTTGCATAAGCGCGGGCGTGGGCACGGGCTTCCCTTCTTGGGCCGTCGCTGGGCCGGATGGCCGCGCGCGGTCGCGCCTCCGCGTGGGCTTCGTTGGGCCGCTAGGGCAGGTTTAGTTGCCGCCAGCCCATTTCAATTTCTAAATACTTTTTTCTAAATTGGTTTCGAAGCTAAACTTATAAATTCAATATCTGAATGCGTAGTAATCCAAAAATGGTGAAACCAATTTTGTTAGCTTCCTAAAGTCATGCTCTAACTGTTAGTATGCTTTTATCCACATAGTTGTATAATATTTTTAGGGATTCGCTAATTATTCTAAAATGCTTAATATTGCTAAGAATAAACTTGTGAGAATTTTTGGAAGAAAATGATAAAAGTGTTGACTCTAAAAATTTTACAGTAAGCTCCTAATGTCATTATCTGCTCTCTGTAATTTTTTTATAGCTCCAAAATACTTAGTTTGTTGGGATAGCTAATGAGCCTAGTTTAAATATCTATGAAATCGATAAAAAATGTTTAAAGCAACGTATTGGGTCCGAGTAACTAAAACACGTGTCGGGAAATGACGCTATTCTCGTCGACGGGGTTACCAGGCTAGTGCGTCAGCCATTAGAGTTAACTCGTTAGCTTGAGAGCTCGATCGTATTTTAAGCGTTGCGATTTCCGTTGATTATTCACGTCTCCACGTTGCATCTGCATATATCATTATAGGGACGACAATGGATCATGGAGTCGACTGGAGTAGCAGAAAGGTGGTGTCTTGATGATCGTATCATTGCGATGGAATGCTAACTTGGTTAAATTCTACCCAGGCAAGTCCCGGTGCATAACCCATATTATTCTGCACTTTATTTTATGCTTGTGCATTAAGTTTAAAGGAGTTGAATGAAACCCACTTGCATAATATATATATATATATATATATATATATATATATATATATATATATATATATATATATATATATATATATATCCTGACCCCATGAGTCTTACTAGTATGACAGGATCGTGTAGTTTGCTATGCTACAGGACTCCGGTAGAAGTCGAGTGATTTCCTATCGCTCGCGAGAGATAGGAATATGTTATTGTTACTATTATCATGTTGCTATCTCATGGAATATAATTGTATATGGATAATTGGAGACCGGGTGGAACGGGTTGGATGGACTTGGATCAGGTTAGGCAACAGAGCGGGGCTCTGGTTGCATTTATTCTGTCTGTGTCAATTAAGGACCGTTCGTTGCATGGACCCTGGTCAAGTCACAGATTTATTGTCCCGAGCATATACTTGCTTATGGGAGCGGGAAGACTTGTTTCTATCTTGTCATGGGTTTCGGCTCTTTCCGGACCGGCTTTTTAGGGTGGTTATATATATTGGGTTGAGGAGATCTAAGCACCATACTGAGGCCGGCCCTGCAGTGTTGGGGGCTTAGAGTCCGAGCTTGGACGGGGACTTGGACCCCTTGACAGGAGTGGAACGGGTTGGTCTCGCTTGTGTCCGAGGTACAAGCGAGGCGTGTGTTTTCGGGGCACCCAGCTGGGCATATTGATTCGTGAATCGCCGTTTCTGCGTGACGGTACGGCTTAACTACGCTCTAGCATCGTAGTAAGAACTGGCAGTTGAAAGATGAAGAAATGGTTCCTTTTGCTCAACGCTTGCTTGATTATAGCCTAGGTGCTTACATAGAAGGTTGGATAAGAAATGAAATACGGCTATTAAAAGTAAGAAATTAAGGACACACTCTTAGCGCTGCTTCTCGCAAACAAGAACTCACAAGCCAGAAAGCCTTGCATAATCCTTGGAGTCTTTTTACTTCCTCCTGACGGGTAAGTCTTGCGGAGTACAATTGAGTACTCAAGGTTTGTTCTACCCTGTTGCAGGTGACAGGTGCTGTTAAGCTGACACTTGTGTGTGGAAACCTCTTGGTGGGCTCAGCGAGGATTTCCTTTGTGATGTGGAGTAGCATTTATTTATGAAACTCTCACCAAAAGTTTTACAAGGAAAATACTATTAACTTGTTCTCATTTCATGCATATGAACGTTCTTCATGTTAATGTTTAACTTGTCATTAAATGGTTTTATTTCCATTGAACTCTGATAATGTTTCTATTCCGCTGTTATAATTACATAACGAATTACTCTGATGTTGTACTAAAAGTGATGTAAGAAATGGTAAGGATGTTGTAAGCTTTACTCTCTCATTTGTGATCCTGATGTAAAAATGTGGATCTTCGAGTTCTTCCTTGCGGTGTGCTCGACGGAATCGCGTAGTTTAATGTTCCCTTTTGGGTACTTAGTGTCTAATGGAAGACAAGTACTCTTGGGAGGGCATTAGATTAGGTGATTCTACCACAGGTAGTATCAGAGCATAAATGAGACAATAAAGCTTCGAAATCCTTTCCAAATTAAAATTTAACAACAAATTCTTTTTAAAAAAATTAGGGCGATTGCATGCGAAGTTATATACGTAGCCCTGTTACTATGGTTATGTATCTAGGATAGATGACACTCTGCTGATCTAGTTAGGCTCAATCAAGTTTTCTGCAGGTACCCTAACCTCGAGACTAGTTCGATAGTGTCGACTAGCTACAGGGAGAGCACGACGTGCCAAAAATCTGAGAACGGTTACCCTATATGTTGGTAACAGTGTGAGGACGTGCATTCATGCATACGCTGTTGTGCAAGAGTTGTTGAGGTCGACTAGTCTTTGTCTGTGTAGCCACGATGGTACTGTAGTCTCGTGCGTCGCGCACGCCTGTTGGTTCACGCCTGTCTGGCCCATACGTTGTCGTACCCTCTTCTACGCTCTTGTCGAACCTCTGCCTTACAGTCGTACTGATCCTTTATGACCTCGGTCACCGCTCGTCACGTGCGTGTGAAGATCTTGCTGTTCACTTTTCTGACCCCGTGCATGGCTCGCGAGTGGACTACGATAGAACCACTGGTCGCTCTGCCTTATTTAAGGGCGAGCCTAGCCATTGGGAACCATCATTCGGTGCATCCCAGCTCACTTAGCCCTGCTCCCTTGAGCCAACTTCTCTTCAAGCCTTCCTTGTAACCACCACCCACCAAGGATGGCAGGAGTCTGGGTTAGCAGCTACTGCCTGAACACTGAGGGTTTTCCCAAAATCCTGTATGCCACCCTGCAAAAACTCGGCGTTCGGGAGCGTCCTGAGTATGAGGGTCGTGAGTACATGAAGCATGGCACTGAGCGATGCAAGGTCACCGTCTACATTGGCAAGAGTGAGGAGTTTCCCAATGTCACTAAAGCTTGGAATGTGACCGCAACCAGGTTTCGCTTCGACGACACCTACTAAGTTGTGGCCCGCAAAGCCCAGCGGTATCTCTACCAGATCTATGAGGGGCCCATTGCTCGTACCCCTATGCGGTTCTTTCCCCCTTGGGACAAGAATCGGCGGGTATGGAAGGCCCGCATGGAGGCTTTGCAAGGTCCAGACGTGCAAGAGGACAACCCGACCCTAGTGCACCTAGCCACGTACTTGCTTGTCCTAGATGAGCAGTACGACCGGCAGGCCTCGGAGCTAAGGGAGTGCCTCCGCCGGGCTGAGGAAGCCGAGATTTCTCTAGGATGCTTGAAGTGCAGCTTGCTGAAGCCCATGCCAATCTAGCAGCCGTGGAGAGTCGAGAGGCTGCCATGGCGGAAGCTGTCAAGGTGGACCAAGACTGACATGCCCAGGAGCTAGAGGATGCCTATCTTGCCACAAGGGCCAAACGTAGGACGCTCGCCACGGAAAGGCAGGAACCCTTAATTTTGGAGGGAATCCCTGTCCAACCGCTGGAGAGAAGGAGGACTGGTGTTGCGGTACCACTAGCACCTCCGCCCACGGAAGCCTCTGAGATAGAGCCTTTCCTTCCCCTCACCCAGCCACTACCAAGAGAAGAAGCGGATCCGCAGCCCAGTGTAGCAGAAGAGCCCCAAGAGCCCAGGAATGTAATCGTTCGCCCCGATGAAGTGGATTAGTCGCCCTAGGGGAGATGTAACCGTAGTCTACAGTGTTTTTCATCACTGTCCTCCAGTGTTGTAATCTGTCCGTTGTCTTTCGTCCGTAGGTCACATAATGCAAGTGATGTGTCGAGTATGAGCGGGTGAGTACCTGTCTGTAGCACCTGTGTAAGGCTGTTTGGAATGAGTAATTTCTTTATCTGTTGTGGTTGTTATGTTAATCTTCCCTTAGGCCTTGTGGTGTGTTTTGGTTCTTGAGACGAGCGCAAGCAGGTTTCAAGAGGAACAGTTATTCAGATTCAGCAGGTCAGCCGTGATTGAATGACAGAGGACACTGTATCAACCAATTGTGGATGTCCTAGTAGAACCCTTGAATCCCCTTGATTTAAATCCGCCTTGGGATTTAAGCTCCTTGTTCCTTGATTTGAAAAGGAACCCTTGTTGCTTTAAATTCTTTGCAATTCTTTTCTAATTCTGTGGTCTATGACCCCACTGCTTTTACTGCGAGTAAGTTGGTAATAGTTGCCTAGTTAATAGCTTATGGTGTCATGACGGAACCGAGGGCCACCTGTGGATCGCGACCGTATGGTTGTGTCGCTCGGCACGCGCTGGTATCGAGGTTGTTGAACAAGCACTGTTGCTAAGTTACACCGTAGTACCACTCTTGCTACCGATTTTCTCCTTGGTGAAAATATCCTTGTGTTCTAACGGGAAATCCACGATGGGTTGATGGAGTAGTGCTCTCTTAATTGCGACTGAGATGGCGGGGTTTTGGAAGAAAATATGAATGTCCGGATGTCTATATATACGAAAGGCTGGTGCATGTTGGATTCAAAAGGGAAAAAGAAGAGAGAGAAGGGCGACAAGGGGAAGTTAGCCACTAGTGGTCTGAAGTATTTGGAACACCCGATTTGACATCGCCCCTGTGCCCGGTGATCGTGCTACACTTGTCGGGTCACTGTCACTGCGTGTTCTGTGGACGCCGTCGGGGGCGGGGCCCACATGTGTCGTGCTCGCGTGGCCGCGGCATGGCGCCGCACTCGCCTCGCCATTGCACTATACGCCCCTCTTTCCCCGGCACGCTTGTCGGCTCTCGAATCCTCGCTCTCGTTCTCGTACCGGATCCCCCTCCCTCTCGTTCTTTTTCTGGTAGGCACGTCGCTCGCACGCCTCCTTGGCGAGCGAACCCCATCCCCTCCTTTCTCCTTTTCCCCACTCGAACTAGCCCAGGGAGCGCACCATGGCGATGTTGTTCCCCACCTCGTGTCCCACTAGTGATCCCCCTCCACGTCGCCTCCGTTTTCGGTGCGCTGCGCCACCACCTCCGTCCACCAGGCTATAAATGACACCTTGCTTGCCTCTCCTCCATCCCACCCCCAGACTGGGAACAGAGCCCATAAAATTGATCTTCTCCGTCCGTGCTCAGGTGGGAGAAGTTCAGGAGCTGTCGAGAAAGTAGAGTCGGAGGCAGGGTTACGAGATCCAGCCGTTGCTTGCAGATCTAAGGTCACCAGCCTGAGGTGATGGTGTAGCTTAAGAAGAAGGGATCTGGTTTCCATTGAATAAGTTTAAGTTCATCTCTGGTTAGTTAGGTTTTAGGGTTCGCGATGTTCGAGTTCTCGGTCTCTTGTTTCTGGATCTGCTGGGCCTACGCCATGTTTTGGATAATCGTTTTCCTATTACTCTTCCACTGTCCCCGTCTTCGACGATTTCTAGAGAGGTTGTGAGTTGTACCAGTTTCGTTCTTAGTTGCGTTGTATCTCGATCCCTGAGTGTTTTAGTTTTCGAAGTCGTGTAACCTCCGATGTAATCTCCGGTCTAAGAAATGAAATCATGTCTCCCCTTTTCTGATTCTTGTTCCGAATCTCGAGACGAGATTCTTTTAAGGGGGGTTGGTTGTAACACCCCTGGTGTTACGAGCATGCTTGGCACCTAGATTAATACCTAAGAGGGATCAAATAAAAATCTAAGTTAAATTATTTAGTGCGTACCACGGACAACAAAAATCCGAATAAAATATGCATATATGTAGAACCGATATCTTTAATTGTTTGACATGAAAGATAATTTTTATAAACAAAAATAAAATGTAACTGGGCATTGTGTTTAAGTAACATTTATGAGCAAGTTCCGCAGATCAAAGTGCACTATCATGATGGAAAAATAAATATCGTTAACTAGTATTTCACAAGCTCAAAAGAAATCGAATTCGAAATTCAGTTCTACCTTAACTCTAGATCTCGTCCAGTACTGAGAGAAGTAATGACGATGCCTTGTTGACATTTGATTCCCAACAAAAATGCTTAAGTAATAATATCAAGTTTTTCCATAGTTGGTTGCAGGCTTGTTGGGTGCCACACCGCTCTCGTAATTTTTGCTCAATAATCCTAGCTTTGGGTTTTGCTCGGCTCGGTCCGCGTTCTGGGAGTGACGTTGGTAGTGCTTGGTTGGCACAGCTCTAATTCTGCGCCTGGCCCTCTCTGGCGTTGAAGGCTGCTCCTCTACCAAGGTGCTTGTACCGGCTTTGGGTTAGGGGAGTTAGTGCATCCTTACCCTGCCGATCAGCTGTTTTTGACTTGCTTTAGCATTCGTGCTGGACTTGGTCCCGGGCTGTTCGGTCTTGGGTGCGCGGTCACCACCTCCCCGAGGTTGCCGTCGTGCGCGCGCTTCGCCTGGTGCTGGCCAGCCAAGCCTGCCCGGCCTGGCCGTGGCCCAGCAGCCGCTGGCCGCTACGCTACTGTTTCGGCTACCACTGTAGCGTGGGGCAGGGCTGCTGCTACCTTGCTCGCCCGTGCGAGGCGGCTGTGCGTGCGTGGCCCCTCATGGCTTGCTGTGGTGGGCACCTACCTCTGCCCTTGCCGTCGCCTCGTCATTAGGAGGCCCTGCACGTTGTCGCCCACAGCGCACGCACGCTTGCGTCCCGACATCGCCGCGACGTCGCGTTCCCCTGCGTCCCGGTCTGGCCGTCAGGGCCGGCCGCTGCTGCGGCACATGGCCATGTCCACCACGTTGTCTTGTCTTTTTGCAATTCTGCCCGCACACGTTTTCCTGACCCCCCCCTTTGGGTCACAGAGCTCGCACAGGTGTCATAGGATAGTTCCGTTCGTGCCAAGCCAAGGACATGCCGAGTGTTGATGGTTTCTTTTCCCTCGCTTCTTGTCGCCTTGGCCGGCGGTGCCGCACTGCCTAGGTGAGCATGGTCGAGTCATCTCATCCCGTTGCGTCACGTCCTCAACTTCACTGATATGGCAGCCACCTGCTCGACCCCATCCCAGCTTTATCTGGCACGGGTGTCCATTTCATGGTTGTGCTGTGTGCAGACCCGCCGCCCCCTTTCTCCTCCTCATTGCCAAGCTCGAGTTTCGCAGCATGACCTTCTCGTTCCGGTGAATGGCTTAGAAGGATAGCTAGTCGCCCCATGCCCGCGGCCCTAACTACGCCTGTCACCGTGTCAATTTAATGGATTGCTTGCCGCCGGACATGAGCGCCGCCACGGCCAGTAATTTGGAGGTATGGCCCGTGGGGATGACAGCGGTTCGATTGCTCTTACCGGTGAACTCGCCTTGACTCCCTCTACCTAGTGCTCACTTTATTTTGGTCAGTGCACTCGCCGGGGGCGAGCTGACGCGCCGGTGTCAGCCATGGAGCGCCGCCGCACCGCTCGCTCGCACGTGGCCGGACCGCCTCGACCGTCCCTCGCTCCAACCGTCTCCGCAGTAAGAACCGCGGTGAGTCCCCGATGCTATCTCGCCACCTCTCACCTTCCAGGAGCGTGTAGGTCCACCGGAACGGCCGCGCCATCACCGAATACCGCCGCCTGCCGCGGTAGTTAACCCTAGGGCGTCTCCCCGTGCTCCACCGCTTCCAACCGCCACCGTCTGGCTCGTAGACGGTGGTCAGCCCCTTAGATAGGCCAGCGTGGGTCCCTGGTGCTCGGCGTAGCCGCCGAGCGCCGGCCGGAGCCGCACCGTCGCGCACCGGCATGCCGAGGACCGCCCTTTGGCGAAGGTGACTTAGTTCCGGGTTGTTTGTGCTAATATTGTCCCTTGGGCAATAGTACACAGCGGCGCCACGGAAATGCCTGATAGGATAGGGGCGTTCTTGCATAAGCGCGGGCGTGGGCGCGGGCTTCCCTTCTCGGGCCGTCGCTGGGCCAGATGGACGCGCGCGGTCATGCCTCCGCGTGGGCTTCGTTGGGCCGCTAGGGCAGGTTTAGTTGCCGTCAGCCCATTTCAATTTCTAAATACTTTTTTCAAAATTGGTTTCGAAGCTAAACTTATAAATTCAATATCTGAATGCGTAGTAATCCAAAAATGATGAAACCAATTTTGTTAGCTTCCTAAAGTCATGCTCTAACTGTTAGTATGCTTTTATCCACATAGTTGTATAATATTTTTAGGGATTCGCTAATTATTCTAAAATGCTTAATATTGCTAAGAATAAACTTGTGAGAATTTTTGGAAGAAAATGATAAAAGTGTTGACTCTAAAAATTTTACAGTAAGCTCCTAATGTCATTATCTGCTCTCCGTAATTTTTTTATAGCTCCAAAATACTTAGTTTGTTGGGATAGCTAATGAGCCTAGTTTAAATATCTATGAAATCGATAAAAATGGTTAAAGCAACGTATTGGGTCCGAGTAACTAAAACATGTGTCGGGAAATGACGCTATTCTCGTCGACGGGGTTACCAGGCTAGTGCGTCAGCCATTAGAGTTAACTCGTTAGCTTGAGAGCTCGATCGTATTTTAAGCGTTGCGATTTCCATTGATTATTCACGTCTCCACGTTGCATCTGCATATATCATTATAGGGACGACAATGGATCATGGAGTCGACTGGAGTAGCAGAAAGGTGGTGTCTTGATGATCGTATCATTGCGATGGAATGCTAACTTGGTTAAATTCTACCCAGGTAAGCCCCGGTGCATAACCCCTATTATTCTGCACTTTATTTTATGCTTGTTCATTAAGTTTAAAGGAGTTGAATGAAACCCACTTGCATAATATATATATATCCTGACCCCATGAGTCTTACTAGTATGACAGGATCGTGTAGTTTGCTATGCTACAGGACTCCGGTAGAAGTCGAGTGATTTCCTGTCGCTTGCGAGAGATAAGAATATCTTATTGTTACTATTATCATGTTGCTATCTCATAGAATATAAATGTATATGGATAATTGGAGACCGGGGCGGAACGGGTTAGATGGACTTGGATTTGGTTAGGCATCAGAGCGGGGCTCTGGTTGCATTTGTTCCGCTTGTGTCAATTAAGAACCGTTCGTTGCATGGACCATGGTCAAGTCACAGATTTATTGTTCCGAGCATATACTTGCTTATGGGAGCGAGAAGACTTGTTTCTCTCTTGTCATGGGTTCCGGCTCTTTCCGGACGGGCTTTTTAGGATGGTTATATATATTGGGTTGAGGAGGTCTAAGCACCATATTGAGGCCGGGCCTGCATTGTTGGGGGCTTAGAGTCTAAGCTTAGACGGGGACCTGGACCCCTTGACAGGAGTGGAACGGGTTGGTCTCGCTTGTGCCCGGGGTACAAGCGAGGCGTGTGTTTTCGGGGCACCCAGCTGGACATATTGATTCGCGAATCGCCGTTTCTGCGTGACGGTACGACTTAACTACGCTCTGGCATCGTAGTAAGAACTAGCAGTTGAAAGATGAAGAAATAGTTCCTTTTGCTCAACCCTTGCTTGATTATAGCCTAGGTGCTTACATAGAAGGTTGGATAAGAAATGAAATACGGCTATTAAAAGTAAGAAATTAAGGACACACTCTTAGCGCTGCTTCTCGCAAACAAGAACCCACAAGCCTGAAAGCCTTGCATAATCCTTGGAGTCTTTTTACTTTCTCCTGACGGGTAAGTCTTGCGGAGTACAATTGAGTATGCAGGGTTTGTTCTACCCTGTTGCAGGTGACAGGTGCTGTTAAGCTGACACTTGTGTGTGGAAACCTCCTGGTGGGCTCAGCGAGGATTTTCTTTGCGATGCGGAGTAGCATTTATTTATGAAACTCTCACCAAAAGTTTTACAAGGAAAATACTATTAACTTGTTCTCATTTCATGCATATGAACGTTCTTCATGTTAATATTTAACTTGTCATTAAATGGTTTTATTTCCGTTGAACTCTGATAATGTTTCTATTCCGCTGTTATAATTACATAACGAATTACTCTGATGTTGTACTAAAAGTGATGTAAGAAATGGTAAGGATGTTGTAAGCTTTACTCTCTCATTTGTGATCCTGATGTAAAAATATGGATCTTCGAGTTCTTCCTTGCGGTGTGCTCGACGGAATCGCGTAGTTTAGTGTTCCCTTTTGGGTACTTAGTGTCTAATGGAAGACAAGTACTCTTGGGAGGGCATTAGATTAGGCGATTCTGCCACATGTTTTTACAACTGTTTCAAGTGTTGCAAACTTCTGTTTCCAATGTTTCATCTATTTTCCAGACATACGTTGCAAGTGTGTTTATTTGATGTTGCATATGTTTCACACATATGTTGCAAGTGCTTTATCTAAATGTTGCGTATGTTTTTGCAACTATTTCAAGTGTTTTTCAGGTGTTTTGCAAGTGTTTTAGATGCATGTTTCAAGTGTTTCATCTGTCTTCACATGTATGCCGTAAGTGTTGCATCTAAACATTTCAAAAGTAGATCGGTTGTTGCAACTCCCTCATCGCATTCTGTTGTCTCGCCTCGGTATCTCCTCCCGGTGCCGGCTAGGCATCCGCCACCCTTGCCCCTCTTCTCGATGTTGATGATGTTCAGGGTGGTGCGGGCTCTGCGTGGGCGCGCGAAACAGCACGGGAAAAATACTACAGGCACGGGTGTCCGGACGCTCCGTTCATCCGGACATCCAAGCGCTAGCAACCTCGATATAAGAACGATGATGGTTTTTAATACTAATAACTAGAAATCATGTCCATATTCTAATATAGAAAGGTTAATCAACAGGTTCTAAATCCCCCCTTCAATGCCGATTATAGTCGTCGTTGGTGGAAGTTGTCGGTGATAGCCTCGATTATCATCACAAGTTCGAAATCGGCGGTGGTTTTATTCATCACTACAGGATCGGAGTTCAATCCAGCATAGCTGTTGTTACCATCACTGCCGCGTCGGGGTTCGATCTGACGACAATCTGTGGAATACCACCGACAGTTTGGCAATCGGTCTAGCGGTGATGATAGATCAATATCAGTCTGTCTTATGATCCGACGTTGATGTAGGTACCACCATAGCCCATCGGCGTTTGACAACAGTGTCAATGGCAACATCAACATTGATCTAGCGTACTATTCGGTGGCGATGTCTTGTCCATCACCGCCACGCTTGAGTTTCATGGTGATGTCTTATCCATCACCGTTGTGCTTTACTTTGATCCAGCATTGATGTCTTGTCCATCACCACCGGTGCAACATTTTTTCGCCGCGTATCACCAACAATTTGGATAGGCAAGCAATGATATTGCATTTTTCATAATAAAGTTGTAATATCATAATAATAATACAAATAGTGTTTAGATTACATATTTTTTAGAGTTTTAGGGCTAGAGGTCCCCATCTTTCATCATTAGATCAAAGGCAAGGTCAAACATTACAGCATAACAGGTGGCATTCCACATGAGAATCTTGAGTAACCCGTTTAGAACACCGCAGGACGAAACCATCTCTCTCCATAACTCACGTAAGCAAACCAACCCTCTCCAGAACTTAAAAAAACAGCACTAAACACACACATCAACACCGACTAGATCTTCAGCGGCACCCTCCAGCTGTGAGGTAAAGTCTTGAGCATGTCTTCATTGAAGTCAGCACGAGACGCCATCATAGAACCAGCAAACTGGTTCTTCGCCGTGACCCAGCAGGAAGCCACTGCATCATCCTCGCTTGCGTCCTGAGCTCGACAGTGACTTCCCTCGGTCGATCCTACTTTTCCACTGGACACAAAATTATCCAATTTTGTGCCATACCACTGATCATCTGGTAGAGTATCTCCATACTCTTCCAGCCTAACTCTGAAAACAAAGGTTGCTTCTTAGCTTCGAAATACTCAAAAAAACCAACAGTTGGCTTGGTAGGAGCAGGCTAAACAAAGTCACGTCTTAACTTTTCTTTTATCTCGTGCGTCCATTCAAGATCCAACGCACTCAGTGATTTGAAGCAAAAACGCATCCCACACTTAGCCATTTTCAGTCTAAGCTGCGGATCACGCGAGGCACGATGCGGCGCAGGCAGCGCCGCCATTCCCCGCTCTGTGTCCATACGCGCTCCTTCCCTGCCTTACACCTCGGAGTCTCTGACGCCATCACCTCGCCCAGGAGCGAGCCCATGACGGCGCGGTGGCCGGCCCAGCCGCTGACCTGTCAGGATGCTGGACGCCCCACTGGCGCATGTTGTCCAGGAACACGAGCGCGCACCGGCAGGGGGAGGCGAGCACAAAGTAGAACTGGAGAAGTGATACGAGTCTAGGTTGAGGACCATCATCAGTTTTAGTTGATTCAGTGTGTTTTCCCAAACTTGGGAGCCGTTGAACTCCCAAACCTTTGATCTTTTGCGTTAGATCCTTACTAGGTAGCATGTCCGTGCGTCGCTACAGGATAACATTTTCTCTCCAACTAAAAATTACCGATAGGAATCGTCACCCGGCGTGCGAAACTTCCCCAGCGAGCGAAGACTTCCCCAGCAAACAATCGTTAAATCCTCGTCACGAGACGATCGTCCTCGTCCACCAGGCGACGGAACCTCCTTCCTCAACCCAGGAATCAGCCTCGCCACGGCCGTGCACGCCGCCTATCGTCATCGTGGGCGTCAAGCCTTCTGCGCCTGGCGTCCACAACCACGACCAGTACCCGTCCTGCGTACATAACCACAACCACGACGCCGACTTGATCCGAGAAGCCGGCGTCGAACTCGCCACGATCGCGCCGGCCTCCACCGCTACGACGTCCCTGCTCGCTGCTTGCCGCAGGTAAACCCCACCTCTCCCTCCCTCTCCTTTCACTCGTACGTGATGATATAATTTTTCCTCACGCGTGCCCGACTCCAAGTCAACCCGCCAGCCCGCTGTGGGACTGTTGGAGGGGAGGGGGTCGCTGGGGAATGCGGGTTTAATTGTTCTTCTATCCGGCGATCGTGGCCGCGCGAAGGGGTTTTCGCGCCTCTGAATTTCGCATTCATCCGATCTGATCTGGGTTTTGCACATTTTTGGGGGTTTCGATTGGGTGGTACTCCTGTACTCAGTTTCTGTATGGTCATGTGTGTGCTTCTCGGTTTGTTCCCTCATGTACACCCATTTTAGCCTTACTTGGGTGTGCGTCACCTACAATACTGCCTGGCCTCCCATACATTAGAAATTTGAAGACAAATGCATTGCTTTCTAAAGTGCTAGATCCACTAGATTGGTGTAACTGTTTTGGGCCAAATCTTTATGGAATAGGAATAATGGTAGTCAATAGTCTACATTTTGCCATTGAAATCTGAAGTGGTAGTCAGTTCATTGAAACTGAATTCAGCGAGCTTCCTGAAAATCTGAGTAGGGCGTTAAACATTTGCCCATTAACTATTTTTTTGGACATAGATTAATCATGTTTGCACATTTAAATTACAGTTTATGAATTTGTACATGTCTTCAGCTGTCCTACATAAACAGAAGAACATCAGCTACTTGAAAGCATATCAGAGAAAGCATGATCAGCCATCAGTTACTTAGCGATATGGTCAGGTAGGGAAAAGTCAATCCACACGCCTAACTCAGCCACCACCGTTGCTATGGTCGTCGTGCATGCTGGTGCTGTTAGTGTCATCTCCAGACTGTGCTGTTAGTGTCATCTCCGGACATGCAGCACAGACACCCTCTGTGCTGTTGGTGCTGTTAGAGTCCTAGCGCCAGCCTGCCCTCTCTGTCTGTTTAGCCCATTCGCTTCAGTGCGGCTGTTTACTCGTGAGTCGTCGTTTCGTCACTACTGGAAAACCGAGATTTGCCTAGTGTTTAATGGTTTGCCTAGTGCCAACCGTCGGACACTAGGCAAAGATCTTGTTTGCCGAGTGTTAAACCCCGGAGCACTCGGCAAAATAAAGGCACTAGGCAAAATAACGATTTGCCGAGTGTCGACACTAGGCAAAGAAATCCACTCGGTAAATGACCATTTTGCCTAGTGTCAATACTAGGCATACAATCACACTCGGCAAAGGCTGCCGGAGGGCAACCACCGTTACCGTTTTGCCGAGTGTCTTCCGTTAATACTCGGCAAAATTAGAACTTTGCCTAGTGTCTCCGGACGACACTAGGCAAACTGGACAGTTTGCCTAGTGTCTCCGGACGACACTAGGCAAACTGGACAGTTTGCCTAGTGTCTTACAGAGACACTAGGCAAAATATTTTTTCTTTTTTTGATTTTAGCTTCCAATTTTTTTCTGTAGCTTTCCTACTATACCTTGACCAACATGTTGAAAGTTGGCACAATTTTATGAAATTTTGCTATATTTCTTTAGTTTATTTAATTTCTTTGAATTTTTTTGACAAATGCAAATTTGAACTACAAGTGTGACGAATAATGGCAATTCATGAATGCAAAAATGATATTCATGTTAGTAAGTGTTAGTTGAGGCCGTATCCAGAAACAAACCAAAAATTTCACACATCTTCACGTCGAGACATGACCACGAACTTGCGAGCAAATAGTTTTTAAATTCTATTAAATGAAAACGGAGTCTGAAATTCATGAAACTTGTCGACAAGTCAAGATATCGCATGCGGGTGCCATGATAAAAATTTAAAAAGATTTCGAGCATATCGTCACGTATGATGCTTAGAAACCCTAACATCTCCACATGTAATCATGTGGAGATGTGTGGAGATGTTAGGGTTTCTAAGCATCATACGTGACGATGTGCTCGAAATCTTTTTAAATTTTTATCATGGCACCCGCATGCGATATCTTGACTTTTCGACAAGTTTCATGAATTTCAGACTCCGTTTTCATTTAATAGAATTTAAAAACTATTTGCTCGCAAGTTCGTGGTCATGTCTCGACGTGAAGATGTGTGAAATTTTTGGTCTGTTTCTGGATATGGCCTCAACTAACACTTACTAACATGAATATCATTTTTGCATTCATGAATTGCCATTATTCGACACACTTGCAGTTCAAATTTGCATTTGTCGAAAAAATTCAAAGAAATTAAATAAACTAAAGAAATATAGCAAAATTTCATAAAATTGTGCCAACTTTCAACATGTAGTCTCATTTTATGTAGGGAGGCTCGATAAAAAGTTTGAAGACCAAAATTGAAAAAAAATAAATAAGTTTGCCTAGTGTGCCAGCTAGACACTAGGCAAACTGGCCTCTTTGCCTAGTGTCTCATGGAAGACACTAGGCAAACTTATTTTTTATAGTGTTTGCCTAGTGTTGGGTTATCGACACTCGGCAAAGTTAATTTTCAGTTTATATTGTTTGATTGTTTTTTATTTTAAAAAAAAATTCATAGTTCAAAAACATTCATATGTGGCCGTATTAGTGACTATTGTCAACAAAACGCGTCACTGATAAGAAAAGTGACGCGCTTTGTCTGGACGCATCACTGATAAAAAGATATATCAATGACTCTTCTCTACAAAACGCGTCCCCAGTAATAAAAGCAGAGTAGGACAGCAGCTGGGATGTATTTGGGCCGGAAATTTGGCCGGCTCAAGTTAGCACATACTACACGCATCCCTCCTCGGATCTGAAAATATTATTAACTTTGGTATACATGGACTCAAGTCCGGACTCCACAAGCCGCGGCTCTCTCCTCAGATCGACGAGCAGGCCCTTGTCAAAAAAAAACGACGAGTAGATCGCATCCGCCACCACTGGCCTCTCCTCCGCCGCCCCCACTGCCCTGCTCAGTCGCCCTTGCCACCGCCCCCACCCCCACCTCGGTTCCCACATCACCCATCGAGGATGGGATCTCCGTCTCCGGCAGCAGTGAAGGAATGACCGGATCTGGGGAAGGGAGGAGCGGATCCAGCGAAGGGAGCGGAACCTAGCACCACAGCTGTCTCGCATCGCAGGCTCTCCCTCCTCTCCGTCCTTCCCGAAGCACGCCCGCGCTCTCTCTACAGAATCCCATTCCACACGCGCCGCCCCAGCCGCAGGCGAGGCGGCGGTGCTGCTGCGTGCTCACCCTCCCCTGCTCTGCGGACTCGAGGTACCTCCGTCTCCCTCCCAGTGACGCTGCTTTTCTCGCTGTTGCGCCGGCAGGATTCCTGCGGCCGGTTCAGCGCCTCAGCCTGTGGCGTGCTTGCTCTGGATTGTCGGTGCCACCAAGGTGGTTAGTTCACGGCGATGTTGCTTTGTTCGGCCGCCGGCGGCTTGTTGTTTCGGGGGGAATAGTCATCACGCGCTGCAATTGTCAGCTGTCTATGGTCTACCCGTCGAATTATGTTAGTTAGAGGGTGCCTCGGACGGTTGTTAATTGAGACGATTTGGGACCGCTCTAGATGAGCGGTTGCGCGCAGCCATTAATGATCGCGAGAGAGATGTGCTTGTGTGTTGCGCCAATCACTAGCGCTGCGCTGTATGGGTGCGGGAACAAGGCAAAGACAGGGCCAGCCGTAGGACCAAGCGTTCTGTACTAAGGAACTTTTTAGAATTGATATAGTGTCCATCGATGCAAGCAGCACGTAAGCAAGTATATGGCATATACGCAAGTAGATGGAAGGATATAGTTTGTTTCCTTTTATTTATGAGCAATTAGCTCAAGTTCGTTAGCAGCCAAGGGCTATATATTCATTGCAGGTTTTGAGAATCTCACCGTACAGGGGAGGTGTTGCCGAAATTTTTAGACGTCTTAATTCGTTTTGTTTTTATTTGCAGGAAAAAGAAGGTGAGAAAGGAGCAGAGGCGACCCCGATCGTCTTCCTCACCGGTGTCGGTCTGCCTGCACCGCGTCGCCTCGCCACTGCACCGACCCTCCACGGCCCCGCTAGCCTGACTCCACCGCCACCTTAGGTATAACCCCTCTTTCCGTATCATGGTTGTAGGTGGCGAAGCCTAGTTAGGCGTCTCCCGTTCGAAATACATACGGTTGGAGGTATGCAAATCTTTGTATATCGATAACCGTATGTGTTTCGAATTGTCCACGTTTTTTTGGACAGCCCGCGGCTGCGTAGATGGATTAGTTTTCATGGTCTGCTCCTATCCGAGATAGAGTTTCGGTATCACCTCTCTGTTGTTCTCCGGATACACTCTCCTTGTCAGGACATGTATTTGGAGAACAACGGGTAGGTGCTGCCGAAATTCATTCTTAGATAGGAGTAGATCATGAAAATTAATCTCATCTACGCATCCGCGGGTGGGATTAGGACCTATCCTCACCTATTAGATGGTAGGAACACCGTGTAGATGCAATTGATGCTTATATTACTCGCTGATACATATGTTAGAGGATGGATGACCGTGAGTGGATGTACACGGGCCACAGAAGCAAGGTTGATTTCACCAAAGAATGGATGTGCAAAACGGATGAGTTCTTGGAGTCAGCTTTTGGCGAGGCCGGTGGTAGACCTATTAAAGCTTTGTGTCCCTGCAGCAAATGTGCAAACAGAAAAAGGCAAAACAAGGTGAATGTGGGTAAACATCTAGTGAATAATGGGTTCACGCTGAACTATACCCGGTGGGTCCACCATGGTGAAGGCCATCGTATGAGAGAAGAGGTAGTGAGACCACGTCTGGAGGGTTTCGATGCTGATGCCGGGGTAGCGGACATGTTAGATGACTTTCACGAAGCACAGTATGTTGAAGGACGTAGGTTGGAGGAGATGGATGCAAGAACAAAGGCATTCTACGACATGATGGAGTCAGCACAGAAACCCCTGCACGATAGGACAACGGTTTCTCAACTAGATGCCATTGGACGTGTAATGGGGTTCAAGTCCCAGTTTAGCCTGGGTCGAGAAGCCTACGATGGTATGTTGGCCCTCATTGGCAGCCTGCTTCCTGAGGGCCACATTCTACCAAAGAGCATGTACGAGTCTCAAAAAGTGCTTCGTGCACTTAAAATGCCGTATGACCAGATAGATGCTTGTCCGAAGGGGTGTGTCCTATTTAGGAAAGATCACAAGGATGCAAAATACTGTCCAAAGTGTGAATCCTCCAGGTACCTTGAGGTTGACTCTGGTGATGGCCAGAAGAGGCAGCTTTCTATCCCGTTGAAAGTCCTTCGGTACCTTCCGTTCTTACCGAGGATGCAACGTCTATATATGACCGAGGAATCCGCGAAACAGATGAGATGGCACAAAGAGGGCAAACGATACAATCCAGATAAGATGGTACATCCCTCCGATGGTAAAGCATGGACCCACTTTGATCGCATTCATAATGACAAAGCTGAAGAGGCTCGTAATGTACGTGTTGCGCTGGCAACAGATGGGTTCAATCCTTATGGTCAGATGTCTGCTCCGTACACTTGTTGGCCCATCTTCGTTATCCCCCTCAATCTCCCCCCCGGCGTCCTCCTTCAACGACAGAACATCTTTTTGTCATTGATAATTCCTGGACATCCGGGGAATAACATGGGTGTGTACATGGAGCCTCTTATTGATGAATTGATCCTTGCTTGGGAGGACGGGGTATGGACATACGATCGGGCTACAAAGAGAAACTTCAAAATGCGTGTTTGGTACCAGTACTCCATGCATGACTTCTTGGCATATGGGATATTCAGCGCGTGGTGCGTTCATGGGAAGTTCCCATGCCCAGTATGCAAGGCAGCTCTGAGGTTCATTTGGTTGCAGAAGGGTGGCAAGTATTCGTCATTCGACAAACATCGTCAATTCCTCCCTATGGACCATCCTTTTAGACAAGACATAAAGAACTTCACAAAAGGTGTCATAGAGACAAATCCTCCACCACACATGATGACTGGTGCCGAGGTTCATGCTCAGATAGATGCTCTCGTGGCCAACGAAGGAGGTGGTTTTGTGGGATATGGTGAGCAACATATGTGGACACATAAGTCGGGCTTGACGAGGCTCCCCTATTTTAATGATCTTCTCTTGCCACATACCATTGATGTAATGCACACTGAAAAGAATGTCGCCGAGGCACTTTGGGCTACACTCATGGACATTCCTGATAAGTCCAAAGACAACCCTAAGGCTAGAGTCGACCTGGCAGCATTATGTGATAGACCAAATCAACATATGCGTCCTCCTAGAGGCGGCAAGAAATGGATAAGGCCTAAGGCCGATTTCGTCTTGAGCAGAGACCAAAGGAGAAAAGTACTTGAATGGATCCAGAGGTTAATGTTCCCTGATGGATATGCAGCGAATCTGAGGAGGGGAGTGAACTTATCTACTCTGCGAGTCCTAGGGATGAAGAGTCATGACTACCACATATGGATTGAGAGGCTTCTTCCAGCTATGGTTCGAGGCTTTGTCCCTGAGAATGTTTGGCTAGTGTTGGCAGAGTTGAGTTATTTCTTCCGTCACATTCCTGTGGTAGTGGCAGAGGACCACAAGTACTGGAGTTTTTACGGGCGGCCAAGATAGGGTCGAGTATTATGGAAGACTTGAAGAAATATACGAACTCAACTTTCATGGTTGCAGGCCTCTTAATCCTGTTATATTCAAATGCCATTGGTTTGATCCTGCAGTAACGAGACGGACTTGGGCTAGTCTTGGGGTAGTTGAAATTCGACAAGATTCTGTCTTACCAGGAGACGATGTCTATGTTGTGGCCCAACAGGCCACACAGGTTTATTATCTCCCATACACATGCCAAGACAAAGAGAATCTTAATGGTTGGGATATTGTGCACAAGGTATCGCCACACGGTAAACTACCTTTGCCAAACGATGAAGATTATACATTTAACCCAAACACATATGATGGAGAATTCTTCCAAGAAGAGGGGTTGGAAGGAAGGTTTGAGATAGACTTAACCGAAGCGATTGGAATGGAAGTAGACAATGAATGGGTTGATGCAAGCAACGCTGGAGACGAGGTGCTAAATGAGAAGGACTTACAAATGCTTGACCGATTACAGTTAGGCCAAGATAATGTTGACAACATCCCCCCTTCGGATAGTGTCGAGTATTTCGACATGATTGATAGTGATGATGAGACTTATGATCCAGCTAATCCCGATCATGAAGATTATTTTTAATACATGTAATAATATGTTATTTTGTAATTTTAGTTTGTTCCTTTTGCCTTTATGTAATTATGTTATTTCTAATACAACATTATTTTTTTGTTTTTGATTGCAGGTGATTGATCAAAGATGGCGGGCGGGCGTCAAAATAGGAAGGTCAGCTCGATCTACCAAAGAACATGCTCGGTAGACACCACTGCAGATGAGGACCTATCGATGCCGTCGCAGAGGAGGAGGAGGAGGAGCAGCACCGGTCGCAGGAGGCGGTCGCAGGAGGAGCAGTTGCCGCCGCCGCAGGAGGAGGACGAGCGGGTGGAGGACGAGGAGGAGCGGGTGGAGGACGAGGAGGACGAGAGGGCGGAGGACGAGGAGGACGAGCGGGAGGAGGACGAGGACAGGGAGGAGGAGGAGGTCGAGGAGGAGGCAGCAGCGGGTTCGGCTTCCTCTGGTACGCCGAGTGTGTACTTGCGAGGTCCCGCGAGCCTCCCTACGCGGCCGATACCTTCTTACAGACGCCCGAAGATTGCACCCGACGGAGAAACGTAAGTAAATTAACATGTTTTCACTACTTCAAATGATATGTTCAAAAATCACACTAGAAGCTAACTATTATTCTTAATAACTTGTGCAGGGGCTGGACGGTTGTAGAGTCTGCAGGATGTCACACACGCAAGGTTAGTGGCATCCTTGGCCTTCTGGTCAAGGAACACTTCCCTGGCTTGGTCCAGTTCGCTGGGAGAGAGGAGCCGCCCTACACGTTTGCCCACTACGTCAACGCCCCCGATGCTACAGATCTGCTTGGCAGGACATTCCCCAACAAGGCAGAGCGGGTGAAGGCTGAGCTGTGGGTAAGTCTTCCTCGCACTACATTGTTCAATACATCGCATTCATTGGACATTTTTTGAAATAATGAATGAATACTTCGTGTGTATATGCAGGATTTCTTCAGACTTCAGGAAGGCTTTGAGGACACGGCGGATGTGGTGCTAACCAAAGCATGTAAAAGACTCGTGAAGCAACTGCATTACGAGGCACGCCTCCAGGCCATCATAACATACCACGGGTCCTACCTTGCAACCAAGGTCACGAAGAAAGAAGCTAGAGATATGGCACTGACCAAGGAAGAGTTCATGAAGGTAAATGTATTCGAACATTAATAATGTAGTGCTGATAGCTTTAATTTAACTTCTTATATGTCATATACTTCATGGCTTGTAGGTGGTTTCGTGCTGGTGCTCCGGGGATCCCCGATGCTGGGAGATGATGGTGGACAAGTGGTTGGATCCCGAATGGATTGCCCAGCACAAAGCTTGTCGGGAGCGCCGTTTGCAGATGATAGGTGTACCACACCATCAAGGCAACCGCAGCCTCAACGGATACGCGCAAACTTGGGTACGAGAATCCATTTTTTTATTATAACGTTGTATGTTGCATGATTTCTAATCATCTTGTTGTTTTTCTCGCAGTCATCGTCGCATGGTGGGCAGCCGGTTACCCAGTTCATGGCATATGCCATGGCCCACAAGGGCAAGGCGAAATCCGACGTCTCCTACAACCCGGATGACCCTCCTTCGGCATACAGCAACGCGACTGTCCATAGCCGTCTCAGTCAGTATACTGAGATGGCAAGGGCGGTCCATGGGCCAGAGTACGATCCGAGCGCCCATGACTTTGACGGAGAGATCGTCATGAGGGTGGGAGGTGGCAAGAAGCATGGGCGGTATTGGATGGGTGATGGTGTCATCGACACGTCCTCTACTCCCACCCTCTCCCAAATCCGAGCACGGAGCACGAGCGCAAGCCCGGCCATACGTCCACGGCCAACCACTGCTTCGCACCTTGTCATCGAACTCCAGGTAATTTCTGTTTTATTCGTTGCTTATTGATTTTTACATACCTTTGCCTTACTTTAACATTGGGGGTCAAATGTTGTAGGCCCAACTGCTAGAAGAAAGGAGGCTTCGCGAGGAGATGGAAGCGAGGGCGGTGGAAGAGCGGGAGGCCCAACGACAGAGGATAGAGGAGCTGGTGGGGTTCGTGTCCACTCTTGGCGCCGCTATGGGGCGGACCATGCCAGCTAGCCTAGTCTTGCCACTTCCTCAAGCAGCTACTCCTGTGAGTACCAATATATTACTTATTATGTTCCAACCTGACATAGGGCACACTAGAAAAAATATGCAATCTCAAACATACAATATGGTGTTGGTGGTGACGGCGGTTGTTGTTGTGGTGTGGTGGTGGCAGTTGTGGTGTTCGGGTGGTGGTGGTGTATTGATATGTATGTTCTTGACGGTCATCGTGCCGTTTGTTTTCTTGCAGGGTTTGGAAACCTCTCCGTGCAGGGGAGGTTCTGCCGAAATTTTTTATTGACGGTATCCTTTTCATTTTTTTCAGCATCAATCGGGCGTGGCATCGAATCAAATTGGAGGGTCGCCGGCTTCACAGATTGGAGCGTCGCCGGCACCACAGCTTGAGCCGAATCAAGTGGAAGGGTCGCCGGCTTCACAGATTAGAGCGTCACCGGCACCACAGCTTGCGCCGAATCAAGTGGAAGGGTCGCCTGGAGCATCAAACCACGGGCCTCTTCACCCTTGACAATCGTCGTGATCAGCTTGTTGTGAACTTTGTTAAGAAATTTGGTTGTGCACTTATGAACTTGTGAACTTGTAGCACATTTGGACTTTTGGTATGAACATGTGATATATGTGAACATGTGGTTCTTATTTATGATTCATGTGATATATTTGTGGTGTTTGAATATGATTTATATTTGTGTCGCAAATGGAATAATCAAAAAAAAAATTCAGCTTCTGGTTACTTTGCCTAGTGTCAGGGGTCTGACACTAGGCAAAGGGGCCACACGTGGCACCCCTGGGAACAGACTTTGCCTAGTGTCAGAAAACTGACACTAGGCAAAGTAGGCAGTTTGCCTAGTGTCGGAGGTCTGACACTAGGCAAAGCTTGGCATATTTGCCTAGTGTAGGTGGCCTGACACTAGGCAAAGCTTGATATGTTTGCCTAGTGTCGGACATCTGGCACTAGGCAAACCTTGCATACTTTGCCGAGTTTCAGACCTCCGACACTAGGCAAAACGTCCGTTACGATTTCCACCATCAGTGGAATACTTTTGCCGAGTGGTGTCCTTGACACTAGGCAAACACTTTGCCGAGTGTCCGAGGTTTGACACTCGGCAAAGTGCTCTTTGCCTAGTCCGCCTCTGCCGACCCTTGTTTGCCTAGTGTGACACTAGGCAAACTGTTTGCCTAGTGTTTCTGGACCTTTGCCTAGTGCCTGCGGCACTAGGCAAATCGCGCGATTCCAGTAGTGCGTTGCAATCTGGGTACACTGCAGTGCTGAGGATTGTGTATTGCGGTTGGGTTGGATTTCTTCGATGAACTGGTGATGTGTCCTGGGGAGTGTTCCCCGTTTCAAATTTGGTGCTACAGCATGTGTGTCATTCGTGCATATTGGTGTTGTGGTAGCACAATCAGTTCAGTGCTGAACCTAGAAGTCATATTGAGGCCACCCACCCTTTCAACAGGCATCAATCGCCAATGTAACTAAATTTATTTCTTCGGATTCTTCCTCGAGAGTAATTTCTGTTGTCATTAACCTGATTATGGCTTCATTTCTATATAATAAGGCACGGGGCAGAAGTCATATTGAGGCCACCCACCCTTTCAACATGTCCACACGATTATCATGTAATTGAAGATGCTGAAATATTTTAGATCTTTCATAATGATATTGCAATAATATGACCCAATATAGCTAATGATTATATTTCTATGATTACATTGATAGACGAGCCAAAAATGAACACTATAAAGGAGAGGACTATTGGTTTCACCAATACCCCTATTCTCAATGCTGATGAAACATGTGTGCAAAGGACATCAAAGAGTAACTACAACCATGAAAGGTACAAAAATATGACGCCTCAACAGAGACAAGCAAGACGTGAGCGTCAACGGTTGCACAATACTGAACCCAAGCGTAAGGAGGTATTGAAATTGTCTAAGAAAAAATTTAGAGAGATGCGGAAACACACCCTACACCCAGAGTCTATCGCCATGGAGAACCCGCTATTTATTCCTGAGCTTGTGTGGCCCACCGCGGGCACATCTGAAGCTCACAGATTCACGGTGAAATCCAGTGATTGAGTTATCCCAGAGTCCAATGCAACACCTCTTTATAATCCTGCACCACGTGAGGAGGTCGATGATGAAGGATGTGATGAGTTACTGCCTAGCCATATGACACATAGATCACATATTCCATCAGGACAAAGACATGCATGGTTGACCCGGCGTAACACGATGTTTGAGTGTTGCATTGGTTCGAACACAAGGACATCTCATAAAGATGGTGAATGCATTGCTGAAGATAGAGTGGATGTTAACACGCCCTTGCCTCGATCAGTTGTGACCAACAACGGTAAATTACTAATGCCTCATTATCCATTTACGTGACCTATATACCATATTACACCAAACTGAGCCTAGGTCATTCCATGATTAACAGAAAAATGCAGGACCCAACATTCAGGCTACATCAGCCACACTAACGACACCATTGTTCGATGATTGTGAATAAATGGAGGAGGAACACCTAAATGATAACACACCCTTGCCTCAATCAGTCCTGTCCAACAACGGTAAATATTAATGCCTCATTATCCTAGCTATTAGGTGGCATGTATTATATATCATATTATACATAACTCAACCATAGTCATTACATGATTTTCAGAAAGGACAGGACCAAACCTTCAAGCGAGGCCAGCCACACCAACAACACCACTATTTGATGACTGTGGTAATTTACACTATTTTCTAACATTCTATAAACTATATGAACTCCTTTGTTTATTTTAACCTATAGTTCTATTAACTCGCGTATCTTTGGCCGTCATAGATGATGAGGGAGATATATTTGAAGAGGATGATGAAGAGGATGAGGGATACCTATTCGCTAGGCAAGGTATTTGTGTGAAATGCCCATGCATTGAACTTAAACTTCCACTGCTTTATCTAAACTACTATTGCCACCTAATATGTCATTTCAGATGAGGAAGATGATGACGATGTCCAAGATAATGACCTTGAGGAAGATATGACTTCTGTCCCTGAAGTACCTGACCAATATGATGAGGTGTATAGTAACATGCCTACATATACGCATATGCTAAAACCTGTCGCAAATTGCAAGCACTGCGATGCGAAAAGGTTTGAGCATGAACCACCTGAGTTCTGTTGTCGTGACAGAAAGATTAAGCTAAACGAACTGAATGTACCTAATGAGCTTATGAGGCTTTGGTCAAGTAACGACGTAGATGCTAAGCACTTCCGTAACAGCATTAGGTTCTTCAATGGACATTTCTCTTTCACTTCTCTCTATTGTCGTCTCGATAGCGCTACTGCAAGCATGAAAAACAACGGCATATACACCTTCCGTGCACACGGCCAGATCTATCATAACATAAGGTCATTTGGCAAAGAAGATGGTAAGGAGCCAAGACATCTTGAGCTTTACTTTTACGATGATGATGCAAGCCTTGAGCATCGCTATCGATGATGTCGTGAAGAGAAGAGCCAAAAAGACAAGGAAGTCATCGAGAGGCTTGTGGCCATCCTTCGTGACAACCCATACTCACAACAGCTTAGGAGTGTGGGCCAGGCTGACCACCTTGAGGACTATCGTATCACACTAAACCTTGACCAGAGGCTGGACCAGAGAACATACAATGTGCCATCAACTTCAGAGGTGGCTGCTGTTTGGACAGAGGAAAGCGAACTCCTTGGTCAGTTCTAGAATAGTGTTGTCCTGCATGGGAAAGATAGAAACAGACATGGCATCCGCTCATATCATGGATGTTACGATGCTCTTTCATACCCCCTATTCTTCCCAAAGGGTGAGCTTGGGTGGCATATAGATATTCCGAAGAAGGGAGTTAGTATGGAAGAAGTCATTGAGTATCGTGCCCTACAGAAGGCTCGTACTGGGTTAGAAGAAGAAACAGGTTTGTTATTCTTCTTATTTAAATATTCGCATACATGTGTACTTTGGTGGTTATTTCACAAACAACTCTAATTCATGGCTATTTTTTGTAGACTCCCCTGGTAGACTGTGCGTGTCTGTGCGTGACTACTACTGCTATAAGTTTCAGATGCGTCTAGGAATATTTAATCCCATACTATATGGCAAGCGTCTGTTCCAGCAGTTTGCAGTTGACACGTACATCAAGATCGAGAGTTCTCGATTAGACTATATACGCAACCATCAAGATGATATTTGGGCCGACCTCTACCAAAGATTGGTTGATAGCCTACATACTGGTGAAGGTAGAGCAGAAGTTGTTGGAAAGAGAACAGTGATGCCTTCATCATTTATTGGATGACCACGTGACATGAGGCGTCAATACATGGATGTCATGGCTCTGGTAACATGTAACCCGAACTAGGATGAGATCAAGCGTGAACTCTACCCTGGCCAGACGCCACAGGATCGTCCAGATCTTGTTGTTCGGGTCTTTAGAGCAAAACTACAAGAGCTAAAAGATAAGCTACTAAAAAAGGATATCCTTGGAAAGGTCCGGGCGCATGTTTATGTTGTGGAGTTTCAGAAGAGGGGTCTGCCACATGCACATTTTTTGCTAATCATGAATAGAAAGTACAAGATCATGTGTCTAGAGCAATATGATCGCCTTATCTCAGCTGAGCTCCCGAACAAGAAGAAGTACTCAGTCTTGTACAAGATGGTTACTAAACATATGATGCATGGCCCTTGTGGAGTGCTTAATCGCGAGTGTCCATGCACAAAGGGTCGTGATTCCTGCAAGAACCGTTATCCTAGACCTTTCTGCAACACCACAATACAGGTAAAGGATTCATATCCAGTTTACAGACGCGTGAAGATGACCGAAAAGAAAAAGTTCGCGGACACGACCTTGACAACAGATCGGTTGTGCCCTACAACCTGTATCTCCTCCGTCTATTCAACTGCCACATTAATGTTGAGGCATGTGGGAGCATCAAGGCAGTTAAGTATCTGTTTAAGTACATTTACAAGGGTCATGATCGGGCATATGTGGCTATGAGAGAGGCTGGCAAGGAGGATAGTGAAGGAAACATTGATAAGATCAAGCTGTACAGAGATGCTAGATGGGTAACCCCCCAAGAAGCCTTATGGAGGATATACAGGTTTGATTTGAGTGATAGGTACCCTTCTGTTTTGTCCTTACAGCTACATCTTCCAAACATACACATGGTGTCATTTCATCGGCGCCAGGGGATTCGACGAGTGCTTGATCGTCCAGGTGCTGACAGGTCAATGCTTACAGCGTACTTCGAGAAGAACGGGACAGATGAAACAACTCGAGGTATATTGTATCGGGACTTTCCTGAGTTCTATACATGGC
Organism: Saccharum hybrid cultivar R570; assembly: GCA_038087645.1. NCBI lineage: Eukaryota > Viridiplantae > Streptophyta > Magnoliopsida > Poales > Poaceae > Saccharum > Saccharum hybrid cultivar. The sequence continues at coordinate 446,882 of JAQSUU010000170.1, forward strand.
AAGAACAGGGCAATTTTTGGCAAAATAGGGTACGTCGTGATACATTACGACAAATTGGAAGAATCGTGGCTGCCAATCCAGCCGAGGGAGAGCGTTACTATCTTAGGGTTCTCTTGAACCACGTGGCAGGTGCAACCTCCTTTGAGTCTCTAAGGACCGTTGACGGTAGGGTCCTATCGACCTTTCGTGAAGCCACAGAAAGAAGAGGCCTAATCGAAGAGGACAACACGCTGGACGAGAGTCTCGCTGAGGCAACTGGGTGGATGATGTCATATGCGCTGCGAAGGCTCTTTGCAACAATATTGATATTTTATGAGCCCAGCGATGTGTTTGGATTGTGGGAGAAACACAAGGAGGCAATGTCGGAGGACTACAAGCGCAATAATCAATCCACCTTCATGGTGGAGCAGATGGTCCTCATAGATATTCAAAAATTGCTACAATCAATACAGAAGGATATAAAGATGTACCCACTTCCTGATATCGACGACACATATGACACCTCTTGTGATATTCCTAGATAGATTTTTGAGGAGGCTAGCATTGAGGCTAACGAGGATGATGTGGCTCTGGCAGACACCCTTAATGAGGAACAACGGGCTGCATATGATGAGATTATATCCTCGGTTGACACCGAGGATGGGGGTCTCTTCTTTGTGGATGGTCCTGGCGGGACTGGAAAGACTTATCTGTATAGAGCACTTCTCGCTACTATACGTAGTCAGAAAAATATTGTTGTGGCAACAGCTACATCGAGTGTCGCAGTCTCAATATTGCCTGGTGGTAGAACCGCCCACTCACGTTTCAAGATTCCCCTCACTATTGATAATGGTGCCTTTTGCACCTTCACGAAATAGAGTGGTACTGCTAAGCTGCTTCGAGCATCATCTCTCATTATTTGGGACGAGGCTAGCATGACAAAGAGGCAATCTGTCGAGGCGCTAGACATCAGTCTCCGTGATATAATGGACTGACCAAAGCTGCCATTCGGAGGGAAGACCGTGGTGTTCGGTGGAAATTTCAGACAAGTTCTTCCCGTCGTTCGGAGAGGGTCAAGGGCTCAGATAGTCGGTGCCTCGCTGCGGATGTCGTACCTTTAGGATTCCATGTGACATCTAAAATTGGTCCGCAACATGAGGGCAAAGAGCGACCCATGGTTTGCAGAATACTTGTTGCGTGTCGGTGGAGGATCTGAGGAGGTGACTGTTGATGATGAAATCCGTCTTCCTCATGATATATGCATACCGCACACCGGGAAAGATAGTGATCTTGATACTCTAATTGACTACATATTCCCTAACCTCAATGCGAATATATCGAGCAAAGATTATATCACCTCTCGAGCCATCTTATCTACGCGGAACGATTGGGTTGATATGATTAATATGAAGATGATAGGTCATTTCTACGGGGATGAGATGGTGTATCATAGCTTTGATTGTGCGGTGGATGATCCGCACAACTACTACCTTGAGAAATTTCTTAACACTTTAACACCCAATGGTCTACCTCCACATGTGTTGAAGCTGAAGATTGGTTGTCCGGTCATATTGCTCAGGAACATTGACCCCGCGAACGAACTTTGTAACGGTACCAGGCTTATCATACGGGAGTTTCAAAAGAATACCATAGACGCGGAAATTGTGTTGGGACAACATGCTGGAAAGCGGGTTTTTCTGCCTTGCATACCCTTATGTCCGTCGGACGATGAGATGTTTCCTTTCTATTTTAAGCGAAAGCAGTTCCCTATCCGGCCCAGCTTCGCGATGACTGTTAACAAGTCGCAGGGGCATACTATCCCTAACGTTGGGGTATGCTTACCGGAACCAGTGTTCTCACACGGCCAATTGTACGTAGCGCTATCAAGAGCTACGGCAAGATCAAACATTAGGATCCTAACCGTGCCGGCTGTTGAGAAGGACGTGAACAAGGGGAAAGAGAAAGGGAAGGGGAAGAAGAAAGCGACAAATGATATATTCACAAAGAATATCATATATAAAGAGGTTCTAACTCCATAAAAGAGGTAACACATCACGCATCGATGCCTATTTTTCAGGATATCAATGGTACTTTAACTTTAAAAATTAACAAACAACTTATATGCAGGATACTTCTAACTATAGCTTCAGTCATCTGCATACTTCAACTACAAGAAGTCAGACGCCACATCTTGGGCTCGAAAATCTTCTGGGTCATCATTGATTAGTGACCAGCTGCAGTTTGGTGTTCGTGTAAAGCACATTCTCTTGGTCAAACTATGGATAGATTAGATTCTTAATTGTACAATAGATTATAAAATATGTATTGTGAAACACAAACTTGATTATCTTTCTATAACTCTTGATTCTAAAAAAGTGCAAGCTTATCTTTAGCGTATCATAGGTATGAAGTGATGCGACAATTGAAGTTGATGTTTCAGTTTTACATTCAAATTTAGAGCTATGCAACAATTGAAGTTGATGTTTCAGTTTTGCATTCAAATTTAGAGTGATATTTTACCTATCTATCTTTCATGAAGACTTATGTAATATTGATTTGAACATCATAATTGTGATATATATTTTAGATAACAGTACAACGCACCCTCATATATGTGTTATCTTGGTATTATATGTACCCGTAACAACGCACGGGTATTTACCTAGTGTATTAAAAATACACGGATCGCACGATAAGATAACAATACTGTAAAAATTAAATACCAATGTTAGAATGACATTTAATCCAAAAAACAAAGTTTATGAAATTAATAGAGCCACGGAGAGCGCGGCATCGCAGTCACAGAGAGCGCGACATCAGATAGAACACCATGCACAAGCGGTCGTATATAGAAACTTAAATATAATATTCGAGTAAATATAAAGTGTTACACAACATTGTTCTTGAAATGTAAATCTAACATGTACGGATGATTTTCCAGTCGGCATGTAGTGTGTATACAATATCTCCATGTAGAGTCTGATAAACCATTTAAAAATATCTAGAAATAACAACTAATATAACGTTAGTGAAATAATATTTATATAATATATATTGAATAAGAAAAATGCATTGTATAAGTTAGTAATGTTCTATTACCTCGTCTATGGCGTTAGAACCTCCTTAAATACAGTATTCTTTATGTCCATCCAGTATTGGGGTCTTCTTATCCAACTTTTTTATTAGACACATTCTTTTTTCCCTCAGTATTCTTTTTAGTATTTTTCTTTTCCATCTTTTTGGCCTCCTCCTATACATCCGCATTAGGCGACAAGGCAAGGATCTTAATATTAATTCCAGGTGGGGATCCCCCCACCCCCCCCTAGGTTGCCTAAAAAACAATAGCTACAATAGCAGCAATGAGGAACTGAGGGAAACAGCGTACCAAGAAGTAACATAACATCCAAAATTGACTCAAAGAAAATACATACTTGCATAGTTGCATTCGAGGTTCCTCGGCTTGTTCTCCATATCCTCTTGCCATCCATGAGAGCACGTTGTATGTATAGGCACAGTTCAGATTGAACAAGAATACATGCTAATGTAACCACTTCTCTCTATCATATTGAGATTATCATGATGATTCAATGATCTTGCTAGACAGGAAAGAATACCACCAACAGTTCAGTTTTGTCAGTGATAGGGAACAGTGCTCGACAAAAACCTGAACACAAATAGCAAAAGAAATCCCATCAGAAAAGTAGCAGAATAAACTAATCTCAAAAAGTAGCAAAATAATAACACTACAATGTCGCATGCACTAACTAATAAGGTTATCTGCTCCTTTGTACTACTGAAAATCAGGATAGCTCCTCTGTAGGTTCAGTGAAGATGCTCAAGATCATGAGGATCTCTAACGCTCCTTCCCAGATGACAAAAACTAACATTTGACATGCAAAAGACGAAACCTATTTATGGATAATGGAGAATGACCATGTTTGTGTGTAGAATCATACCTACTACCATGTATAAAGAGCCACATTCTATGTATAAATAGACCAACAGAGAGCGTATTTTCTGTCTTCTACATGCATGACAATAAAAACACTACCAACTACGGCAATCTTAATGGACAGGACTGGCAACAGTAATGGTACAAGGCTAGTGACATTAGTTACAGATGTTCTGAAGGAAGAGTACACAATTAGATCACACGATAAACACAGATCTTCTGCAAAAGAAAAAAATCACAAACCTTGTATTGTAGCTTATAATTCCAATTCATCAAGTTTTGTGCCCCGGTGGATTTGGAAAGAAATATCACCTTATACCATGTATCTCACCTACACAAAATCACTAACATCGATGATACCTCTGGGAGTCAATGCACTTGACCAATTTTTGACAAAAGTAGGCAGGAACATTATGCAGGAAAGGCGTCCAAATAATACTTCTACATGGATTTCCACCATCCCATTAAAAAGGCCCCAAAATTATATTTCTGTTACCAAATTTCAGACCATGGATATAGCTTTACAAAGCTTCATGTTAATAAAATATTGAATGGCCCTTAAGTTATCACCACCTGTCCAGATAGACATGTAATGGAAACTGAGAATAGGTCTCTGGTTATGGTTGAGAGGCCAAAAATTAGTGCGGATATTAGAAGATATCATAAATACCAAATCAAAAGAGTATAAAGGACGGAGATTAGTGCGGATAAGATATCATAAATACCAAATTTCATGTTGCTGAGTTTGTTTACTTCAGCAAACATGTGCTTTATTCACAAAAATAGCAAACATATGTTACTTCAGCAAACATGTGTTTTATTCACAAAAATAGCAGCACTTCAACACCTTGAAATTAGCAATCAAAGTATCAGGTAAATAATTAGAGATCTGAATATGTAGTCAATTTCAACATCAGCATGCCCCTAGTGCCAAGTTCTGAAATCAGCAGGTAAGCAAATTGTGACATGGGTGTGCACATGTACTATCTTGAAAGGGACATGGGTACATGTGCAGTAATGATATGGGTGTGCACATGTACGCATGATAATCTTGAAAGGGATCAAAGTTAATACGTACCAGCGCTTGGCCTTGGGCTCGTCGTCGTCGCTCTGCTGCGATCCGTTCTCCGCCTCATCGTCGGTGAAGGCCGTACTCCTCCGCGAGGGCGGGCCTGGGGTCTGCGGCTGCCGGCAGTGGCCGCGCGGGACGCCTGAGTTGCGGCCTTGCGGGGGGCTGACATGGATGGCCGCGGGGGCGCCTTGGGGACCTGCGGCGGCCGGTGCTCCGGGAGACAGGACGCCCCTGCGGCAGCAGGAGGGAGGACGTGAACTTGCCGCTGCTCCCCTTGGACCTGTGCACGATGACGACTGGAGTGCGGTGGCAGCTAGGGTTTCCATGTAGCCGTCGCTGCCTACCTGAGGCGTTCTGCTTAGTGTTGATTGGTGCCGATTGGGGGATCAGGGTGAGTGGCATGGGATAGCACGGGGAATAGAGAGTTTGGGCTTAGAAAGATAATTTTACATCATGAATTCTTTTTTATTTTTTTACACTTCCACCTCCACATTTATATATTCTTCTTTCTTATATATTTGTATTAGGAATCCTTTTTTATTCTTTATTTTTTTCGCACCCTTCCACCTCCTGTGCACGTTGGCAGCGGAACACAATTTTACATAAGGAATCCTTTCTTATTTTTTATTTTCTTTCACACTCTTCCACCTCCACGTTGAAAGGTCTTGATGGCTAGAGGGGGTGAATAACCTATTAAAATTTTCTACAAAGACAAGCTAAACAAGTTTATCAATAAAACAAATAGCGAGATGCGAGTTTTTCTTAGCCTACGGGGTGTTTCCAAGCCACCTAACCAATTCACAATTCTAGTGTATTTGCACTCAACCGCACAAGTCAAACCGAGAAGGAAACTACAACTAGCAAGCTACACAAAGAAGCTACTCTAGCAAAGCTAACTAGCTAGCAAAGATAACTAAGAAAGTAATGCGCAGTTGAGTTAGGAGGGTATCACCGAGGGGCGAAGTATTGAGCCAACCAATCAATATGATCAAGAGATGAATACCACAATATACAACCACCGGGATCGATCAAACAAAATAAGAATGATGACACAAAGATTTATCCCGAGGTTCACGTGCTTGCCGGCACGCTAGTCCCCGTTGTGTCCCTCTTCACCACGTGGTTCGGTGGCTAATCGGTCACACACCGAGCCTCTCAAAAGGCGCCACAAGAACCTACCAAATGGCAAAATGTTGCAATGACACGAGCAATATACTAACGTTGCCTTTGGCGCTTCGCCGAGGTAGGCACAAACCCCTCACAATCACCGGAGGTGGCCAAGAACAATCACCAACTCTTGCCAACGCCTCCAAGCTGCTCCAAGCCGTCTAGGTGGCGGCAACCACCAAGAGAAACAAGAATCCCGCAGCAAATCAACCACCAAGTGCCAACTAGATGCTATCTCACAATGCAAATGCACTTGGATCACTCAATCTCACTTCGAATATGCAAAGAAGTAAGAGAGATGAGTGGGAGGAGAGTTGCTTAGCTCAAAGTGCTCACAAGTATGTCAAATGTTCCAGTAAGAGAGCCTTGAGCCGGCCAATGAGTATTTATAGACGTACCCCTTCGAATAGAGCCGTTAGAAACTTAAACAGCTGAAATCGTGCTGACCGGACGCGTTGGTCACACTGACCGGACGCGCCGGTCACGCAACGGCTAACTCGTGAAGTACTGACCGGACGCGCTAGTCCAAACGACCGGATGCGTCGGTCGCCCAACGGCTAACTGCGAAGCAACGACCGGACGCGCTCATCGCGTAGACCGGACGCGCTGGAAACGACCGGACGCGCTGGTCCCGAGAATGACCGGACGCGCTGGTCGCCTGAGCAGCGCTCAACGAAACAACGAGCAGACGCGCTGAAGAAACATGACCGGACGCGACAGTGCCAGCGTCCGGTTACAGTCCAGTAAGCTCCCTGAACGACCAGACGCGTCCGATCATCAGTGACCGGACGCGCCTCGCGTCCGATCATCGAACTAAAAAACGCGCAGACACTGAACACTGACCGGACGCGTCCGGTCATGCAAGGATCGCGTCCGGTTCAGCGTCCGGTCACCTCTGTGACCTCCGTTCGCCTTCGTTTCTTTTCCGAACTTCCGGCGTAGTGGAAAATAGCCGTTTCAACTTCTCGAAAACGCCTGAATCCCGCTTCACAAGCTCGGCGGGAGGGAGAAAGGATCCCAAACCCTCTCTACCGCTCAAACTCCACCGCCTTCGCAAACGTGCAAACACCACCAAGTGATCTTCATCATGTGTGAGTGTGTTAGCATTTTCACAATCATTTTTTGAGGCGATATTAGTTCTATCCAAATGCATATGATCATGAAATGCACACCTAGAGGCACTTAGGAGTTCAATAGCCACATCATTCCCCTCTTTATAGTACGGCTATCTATCCTATAATGTAACCACACCCACTAGGTGTCTTGGTTACCAAAACACAACCCTTAACCATATACCTTTGCCTTGATCACGTAGGGTTGCGTCCAAATCCAAGTGTGGCCATCATGATCACCATGTCCATCTTGCCACCAACCTTGGAATGTACTAATCCTCATATGCTACATACAACTTAGACATAGGATTAGTACTTAGGCATTGTCACTAATTACCAACACCAAACATAGGACTTTCAATCTCCCCCTTGTTGGTAATTGGTGACAAACCTTTCACAAAGATGTTATGATAAAATTTTGATTGAACTCATGTCACATTGTCCAAGTATATTACCATGTGTAAGAATTATGGACATATGATCATGAATTCAAATTGATAGCAATGGCTCCCCCTACATGTATGCTATATGTTTGGATTTTGGAAACATATATGTTAGATAGGAAAGATTAGGAGCATTGACTACCAATAGGTGCTAAGTGTTTAAGATTATAGACCTTTGAAGCGTGATACCATCGGAGTAGCGATAAACACCATCTTAGCACCTTGTGTAGTTAGATTCCACTTGGAAAAACACAAACATAACTAGAAACCTCGTGAGATCAACATTATAAGCAAGACTCTAGTACCACTTTGAAAAACATGAAGCAAGAAAAAACTAACTACTTCCTATTCATGCTAGTACCTCAATGCATCATTCAAATTATACTAGCAAGTCACCACACAAGCAATGTATCGGAGAAAACGAAATGCATAACTATGCATCATACATATGAAGTGCACATAGAAATGCAACATTCATGTTTAAGAGCTTGCTCCCTGTACTTGTATGCTCAAAATTTTAGTTGATCCCCTTCTTTTATCAATTCTCCCCCTTTGTGCTTCTTCCTCTTTGAGTTCTATCTTTGTGAACAATAATTTCTCCCCCTTTGGCACCAATTGACCATAAGGAGCAAACTTTAGATAGATTATCATGTTGAAAAATGGGGTGATGATCAAGTTTGTGATTCAACCTAGATTGCTTGCATAAATAAAATGCTTCGGTTTGATCCAAGGGCAAGCTTCTTCACACCTCTCTAGTTATCATGCACCATGTTGAAGCAAATATTTAGACAAGTTTTCTAGATTAAACACTTAGGATCACAAAGCTACTTAAACAAGTTATATGCTACCACTAGATCATACAAGTCATGGAAACAATAGTGACACCATATAAACTTCAAATTCATTTGATTTTCATGAATGAGCCTAGAACATGTAAATTATGACTAGATGCACTAAACAAGTCCTTAGCAAATAATGTATGACATGTCAACCAATTGTACCTTGGGGCTCGAAGGAGAGGCATGTCATATATGGGGTGCATCAACTCATGTTGGAGAAGTCAAGTATGTTCAACTCATTCTTTAGCTTGTGAAATCTCTTTTCATCAAGTGGCTTGGTGAATAGATCGGCTAATTGATCTTCGGTGCCCACACTCTCAATAGCAATGTCACCCTTTTATTGATGATCTCTAATAAAGTGATGGCGAACATCAATATGCTTTGTTCTTTGATGTTGAACCGGATTGTTGGTTAGCTTCATGGCACTTTCATTGTCGCATAGCAATGGCACATTCTTGAAATTGATTCTAAAATCCTTCAATGTTGCCTTCATCCACAAGATTTGTGCACAACAACTACCCGCAGCGATGTATTCTGCCTCGGCGATAGATAGTGCAATACTATTTTGCTTCTTGGATGACCATGAGACAAGTGATCTTTCTAACAATTGACAAGTCTCTGAGGTGCTCTTTCTCTCAACTTTGTCACCGGCATAGTCAGAATCTGAATAACCAACTAGCTCAAAGCTTGCACCTTTGGGATACCACAATCCAACATCTTGTGTATGCTTTAAGTACCTCAATATTCTCTTTGTTGCCTTCAAATGACTTTCTCTTGGTGAGGCTTGAAATCTTGCACACATGCATACACTAAACATCACATCGGGCCTTGATGCCGTCACATAGAGTAGGCTACCAATCATTGATCTATATAGCTTTTGATCCACCATGTTGCCACTCTTGTCACTATCCAAGCTTCCACTAGTGCTCATTGGAGTTGTAATACTCTTTGCATCTTCCATGCCAAACTTCTTGAGCATATCTTTGATGTATTTGGTTTGGCTTACAAATGTTCCTTCCTTCATTTGTTTGATTTGAAGTCCAAGAAAGAAACTAAGTTCACCAATCATTGACATTTCAAATTCCTTTGCCATCATTTTCCCAAACTCATCACAATAATCTTGATTGGTTGAACCGAATATGATATCATCAACATATATTTGCAACACAAACAAGTCTTTCCCAATCTTCTTGGTGAATAGTGTTGTATCAACTTTACCCATGACAAATCCTTTGGATAGCAAAAAGTCCCTCAATCTTTCATATCATGCTCTAGGTGCTTGCTTTAATCCATACAAAGCCTTCCTTAACTTGTATGCATGATTGGGTTTCTTATCATCTTCAAAACCGGGAGGTTGCTCCACATACACCTCCTCTTGAATGTACCCATTGAGAAATGCACTCTTCACATCCATTTGATATAGCTTGATATTATGAGCACAAGCATAGGCAAGTAAGATCCTAATTGCTTCCAATCTTGCAACCGGGGCATAAGTTTCACCAAAGTCAAGACCCTCTATTTGTGTGTAACCTTGAGCCACTAGTCTTGCTTTGTTCCTTACTACTATCCCATCTTGATCTTGCTTGTTGCGAAAGACCCATCTTGTTCCAATGACATTGTGATCCTTAGGCCTTTCAACTAGTTCCCATACTTCATTTCTCTTAAAGTTGTTGAGCTCTTCATGCATTGCATTTACCCAATCCAGATCTCTCAATGCTTTATCAATGTCCTTGGGTTTTTCCATTGAAATAAAAGAAGAGTGAGCACAAAATGATGCCAATCTTGATCTAGTTTGAACTCCTCTTTGTATGTCACCAATGATGGAATCCAATAGATGGTCTCTTGCAATGTTAGTTGGTTGAAGCACTTGGACTTGATTACTTGGATGTTGATCATGAGTTGGAGATGATAAACTGGCCACCTATTGATCTTGTTGCACTTGAGATGATGTACTAGTTTGATTTTGCATTAGAGAACCACTAGCTTGTGTAATTAGACTTTGGAGCACTTGATCTTTGTTGTCATCCACATCAATCACTTGCTTTGGCCTAATATCACCAATATCCATTTCTTTCATAGCATTAGTCAATTGAGTTCCTCTCACATCATCCAAGTTATCTTCCTCATCTTGAGAACCATTTGTTTCATCAAACTCAACATTATGTACTTCTTCAAGTTGTCCACTAGATAGGTTCCATACTCTATAAGCTTTGCTAGTAGTTGAGTAACCAAGTAGGAAGCCTTCATCACATTTCTTCTCAAACTTGCTCAATCTAGTGCCCTTCTTCAAGATGTAGCATTTGCAACCAAATACCCGAAAGTATGCAATGTTGGGCTTTCTTCCATTTAAGATCTCATATGGTGTCTTCTCTAGAAACTTGTGGCAATAGAGACGGTTGCTATAGAAGCAAGCCGTGTTGATTGCTTCGGCCCAAAATGAGTGACTCACATTATACTCATTCAATATTGATCTTGCCATGTCAATTAAGGTTCTATTCTTCCTCTCAACTATGCCATTTGATTGAGGTGTATACTTGGCCGAGAATTGATGTTTTATTCCAAGTTCATCACATAGCTCATCAACTCTTGTGTTTCTAAACTCACTTCCATTGTCACTTCTCACTTTCTTGATTGTGGTTTCTGTAACACCCCTAGGTGTTAAGCATGCATTAGCATCCAAATCATTAGTCATAATCATCTCATACATGGTTATCATTGCATGCAATATAGACCTTTTTAAATTTAAAGTTGAAAAACAATTACTCAAAACCCAAATTCTGCATTTAAGTGCTAAAGAGTGGTGAAATTTTGTGTAGCTACAATTTTAAATAATCTAGAGTAAATAAACATGATTTTTGGAGCAACTCTTGAATTTAAATTCCTTCAAATTTTGCTTTTAAAAATATTCTAGAAAAATGAATTTTTACTTAAAAATTTAGCTTTAAATCCTAAATTCAAAATCTATTTAGAATTTTGAAAAGTGCCCTACATGAAAGTTGTAGAGAATTAAATTTTGAACAACTTTTATTTTGGGCAAAAGTTCTGAAAACCTCTTTTTCATCTTCAAATTCAAATTTGAAACAAATATAGAAATCTGAAAATTTTATTTATAAAAGAAAAATCGGTTTTTCACTTTAGTGGGCCGCGGCCTCCCTTTCGGCCCAGCAGCGCTGGCAGCCCGGCCCGCGCCCCGCGCCGGCTTCCTCCCGCGCGCGCGCCCGCGCGCGACGCCGTGGCGCCGCGGCAGAGCTCGGCCGCCGCGTGGCCGGACGTCGACGACGCCGCGCGACAAGCGCCCCTATGGCCCCCGCAGCACCGCGCTCGCTTACCCCCCCTCCGCGCGCTCGTCCGCCTCGGCTGCTCCCTCCATTCCCTCCTCTCGCCCCGCCAGCAGCAGCAGCAGCAGCGCACCGCCGCGCCATCACCGGCTCCCGGAGCTCCGCCACCGCCGTCCGTGCTCGTGGCTGCTTCTCCGGCCGATTCCTCCCGGCCTCAGCTCCGCCCCGCTTCCCTCCACCGCGTGCGCGCCTCCACTCCGTCGCTCGAGCTCAGGTGAGGGCCAATTGGCCGCCCCCCTCCTCCACTGCCGCCATGGCCGCCGTTGGCCGGCGCACATGGCCGGAGCTCCCTGGCCCTTCATGCCTCCTCCGGTCTCGAGCATCCGCTTCCCCTTCGTCTGGCGGTGCTCGCGCTCGCCTTCTCGGCCGCCCCCGTGGCCTGCATTGGCCGGCCGACGAGCTCTAGCGCCGCCGTGCCGCCATCTCCGCCGGCGAGCTTCCTCCGGAGCTCCCACGCCGCTCGGAGTTGGTGCGCTGGGTGCGTCTCAGTGCGGGGAGCACGTTGGTGCCCTCCCCGTCGCCGGAGACCTCACCGGCGGCGAGTTTGCCACCGGTCAGCGCCTCCCCCGCGCTGCTCTGGCTGGCCGGTGGGTCCGTTGACCCGTGGGTCCTGCGTGTCAGCGCGTGTGGGTGCACTGCACCGGGTGTATTCAACGTTTTCACCGGCGAATTTTCAAAAGAATTAAGGAAAATAATTTCTCAGAATTATGAAAAAGCTTTGAAAAATCATATCTCAAGATTTATAGCTCCAAAAATGATGAAACAAATTTTGAAATGTTTCTCTTGAATAGATCTACAGTTTAAAAATAGCTAATGTTAATTTTGTGACATTTTGCTGTGCAAATTTATTTAATTGCTATAAATGCTGATATCTTAGAAAATATGTAGTAAATAAAATAATGAAAGGAAAAATGTGATTCTTGTTGCTTTAATCTTTATTAGGGATGTACTTGTTAGGAAAAATATTAGTGAAGCATGTTCTGTGAGAAATTTTTGAAGTGTAGTTCAAATGCTTTTAATTGATAATCTTTGTTATTTTTAGTAGAGAGCTAAATTTGTATAGAACATACATGTGATAAATTTTGTAGTATGTTAGTTTACTGTTAGTAACATAGGAAAAATATGAAATCTATTGTTTGATACTTTTTCTAGTACAAAATAATTTCATGCTCATTATTATGCTATAACTTGTTTATTTTGTACAAGCAGTTTTACATATGTAATTCTCATGAAAATTTAGTAGTAGGTTAGTTAGGGTAAGAGTAATCTACTGTAATTTTTGTAGATTTTTATCTACACCAGAAATAGGTGTTGCTGTGTAACCCTAGTTAAATAGGGAATAAAAGATTATTCTTTATGAGAAATTAAGAGAAATAAAATATGTTTGGTGTATCTTTGAAGCATCATTATGCCTTGCTGATGTTATGGATGAGTTAAGTTGGTAAGCTTTGGTAGCTTAGGTTCACTTGTATGTGTAGATGATAGGCTAACTAATAGAAGGATAAGGTGCATGTTTTAGGGTACATGTTCTTGGATGACGTTGACTACCTTGTAGAAGAAATAGTTATATTCAAACTGCTCATTTCATGTGCTCATCTGCATCTCATGCCATCAACGCACTCCACCACAATCCGATGCATCATTCGCATGGTTACTTATGCACTTGCATCATACAGGATCACAGGAAGAGTCGCAGGTAGCAGTACAGGAGGAGCAGGTTTGGACGGATCAGCAGGAGCCCCAGGCACAGGAGGTGCCCGAGGAGGAAGAGTCAGGCGAGGAGCTGCCAGAGTGCGTCGACCACCATCCTAGCTCGTTCGAAAAAGGCAAGCCCCGGAGTATTTTAAGTCTCCTATTTTATAAAAGTTGTTCCTTACTACATGAACTATAGTTATATATATAGTTGCATTAAGTTATAGGAGTTGAGTGAAACCGTTGTTGCATTATTACCTTGGCCACCAGATTATCTTTCACCCTGTTAGGTCAGGATCGAGTGAATTGCTTAGCCATGCTTAGACCGGTAGAAGTCGGGTGATTTCCTGTCACCTGCGAGTTATAGGTGGATACCGGTTTATGGTTAGCTGTAATTGTGATCATAAAAAGTAACCAAGTGTTGATGGATAAATGAAGACCGGGCGGAGTCTTATAGGGTTTTGGACTATAGTGATTCCGTCTGTGTCGATTAAGGACCGATCGTTGCTCGTCCCTCTTGTCATGTTGAACGCATGCCTCACATTTAGCTGGCCGAATAAAGTACCTTTCGACCGTGAAGCTAGTGACACTTTTCGAGCCGGGATAAACTCGGGTTGGCAGACTGGTGTTGAAGTGGGTATAACGGGAACGCGAAGAGTGAGCCCAAGGTACGTCCTGGCAGTCGGGCGGTCCCTGGGTAGTGCGATCCATGATTGTTATCCCGCGGCTTCTTGGAAAGTGTCATTGGTGATCTACGCGACCCTGACGGGGGAAGCAGGGTTTGTGTGAGGAATAAATCTCCAGCTGGATAGGAATTCGATTCGAATCGCTATCGCTCCCGGTTAGTGAGCACTTGACTCGAGCTATGGCATCGTAGTAACATTAATGGAACACTGATGGTTAAGTGAATGATGTTTGAAATGCTAAACCTGATATGGTAATCTAGATTGTTAATGATGAATCAAGTGATTGTTCTAGCAATAGATGCTTACCTAGCTTGAATAGGTTATACTAAAAGTGATGCAAAAAGTACTGGTATAGTTTTTCATAACAACTTATGCTTTTCGCAAATGAGTCAAGCCAGTCCAATCTATAAAGCCTTGCATGATCCTTGGTGTCCTTTATTTCTGGTTTATGACGGGTAAGTCTAGCTGAGTACATTCTCGTACTCAGGGCGTTGTTCCCATTGTTGTTGCAGATGGTCAGATGTACTATGGGTACTGCTCCAACTGTCTGTATCTGGCGATGGGCGACAACTAGGACCTTGGGCAAGGGTCACTCTGTTCGTCTTATCTACTGCTTTTGTGGACCATGACTATCTACTGGCACTGTAACTGAACTAAGTGTGGGTGTAAAACTACTTGCTTCCGCTATGTTATTTTGAACTGTGTTGTAATAACTTTTATTCCGAACTCCGACGTACTCCACTTTTATTGTGAACTCTACGTATCATGTGAACTGTGGATGTTAAATCAGTACGATCTTGGTTGTATGTTGGTTGGTTTGAAATCCCTCGTGATTTCACGGAATCTCGGGTTATACGGGTTTAAGTTTGATAAATTAACCGCCTCGGTGGAAGATTTTCTCACTTAATCTCGTATAATTACGTTGATCTGTTACAGCTGGTATCGGAGCATGGTTTAGCATGTTACTGTTCACATGGGTATTTAAAAACAAAATTGTGTTTTCAACTAAGCTTTCAAATTTAAGAGTGTGCCAGTGGTCATATCCTTTATGCCCAATAAGGACTCTAGGTGGCTTAATTAAGTACTAACTTGGGGGGTTTGCATCATATTTGAAATTTCGTCGCTCATACGGCGTGCTATTGTATGAGTGCCATTCAATTGAGTGGTAATGTATGGATCAATTCCCTCTACGTCCTGGTAAGTGAGAGTTGTGAGAGCATGGTCGGATACACTGCCGATCTAGGGGAGTGCTTATGTGATACTGAAATACTTACGTGCCATGCACATGTTCGTATGAGGGTATTCAAATGGTGGGGACTTCTGTCATGCGGTGACGATGCCGTCAATAGGACGATGATTCAGGTAGTTGTTACCGTTATACTCGTATCTGGGGATGCGTGTAGAGCGAGTAACTTACTTTACTGCTTTCTTGCATATTTTCATACTGTGAGGGTTGGGCTGAAGTGACTTTCTGCAAGTACATAACAACGCTTTCGAGTAGTACGTATTAGTTACGTTACAAGAGATCGTTGTATGCCACCGTTTATTTCGTTAGTAGTTATTAGTTTTCTAAGTTTGTGAGGACGTACGGAACGTGCATGTATCATGTGGTGCATTTCATTCATGGCCTTGTTCCTCCCCTTATAAGTTGATTATCTCATTTCGATAAAAATGCCAACTTAAAAATCTGTTCTCACCACGGTAATAAAATTTTGCTACAGATGGCCCGTACCAAGCAGACAGCCCGCAAGTCCACCGGTAGAGCTCCCCGTCATCAGCTTGCTCCACGCACTCGTTAGCGCCACACTTTTCTTGGAGAGTTTGGGATGCCTACGCTCTTGTGGAGAGTACTCAGCTATGTAGGCTATCCTGATGGGATGGAGCCCCGCTACTTTTGGTCGAATGAGCGGTTGGGGGAAGGACTTTTGATGACTGTGGTAGTGGTAGTTCGTCCCCGAGGTGATGGTTCTGAGTGGACCGGTTGGCATTTTGAGTCAACTGGCAGGACCCCTGAAGAAGCCGCTGAGAGGGCAGCCTTTGGGATCCTGAGGGATATCATGGATCGCTTTCCTCAGGAGTTGGCAGCAGCTATAGTTGGAGTCTTTCTGAGGGGCAACCCCTCCACTGACTCGTGGCAGCAGGCAAGAGGAAGATCTCTGGAGATTAGCGCCGCAGAAGCACAGAACAGTGACAACCCCGCTATGAGTGCCATGTTCGCAGTGATGAGGGCCTTTGATGGAGTGGAAGGTAGCCTGAGACGTGTGTCTAGTGCTCTTGGTCAGGCTCATGATGACCGCCGTCAGCTTCAGAGAGATCACGACGCCGAGATTGAGAGGCTCAACACAGAGATGGCTCAGTTGACTCGCCAGAGAGATCAGGCTACCCAGGGGACTGTGGCTTTTGAAGGAGATGTGCGTGCCGTGAGAGAGCAGGTTGGGCGACTGACCACCGCCAACAGGAACGCTGAGCGCATGTTGACTCATGTGCTCCATCAGAGGAATGAAGCCTGGTCCGCAGAGAATGTGTTGAGGGCTAGACAGTTTGAGCTAGAGCAACAGCTGGCATATGCAGAGGAATATAATGACAATCTACATGAGGAGGTTCATCGGCTGAACAATCAACTCAACCCCTATGTTCCTCCTGGTGCGACAGAGATGGATTTGAATGAAGACGAAGATCCTGAAGAGCCCAAAACACCAGTTGGGGAGCACCACGACATTGCTAATGGCGACGACGCCAACGTCTCGGACTTAGACAGCGACCACAATGAGTAGGCTAGTAGTTGTTACGCTAGCTACTAGGTTCCATCTACATGATCTTTTGCTTTGTTGGCACGTTGGGCATGTAATAATGAGTAGAAAGACTAAGGCCTTGATGTAATGTTGGAAAGCTTGGATGTGTTTGTGGTGGTATCCGAACGTTAAAAAGTCCAGTGTATGTATGCTGGCAACTTGGTTGTAATGGACGCGATGTGTGCGCTTTAAGTAATCTAATTAGTGATGTATTAATTGGAATGACTTATTGTGCCCCTGTTTTATTGTATGAATTTATTCTCTCCAGTAAATTCAGTCAGCATGATTTTTCATTCGGTCGCAATTCCGACAACATCACCTAATAATTACTGTTGCTGAAACATGCAGATGCCGAACACTCGTCGTACCGTGTATGGTGCCGCTGAGGCTGGTGGCAGTGCAGCTGCTAGTGATGACCGTGATCCACCACCGCCTCCTCCACCCTACACTGCGGAATAGTTTTTCGCACAATTTCTTGGAAGCCAACGTAATATGGAGGGCATGCAACAGAATATGGAAGCTGCGTTGCGCAGTATCGCAGACAACACCCGTCGGGAAATAAACCCGGGTGGACACGAAGCAAATCAGTATAGCAGTTTCAAGGACTTCATTGATACTCATCCACCGATCTTCAAGGAAGCCGCAGAACCCTTGGATGCAGAAGAGTGGATTAATACTATGGAAGACAAGTTCCGTGTCTTGAGAATGACTGAAGTGTTGAAGACTGAGTATGCAGCTCATCAGCTTCAAGGTCCGGCAGGAATGTGGTGGAAACATCACCGCACCACTTTTCCTCCCCACGCTCACATCACTTGGAGGGAGTTCACCGAAGCCTTCCGTGGAACGTACATTCCACCTGGTCTGACCGAGATGAAGCTTGGGGAATTCCTGGCACTGAATCAAGGCATGAAGACTGTAACTCAATATCTACATGCATTCAATAACCTGAGCCGTTATGCTCCTGATATGGTGAATACTGAGGCCAAGAAGATCGCTAGCTTCAAGAGAGGCCTGAATCCCAAGAAGATGAAACATGTGGGTACAAATATGAGGACTGGTTTTAATGATTTCGTTAGTGACTGTCTGAAGCAAGAGAAGAATAACAATGTTTATGTTGCTTCCAAGATCCGTAAGAGAGCTTTCGAGTCGGGTTCGTCCCAGTCCAGAGCCCCAGTGGCCAACCGTCCAGCTTATCGATCGCCTGCCCCAGGTGCAAGGTTTAGGCCACCGCAAAGGAAGAATCAGAATGCTCAGCAACCCTAGAGGAACCAGAAACCATTCAAGATGGCATTGCCTCAGGCAAAGATAGGACAAGGCAGTTCATCTGGAACTGTGGCTCAAGTGAAGGGACCGTGCTTCAACTGCAACCAATCCGGAAACTTTGTGAAGTTTTGTCCCTACCCTAAGAAACAGCAGACGCAGTATCAAGCTCGTGTGCATCACACCACCGTGGATGACATTCCTGAAGGAGAACCGGTAACAGCTGGTATGTTTTCTATCAACAATCATCCTGCAGTAGTCTTGTTTGATTCCGGATCATCTCATTCCTTTGTAAGTCAAGCATTTGTTAAGAGGCATGAGCAAAAGATAGTTGAATTGGAATGTGCTTATAAAATCAGTTCAGCTGGGGCTGATCTATTGACTAATCAGATAGTTCAGGGAGTAACCCTAAACATATCCAACCGACAATATAAGCTTAATCTGATAGTCATGCCAGGGTTAATTTTGGATGTGATCATGGGTATAAACTGGATGAATAAGATGGGGGTAGTAATCGATATTGGAGGAAGGAGTATCTCTCTTAAGGAACCAAGTGGAGAAGGCACTTTTCGGGTGGTCCTACCTCGGAAAGTAGACCTAGCTAGCACGACTTGTGCGGTCCAAACTACTCTGCTAGCCTAGATTCTAGTGGTCTGTGAGTTTCCAGATGTGTTTCCGGATGAGTTACCTGGACTTCCACCAGACCGAAATGTTGAGTTTGCCATTGAGTTAATTCTGGAAACAACACCGATCTCGAGAAGGCCCTATCGGATGCCTCCCAATGAGTTAGCCGAATTGAAGAAGCAACTCCAGGACTTACTAAAGAAAGGTTTGATTCATCCCAGCTCGTCTGAATGGGGATGTCCCGCTCTATTTGTGAAAAAAAGGAAGGATAACTCCTTACGCATGTGCGTGGACTATCGACCACTGAATGCAGTGACAATTAAAAACAAGTATCCTCTTCCTCGGATTGATATCTTGTTTGACCAATTGTCTAAGGCCAAAGTGTTCTCTAAGATAGATTTGAGATCAGGATACCATCAGATAAAGATTAGGCCGCAAGATGTGCCTAAGACTACGTTCTCTACCAGATATGGTTTGTACGAGTATCTTGTCATGTCCTTCGGATTGACAAACGCTCCTGCATACTTTACGTATCTGATGAATTCTGTTTTCATGCCAGAGTTGGATAAGTTTGTGATTGTGTTCATTGATGACATTCTAATATATTCGAAGAATGAAGAAGATCACGCAGAGCACCTCAGGATTGTCTTGACTAGACTCAGAGAACATCAACTGTATGCGAAGTTCAGCAAGTGTGAGTTCTGGCTTAAGACAGTTCCTTTTCTCGGCCACGTGTTGTCTGAAGATGGCATTTCCGTAGACCCTAGTAAGGTGCAAGAGGTTATGGACTGGAAGTCTGAAAGCCCAAGTTTGGTTTTGGTAATTAATGACACCAAGTTGCTAATGTCATGTGTTAAGTGTTTTGAGTTAGGCATAAGCAACACATGTGATGAAGGTGTATGTGGCAAGGAGTGGTAGCCACAAGATCACAAAGAGATGGTGCATGAACATGAAATGATGATCATGATGAAGATGCACATAAAAGGAAGGACATGATGATCAAGTGGAGAAGGATCTAAGAGCTCAAGGCAAAGGTATAACCATAGGGTTTTCCTTTTGCCGGTCTAAGATGAGTAGAGAAGTGATTGACCGGGTTTAGGATACATGGCCGACTATCAAGAGGGGCAATCACGGTTAGCTCGGGAATCAAGTGCCACTAGATCAATGTCTTGAGCATATGCATTAGGATCTAGTAAAAAGCTAACATAACGCCTTGGAAAATGATTGTGAAATGCTAACACACATGCACATGGTGGTGTACACTTGGTGGTGTTAGCATGTTTGAGAAGGCGGTGGAGTTTGAGCGGTAGAGAGGGGTTTGGGTTCCTCTCTCCCTCCCGCCGAGCTTGCTCGGCGGGATTCGGCGCTTTTTGGAGAAGTGAAATGCCTATTTTCTACTGCGCCGAAAGTCAGAAAAGAAACGAAGGCGAAAGGAGGTCACTGCGTTGACCGGACGCTGCACCGGACGCTGCACCAGACGCGGTCACGGTTTGACCGGACGCGTCCGGTCAGTTCAACGCGGCGCGAGCACTAGGGTTTGTGACCGGACGCTGGTCTGGCCTGACCAGCGCGTCCGGTCAGTTCAACTGGGCGTAAAAGAAAAGCGCGCGACCGGCGCGTCCGGTCCTTCACGGGACCGGAGCGTCCGGTCATGCATCCAGAGGGGCAGTGAGCAGTGGAGTGACGATCGGACGCGCGGCGCGTCCGGTCACGTACGATCGGACGCGTCCGGTCGCAGCTGGAGCTTACTGGAACGCGACCGGACGCTGACACTGTTGCGTCCGGTCACTCGGTTGAGCGCGTCCGGTCAGGGCAACGGCTAGTTCTGACGCGCACTGTTCACGTTTGTCGTGTAGTGACCGGACGCGTCCGGTCACCCTGACCGGAGCGTCCGGTCAGCGCGTTTTTGCTGCGTCGTCTGTAACGGCTAGTTGCGTACCCCTTCGTTATAAATAGACGTTGGACGGGGTTTGAGGGTAACTCTTGCACATTCTGAGATATAGAGACATACTTTGAGCTAGAGAACAACCCCTCCACTCATCTCTTTGATTAGTTGCACATCTTGAGTGAGATTGAGTGAGATTCAAGTGCATTGCTTGAGAGTTGCATTCTAGAGGCACTTGATCTTCGAGTAGCTGCGGATTTCTTGTTACTCTTCCATGTTTCCCGACACGGTAGATGGCTTGGAGCAGCGGAGGTGATTGAGCTCACAATTGGAGATTGTTGGAGCCTTCACCAAGTGTTGTAAGGGGTTCTTGATCCTTCCCCGCGGGAGTTCATGAATTGGATACTCTAGTGGAGCTCATGGCTTGGAGGATCCCCATCTTGTGTGCGGTTGTGCGGCGCCCGCCGAGGGCTCAACTCTTGATAGTTGATTAGCTCGCGAACCGACAAGTGGGTGTATCACCACAACGGGGAGTAGCTTGCCGGGAAGCAAGTGAACGTCGGGATGAATTCTTGTGTCATTCTCTTCCCGAGGATTTCTCTTGTGTGATTGATTGATTGGTACATCTCATCTCTACACGGCGGTATAATCACTCAAAGCTCTTCTCTTGTATTACTTCTTATTTCTAGCTTGTAGTTGTTGTTGTGTTTAGTGAATAGCCTTGTACTAGACTTGTGTAGGTGGCTTGCTTAATTAGTTAGAGCTAGTGTTTTTGCTTCGCCACCTTTCGTACTAACTCGTGGTTAAGTAATTCTTGTAGAAGTTTTAATTAGGCTATTCACCCCCCCCCCTCTAGCCTATTTGGACCTTACAAGTGGTATCGGAGCCGAGGCACCGTTTATTTGAGGCTTAACAACCTACGGTAAAAAAGAAATGGCTCAATTAAGCTTGCACATCAACAACACCAAGAAGGCACCTCACTTTGATGGCACAAACTATGCATATTGGAAGGTTAAGATGACCGCACACCTAAAGTCAATCAATAGAGAAGTGTGGAAGGTCACCGAAACAAAATTTGAGGTTGCTAATCCAGAAGCACCTACACCGGTGGAAGAAAAGAAGCTCCAATGCAATGACATTGCCATTAGTGCTCTTCATGAGGCATTAGATGACAAGACATTTGAGCAAGTGAAAAACATAGAAGTTGCACATGATGCTTGGGCCAAGCTAGAAGAAACATTTGAGGGCACCGAAGGCCCAAAGACCGCTAAAGCATATATCTTGCAAGAAAAATTTTCAAGCTTCAAGATGCAAGATGATGAGAGTGTTCTGGAGATGTTTCATAGATTGCAAGTCATTGTCAATGAGCTCAAGGCACTTGGTGAGGAGGTCAAGGACAATCAATTCTCTATGAAGTTCTTGAGAAGCTTGCCCAAGAGATTTGATACATTGATCACCGTGCTAGTAAGGACTACATTGAAGGATTCAACTCCTCAACAAATATTTCAAGAGGTGATGACCGATGATTCATATAGAGAAGATGATGAGAAGGATGAGTTGGTCAAGAAGAAGAAGAAGGAAAATGAAAAGAAAGATGATGAAAAGAAGAAGAGTGTGGCATTCAAAGCCACCACATCCAAGGGCAAGTCCAAGATTGAATCATCAAGTGATGAAGACTCAAGCTCTTGTGATAGTGATGACATTGATGAGAAGATGTCACTCTTTGTCAAGCAATTTGGCAAATTCATGAAGAAGAAGGGCTATCGTGCAAGGAGGAGGAAGAACTCATCTAAGAAGAATGAGCATAACATGAGATGCTTTAGATGCCATAGCAAGGATCATCTTATTGCAAAGTGTCCTTATGATAGTGATGATGAAGATGCTATCAAGAAGGAGAGGAAGAAGCAAAAGAAGAAGCAAAAAAAGAAGGAGAGCTCTCATAAAAGGAAGAATGATTCTCATGTTGCTACATGGGATAGTGATGATTCCTCAAGTGATGATGATGATGACTACAAGAGCAAGAAGAAGGGACATGCTAGCATTGCCATCCAAAAGAAAGTCTCCCTCTTCGACACTCCATCATGCTTCATGGCTAAGGCCGCTAAGGTATCATCCGATGATGAGAGTGATCATGATAATGCTAGTGATAGTGATAGTGATGAAGAGGAATTCACTAAAGATGAACTAATCACTATGCTAGAAGATTGCACTCAACATTTTAAAGAATCTAGAAAGGAGTGCAAGGGCTTGCTTAAGGAAAAGAAAAACCTTATGCAAGAACTTGATGAGCTTAGAGAATCTTATGAGAGTCTAAAGGAAGACCATAAGAAGCTTCAAAAGTCTCACACTAAGCTTGAAGAAGCTCATTCCTCTCTAGTTGAAAAGTGTGAAAACATGCCAACTAATGTTGAGAAAGCTAAAACTTGCAACATAGGCATATCTTGTGATATAATTGATGAATCTTGTCATAAGCCTATTGTTGTTGCTCCCACTAACCCTTCATGTAGCGCATCTACATCATTCTCATCTAGTAGTGATGGTTTCACTTGTGACTCCACACTTATAGTTGAGAATGAAAATCTCAAGAAGGAGGTAAAAGAGCTCAATCACACATTAGCTAAGGCTTATGGTGGTGAGGACCGCTTGCTTATGTGCTTGGGTAGCCAAAGAGCTTCTCTCTACAAAGAGGGATTGGGCTATAACCCCAAGAAAGGCAAGGCCGCTTTTGCTCCTCACAAGACTCATTTTGTGAAGAACAATGGTAGCTATTGCAAAAGTTGCAAGCAAATTGGTCACATAGAGCAACATTGCATGAACAAGAAATCCAATGCAAATGTATCCTCAATCAAGTTTAATTCTTTCTATATGCTTACCAAGGGTACAAATGGTGTTCATGCTAAGTTCATTGGTGCACCATGGATGGGCTCAAAGAAGAAAGTCATTTGGGTACCAAAGAGCTTAGTCTCTAACCTTGGAGGACCCAAACAAATTTGGGTACCTAAAAAGAATTGATCTTGTCTTGTAGGTCAATTACAAAGCCGGAGGAAGGCATTGGGTGCTTGATAGTGGGTGCACTCAACATATGACCGGAGACTCTTGTATGTTCAATTCAATTGATACAAGTCAAAATGGTGGTTTTGATGCTATCACTTTCGGCAACAACAAGAAAGGCATGGTCAAAGGGCTTGGTAAAATTGCTATCACAAATGACATGAGCATATCTAATGTGTTGCTAGTTGAGAGCTTGGATTTCAATCTTTTATCGGTGGCACAACTTTGTGATCTTGGTTTCAAGTGCATATTTGGTAGTGATGATGTTGAAGTCATAAGTGTTGATGGATCAAATTTGATATTCAAAGGATTTAGACATGGTAGCTTATACTTGGTTGACTTCAATGATAGTGAGACACAATTGACATCATGCTTGCTTAGTAAATCTAGTATGGGTTGGTTATGGCATAGAAGGCTTGGTCATGTTGGAATGAAACAATTGAACAAACTTTTGAGGCATGACTTAGTTAGAGGATTGAAAGATGTCACTTTTGAAAAGGATAAACTATGTAGTGCTTGTCAAGCCGGCAAACAAGTTGGAAATTCACATCCTAGTAAAAGTGAAATGAGCACATCAAAAGCATTTGAGCTATTGCACATGGATTTGTTTGGGCCAACAACATACACTAGCATTGGTGGCAACAAGTATGGTTTTGTGATTGTGGATGACTACACTAGATACACTTGGGTGCTCTTTCTTTATGACAAGAGTGATGTTTATGATCTATTCAAGTCTTTTGTCAAGAAAGTGCAAAATGAGTTTGAAATCACCATCAAGAAGATTAGAAGTGACAATGGTAGTGAATTTAAGAACACAAGAATTGAAGATTTGTGTGATGATCTTGGTATTGGACATCAATTCTCACCAACATACACTCCTCAATCCAATGGTGTAGTTGAAAGGAAAAATAGAACCTTGATTGATATGGCTAGATCAATGCTTAGTGAATACAATGTTAGTCATTCATTTTGGAGTGAAGCTATCAATACGGCTTGCTATTGTAGCAACCGTCTCTATTGCCATGGAAAGCTTGGAAAGACACCATATGAGCTATTGAATGGAAGAAAGCCCAACATTGCATACTTTAGAGTGTTTGGTTGCAAATGCTATATTCTTAAGAAAGGCACTAGATTGAGCAAGTTTGAAAAGAAATGTGATGAAGGGTTCTTACTTGGTTATTCTACCACAAGCAAAGCATATAGAGTTTGGAATCTCACAAATGGCACCTTGGAAGAAGTTCATGATGTTGAGTTTGATGAAACCCAAGGGTCTCAAAATGAAGCTCAAAACCTTGATGATGTGAGAGGAGATCAATTATCAAATGCAATGAAGAACATGGACATTGGTGATATAAGGCCGATGCAAGTTGATGATGATGATATTCATGTGATCAACCAAAGTGTGCAAATTAATACAAATCAAGCAAGCTCTAGTGGTTCTCATGACGAAGTGCAAGTTCAAGGTCAAACAAGTGAAAGCAATCAACTCCCAATACTCCAACCTACTAGCATTGCAAGAGATCATCCGTTGGACCAAATCATTGGTGGAATTCAAAGTGGTGTTCAAACTAGATCAAGATTAGCATCCTTTTGTGAGCATTACTCATTTGTCTCATTAGAAGAACCAAAGAAGATAGAAGATGCATTGAAGGATTCCGATTGGGTGAATGCCATGCATGAAGAACTAAACAACTTTGCTAGAAATCAAGTTTGGAAACTTGTTGAAAGGCCAAAGAAATACAATGTAATTGGTACTAAGTGGGTCTTTAGAAACAAGCAAGATCAAGATGGCATGGTTGTGAGAAACAAAGCAAGATTAGTAGCACAAGGATACACTCAAGTTGAGGGTCTTGACTTTGGAGAGACATATGCACCGGTTGCAAGATTGGAGGCAATTAGAATCTTATTAGCATATGCTTGTGCACACAACATCAAGCTCTATCAAATGGATGTCAAGAGTGCATTTCTCAATGGCTACATCAATGAAGAAGTTTATGTTGAGCAACCTCCCGGTTTTGAAGATGACAAGAAGCCCGATCATGTTTACAAGCTAAAGAAGGCATTGTATGGTTTGAAGCAAGCACCTAGAGCATGGTATGAGAGATTGAGGGACTTTCTTCTCTCTAAAGGGTTCAAGATGGGAAAGGTTGACACCACTCTCTTCACCAAGAAGCTTGGAAATAACTTGTTTGTGTTGCAAATCTATGTGGATGACATTATCTTTGGATCAACTAACCAAGACTTTTGTGAAGAGTTTGGAAATATGATGGCTAATGAGTTTGAGATGTCTATGATTGGAGAGCTTAGTTACTTCCTTGGACTTCAAATCAAGCAAATGAAGAATGGCACTTTTGTAAGTCAAGGCAAGTACATCAAGGACATGATCAAGAAGTTTGGATTGCAAGATGCTAAGCAAATGAGCACACCAACGGGCACTAATGATCAATTGGGTATTGATGATTGTGGAAACATGGTAGATCAAAAGCAATACCGGTCCATGATTGGAAGTTTGCTCTATGTCACCGCTTCTAGGCCGGATGCGATGTTTAGTGTGTGCAAGTGTGCAAGATATCAAGCTTCACCTAGAGAAAGTCACTTGAAAGCAACCAAGAGAATATTGAGATATCTCAAGGGCACTCATGATGTTGGATTATGGTATCCCAAGGGGTCTAACTTTGAGTTGATTGGATATTCGGACTCCGACTATGGTGGATGCAAGATTAATAGAATGAGCACAAGTGGAACTTGTCAATTGCTTGGAAGGTCTCTTGTTTCATGGTCATCAAAGAAACAAAATAGTGTTGCACTATCTACCGCCGAGGCCGAATACATTAGTGCCGGTAGTTGTTGTGCACAATTGCTTTGGATGAAAGCCACCTTGAATGACTTTGGAATTAAATTCAAGAATGTGCCTTTGTTTTGTGATAATGAAAGTGCTATCAAGATGACACAAAATCCGGTTCAACATTCAAGAACCAAGCACATTGACATAAGGCATCACTTCATAAGAGACCATCAACAAAAGGGTGATATTAGCATTGAGAGCATTGGCACCGAAGATCAACTAGCCGACATCTTTACAAAGCCACTTGATGAAAAGAGATTTTACAAGTTGAAGAATGAATTGAACATACTTGACTTCTCCAACTTGAAATGAGTGCACCCCCACATTCTTATATGACATGCCTCTCCTCCAACATAGCAAGGTAAAGTTATTTGGCATATCATTCATACTTTGCTAAGGACATGTTTAGAACATATAGACATATTTGCATGACAAATAGGCTCATTCATGAAAATCAAATTATTTTTGATGTATATATGGTACCACTATTGCTTCTATGTTTGATTGATCTAGTGGTAGCATATGACATGTTTGTGGGCTTGCAAACCTAGTGTTGAATCTAGAAAATGAGCTCATGATGTGTAATTCAACATGGTCAAGATAACCCTTATACTTTATGAGGTGTGAAAAAGCTTGTCCTTGGATCAAACCGAATTACATATTCTAGGCAAGTGATCTAGGTTGAACCATAATTTGGACTCCCTCATATTGATTGACTTATCTCTCACTAAAATTACCTATTCTAGGCACCTTTTTGGTGATTGTTGACAAAGGGGGAGAGAAAAGTCACAAAGATATTGCAAAGAGGAAATAAAATATAATAAGAGGGAGAGAAAAGTCACAAAGAGAGAAATTAAATTTGAGCACATAAGTAGGGGGAGCAAGCTCATGGATTATTTGTTGCATTTGTATGTGCATTAACATGATGAAATGTTGCATTGCAAAGTTTAATTTCGATATTCATGATTGAATGGTGTATGCTAGAAATAGAACTTGAATGATGATTTGTTGAGAGTAGCTTTACAAGTGGTATCTAGACACCTTTTGCTTATAATGTTGATCTCACGGGGTACTTTAGTGTTTGTGATCTTTACAAGTGATAGATTACAAGTGGTGCCTAGCTACATCGATGCTAAGGATGGTATATAAAGGCAACTCCGATTGGTATCACGCTTCAAAGGTCCATTCTATATACCTTAGCATCAATTTGATAGTAGTAACTCTCCCAAAATTCAAATCCATACATATGTGCACAATTGAACCAAACTCATGTAAGCACATATGTAGGGGGAGCTAATACTATCGAAATTGAAAATTGATTTGATTTCATATCTTTGTGATGATTGTCATCAATTACCAAAAAGGGGGAGATTGAAAGCCTAAGTTTGGTTTTGGTAATTAATGACACCAAGTTGCTAATGTCATGTGTTAAGTGTTTTGAGTTAGGCATAAGCAACACATGTGATGAAGGTGTATGTGGCAAGGAGTGGTAGCCACAAGATCACAAAGAGATGGTGCATGAACATGAAATGATGATCATGATGAAGATGCACATAAAAGGAAGGACATGATGATCAAGTGGAGAAGGATCTAATAGCTCAAGGCAAAGGTATAATCATAGGGTTTTCCTTTTGCCGGTCTAAGATGAGTAGAGAAGTGATTGACCGGGTTTAGGATACATGGCCGACTATCAAGAGGGGCAATCACGGTTAGCTCGGGAATCAAGTGCCACTAGATCAATGTCTTGAGCATATGCATTAGGATCTAGTAAAAAGCTAACATAACGCCTTGGAAAATGATTGTGAAATGCTAACACACATGCACATGGTGGTGTACACTTGGTGGTGTTAGCATGTTTGAGAAGGCGGTGGAGTTTGAGCGGTAGAGAGGGGTTTGGGTTCCTCTCTCCCTCCCGCCGAGCTTGCTCGGCAGGATTCGGCGCTTTTTGGAGAAGTGAAATGCCTATTTTCTACTGCGCCGAAAGTCAGAAAAGAAACGAAGGCGAAAGGAGGTCACTGCGTTGACCGGACGCTGCACCGGACGCGGTCACGGTTTGACCGGACGCGTCCGGTCAGTTCAACGCGGCGCGAGCACTAGGGTTTGTGACCGGACGCTGGTCTGGCCTGACCAGCGTGTCCGGTCAGTTCAACTGGGCGTAAAAGAAAAGCGCGCGACCGGCGCGTCCGGTCCTTCACGGGACCGGAGCGTCCGGTCATGCATCCAGAGGGGCAGTGAGCAGTGGAGTGACGATCGGACGCGCGGCGCGTCCGGTCACGTACGATCGGACGCGTCCGGTCGCAGCTGGAGCTTACTGGAACGCGACCAGACGCTGACACTGTCGCGTCCGGTCACTCGGTTGAGCGTGTCCGGTCAGGGCAACGGCTAGTTCTGACGCGCACTGTTCACGTTTGTCGTGTAGTGACCGGACGCGTCCGGTCACCCTGACCGGAGCGTCCGGTCAGCGCGTTTTTGCTGCGTCGTCTGTAACGGCTAGTTGCGTACCCCTTCGTTATAAATAGACGTTGGACGGGGTTTGAGGGTAACTCTTGCACATTCTGAGATATAGAGACATACTTTGAGCTAGAGAACAACCCCTCCACTCATCTCTTTGATTAGTTGCACATCTTGAGTGAGATTGAGTGAGATTCAAGTGCATTGCTTGAGAGTTGCATTCTAGAGGCACTTGATCTTCGAGTAGCTGCGGATTTCTTGTTACTCTTCCGTGTTTCCCGACACGGTAGACGGCTTGGAGCAGCGGAGGTGATTGAGCTCACAATTGGAGATTGTTGGAGCCTTCACCAAGTGTTGTAAGGGGTTCTTGATCCTTCCCCGCGGGAGTTCGTGAATTGGATACTCTAGTGGAGCTCGTGGCTTGGAGGATCCCCATCTTGTGTGCGGTTGTGCGGCGCCCGCCGAGGGCTCAACTCTTGATAGTTGATTAGCTCGCGAACCGACAAGTGGGTGTATCGCCACAACGGGGAGTAGCTTGCCGGGAAGCAAGTGAACCTCGGGATAAATTCTTGTGTCATTCTCTTCCCGAGGATTTCTCTTGTGTGATTGATTGATTGGTACATCTCATCTCTACACGGCGGTATAATCACTCAAAGCTCTTCTCTTGTATTACTTCTTATTTCTAGCTTGTAGTTGTTGTTGTGTTTAGTGAATAGCCTTGTACTAGACTTGTGTAGGTGGCTTGCTTAATTAGTTAGAGCTAGTGTTTTTGCTTCGCCACCTTTCGTACTAACTCGTGGTTAAGTAATTCTTGTAGAAGTTTTAATTAGGCTATTCACCCCCCCTCTAGCCTATTTGGACCTTACAAAGTCACCAACCTCAGTGCATGAAGTTCGTAGTTTTCTTGGTTTAGCCAGTTACTATCGTCGCTTCATACCGGATTTCTCGAAGATTGCCAAACCAATGACAAGCCTATTACAGAAAGATCATAAGTTTGTATGGACAGAGGAGTGCGAGGCAGCTTTCTGCACCTTGCGAAAGTTGTTGACCACTGCTCCTGTTCTGGCCCAACCGGATATAGAAAAGTCTTTTGATGTGTTCTGTGACGCATCTAAGAATGGGTTAGGATGTGTACTAATGCAAAATGGAAGGGTCATTGCCTATGCCTCACGTCAATTGAGGAAGCATGAAGTTAACTATCCACATGATTTGGAGCTTGCAGCAGTAGTGCATGCTCTAAAGATTTGGAGACACTGCCTGCTGGGTAATGTGTGTAATCTCTTTACAGATCATAAGAGTCTCAAATACATTTTTACCCAATCTGAGTTGAACATGCGACAGAGAAGATGGTTAGAGCTGATAAAGGACTATAATCTAAACGTGCATTATCATCCCGGGAAGGCTAATGTAGTAGCAGATGCACTGAGCAGAAAATCACATACTATTGATGTGCAACCGTTGTTTGAAGAAGGGTTCAAATTGTTACATCCTGTTGTGTTGCATAATATTCAGATTAGTTGTACTCTAGAAAACCAGATCATTGAAGGTCAGAAGACAGATAAGGGAATCTTTCATATCAAGGAGAAGATGAAGAGGGAACCCACCAAACACTTTCGATTGGATGACCAAGGAGTGTTATGGTTTAAGGATCGCCTAGTAGTACCTAAGGATAGAGAGCTTAAGAACAAGTTGATGAATGAGATCCAACATTCCAAGCTATCTATTCACCCCAGAAGTAGTAAGATGTACCAAGATTTGCGACCCCGTTATTGGTGGACTAAGATGAAAAAAGAAATTGCAGCATACGTTGCTCGTTGCGACATGTGTTGTAGAGTTAAAGCTCTTCACATGAGACCCGCAGGACTTCTGCAACCCTTGTCTGTACCCGATTGGAAATGGGATGATATAAGTATGGATTTCATCACTGGTCTTCCCACCACACAGAAGGGACACGATTCTATTTGGGTAATAGTAGATCGTCTCACCAAGACAGCTCACTTTCTGCCAGTTAAGACAACATTCCGACCACCTCAATATGCAGAAAAGTATATTGCTGAGATTGTCTGATTACATGGTATACCAAAAACGATCGTGTCTGATCGTGGTTCACAGTTTACCTCTCATTTTTGGGAACATCTTCATAAAGGTTTGGGTACTAGTTTGATTCGTAGTACGGCTTACCATCCACAGACAGATGGGCAGACAGAACGAGTTAATGTTGTACTTGAAGATATGCTTAGAGCTTGTGTACTATCATCCAGAGGCTCATGGGAATCCTGGTTACCGTTGGCAGAATTCGCTTACAACAACAGTTACCAAGAGAGTATCAAGATGGCACCTTTTGAAGCCTTATATGGCAGGAAGTGCAGGACACCGTTAAATTGGGTAGAGCCTGGAGAAAGAAGGTTTTATGGAATTCATTTTGTAAATGAGGCAGAGAAGAAGGTCCGTATTATCCAACAAAACATGCAAGTTGCACAGTCTCGTCAGAAGAGTTATGCAGACAAGAGAAGGAGACCATTGGATTTCCAAGTGGGTGACTATGTCTATTTAAAGGTTACCCCCATGAAGAAGAAACGGTTTGGAATCAAGCAGAAACTGTCTGCTAGATATATCGGACCATACCAGATCATAGAGAAAAAGGGTCCCGTGGCGTACAAGTTGCAGTTGCCAGAAGAAATGAGTTCGATCTTTCTCGTCTTTCACGTATCCCAGTTGAAGAAATGTTTGCGTGTTCCGGAGGAGAGAATAGAACCTTAGGGTATTCGGATCAAGACAGACTTGGAATATCGTGAACAACCAGTTCGAGTTCTGGATGCAAAGGACCGAGTCACTCGAAATAAAGTGGTAACAACCTACAAGATTCAGTGGAGCCATCATGATGAGAGTGATGCCTTATGGGAAATGGGAGAATATCTTCAAACCGCGTATAAAGATTTTTACGATAATTGGTTCGTAACTCAAAAATCTCGGGACGAGATTCTTATAAGGGGGGAGGGCTGTAACACCCCTGGGTGTTAAGCATGCATTAGCATCCAAATCATTAGTCATAATCATCTCATACATGGTTATCATTGCATGCAATATAGACCCTTTTAAATTTAAAGTTGAAAAACAATTACTCAAAACCCAAATTCTGCATTTAAGTGCTAAAGAGTGGTGAAATTTTGTGTAGCTACAATTTTAAATAATCTAGAGTAAATAAACATGATTTTTGGAGCAACTCTTGAATTCAAATTCCTTCAAATTTTGCTTTTAAAAATATTCTAGAAAAATGAATTTTTACTTAAAAATTTAGCTTTAAATCCCAAATTCAAAATCTATTTAGAATTTTGAAAAGTGCCCTACATGAAAGTTGTAGAGAATTAAATTTTGAACAACTTTTATTTTGGGCAAAAGTTCTGAAAACCTCTTTTTCATCTTCAAATTCAAATTTGAAACAAATATAGAAATCGGAAAATTTTATTTATAAAAGAAAAATCGGTTTTTCACTTTAGTGAGCCGCGGCCTCCCTTTCGGCCAGCAGCGCTGGCAGCCCGGCCCGCGCCCCGCGCCGGCTTCCTCCCGCGCGCGCGCCCGCACGCGACGCCGTGGCGCCGCGGTAGAGCTCGGCCGCCGCGTGGCCGGACGCCGACGACGCCGCACGACATGCGCCCCTGTGGCCCCCGCAGCACCGCGCTCGCTTACCCCCCTCCGCGCGCTCATCTGCCTCGGCTGCTCCCTCCATTCCCTCCTCTCGCCTCGCCAGCAGCAGCAGCGCACCGCCGCGCCATCACCGGCTCCCGGAGCTCCACCACCGCCGTCCGCGCTCGTGGCTGCTTCTCCGGCCGATTCCTCCCGGCCTCAGCTCCGCCCCGCTTCCCTCCACCGCGTGCGCGCCTCCACTCCGCCGCTCGAGCTCAGGTGAGGGCCAATTGGCCGCCCCCCTCCTCCACTGCCGCCATGGCCGCCGTTGGCCGAAGCGCATGGCCGGAGCTCCCTAGCCCTTCATGCCTCCTCCGGTCTCGAGCATCCGCTTCCCCTTCGTCTAGCGGTGCTCGCGCTCGCCTTCTCGGCCGCCCCCGTGGCCTGCATTGGCCGGCCGACGAGCTCTAGCGCCGCCGTACCGCTATCTCCGCCGGCGAGCTTCCTCCGGAGCTCCCGCGCCGCTCGGAGTTGGTGCGCTGGGTGCGTCTCTGTGCGGGGAGCACGTTAGTGCCCTCCCCGTCACCGGAGACCTCACCGGCGGCGAGTTCGCCACCGGTCAGCGCCTCCCCCGCGCTGCTCTGGCTGGCCGATGGGTTCGTTGACCTGTGGGTCCTGCGTGTCAGCGCGTGTGGGTGCACTGCACCGGGTGTATTCAGCGTTTTCACCGGCGAATTTTCAAAAGAATTAAGGAAAATGATTTCTCAGAATTATGAAAAAGCTTTGAAAAATCATATCTCAAGATTTATAGCTCCAAAAATGATGAACCAAATTTTGAAATGTTTCTCTTGAATAGATCTACAGTTTAAAAATAGCTCATGTTAATTTTGTGACACTTTGCTGTGCAAATTTATTTAATTGCTATAAATGCTGATATCTTAGAAAATATGTAGTAAATAAAATAATGAAAGGAAAAATGTGATTCTTGTTGCTTTAATCTTTATTAGGGATGTAATTTCTAGGAAAAATATTAGTGAAGCATGTTCTGTGAGAAATTTTTGAAGTGTAGTTCAAATGCTTTTAATTGATAATCTTTGTTATTTTTAGTAGAGAGCTAAATTTGTATAGAACATACATGTGATAAATTTTGTAGTATGTTAGTTTACTGTTAGTAACATAGGAAAAATGTGAAATCTGTTGTTTGATACTTTTTCTAGTACAAAATAATTTCATGCTCATTATTATGCTATAACTTGTTTATTTTGTACAGGCAATTTACATATGCAATTCTTATGAAAATTTAGTAGTAGGTTAGTTAGGGTAAGAGTAATCTACTGTAATTTTTGTAGATTTTTATCTACACCAGAATAGGTGTTGCTGTGTAACCCTAGTTAAATAGGGAATAAAAGATTATTCTTTATGAGAAATTAAGAGAAATAAAATATGTTTGGTGTATCTTTGAAGCATCATTATGCCTTGCTGATGTTTTGGATGAGTTACGTTGGTAAGCTTTGGTAGCTTAGGTTCACTTGTATGTGTAGATGATAGGCTAACTAATAGAAGGATAAGGTGTATGTTTTTAGGGTACATGTTCTTGGATGACGTTGACTACCTTGTAGAAGAAATAGTTATATTCAAACTCCTTATTCCATGTGCTCATCTGTATCTCATGCCATCAAAGCACTCCACCACAATCTGATGCATCATTCGCATGGTTACTTATGCACTTGCATCATACAGGATCGCAGGAAGAGTCGCAGGTAGCAGTACAGGAGGAGCAGGCTTGGACGGATCAGCAGGAGCCCCAGGCACAGGAGGTGCCCAAGGAGGAAGAGTCAGGCGAGGAGCTGCCAGAGTGCGTCGACCACCATCCTAGCTCGTTCGAAAAAGGCAAGCCCCGGAGCATTTTAAGTCTCCTATTTTATAAAAGTTTGTTCCTTACTACATGAACTATAGTTATATATATAGTTGCATTAAGTTATAGGAGTTGAGTGAAACCGTTGTTGCATTATTACCTTGGCCACTGGATTATCTTTCACCCTGTTAGGTCAGGATCGAGTGAATTGCTTAGCCATGCTTAGACCGGTAGAAGTCGGGTGATTTCCTATCACCTGCGAGTTATAGGTGGATACCGGTTTATGATTAGCTATAATTGTGATCATAAAAAGTAACAAAGTGTTGATGAATAAATGAAGACCGAACGGAGTCTTATAGGGTTTTGGACTATAGTGATTCCGTCTGTGTCGATTAAGGACCGATCATTGCTCGTCCCTCTTGTCATGTTGAACGCGTGCCTCACATTTAGCTGGCTGAATAAAGTACCTTTCGACCGCGAAGCTAGTGACACTTTTCGAGCCAGGATAAACTCGGATTAGCAGACTGGTGTTGAAGTGGGTGTAACGGGGACGCGAAGAGTGAGCCCAAGGGTGCGTCCTGGCAGTCGGGCAGTCCCTGGGGTAGTGCGATCCATGATTGTTATCCCGCGGCTTCTTGGAAAGTGTCATTGGTGATCTACGCGACCCTGACGGGGGAAGCAGGGTTTGTGTGAGGAATAAATCTCCAGCTGGATAGGAATTCGATTCGAATCGCCGTCGCTCCCAGTTAGTGAGCACTTGACTCGAGCTATGGCATCGTAGTAACATTAATGGAAACACTGATGGTTAAGTGAATGATGTTGGAAATGCTAAACCTAATATGGTAATCTAGATTGTTAATGATGAATCAAGTGATTGTTCTAGCAATAGATGCTTACCTAGCTTGAATAGGTTATACTAAAAGTGATGCAAAAAGTACTGGTATAGTTTTTCATAACAACTTATGCTTTTCGCAAATGAGTCAAGCCCGTCCAATCTATAAAGCCTTGCATGATCCTTGGTGTCTTTTATTTCTGGTTTATGACGGGTAAGTCTAGCTGAGTACATTCTCGTACTCAGGGCGTTGTTCTCATTGTTGTTGCAGATGGTCAGATGTACTATGGGTACTGCTCCAACTGTCTGTATCCGGCGATGGGCGACAACTAGGACCTTGGGCAAGGGTCACTCTGTTCGTCTTATCTACTGCTTTTGTGGACCATGACTATCTACTGGCACTGTAACTGAACTAAGTGTGAGTGTAAAACTACTTGCTTCCGCTATGTTATTTTGAACTGTGTTGTAATAACTTTTATTCCGAACTCCGACGTACTCCACTTTTATTGTGAACTCTACGTATCATGTGAACTGTGGCTGTTAAATCAGTACGATCTTGGTTGTATGTTGGTTGGTTTGAAATCCCTCGTGATTTCACGGAATCTCGGGTTATACGAGTTTAAGTTTGATAAATTAACCATCTCGGTGGAAGATTTTCTCACTTAATCTCGTATAATTATGTTGATCCGTTACGGTTTCAAACTCATTTTGTACTCTCTTGATGAACTTCTTGAATATGTCAAATACATCACTTTTGTCCCCAAGAAAGAATACCCATGTATATCTAGTGAAATCATCCACAATCACAAAACCATACTTGTTGCCACTAATGCTTGTGTATGTAGTTGGCCCAAATAGATCCATGTGCAACAACTCAAATACCTTAGAAGTACTCATAATGCTCTTCAATGGATGAGTGTTGCCTACTTGCTTTCCGGCTTGACATGCACTACATAGCTTATCCTTCTCAAATGTGACATCCTTCAAGCCTCTAACTAAGTCATGCTTCACTAACTTGTTCAATTGCTTCATGCCAACATGACCAAGTCTTCTATGCCATAACCAACCCATACTTGATTTGGAGAACAAGCATGTTGAAAGTTGAGTGTCACTAGCATTGAAATCAACCAAGTATAGATTCTCATATCTAAAACCTTTGAAGATCAAGTTAGAGCCATCAACACTAACTATCTCCACATCATCAACACCAAATATGCACTTGAAATCGAGATCACACAATTGAGCAACCGAGAGAAGATTGAAGTTCAACTTTTCAACTAAGAACACATTGGAAATGCTATGATCATTAGAGATTGCAATCCTTCCAAGAGCCTTTACATCACCCTTGCTATTGTCACCAAATGTGATACTATCAATGCCACTATCATTTGATTTGAGAGAGTTGAACATTCTTGAATCACCGGTCATACGTTGAGAGCACCCACTATCAAGCACCCAATGCCTTCCTCCGGCCTTGTAATTTACCTACAAAACAATTTAATGTTTCTTAGGTACCCATACTTGTTTGGGTCCTTGTAGGTTAGTCACTAAGCTCTTTGGTACCCAAATAGTCTTCTTCTTTGGGCCCACAATTGGTGTACCAACAAACCTAGCATGCACACATTTCTCACCCTTGGTAAGCACATAACAAGAATCAAAAGGAATGTGAGGTACATTAGCATTTTTCTTTTTCTTATTCATTTTATTGCAATTAATCTCTAGATACCCAACTTGCTTGCATCTATTGCAATAACGACCATTGCCCTTCACAAAGCGAGGCTTTGGAGTAGCAAAGGCCGCCTTGCCCTTCTTGGGAGTATAGCCTAATCCCTCTTTGTTAAGAGAGAACCTTTGGCTACCCAAGCATTTTAGCAAGCGGGCATCCCCACCATAGGCATTGCCTAATGCGCAGGTGAGATCATCCACCTCTCTCTTGAGAGTCTCATTCTCAACCATAAGTGATGAATCACTAGTAGTAGAGATAGGGTTGGTTGTGGTGGATGATGATGAGCTACATGAAGCATTAGTAGGACCAACAAATAAAGAATCATTAATAATATCACATATTAGTCCAATGTCACAAGTGACAATCACTTGCTCCTCCTTAGCTTCCTTCATGAGCTTCTCCAACTTGAGGTCCTTTTCCTTGATGAGCTCAAGTAGAGTGGAGTGGGCTTCCTTAAACCTAGTGTGAGCGATTTCAAGATCCTCGTGGTCTTCCTTTAGACACTCACGAGAAGCCTCTAGCTCATCAAAGGATTTCCTAAGAGCTTTGAGCTCTTGTTCAATTCCTTTGCACTCCTTACTCTTTTTGAGAGCAACAAGCTCCTCCATCAAGATATCATTTTCATTGCTCTTGGCAATGAGCTCTTGTTCCAAGATTTTGTATTTCTTCATTGTCCTCTTATAGCCCTTGCTCATTTGATCTATTATGCCCAATAGATCATCCTTGGAGTAGTCCTTATCCTCCTCATCATCACTCCTACAATCATCACTAGCACAAGAATCATCATCACTATCATCATATTTTACCTTTGTAGGCTTGGCCATAAGGCATGTTGATGTAGTGTCGAAGATGGATGGCTTGTTGGAGAGGACGATGTTTGCAATAGCTCGCCGAGTGGTCCTTTCATCATCACTAGAGCTTTCATCATCATCACTATCGGAGTTGTCACTATCCCAAGTGACCACATAACCACCACCCTTCTTCTTCTTGTTGAATGTGAAGCTCTTCTTTGCTTTCTTATCCTTCTTGTCCTTCTTGTTCTTCTTCAACTTCAACTCTCCATCATGATATCTTTTGTCTTCATAGGGGCACTTTGCCACTACATGATCGGGGCTATTCCAATTGTAGCAAAGCACCTCCTTTGCCTTCATGAAGTCCCTTCTCTTTCTTGCACCATAGCCTCTCTTCTTCATAAACTGACCCATCTTTTGCACTAGAAGGGCCATGATCTCATCATCAAAAGGATCATCATCATCATTCTCCACCTTGCTCTTGCCCTTAGAGGATGAAGCCTTGAATGCAATGGGCTTCTCTTGCTTGACCTTGGTTTCCTTCTTCTCTTCTACCTCATCTTCATCATCATTGTATTGGGCATCGGTCATTATATCTCCAAGCACATCGGTTGGTTTGACCTTGTCCAATCCCTCTCTAAAGATCATTCTTCTCAAGGTAGCAAACTTCTTGGGTAAACACATTAAGAACTTATGTGAGAAGTCCTTGTCCTCAACCTTCTCCTCAAGCCCCTTGAGATCATTGACAATGACTTGGAGCCTATAGAACATCTCCGGGATAGATTCATCATCCTTCATCTTGAAAGTGGAGAACTTGTCCTTGAGCATATATAGTTTGGCACACTTTACCGTTGAAGTGCCCTCATATGTTTCCTCTAATCTTGTCCATACTTCACTTGCCATTTTAAGATCCTTGATTTGCTCAAAGACCTTTGCATCAATCCCATTATAGAGAGTATTGAGAGCTATAGTGTTGCATTGGTTGTTGATGCGGTCATTGTTCGTGAGGTTGTCAGGATCAATGATAGCATAATCATGGTGTGTCACCTCCCAAACGTTCTCATGAAGAGAGCCAAGATATTGCTTCATCTTTCTTTTCCAATGATCAAAAGATGTGACACCATCAAAGAATGAAAGCTTGCCCCCGACATGGTTGAACATAACTTGAGCCATCTTACACCGATGTTGTTAAGCCTTACAAACGGTGACCACTGCTCCAATACCACTTGAAAGGTCTTGATGGCTAGAGGGGGGTGAATAGCCTATTAAAATTTTCTACAAAGACAAGCTAAACAAGTTTATCAATAAAACAAATAGCGAGATGCGAGTTTTGCTTAGCCTACGGGGTGTTTGCAAGCCACCTAACCAATTTACAATTCTAGTGTATTTGCACTCAACCGCACAAGTCAAACCGAGAAGGAAACTACAACTAGCAAGCTACACAAAGAAGCTACTCTAGCAAAGCTAACTAGCTAGCAAAGATAACTAAGAAAGTAATGCGGAGTTGAGTTAGGAGAGTATCACCGAGAGGCGAAGTATTGAGCCAACCAATCAATATGATCAAGAGATGAATACCACAATATACAACCACCGGGATCGATCAAACACAATAAGAATGATGACACAAAGATTTATCCCGAGGTTCACGTGCTTGCCGGCACGCTAGTCCCCGTTGTGTCCCTCTTCACCACGTGGTTCGATGGCTAATCGGTCACACACCGAGCCTCTCAAAAGGCGCCACAAGAACCTACCAAATGGCAAAAGGTTGCAATGACACGAGTAATATACTAACGTTGCCTTTGGCGCTTCGCCGAGGTAGGCACAAACCCCTCACAATGACCGGAGGTGACCAAGAACAATCACCAACTCTTGCCAACGCCTCCAAGCTGCTCCAAGCCGTCTAGGTGGCGACAACCACCAAGAGAAACAAGAATCCCGCAGCAAATCAACCACCAAGTGCCAACTAGATGCTATCTCACAATGCAAATGCACTTGGATCACTCAATCTCACTTTGAATATGCAAAGAAGCAAGAGAGATGAGTGGGAGGGGAGTTGCTTAGCTCAAAGTGCTCACAAGTATGTCAAATGTTCCAGTAAGAGAGCCTTGAGCCGGCCAACGAGTATTTATAGACGTACCCCTTCGAATAGAGCCGTTAGAAACTTAAACAGCCGAAATCGTGCTGACCGGACGCGCTGGTCACACTGACCGGACGCGCCAGTCGCGCAACGGCTAACTCATGAAGTACTGACCGGACGCGCTGGTCCAAACGACCGGACGCGCCGGTCGTCCAACGGCTAACTGCGAAGCAATGACCGGACGCGCTCATCGCGCAGACCGAACGCGTTGGAAACGATCGGACGCGCTGGTCCCGAGAATGACCGAACGCGCTGGTCGCCTGAGCAGCGCTCAACGAAACAACGACCGGACGCGCTGAAGAAACATGACCGGACGCGACAGTGCCAGCGTCCGGTTACAGTCCAGTAAACTCCCTGAACGACCGGACGCGTCCGATCATCAGTGACCGGACGCGCCTCGCGTCCGATCATCGAACTGAAAAACACGCAGACACTAAACACTGACCGGACGCGTCCGGTCATGCAAGGACCGCGTCCGGTTCAGCGTCCGGTCACCTCTGTGACCTCCGTTCGCCTCCGTTTCTTTTCCGGACTTCCGGCGTAGTGGAAAATAGTCGTTTCAACTTCTCGAAAATCTCAAACCCTCTCTACCGCTCAAACTCCACCGCCTTCACAAACGTGCTAACACCACCAAGTGATCTTCATCATGTGTGAGTGTGTTAGCATTTTCACAATCATTTTTTGAGGCGATATTAGTTCTATCCAAATGCATATAATCATGAAATGCACACCTAGAGGCACTTAAGAGTTCAATAGCAGCGTCATTCCCCTCTTTATAGTATGACTATCTATCCTATAATGTAACCACACCCACTAGGTGTCTTGGTTACTAAAACACAACCCTTAACCATATACCTTTGCCTTGATCACGTAGGGTTGCGTCCAAATCCAAGTGTGGCCATCATGATCACCATGTCCATCTTGCCACCAACCTTAGAATGTACTAATCCTCATATGCTACATACAACTTATGCATAGGATTAGTACTTAGACATTGTCACTAATTACCAACACCAAACATAGGACTTTCACACGTTTATATATTATTTCTCTCTTCTACATTTGCATCTGGAATCCTTTCTTATTCTTTATTTTTTTCACCCTTCCACCTCCTGTTACGAAGCGCGCATTATCGCAAGGGGAGGGGCGGAGCGACGATTGTCGCACGAAACGGTGGTCTTACTTTTTTCTTTTTTAGTTGTAGGAGAGAGAAAAGTTGGAGATCAAAGATCAGAGAACAACTCTTGTTAAGGTAGGTGATCAAGTTGCTATGTGATATTGAGAGAACGAGTGAGGGGAGCAGGGCCAGTTCAGTCTCTGAATGGGGCTTTGCTCCATCGCCGGCAGCAGTGTGCTTGCTTGCCGATGGCCGTCGTCGCTTTAGCGCCCCCCTCGCGCATTTGGACACGTAGCTGCTTGCGTGGCCTCGCTCAAGCAGGAGCTGGCGAAGCCAGGAACGTCACTCGCCCCGTTTTAATCCAGCGTTGGTGACCATCCCCTTTTTCAACTTCGCCGCTGGCCACCTTAACTCATCGGCGAAATTCACCGTGGTTGCGCCACCTTCGTTCGATTCCTTTCGCCTCGAGCCGACTGAGCCATGGTAAGCTTCTTCGTGCTGTCTTGAGCCAAGTTAGGCCGGCCGAACGCCGAAGCAGTGAATCCGCCGCAGCGCCGCCATGGCCGCGCCTGAGCACGAACCCAGCCCTAATCCGACCACCTAACCCCCTAACGTGTGTGCGGCATCCCCAGGAGCACGTAGGTGCCGACCTTGTCACCGTCGACCTCGCCGTCATCGAGAAATCACCGTTGACCGCCACCTAGGCGCTCCATGTGCGCGGGCGCACTGATCTGCTGACTCGGCCCCGCTTGTGAGCACTCTTTACTGCTGCTGTAATCTGCAAAGTATTAGAAGCTTTTTGTTTGAAAATGTTGTCATTTATTCATTGGATCTTGGTTGGAGGGTGGAGATTGAGGAAAAGTTATACATTGTGACGTTGCTCTATAAAGTTATTGAATCTGGCTCCCCTCCCCTGCCGCAGCACAGCAGGGGCGTGCTCGGGCCTGCCGCGTCGTTTCGGACTACAGAGCCTCGCTTCCAATTAGGCGGCGTTTGGATTCAGATCAAGATAGGAATATTCCATCCTCGAAAGGATAATATTGCATCTTAGCCATCTATTCTTTATGTCTCATTTAATCTTGACCGTTCATTCATTTCTTTATCCCTATCCCACCCCCTATATCCCTTTATCCAAACGCCTGTCGCGTCGTTTCGGACTACAGAGCCTCGCTTCCAGTTAGGCAGCGTTTGGATTCAGATAAAGATAGGAATATTCCATCATCGAAAGGATAATATTGCATCTTAGCCATCTATTCTTTATGTCTCATTTAATCTTGACCGTTCATTCATTTCTTTATCCCTATTCCACCCCCTATATCTCTTTATCCGAACGCCACCTTAAGGTTAAAAATGGACGGGATAAATTATGTTCTGTTCACGATCATATACTGTTTTTTTCGTCCTTCTCTGTAATAAACAGAAACAGGACCGAAAATAGAATGGAGTTAACTGGAAGTGGAACGTTTGTGCGGCATCCTTTCGATTGAGATATTCCGTTTTTCTTTAATCCGGATTGGCACCCCAAGAAACAAATACACCCTAAGGCCAGTCTCAGTGGGGATTTCATGTCACTGTTTTTAACACATCTAAATTTTGGAAAAGTGCAGAAGAGTTTCATCCCCATGAAACTCTCTCTACTCTCATGAAACTCTTATTATCTCTCTCTTTATTAATATGGTGCCACATCAACATAATTAATGTATATAAAACTCTAATGAAACCCATTGAAACTGGCCTAAGCCCAATTTGGCCCAAATGACAGCACGCTAACGCTATCCACTCCAGCCGTCCTCGGCGCGGCGACGCTGCCTCCCCCGTCCTCTTCCTCTAGTTCCCGTCCAGCCGCCCTGCTCGTGCCTCGGTGCCTCCTGACGGTTGCCGCCGCCGTCCTGTTTGGCGGCATCGTCCGCCGCCCGCCCGCCGCCCGCCCGCCGCGCCCTCTGACCCTCTGCAGTCCCAAGTCCCAACGCGCGCCCGGAGACGAGACGCGTGTGAGACCGGCTTCAAAATCCGTGAAGCGACTCTCGCCCTCGCCAGAAATAGCGGCTTCTTTCTGTCTCTCCACCTTTCTCTCTCCTACGTGGGCACGCTGTAGAGAGGTTCCGTTGCGGGTAACCTCACCCCGCGTGCGCGCGCTCCTCTGCCGACGACTGAGCGACCGCGCCGCCGCCCTACGCCAGGTCATCGTCGGGCGCTTCACCGGCGACAAGCATCCGCCAGGTATGCCCACCCCTTCTCTTCCCTCCCTGCTATACGAAATCGAGCCCCCGAACCCTAACTTAAAACTATTTGGCGATTTATATTCGGATCTGATCTACTATTTTCTATAAAGATTGATTGAACTCCTCGAAAAGGGATATCTATATATATATATTTTTGGACGGAGGGAGTAATTACAACGGTAATACATATATTATGCCTACTAACTTAGGGGTATTTTTTTTTTTGCAAAAATTATCGGGCATACATGTGTACACCCATGTCCTTTACCAGGTCGGCCCAATGAATGATACTTTGTATTATCGTTTAGTTGAAATTTCAGTCCTTACCCTTTCCAAATGATTAATTCATATAAGTTTTTTTTATTTGAAATCATTTTAGTGTTTGTATGAGTTCATAATACTATATGATAGGATATGCTATATTTTGTCATGATGCCCGCAAAGTGGTATATTTTTGGACATACATGGGTAAACCTGTGTTCTGGATAGCTGACAAGTGAAAGAAAGCAATTATGTGCTTATATTGTACTTTTTATGTGCAATGATATGATAATATCATCCTGGTCATTCCATTTCCTGGATAGCGAATACAAATAAAAGGTTTAATGTATTATGAACTATGCAATGGGCAATGATCCAGTGATGCATATTCCATTTTGAAGCATTCAATGTGGCGTTTCATTTTTCATGGGTACTGATTTTGTGATTTACTGGGCTTTATAGGCATTGATTTGCATCTAC
This sequence comes from Saccharum hybrid cultivar R570, assembly GCA_038087645.1. Lineage (NCBI taxonomy): Eukaryota > Viridiplantae > Streptophyta > Magnoliopsida > Poales > Poaceae > Saccharum > Saccharum hybrid cultivar. The sequence goes on from JAQSUU010000170.1 coordinate 491,115, forward strand.
AATGTCACATCTTGGCACATGCTCATTGCCAGGAGCTGCAATCTATGGCACTTCAACTAGGAGATTTGGAGGTAATTATTGGATTTAGGGTTTCCCTATGGTTTTGTATTTTTTTCATTGTTATAATCTGAGTTTTGTCTGTTTGTCACGATACATTAAGAGGTGGTGGATTTTGAACTACAATTGGAAATGAAAAGATTAGCTGAACCAGAATCGTAATAACAAAGTTTTGGCAGGTGAAAACAAGTAGATTCGTCAGTATACATCTAGAAGCAGAGCAGACCATGAGATCAATAAACCTCTACCAAAAGTTCGCCACTCAACCTTATGTTTTCCAAGGCTGTGTCGAAAGTATTAGATGTCTCTGAACCATGGTTTTAATTTTTAAAGATGTCGCCTAGGCGACAGCTAGGCGTCTATACTAGCTATTCACGTGTATGGTATCTGCCTTGTCATCCTAGGCATCCGCCTTTCTTGTTTAGGCGTCTGGAGATCTGGGCATTGGCAAGGAGGCTGTGGGCAGTCACCTTATTCGCGAAAGAGCATCACACACGTGAGAAAGGAGCGGCCTTGCGTCATGCGGCAAGAAAATAACTCACATGCAGTACATCCTGCCTTCCGCACAGGAAGAGAGGGATAGGGAAGCGAGAGAGAGAGAGAGAGAGAGAGAGAGAGAGAGAGAGAGAGAGAGAGAGAGAGAGAGAGAGAGAGAGAGACCAAAGTTCCTGCTGCCTTCTGCTTCTTCCCTGTGTGCTCATGGCAAGTCCCTGTCGGCGCATCCCCGTGAGACACATTGATTCCCATGTGATGCGTTACCGTGAGGTTCTGGCTGTGCGCCTCCATGCGTTGATTCTTGTTGCACATCTGCGCCAGCCGCCAGGACCCAGGGTGAGGATTAGTGGACGATTGCTCTGCCCTGCCTCCCCGCTCACCACAAGCTTCGTCCTGCTCTTTGCTGTCTAGCTTCGCCCTGCCTTCCCTCCAGGCCCAGATTAAATGATGTGTGCCTTTGCTCTTGCTCTTCCTATGCTTTGCTTCTTAAAGAAGATATAAGATGTTTGCCTGTTAGTTGTTTGCTTATATGAGCCTGAAAGGAGAATGGTAGTGCTTGAGTGGTTGTGCTTTGTTTTATACTTGCTTAGTACAGTGGTACATTGGTAGTGTGGTATTATATGCTAATTGCTCCGTTTTATATGCTACTAGTATGATATTCATTCTAAGAGTTGGCAACATTAAGGTTTTATTTCTTGTGAGTTTTGAGTGGAATTAGATGTTTGTATGGCATCTCCTAGGCTAGTGCCTTATTTGCCTAGACGACTGGAAGGAGGTCTCTCGCCTTGCCGCCCTAAAACCATGCTCTGAACATTTGTTCTCTCCCCTGTCTCATTGTTAGCCACATTCAAAAAGCTTCATGATCTGCTACTTTGTAATATTGTATTGCTGTTAATTTCATATTGGTTTATTAACTTATCCTTAAAGTTGCTGCCTTATAAATGCATTGGAACCCAAAGAAAGTAGCAGTGGTGTCAGTATCTGGTGCAGTATACGAAGCATTTTATTTGACTGGTATCCTAGTTCCTCTTGCCTTTTGCTCTCTACCTTAGCCACGAAAACTGATGAATCAAATGCATAGTTTATTCAGATGTGTCATGGTTAATCTGTGATAGCACACTTCCCTTTTTATGAGATGATCGTTAAGTTCATGTGTAGATAATCTTTTTAGATACCACACTTTTGCTTTTTATGAGACAGTCATTGGGTTTATGTAGAGTAAAATGCACATGTCTATAAACTTGAGAATTGTACATTTAGGTCCATGGACATGTGCAAGTGGGGCAAAAGGTTCCAACTCTTATTGAGGGTTATTTGGTTTAGGGACCAAGCCGTGGGCCCGTGGCACATCCATGCATGGTTAGGTACCTGAGATACACTTTGGTAGGAAACATTTAATATCGGATTCTGTGGTCTGCAAATCAGCACATGCCTTCTGAGTTTTGGCCTTGATGATCCTCTTTTACATAGCAATGTTTACACTATGTAGTGTTGAATGATGTTTCCTAATTTCTTACTGTTTGCTAGGCTTGAAACTTCAACAGCCTAAAGTTAATCACATCTCATTTGGTCAGAAAGTATCTGCTAAAGCAACATTGAGAGTAAGCGTATTTCTCAATTTGGATCTTACTACATGTAAATTCAAGCTTAAGGAGTTGAGAACTAATCACAAAATCAGGCTGCATATCAACGCATATGTTCGAATCTATAAGCATGATACAGACTTTTGCATAGTGGAACTTCTGTGTATCTTAAAAACGTGTTTTCATTGTCTCCATATATTAATACAAGATTATGTTAAATCATCAGCTATGGTAATTATACAAGTTTTGTCGATACATTATGGATTTACGATGTTTCTAGACAAATTACATGTCTTCAATGTGCATAATTTGTTAGATACCATCATACCAAGATTCCAAGAATTATATACTAAACCATCAGCTGTGTGAATTGGTAGGTGTATAGTAAATCTAGATTTGCACTGTATCTTGTTACTTGTAATGGTAACCATCAGTTGGTGAAATTCAAAACTGAATGTGAAAAATGCTACCTTGCTTATATTGTCTATGATCTACTTCACTGTGAGATCCTTTGTTTAATCACATCTCCTGTGACAACTGTTTACTACAGATTGTGAAATGCAACGCTACTCAAACACAAAGCGTCCAAAAGAAATCTTCAAGTGCAACTATGCAACGTGATAAGAAAGGTTAAAAGAATTCTCATACTACATATAATTGAATCAATTTTTTTTCTTGTTTTTGAAGCAGGTAACTGATGTTGCTCAAAGACAGGAGTCGAACTCATGACATTTGCTTAATTTTACCTGTGTTATTTATAACTGTTCCAGGGAAAGTCCAGGGGCCAAAACTGGATGACGGGAGTGGTGGGTTCCCTCCATTCCGTTTTGGCAAAGGTGGGGGTGGTGGTGGAGGCGGCGGAGGTGGCAGCAACTACTTTGGCGGATTCCTTCTCTTCTCCTGCGTGTTGCTCTTAGACTACCTGAAGGAGTTCGAGAAGTACCTGCTTGCGCAGAGGCACCGAGCTGGAGATGATGGCGGCAATGGGCTGCTGCAGGCATGATTGCCTTTCGGCTGTCTCACTGGCATTAAGCTACTAGTTTCTGACGTGAAGAGTGCTTCACGTGACTTTGGGTTAAGGGCCTGTTTGGTGAGAGACGTTAAAGTTTAATGAATACTGTAGCACTTTCGTCTTATTTGATAAAAAAATTCTAATTTTGGACTAATTAGGCTTAATAGATTCGTCTCGTAAATTACTCCTAATCTATGCTGACATGCATGCAATTAGTCTACATTTAGTACTCCATGCATTTGCTGCAACATTGATGTGATGGGAGTTAAACTTTAACATTCATGAACTAAACATGGCCTAAATCCAACTGCGGCGATCATATAATGCGAGTGCAATTGATTGTACTCGGGACTTGCACTGTAACTTGCTCTGCCATTGATCCGTTTGGTGTCAAGTAAGGGCCTGTTTGGTTAGATATGTTAAAGTTTAATAAACACTGTAGCACTTTCGTCTTATTTGATAAAAAGTTTTTAATTTTGGATTAATTAGGCTTAATAGATTTGTCTCGTAAATTACTCCTAATATGTGTCGACATGTATATAATTAGTCTACATTTAGTACTTCATGCATTTGTCGCAACATTGATGTGATGGGAGTTAAACTTTAACATTTATGAACCAAATAGGGCCTAATCGTCTGCCGCATTCCCTTAAACTTTCTCACCTCGTTTCGAGCAAGGTTCATGGGAAACCACAGTGGTCAAAACTCCCAGCCCATCAGAGGAACTCTTCTTTTTTCTCTAATAATAAGGAAAACTCTTCATAGGATGTTAGAAAGTTCATTCTATATGTATGTACTCCAATTCGGTGAAGAATGAACACCACCGAGGTTACCGGTACCAAGAGTAAAAAGTTACTAAAGGTAAAAAAGACTGTAATTCATCTGTTTCAGTAAGCACTCCGTGTTCTTCTCTTGAGTGCTTCATATTAAAATTATATGCTTTTGTTTTGGCTCCTACAAGTTTTGTTTGGAAAGGTGAGTTTGATCCAAATCCCTAGGATTTAGTGCAGACTTAAACTAAATCCTTTTTTTTAAAAAAAATATCATAGATCAATCATTCCCTTTGTCCTGGCCTGGACGGCGTGAGTTGAGCGTCATCATACATCCCGTTTATTCCCAACCAAGCTCGAGTACGAAGCGTCCACTGTACAAGATATGGCGAATTGGCGAGGCTGCAGATAGATGCTCAACTTGGAGAGCGCCTAAATGGATGGCAGAGAGGCCTGCTCAACGAGCACAAGCTCCAGCCTTTGGCTACCCAACTTCTTTAAAGCTACAGTAAAACCCTCAGGTGTCAAAGTGCCAAAGGATCGAAGATGTCTGAGAAGTTTTTCGTTTCGCTGAAAAGCAGTCCAAAAATTATTATTCACTGATTTGTTGTGAGAGAAAAACATTATACCATGACTGATTTGTTCAAATAATCATCATATCTTAATTTTGACCAAAATTATAGCAACTCACTGTAGATGTCTAGATCTAAACACGCAATACGCTAAAGATGCGTCATCTAATAATTCCGCAAGCTTTGTCACGGTGATTTTGTTCTCTATTTGGTGGACATAGGTAATAACTCATTTTTCTTCACAGGAGTCAGAATCCAGGTTGCAAGTAGAGCAAATGCTGCACCGCTGCTGGTTCGTTTCCGGGGAAATTCCCGGGCGAGTTAACTGTGAGTGTGAGTCCAAAGTTGCCGCTCCCGCCCGTCCACTACACATGTTCTGTGAACGCTAGACCTGAACCAACAATGACCAGACCACCAGGCCACGACCCACGAGGCCACGAGTCAGTCCGCAATGTGCAATTCGGTGTTCATTTCGATGCAGATTCACGACAACCGTGTGAATTCGCTGGACTTGGACCAGGAAGACGAGGTCTCGTCTTGGGTCTTGACGTCTTTCTATTATTTCGTCTGCATTTTCGGCCCCGTGATTTGTTTTTATTTGTTAAAAATTGTCCAAACATTGATTAATTAGACTCAAAATGTTCGTCTCGCAAAGTACAATAAAACTGTGCAATTAGTTTTTGATTTCATCTACATTTAATACTCCATATATGTGCTGGTATTTTGATGTGATGGAGAATCTTCTTTTTGCATAGTAGAATTTGGAGGTGAATTTAAAAAACTAAACAAGGCCCAAGCAAAAAAAAAATGTACAGTTATGCTAACAAATGCAAAACGTCGCTGTCGCAGACAGATCACGTTAGGTAGGGGCTGACGGCTGAAAAAACAAAAGAGTGCTGCAAATAGCGTCGGTCCGGTGATGGTGAGGGTATAGTTAGGCCGGTGTCAGCGATTTCATGTCACTATTTTCAATACATCCAGATTTTGAAACTAGTGCAGAAGAGTTTCATCCCCATAAAAATCTCTCTACTCTCATAAAACTTTTATAATTTCTCTCTTTATTAATATGGTGTCACACCAACATAATTAATGTCCACAAAACACCGACGAAACCTCATTAAGACTGACGTTCTGGAAGGTCTGGCGAATGCAGGGATTGGTGGTTACGCTTACGCAGTTACGCTGCGAGCCGTCACGCATAATCAGAGTTCATTAGCGGGGATTGGTGGGGCGTGAGAAACGCGCTGATAGAGAATCCCGCGATCCTCAATTCCTCGTGATGGTCTCTAGGAGTTACGGCGTGAGCGCCATTGAAATGCCATCGAGACGTGTATATTTGTTTGATTTGACGCCTCCCCAAGTTACGGGCGGTGTCTCTAAAATTTTTTCACATGTCACATATATGTATAGAATATTAAATATATCTAATTACATAGATTGCAATAAATTTGCCAGATGAATTTTTTAAGCCTAATTAATCTATGATTTGACAATGATGTGCTACAGTAACATGTGCTAATCATGGATTAATTAGGTTTAATAAATTCATTTTGTGGTTTCCAGGCGAGTTATGTAATTAGTTTTTTTATTAGTATCCGAACACCCATTCCGACATCCCATGAAACATCCGATGTGACACCCAAAAATTTTTCAACCCACGATCCAAACACCCCCTTAGATAACTTGTTTTAAGAAAGAATAACCAATATTTTCTTCCTAAAAGCATTGAGTTTTATGCCCGTCTACTTTTAGATTGCCCGCCAAACACGCGTGAAGAGAGGAGATACACATGACTTGGAAGCGCGTAACTTTACGCGGAACAGGTGATTTTTCTCAAGTTCTAAAGATTAGCAGGATAAATTAGAAATTGTTGGAGAAAACTTTTTTCTCATCTTACTAAAAACAAGGATTAGAAAATAATTTAGAGAACGTTTGGAGATGCTTTGTGCTCGATCGTGGCACCAGTTTAGTTACGGAGTACTACTTAGACTACCCGCAGTGGGTACTCTAAAACGATATTCTAAAGCTTTAGAGTATGAATATAGAGTAAAAACTGCTGTACTGGATACTCTAAAACGATATTCTATTCTTTCTCTCACTCTATATTTAGAGTGGTACTATGCTTACTCTGTACTCTATAGTGACGGACCCCACTAGCTAAACAAAGGAAAAATGCTATAACTCACAAACCAAAAAATCCAAATTAAATTTCGATTTCACCATTAAATTTGTCTCAATAAATCCTTCAAAACTAGATCACACATGAATATATTTAGATAAAGTGACAAGTGGGTCCCACAGTGGATAGAGTGGATAGAGGATGATATAGAGGATGGATGGGTGCGGGAGAATTGAGTATAGAGGAGAGAATCTTGCTGACTAGGACGTATAGAGGATAAATATAGAGGTCCATGAGTGCGGGTAATCTTATAGTGCCCTATAAAATGCTTGATTTTTTTTTTCATTTTTCACGGTCTTTGATTGAGGTGCGCATCTGTTCTCACAGTGAAATCTGCCCATACTTTCTTTTAATGTTTTCAAAATACTTGAATAAATAATTAAAAAGGTAGCGGTAGGCGGTAGCCAAAATCTTAAAAATAGTAGCATGGAACTGACACTACCTGCCTACTCCTACTATTATATATAATATAAAAAATGCTCTAAAACTCTTTTTTTTTCTTTCAGCCCATGCATCCACATCAAAGAATGGGTTCATCACAAGTCTAAAAAAAGAATGGGTTCACGGCATCCTCCTGCGTCAGGGTCATGTCCCGACACCGCTTTATTTTTTTTATTTTTTTTTATGATCGTTTGAACTTATCAGCCATGGTACAATATTTTTCTCTTACAACAAATCAGCAAACAGTACTTTTCAGCCTAGCTTTCAGCGAAACAAACATGTGTTGTTTCTAGTATTCCTAGCGCCCTGATGTCCTGACGCATTCCCACGCACGTCCAACTAACACAACTCCCTTTACCCTGTACCTGACCTACTCCGGAGACAACGTCCGTCCATCCCAGAGCTCCCGCGCCTGCACCCCAACGGATGCAGCTCCCATGCCAGCGTCCCATATCCAGCTCCCCATCCCACCTGATGCGCCATGCCCATCCCGCTCTCCATCCTGGCCGATCCGCCACGGCATCCCACCCCCACTGCTCCTATGTTCACGACCTTCATCTTTGCCACACCAGGGAGCCGCAGCAGCTGGACCACTGAGGGTAGTTTCCTCCAACACGTACATCCAAATATACTTTTGCAACACTCAGATGAGATAATTGTAACATACGGGTGATCCAGACGAAACATTTGGAACATATTGCAATATAGCTATCTGCAACATATGCGACATTCAGATAAAATACTTGCAACATACGTTCTGAAACAGATGAAACACTTGAAACATATTCTTGAAACATGCGTGTATAACCAAAGCAACATATGCAACATCCAGATCTACTTTTACAACATCTAGATGAAATATTTGCAATCTGAAAATATCTAAAACATTTGAAACATATGCTTGAAACATGCGTATATAGCATATATAGGAACAAATGCAACATCGAGATGAAACAACCGAAACATATATCTGAAACAATTGAAACACTTGAAACATAGGTTTGCAACGTGTCTGAAAACGTCTGAAACACTTGAAACACAGCGTCGCTGGCGGCCATAGCCTACCTGGTGGGTGAAAGCCCTAGTTTGATTTTAGATAATTGATGAAACCTAGGGACTAATCATTATGCTAAGTGTGTAACATAAAATAATAAGTCACATGCCAAGTGGTGGAGCCTAGAGAAGGATCATGGTGATGATGGTGTTGACCATAAGATGATCAAGGGCTCAACTTGAAAAAGAAGAAAGAGAAAAATAAAAATGAGTTGATCAAGGCAAAGATATCAATAGGTTTTTATTTTATACTCAAGACACCATAGAGGATGTGAATGACTTAGGATCGATAGCTCTGAGTCTTGACCATTGGGATCTGGCGACCGAGGTTTGATTCGCGAGGACACGTGGACGGTGATGGAGGACCGGATGCTGGCTGCCTGCGTCCGGTCACTCTCATCTGTGTGTCCGATCAACCCGCAGGGGCACCTCTTTAAGCATAACGGCTCTATTTCATTTGGGGTGTCTATAAATAGTGTTTGGCCAGCTTGGGCTCTCTCTCTTGGCTTTTTAACATACTTGACATCCTTGTGAGCCTAAGCAAATACCTCCCACTCATCTCAATCCTTGATTCATCATCAAAGTGAGATTGGGAGTGATTTCTAGTGAATTTGCTTATGAGTTTGCATCTAGTGGCACTTGGGGATCGTTTGAGCTGCGGGATTCTTGTTACTCTTGGTGATTGCCGTCACTTAGATAGCATGGAGGCAGCAGAGGAGTTGTGACAAGAGTTGGTGATTGTTCTTGGCCACCTCTGAAAGGTCCTTGTTTGGTTTTGGTAATTGAGTGACAACTTAGGTGGACTAATTATGTTTTATATGAGATACACAGGTGATTAGTCCACAAGTACATATGTGTGAGCAACATATACCATGAAGGTGAAAATGGCTTGGAGATGTTGCAAAGCTTACACATGTGATGATGAAGGAACTCATTGCATATGAGACATGACATAGAGTCATGTGACCAAGGTGGAGAAGATCAAGATGAGGCTTAGCTCAACGAACCGGTTGCAAGTGTTAAGGGCAAGTTGGAGGCTTCAAAGCGAGAGACCGCGTGTGACGGTGAAACTTGAGCAAGACTTAGCGCCGATAGACTGACACAATGGTGAAGAGCAAGTGGAGTGAAGATCGATGAACCAATAGGATCACGTGATGATATAAAGTGGATTATATCATTATGCTCGGCAGGATTCGATGAAGTTAGAGAAGTCGCGGTGGTGTTTCTTGCTGAGAAACACGCACCCGACGCTAGCTTGCTGTGTCCGGTCAATTGAGCGGTGGCACGCGTAGCTGGCTGAAGTGCATTGGTGCGTCCGGTCGCTTTTTGGTGCACACCGGACGCAGAGCACCGGATGCCAGGCGATCACCATTGATTGTTCGGTCACGCTGATGTGGCGGTGTGCAGTGAGGTCAGGGAGGACCAGACGCTGGCCTACGTCCGGTCATGGTGCATCGGACGCGTTCGATCGTGAAATGGAGGCTCTGGGAGCTCTCTGTTGTGCACCGGACGCTGAGGCGTGGTGCGTCTGGTGTGGCACTGTGCTGCATCCGATCATTCCCTTGACCGTTGGCGCACGCAATGACCGTTGGAGATCTACGGTCGAGGTTGAACACGCGAGGACACATGGACGAAGATGGTGCACCAGATGCTGACTACCTGCGTCCGGTGGTACGCACAAGCGCGTCCGGTGGTGTTGAATTTGGCCTAGTGAAGGGGCAACGACTCTATTTAACCTTGGGGCTATAAATAGAAGTGGTGGCCGGCCTTAGCTGGAGCTGAGCACCCTTGGGACTTAGTGTCCATGCTTGGAGAGTGCTAGAAGAGCCTCTAACTCACTTGTGCTTGTAAGAGTGCAAATCAATTGCGAGTGAGTGACTCTAGTGCGATTGCATCGTGAGGTTGCATCGAGTGGCACTAGATGTTCGGGTTTGGTGGTGGTTTCTGTCGAAGCCTGCAAGGAGATTGTGCGGTGCTCTGGAGAAGAGCTTTGTGAGGGGCATTGTGCTCGCCCCGCGAGAGCCGCGAAGAGCAACTCTAGTAAAGCGAGACGCGAAGGGCGACAAGTGGTCCAACCAAGTAATGTGCTAGAGCTTGTGGAAAGCATTCAATGTGGAAGAGTGTGACTTGTGGGTCACCACTAGCAAGAGGATCGGCGGCAACCTTGTAGCTTGTCTCAATGGGGACTAGCTTGGTAGCAACCAAGTGAACCTCAGGAGAAAAATCACCATGTCAACATTGTCTTCATCTTCTCGGTGGTTTGCCTTCGTGCAACACAAGCTTGTATTTACTTTCTTATATATTGTGCTTGTGTAGTTGCTCTTGTATTTAGTTAGCTTTTGTAGCTTGCTAGTTACCTTCTTGCTTGTGTAGCATAGAAGTAGATCTTGCGTGACTAATTTGGTTTGTGTAACCTTGTTAGTCATATTACTTAGTTTGTGTTGCTAAGTAATTTGCGCTCTCTAATTTGGCATTGATTGCCTTATTATTGAACATTGCTAGTGAGCCTATGAGCTTTGTGCTTTTGCTTACTAGTTGTGTAGGAGCTCCCTGGTGTGTAAAGCACTAGTGGCATAGGTTTATGTGACCTTGCTCCTAGAATTGATTAGTTGACTCTTGCTAGGAAGGCACCTTATTTGTTTGTTTAGGAACTTTTGTAAGGAGCTAAAGTTATAGATAGAGGGGTGTAGTCTTGGCTAGACCGATAGTTTAATTCCGCACTTGTTTCGGTTAGCCGACGTGCTTAAATTTTAGAAAGGACTATTCACCCCCTCTAGTCCGCCATCTCGACCCTTCGACCTCCCGGTGATTGTGAGGGGTTTTTGTGCCTTCCTCGGTAGAGCGCCAAAGGCAACTCTAGTGGATTATGCGTGTCATTGAGCTACCTCACTTGTGGGTAGGTTCTTGTGGTGTGTTGATATTGGTTATGCACATGAAAGAATCTAAGAGAAATGATCTGCAAGCGTACGGATATCGGTGAGCACTTCACCTGGGAGATATTTCTAGAGTATCGTATTTGTTTTATCCATTAGGAGAAAGCATGCGATGACTAACCTAAGTCTATACTTAACCCCTGGGCCGCACTACTAGGTAGCGAAGATATACGCGATTAGAGAAGACTATTACGACAGTCTAGTTCCAACCTATGGTAAGCTATGCGACTACTACTCTATGGGGATGTACCGAAGGAAAAGAGACACCACAAAGGATGCTTAACCCTGGCACACAAATCCTATGAATCCTTCTAACGGGATGTGGGGTACAAAGAAAGCAACAGGATTGTCACGTCCCGTGCTACTACCATGGATCTGGCCAGACAGGGGGCATCTACGAGTATCCTAGCCCAAGCACCACGCTTACGCTACAGATGATTACTCTACCCTCAATCGGAAGAGAATAAAATAAACTCGTAAACCATAGGACAATAATAACATTGTACTTACTAGTATTAGAAGTTGAATTGCCAAAAAATCCTAGAATCAAGCCTCAGGTTAGGAGACTTGATCCCGCAGGTACAAGCCGGAGAGGAGACACTAACATGCCGGGCTTCCTCCAACTCATCCCTCCACTCTAACTCTCAATCTAGAAGAAGAACTCTAATATTACATAGAGACTACAAAGCTAATCTCTCTTGTATGTGCCCTAAGAGACAAGATCCATTCAAGGGACCCCTCTCAGCTGATCCCAACTAGAAATAATGAATTAGGGTTTCATGGGACTGCTCCTCTAATGTCCAGGGGCCTTGCTTATATAGCCCCCTAGGATGCACGACAACCCTTGGATCAAACCGACTTTAATCTATGGTTATTATTGATCCTCAAAGGCGGTGGTGAAAGGTCTTGATGGCTAGAGGGGGGGTGAATAGCCTTTTAAAATTTTTTACAAAGACAAGCTAAACAAGTTTATCAATATAACAAATAGCGAGATGCGAGTTTTGCTTAGCCTACGGGGTGTTTGCAAGCCACCTAACCAATTCACAATTCTAGTATTTGCACTCAACCGCACAAATCAAACCAAGAGGTAACTACAACTACAACTAGCAAGCAACATAAAAGAGCTACTCTAGCAAAGCTAACTAGCTAGCAAAGATAACTAAGAAAGTAATGCGGAGTTGAGTTAGGAGAGTTTCACCAAGGGGCGAAGTATTGAGCCAACCAATATGATCAACAATGAATACCAAGATAACCGAACACCGGGATCAATCAATCACAATATGAAAGTGATGACACAAAGATTTATCCCGAGGTTCACGTGCTTGCCGACACGTTAGTCCCTGTTGTGTCCCTCTTCACCACGTGGTTCGGTGGCTAATCGGTCTCACACCGAGCCTCTCAAAAGGCACCATAAGAACCTACTAAATGGCAAAAGGTTGCAATGATATGAGCAATTCACTAACGTTGCCTTTGGTGCTTCGCCGAGGTAGGCATAAACCCCTCACAATCATCGGAGGTGGCCAAGAACAATCACCAACTCTTGCTAATGCCTCCAAGCTGCTCCAAGCCATCTAGGTGGCGGCAACCACCAAGAGAAACAAGAATCCCACAGCAAATCAACCACCAAGTGCCAACTAGATGCAATCTCACAATGCAAGTGCACTTGGATCACTCAATCTCACTTCAAATATGCAAAGAAGCAAGAGAGATGAGTGGGAGGGGAGTTGCTTAGCTCAAAGTGCTCACAAGTATGTCAAATGTTCAAGAGAGAGAGTCTTGAGCCGGCCAACGAGTATTTATAGATGTACCCCTTCGAATAGAGCCGTTAGAAACTTAAACAACCGAAATCGCGCTGACCGGACGTGGTGGTCAAACTGACCGGACGTGCTGTTCAAGCCTGAGCAGTGCACAACTAAACAGTGACCGGACGCGGTGTAGAACTGACCGAACGCCACAGTGTCAGCGTCCGGTTAGAGTCCAGTAAGCTCCCTGAACGACCGGACACGTCTGGTCGACAGTGACCGGACACGCTGTGCGTCCGATCATCAACCTGAAACAAGAGCAGACACTGAATGCTGACCGGACGCGTCCGGTCAAACAGAGACCGTGTCCGGTTCAGCGTCCGGTCACCTCTGTGACCTCCGTTCGCCTCCGTTTCTTTTCCGACTTTCGGCGTAGTGGAAAATAGTCGTTTCAACTCCTCAAAAATGCCTGAATCCCGCCTCGCAAGCTCGGCGGGAGGGAGAGAGGACCCCAAACCCTCTCTACCGCTCAAACTCCACCGCCTTCATAAACGTGCTAACACCACCAAGTGATCTCGTCATGTGTGAGTGTGTTAGCATTTTCACAATCATTTTTCGAGGCGATATTAGCTCTATCCAAATGCATATGATTATGAAATGCACACCTAGAGGCACTTAGGAGTTCAATAGCCGTGTCATTCCCCTCTTTATAGTACGACTATCTATCCTATAATGTAACCACACCCACTAGGTGTCTTGGTTACTAAAACACAACCCTTAAGCATATACCTTTGCCTTGATCACGTAGGGTTGCGTCCAAATCCAAGTGTGGCCATCATGATCACCATGTCCATCTTGCCACCAATCTTGGAATGTACTAATCCTCATATGCTACATACAACTTAGGCATAGGATTAGTACTTAGGCATTGTCACTAATTATCAACACCAAACATAGGACTTTCAATCTCCCCCTTGTTGGTAATTGGTGACAAACCTTTCACAAAGATATTATGATAAAATTTTGATTGAACCCATGTCACATTGTCCAAGTATATTACCATGTGTAAGAATTATGGACATGTGATCATGAATTCAAATTGATAGCAATGGCTCCCCCTACATGTATGCTATATGTTTGGATTTTGGAAGCATACATGTTAGATATGAAAGATTAGGAGCATTGACTACCAATAGGTGCTAAGTGTTTAAGATTATAGACCTTTGAAGCGTGATACCATCAGAGTAGCGATAAACCCATCTTAGCACCTTGTGTAGTTAGATTCCACTTGAAAAGCACAAACATAACTAGAAACCTCGTGAGATCAACATTATAAGCAAGGTTCTAGTACCACTTTGAAAAACATGAAGCAAGAAAAATCTAACTACTTCCTATTCATGCTAGTACCTCAATATACCATTCAAATTATACTAGCAAGTCACCACACAAGCAAAGTATCAGAGAAAAAAAATGCATAACTATGCATCATACATATGAAATGCACATGAAAACGCAACAATCATGCTTAAGAGCTTGCTCCCCCTACTTGTGTGCTCAAAATTTTAGTTGATCCCCTTCTTTTATCAATTCTCCCCTTTAGGTTTTCTCACCTTTGAACAACATTTTTCTCCCTCTTTGTGCTTCTCCCCCTTTGAGTTCTATCTTTGTGAACAACATTTTCTCCCCCTTTGGCACCAATGACCACAAGGGACCAATTTTAGATAGATTATCATGTTAAATTATGAGGTGAGGATCAAATTTATGATTCAACCTAGATTGCTTGCATAAATAAAATGCTTCGGTTTGATCCAAGGGCAAGCTTCTTCACACCTCACTAGAAGGGTTATCATGCACCATGTTGAAGCAAATATTTAGACAAATTTTCTAGATTAAACACTTAGGATCACAAGCTACTTAAACAAGTTATATGCTACCACTAGATCATACAAGTCATGGAAACAATAGTGGCACCATATAAACTTCAAATTCATTTGATTTTCATGAATGAGCCTAGAACATGTAAATTATGACTAGATGCACTAAACAAGTCCTTAACATAGAATGTATGACATGTCAACCAATTATACCTTGGGGCTCGAAGGAGAGGCATGTCATATATGGGGTGCATCAACTCATGTTGGAGAAGTCAAGTATGTTCAACTCATTCTTTAGCTTGTGAAATCTCTTCTCATCAAGTGGCTTGGTGAATAGATCGGCTAATTAATCTTTGGTGCCCACACTCTCAATAGCAATGTCACCCTTTTGTTGATGATCTCTAATAAAGTGATGGTGAACATCAATATGCTTTGTTCTTTGATGTTGAACCGGATTGTTGGTTAGCTTTACGACACTTTCATTGTCACATAGCAATGGCACATTCTTGAAATTGATTCCAAAATCCTTCAATGTTGCCTTCATCCACAAGATTTGTGCACAACAACTACCCGCAGCAATGTATTCGGCCTCGGCGGTAGATAGTGCAATACTATTTTGCTTCTTGGATGACCATGAGACAAGTGATCTTCCCAACAATTGACAAGTCCCGGAAGTGCTCTTTCTCTCCACTTTGTCACCGGCATAGTCGGAATTCGAATATCCAACTAGCTCAAAGTTTGCACCTTTGGGATACCATAATCCAACATCTTGTGTATGCTTTAAGTACCTCAATATTCTCTTTGTTGCCTTCAAATGACTTTCTCTTGGTGAGGCTTGAAATCTTGCACACATGCATACACTAAACATCACATCGGGTCTTGATGCCGTCACATAGAGTAGGCTACCAATCATTGATCTATATAGCTTTTGATCCACCATGTTGCCACTCTTGTCACTATCTAAGCTTCCACTAGTGCTGAGTAGTGATTCCTTTTGCATCTTCCATACCAAAGTTCTTTAGCATATCCTTTATGTATTTGGTTTGGCTTACAAATATTCCTTCCTTCATTTGTTTAATTTGAAGTCCAAGAAAGAAACTAAGTTCACCAATCATTAACATTTCAAATTCCTTTGCCATCATTTTCCCAAACTCATCACAATAATCTTGATTGGTTGAACCGAATATGATATCATCAACATATATTTGCAATACAAACAAGTCTTTCCTAATCTTCTTGGTGAATAGTGTTATATCAACTTTGCCCATAACAAATCCTTTGGATATCAAGAAGTCCCTCAATCTTTCATACTATGCTCTAGGTGCTTGCTTCAATCCATACAAAGCTTTTCTCAACTTGTATACATGGTTGGGTTTTTTATCATCTTCAAAACCGGGAGGTTGCTCCACATACACCTCCTCTTGAATGTACCCATTGAGAAATGCACTCTTCACATCCATTTGATATAGCTTGATATTGTGAGCACAAGCATAGGCAAGTAAGATCCTAATTGCTTCCAATCTTGCAACCGGGGCATATGTTTCACCAAAGTCAAGACCCTCTATTTTGTGTGTAACCTTGAGCCACTAGTCTTGCTTTGTTTCTTACTATTATTCAATCTTGATCTTGCTTGTTGCGAAAGACCCATCTTGTTCCAATGACATTATGATCCTTAGGCCTTTCAACTAGTTCCCATACTTCATTTCTCTTGAAGTTGTTGAGCTCTTCATGCATTGCATTTACCCAATCCAGATCTCTCAATGCTTTATCAATATCCTTGGGTTCTTCCATTGACACAAAAGAAGAGTGAGCACAAAAAGATGCCAATCTTGATCTAGTTTGAACTCCCCTTTGTATGTCACCAATGATGGAATCCAATGGATGGTCTCTTGCAATGTTAGTTGGTTGAAGCACTTGGACTTGATTGCTTGGATGTTGATGTTGATCATGAGTTGGAGATGATGAACTAGCCACTTGTTGATCTTGTTGCACTTGAGATGATGTACTAGCTTGATTTTGCATTAGAGAACCACTAGCTTGTGTAATTGGACTTTGAAGCACTTGATCTTTGTTGTCATCCACATCAATCACTTGCTTTGGCCTAATATCATCAATATCCATTTCTTTCATAGCATTGGTCAATTGAGTTCCTCTCACATCATCCAAGTTATCTTTCTCATCTTGAGAACCATTTGTTTCATCAAACTCAACATCATGCACTTCTTCAAGTTGTCCACTAGCTAGGTTCCATACTCTATAAGCTTTGCTAGTAGTTGAGTAACCAAGTAAGAATCCTTCATCACATTTCTTCTCAAACTTGCTCAATCTAGTACCCTTCTTCAAGATGTAGCATTTGTAACCAAATACCCAAAAGTATGCAATGTTGGGCTTTCTTCCATTTAAGATCTCATAAGGTGTCTTTTCTAAAAACTTGTGGCAATAGAGGCGGTTGCTATAGAAGCAAGCCGTGTTGATTGCTTCGGCCCAAAATAAATGACTCATATTATACTCATTCAACATTGATCTTGCCATGTCAACTAAGGTTCTATTCTTCCTCTCAACTGGGCCATTTGATTGAGGTGTATACTTGGCCAAGAATTGATGCTTGATTCCAAGCTCATCACATAGCTCATCAATTCTTGTGTTTCTAAACTCACTTCCATTGTCACTTCTTACTTTCTTGATTGTGGTCTCAAACTTATTTTGCACTCTCTTGATGAACTTCTTGAATATGTCAAATACATCACTCTTATCCACAAGAAAGAATATCCATGTGTATCTAGTGAAATCATCCACAATCACAAAGCCATACTTGTTGCCACCAATGCTTGTATATGTAGTTGGCCCAAATAGATCCATGTGTAACAACTCAAATGCCTTGGAAGTACTCATGATGCTTTTCAATGGATGAGTGTTGCCTACTTGCTTTCCGGCTTGACATGCACTACATAGCTTATCTTTCTCAAATGTGACATCCTTCAAGCCTCTAACTATGTCATGCTTCACTAACTTGTTCAATTGCTTTATGCCAACATGACCAAGTCTTCTATGCCATAACCAACCCATACTTGATTTGGTGAGCAAGCATGTTGAAAGTTGAGTGTCACTAGCATTGAAATCAACCAAGTATAGATTCTCATATCTAAAGCCTTTGAAGATCAAGTTAGAGCCATCAACACTAACTATCTCCACATCATCAACACCAAATATGCACCTGAAACCGAGATCACACAATTGAGCAACCGAGAGAAGATTGAAGTTCAACTTTTCAACTAGGAGCACATTGGAAATGCTATGATCATTTGAGATTGCAATCCTTCCAAGAGCCTTCACATCACCCTTGCTATTGTCACCAAATATGATACTATCAATGCCACTATCATTTGATTTGAGAGAGTTAAACATTCTTGAATCACCGGTCATATGTTGAGAGCACCCACTATCAAGCACTCAATGCCTTCCTCTGGCCTTGTAATTTACCTACAAAACAATTTAATGTCTTTTAGGTACCCATACTTGCTTGGGTCCTTGGAGGTTAGTCACTAAGCTCTTTGGTACCCAAATGGCCTTCTTCTTTGGACCCACAATTGGTGTACCAACAAACTTAGCATGCACACCTTTCTCACCCTTGGTAAACACATAACAAGAATCAAAAGGAATGTAATCCATTTTAGCATGAAACTTATTGTTCTTGTTTATTTTATTACAATTAATCTCTAGATGCCCAACTTGCTTGCATCTATTGCAATAACGACCATTGCTCTTCACAAAGCGAGTCTTTGGAGTAGTAAATGCCGCCTTGCCCTTCTTGGGAGTATAGCCCAAACCCTCTTTGTTAAGAGAGAACCTTTGGCTACCCAAGCATTTTAGCAAGCGGGCATCCCCACCATAGGCATTGCCTAATGCGCGGGTGAGATCATCCACCTCTCTCTTAAGAGTCTCATTCTCAACCACAAGTGATGAATCACTAGTAGTAGAGATAGAGTTGGTTGTGGTGGATGATGATGAGCTACATGAAGCATTAGTAGGACCAACAAATAAAGAATCATCAATAATATCACATGTTAGTCCAATATCACAAGTGACAATCACTTGCTCCTCCTTAGCTTCCTTCATGAACTTCTCCAACTTGAGGTCCTTTTCCTTGATGAGCTCAAGTAGAGTGGAGTGGGCTTTCTTAAGCCTAGTGTGAGCAACTTCAAGGTCCTCGTGGTCTTCCTTTAGACACTCACGAGAGGCCTCTAGCTCATCAAAGGATTTTCTAGGAGCTTTGAGCTCTTGTTCAATTCCTTTGCACTCCTTACTCTTTTTGAGAGCAACAATCTCCTCCATCAAGGCATCATTTTCATTGCTCTTGGCAATGAGCTCTTGCTCCAAGATCTTACACTTCTTGGTTGTCCTCTTGTAGCCCTTGCTCATTTGATCTATTATGCCTAATAGATCATCCTTGGAGTAGTCCTCATCCTCCTCATCATCACTCCTACAACCATCATTAGCACATGAATTATCATCACTATCATCATATTTTACCTTGGTAGGCTTGGGCATAAGGCATATCGATGTAGTGTCGAAGATGGATGGCTTGTTGGAGAGGGCAATGTTTGCAATGGCTCGCTGAGTGGTCCTTTCATCATCACTAGAGCTTGCATCATCATCACTATCGGAGTTGTCACTATCCCATGTGATCACATAGCCACCACCCTTCTTTTTCTTGTTGAATGTGAAGCTCTTCTTTGCTTTCTTCTCATTCTCTTTCTTATCCTTCTTATTCTTCTTGAGCTTCAAGTCCCCATTATAAAATCTCTTATCTTCATAGGGGTAATCCGCCACTATGTGATCGGGCTATTGCAATTGTAGCAAAGCACCTCCTTTGCCTTCATAAAGTCCCTTCTCTTTCTTGCACCATAGTCTCTCTTCTTTTTGAATTGACCCATCTTTTGCACTAGAAGGGCCATGGTCTCATCATAAAATGGATCATCATCATCAACAACCTTGCTCTTGCCCTTGGAAGAAGAAGCCTTGAAAGCGGTGGTCTTCTCTTGCTTGACCTTGATCTCCTTCTTCTCATCTTCATCTTCATCATCATTATATTGAGCATCGGTCATGACATCTCCAAGCACTTGGTTTGGAGTCACCTTGTCCAAACCCTCTCTTTGGATCATCTTCCTCAAGATAGCAAACTTCTTAGGTAAGTTCATCAAGAACTTATGTGAGAAGTCCTTGTCCTTGACATCTTCTCCTAGGCTCTTGAGATCATTGGTAATAACTTGTAGCCTATAGAACATCTCCGGTATAGACTCATCATCCTTCATTTTGAAGCTTGCAAACTTATCCTTGAGCATATAGAGCTTGGCACTCTTTACCGTTGAAGTGCCCTCATATGTTTCCTCTAATCTTGTCCATACTTCACTTGCCATCTCAAGATCCTTGATTTGCTCAAAGACCTTTGCATCAATCCCATTGTAGAGAGTATTAAGAGCCATAGTGTTGCATTGGTTGTTGATGCGATCATTGTTGGTGAGGTTGTCGGGATCAATGATAGCATAATCATGGTGTGTCACCTTCCAAACGTTCTCATGAATAGAGCCAAGATATTGCTTCATCTTTCTTTTCCAATGATCAAAAGATGTGACACCATCAAAGAATGGAGGCTTGCCCCTGACATGATTGAACACAACTTGAGCCATCTTACACCGAGGTTGTTAAGCCTTGCAAACGGTGACCACGGCTCTGATACCACTTGAAAGGTCTTGATGGCTAGAGGGGGTGAATAGCCTTTTAAAATTTTCTACAAAGACAAGCTAAACAAGTTTATCAATATAACAAATAGCGAGATGCGAGTTTTGCTTAGCCTACAGGGTGTTTGCAAGCCACCTAACCAATTCACAATTCTAGTATTTGCACTCAACCGCACAAGTCAAACCGAGAAGGTAACTACAACTACAACTAGCAAGCTACACAAAAGAGCTACTCTAGCAAAGCTAACTAGCTAGCAAAGATAACTAAAAAAGTAATGCGGAGTTGAGTTATGAGAGTTTCACCGAGGGGCGAAGTATTGAGCCAACCAATATGATCAACAATGAATACCAAGATAACCGAACAACGGGATCAATCAATCACAATATGAAAGTGATGACACAAAGATTTATCCTGAGGTTCACGTGCTTGCCGGCACGCTAGTCCCCGTTGTGTCCCTCTTCACCACGTGGTTCGGTGGCTAATCGGTCTCACAACGAGCCTCTCATAAGCCGCCACAAGAACCTACCAAATGACAAAAGGTTGCAATGACACGAGCAATTCACTAACGTTGCCTTTGGTGCTTCGCCGAGGTAGGCACAAACCCCTCACAATCACCGGAGGTGGCCAAGAACAATCACCAACTCTTGCCAATGCCTCCAAGCTGCTCCAAGTTGTCTAGGTGGCAGCAACCACCAAGAGAAACAAGAATCCCGTAGCAAATCAACCACCAAGTGCCAACTAGAGGCAATCTCACAATGCAAGTGCACTTGGATCACTCAATCTCACTTCAAATATGCAAAGAAGCAAGAGACATGAGTGGGAGTGAAGTTGCTTAGCTCAAAGTACTCACAAGTATGTCAAATGTTCAAGAGAGAGAGCCTTGAGCCAGCCAACGAGTATTTATAGACGTACCCCTTCGAATAGAGCCGTTAGAAACTTAAACAGCCGAAATCGCGCTGACCGGACGCGCTGGTCACACTGACCGGACGCGCCGATCGCGCAACGGCTAAGTCGCGAAGCACTGACTGGACGCGCTGGTCTAACTGACTGGACGCGCCGGTCGCACAACGGCTAACTGCAAAGCAACGACCGGACGCGCTTGACGCGCAGTCCGAACGCGCTGCGAACGACCGGACGCGCCGGTCCCGTGACTGACCGTACGCGCTGGTCAAGCCTGAGCAGCGCACAACTAAACAGTGACCGGACGCGCTGTAGAACTGACCGAACGCCACAGTGTCAGCGTCCGGTTAGAGTCCAGTAAGCTCACTGAACGACCGGACGCGTCCGGTCGACAGTGACCGGACGCGCTGCGCGTCCGATCATCAACCTGAAACAAGCGCAGACACTGAACGCTGACCGGACGCGTCCGATCAAACAGAGACCGCGTCCGGTTCAGCGTCCGGTCACCTCTGTGACCTCCGTTCGTCTCCGTTTCTTTTTCGACTTTCGGCGTAGTGGAAAATAGTCGTTTCAACTCCTCGAAAACGCCTGAACAGGTGATTTTTCTCAAGTTCTAAAGATTAGCAGGATAAATTAGAAATTGTTGGAGAAAACTTTTTCTCATCTTACTAAAAACAAGGATTAGAAAATAATTTAGAGAACGTTTGGAGATGCTTTGTGCTCGATCGTGGCACCAGTTTAGTTACGGAGTACTACTTAGACTACCCGCAGTGGGTATTCTAAAACGATATTCTAAAGCTTTAGAGTATGAATATAGAGTAAAAACTGCTGTACTGGGTACTCTAAAACGATACTTTATTCTTTCTCTCACTCTATATTTAGAGTGGTACTGTGCTTACTCTATACTCTATAGTGGTGGACCCCACTCGCTAAACAAAGGAAAAAATGCTATAACTCATAAACCAAAAAATCCAAATTAAATTTCGATTTCACCATTAAATTTGTCTCAATAAATCCTTCAAAACTAGATCACACATAAATATATTTAGATAAAGTGACAAGTGGGTTCCACAGTGGATAGAGTGGATAGAGGATGATATAGAGGATGGATGGGTGCGGGAGAATTGAGTATAGAGGAGAGAATCTTGCTGACTAGGACGTATAGAGGATAAATATAGAGGTCCATGAGTGCGGGTAATCTTATAGTGCCCTATAAAATGCTTGATTTTTTTTCATTTTTCACGGTCTTTGATTGAGGTGCGCATCTGTTCTCACAGTGAAATCTGCCCATACTTTCTTTTAATGTTTTTAAAATACTTGAATAAATAATTAAAAAGGTAGCGGTAGGCGGTAGCCAAAATCTTAAAAATAGTAGCATGGAACTGACACTACCTGCCTACTCCTACTATTATATATAATATAAAAAATGCTTTAAAACTCTTTTTTTTCTTTCAGCCCATGCATCGACATCAAAGAATGGGTTCATCACAAGTCTAAAAAAAGAATGGGTTCACGGCATCCTCCTGCGTCAGGGTCATGTCCCGACACCGCTTTATTTTTTTATTTTTTTTTCATGATCGTTTGAACTTATCAGGCATGATATAATATTTTTCTCTTACAACAAATCAACAAACAGTACTTTTCAGCCTAGCTTTCAGCGAAACGAACATGTGTTGTTTCTAGTATTCCTAGCGCCCTGATGTCCTGACGCATTCCCATGCACGTCCAACGAACACAGCTCCCTTTACCCTGTACCTGACCTACTCCGGAGACAACGTCCGTCCATCCCAGAGCTCCCGCGCCTGCACCCCGACGGATGCAGCTCCCATGCCAGCGTCCCATATCCAGCTCCCCATCCCACCTGATGCGCCATGCCCATCCCGCTCTCCATCCTGTCCGATCCGCCACGGCATCCCACCCCCACTGCTCCTATGTTCGCGACCTTCATCTTTGCCACACCAGGGAGCCGCAGCAGCTGGACCACTGAGGGTAGTTTCCTCCAACACGTACATCCAAATATACTTTTGCAACACTCAGATGAGATAATTGTAACATACGGGTGATCCAGACGAAACATTTGGAACATATTGCAATATAGCTATCTGCAACATATGCGACATTCAGACAAAATATTTGCAACATACGTTCTGAAACAGATGAAACACTTGAAACATATTCTTGAAACATGCGTGTATAACCAAAGCAACATATGCAACATCCAGATCTACTTTTACAACATCTAGATGAAATATTTGCAACATAAATCTGAAAATATCTGAAACATTTGAAACATATGCTTAAAACATGCGTATATAGCATATATAGGAACAAATGCAACATCAAGATGAAACAACCGAAACATATGTCTGAAACAATTGAAACACTTGAAACATAGGTTTGCAACGTGTCTGAAAACGTCTGAAACACTTGAAACACAGCGTCGCTGGCGGCCATAGCCTACCTGGTGGGTGAAAGCCCTAGTTTGATTTTAGATAATTGATGAAACCTAGGGACTAATCATTATGCTAAGTGTGTAACATAAAATGATAAGTCATATGCCAAGTGGTGGAGCCTAGAGAAGGATCATGTTGATGATGGTGTTGACCATAAGATGATCAAGGGCTCAACTTGAAAAAGAAGAAAGAGAAAAATAAAAATGAGTTGATCAAGGCAAAGATATCAATAGGTTTTTATTTTATACTCAAGACACCATAGAGGATGTGAATGACTTAGGATCGATAGCTCTGAGTCTTGACCATTGGGATCTGGCGACCGAGGTTTTATTCGCGAGGACACGTGGACGGTGATGGAGGACCGGATGCTGGCTACCTGCGTCCGGTCACTCTCATCTGTGTGTCCGATCAACCCGCAGGGGCACCTCTTTGAGCATAACGGCTCTATTTCGTTTGGGGTGTCTATAAATAGTGTTTGGCCAGCTTGGGCTCTCTCTCTTGGCTTTTTAACATACTTGACATCCTTGTGAGCCTAAGCAAATACCTCCCACTCATCTCAATCCTTGATTCATCATCAAAGTGAGATTGGGAGTGATTTCTAGTGAATTTTCTTATGAGTTTGCATCTAGTGGCACTTGGGGATCGTTTGAGCTGCGGGATTCTTGTTACTCTTGGTGATTGCCGTCACTTAGATAGCATGGAGGCAGCAGAGGAGTTGTGGCAAGAGTTGGTGATTGTTCTTGGCCACCTCTGAAAGGTCCTTGTTTGGTTTTGGTAATTGAGTGACAACTTAGGTGGACTAATTGTGTTTTATATGAGATACACAGGTGATTAGTCCACAAGTACATATGTGTGAGCAACATATACCATGAAGGTGAAAATGGCTTGGAGATGTTGCAAAGCTTACACATGTGATGATGAAGGAACTCATTGCATATGAGACATGACATAGAGTCATGTGACCAAGGTGGAGAAGATCAAGATGAGGCTTGGCTCAACGAACCGGTTGCAAGTGTTAAGGGCAAG
Organism: Saccharum hybrid cultivar R570; assembly: GCA_038087645.1. Taxonomy (NCBI): domain Eukaryota; kingdom Viridiplantae; phylum Streptophyta; class Magnoliopsida; order Poales; family Poaceae; genus Saccharum; species Saccharum hybrid cultivar. The sequence continues at coordinate 515,944 of JAQSUU010000170.1, forward strand.
TCGGAGGCTTCAAAGCGAGAGACCGTGTGTGACGGTGAAACTTAAGCAAGACTTAGCGCCGATAGACTGACACAATGGTGAAGAGCAAGTGGAGTGAAGATCGATGAACCAATAGGATCACGTGATGATATAAAGTGGATCATATCATTATGCTCGGCAGGATTCGACGAAGTTAGAGAAGTCGCGGTGGTGTTTCTTGCTGAGAAACACGCACCCGACGCTAGCTTGCTGCGTCCGGTCAATTGAGCGGTGGCACGCGTAGCTGGCTGAAGTGCACTGGCGCGTCCGGTCGCTTTTTGGTGCGCACCGGACGCAGAGCACCGGATGCCAGGCGATCACCGTTGATTGTCCGGTAACGCTGATGTGGCGGTGTGCAGTGAGGTCAGGGAGGACCAGACGCTGGCCTACGTCCGGTCATGGTGCACCGGACGCGTCCGATCGTGAAATGGAGGCTCTGGGAGCTCTCTGTTGTGCACCGGACGCTGAGGCGTGGTGCGTCTGGTGTGGCACTGTGCTGCATCCGATCATTCCCTTGACCGTTGGCGCACGCAGTGACCGTTGGAGATCTACGGTCGAGGTTGAACACGCGAGGACACATGGACGAAGATGGTGCACCGGATGCTGGCTACCTGCGTCCGGTGGTACGCACAAGCGCGTCCGGTGGTGTTGAATTTGGCCTAGTGAAGGGGCAACGACTCTATTTAACCTTGGGGCTATAAATAGAAGTGGTGGCCGGCCTTAGCTGGAGCTGAGCACCCTTGGGACTTAGTGTCCATGCTTGGAGAGTGCTAGAAGAGCCTCTAACTCACTTGTGCTTGTAAGAGTGCGAATCAATTGCGAGTGAGTGACTCTAGTGCGATTGCATCGTGAGGTTGCATCGAGTGGCACTAGGTGTTCGGGTTGTAAGCCGGTGGTGTTTGTTACTCTTGGAGGTCGCCACCTCCTAGATGGTTTGGTGGTGGTTTCTGTCGAAGCCTGCAAGGAGATTGTGCGGTGCTCCGGAGAAGAGCTTTGTGAGGGGCATTGTGCTCGCCCCGCGAGAGCCGCGAAGAGCAACTCTAGTAAAGCGAGACGTGAAGGGCGACAAGTGGTCCAACCAAGTAATGTGCTAGAGCTTGTGGTAAGCATTCAATGTGGAAGAGTGTGACTTGCGGGTCACCACTAGCAAGAGGATCGGCGGCAACCTTGTAGCTTGTCTCAATGGGGACTAGCTTGGTGGCAACCAAGTGAACCTCGAGAGAAAAATCACCGTGTCAACATTGTCTTCATCTTCTCGGTGGTTTGCCTTCGTGCAACACAAGCTTGTATTTACTTTCTTATATATTGTGCTTGTGTAGTTGCTCTTGTATTTAGTTAGCTTTTGTAGCTTGCTAGTTACCTTCTTGCTTGTGTAGCATAGAAGTAGCTCTTACGTGACTAATTTGGTTTGTGTAACCTTGTTAGTCATATTACTTAGTTTGTGTTGCTAAGTAATTTGCGCTCTCTAATTTGGCATTGATTGCCTTATTATTGAGCATTGGTAGTGAGCCTATGAGCTTTGTGCTTTTGCTTACTAGTTGTGTAGGAGCTCCCTGGTGTGTAAAGCACTAGTGGCATAGGTTTATGTGACCTTGCTCCTAGAATTGATTAGTTGACTCTTGCTAGGAAGGCACCTTATTTGTTTGTTTAGGAACTTTTGCAAGTGCACTTGGATCACTCAATCTCACTTCAAATATGCAAAGAAGCAAGAGAGATGAGTGGGAGGGGAGTTGCTTAGCTCAAAGTGCTCACAAGTATGTCAAATGTTCAAGAGAGAGATTCTTGAGCCGGCCAATGAGTATTTATAGACGTACCCCTTCGAATAGAGCCGTTAGAAACTTAAACAACCGAAATCGCGCTGACCGGACGTGCTGGTCAAACTGACCGGACGCGCCGATCGCGCAACGGCTAAGTCACGAAGCACTGACCGGACGCGCTGGTCCAACTGACTGGACACGCCGGTCGCACAACGGCTAACTGTAAAGCAACGACCGGACGCGCTTGACACGCAGACCGGACGCGCTGCGAACGACGGGACGCGCTGGTCCCGTGACTGACCGGACGCGCTGGTCAAGCCTGAGCAGCGCACAACTAAACAGTGACCGGACGTGGTGTAGAACTGATCGAACGCCATAGTGTCAGCGTTCGGTTAGAGTTCAGTAAGCTCCCTGAACGATCGGACACGTCTGGTCGACAGTGACCAGACGCGCTGCGCGTCCGATCATCAACCTGAAACAAGCACAGACACTGAACGCTGACCGGACGCGTCCGGTCAAACAGAGACCGCGTCCGATTCAGCGTCCGGTCACCTCTGTGACCTCCGTTCGCCTCTGTTTCTTTTCCAACTTTCGGCGTAGTGGAAAATAGTCATTTCAACTTTCAGCGTAGGACCCCAAACCCTCTCTACCGCTCAAACTCCACTGCCTTCGCAAACGTGCTAACACCACCAAGTGATCTCGTCATGTGTGAGTGTGTTAGCATTTTCACAATCATTTTTTGAGGCGATATTAGCTCTATCCAAATGCATATGATTATGAAATGCACACCTAGAGGCACTTAGGAGTTCAATAGCCACGTCATTCCCCTCTTTATAGTACGGCTATCTATCCTATAATGTAACCACACCCACTAGGTGTCTTGGTTACTAAAACACAACCCTTAAGCATATACCTTTGCCTTGATCACGTAGGGTTGCGTCCAAATCCAAGTGTGGCCATCATGATCACCATGTCCATCTTGCCACCAATCTTGGAATGTACTAATCCTCATATGCTACATACAACTTAGGCATAGGATTAGTACTTAGGCATTGTCACTAATTACCAACACCAAACATAGGACTTTCAGGTGGCGACATGATCCGTGAGACTTGACCTGATTGGTCCACGTAGGTGGGTGGATGCCTAAGAAGGTAGGGCGGGCGCCCTGCCATCGTGGCAAATCGGCCTCCCATTCGTTCCGGTGCCTTCTCGTGTCTTCTAGAGTCTTCCTTCACGTGTGTGGGTCTTTTCTCTCTATGTAAACATGACATGTGAGCCTTTCTTGGTTCTTTTCAGCTGACATTCACCAAAACTCGTGGAATTCTATTAGTGAACCCCCTATATCTATGTGGTATTTGCTTTTAGGTCCTTTTTTATGTTTCATTGACGGTTAAAATTGACACTTATCTACCGTCAACACGGTGTCCATGGGTTGGATGAGGTTCGTGCTACACCTTTTAGCCACCGAACCACCAAGTGTTGGTCGACACAACGGGGACGTAGCGTGTCGGCAAGCACGTGAACCTCAAGAGAAAAATACATGTGTCTCTTGTGAAAGGTCCTTGTTTGGTTTTGGTAATTGAGTGACAACTTAGCTGGACTAATATGTGGTTATGTGAGATACACAGGAGATTAGTCCATAGGTGATGGTGTCATGAAGGAGCCTATTACACATGAGACATGACATAGAGTCATGTGACCAAGGTGGAGAAGATCAAGATGAGGCTTGGCTTGATGGACCGGTTGCTAGGGTGAAGGGCAAGTTGTGTGATGGCTTGGCGCCGAAGGACCGAGGCAACAGTGAAGAGCAAGTGAGGTCAAGATCGATGAACCAATACGGTCACGTGATGATATGAAGTGGATCATATCATTTGGTGATTGGTTGGTGCATGTGTTGCATCAACATCAATGGAGATGGAATGGAATGCGCAAGGCAAAGGTATAACCTAGGGCATTTCTATTTCACCGGTCATAGGTGTGTAGAGAAGTTGATGACCAGGTTTAGCATAGATGGCCGTACTATTAAGAGGGCAAACTTGTTTGCATATTGGTCATCTAGTGCCACTTGAGCGATCTAACTTTGCATACGTGTTAGGATCGAGTGGCGAGGCAAGTTGAGTGCCTAACTTCTTTGAGAAAATGATTGTAAAAGTGCTAACACACATGCACATGGTGTTTTACACATGGTGGTGTTGGCACATTTGCAAAGGAGAAGGTGTTGGAGTTGGTGTTGATCAACTTGGAGAAGAGAGAAATATTTTTCGGTGTTCTCTAGACACTAGGATGGCTCTTAGAGTGGAATACTCCTTTGATCCATTGAGAATTGGATCAAGTGCTTTAGTGGGTTGTGTAGCCCTCTGAGTAAGCTTTCCAAATTGTCTAAGATCATCGAAATCAGAGTTCGGAGCTAAGAGATATCGTCGTTTTACCGAAGAGTGGTCTGTGACCAAACTTGTGACCGGGCGCGTCCGGTCAGCACCTGTGCGTCTGATCAGCGCGTCTGGTCAGTGTTTTTCATGGGCAAAAGTGATCGGACGCTGCAGCGAGTCCGATCAGTGATGACCAGACGCGTCCGGTTGCTTCGGGAGCTTACTGGAACCTCTCTGTTCGCTGTTTCGCTGCGACCTACGCGTCCGGTCCCGTTAGTGACCTGCGTGTCCGGTCAATACAAGTTTATACGCGCAAAAACTAGCCATTGGAGCACGCTACTGACTTGCGCGTCTGGTCCGTTCGACCGGCGCGTCCGGTCGTCTCGAAAAACGCCCAGTGATGGGGTACAACGACTCTTTTAGTGGAGGGGCTTATAAATAGCCCATTGGCCGGCCTTGGCCGATAGCTGAGCACACTTTGGCCTTGGTGGCTTATGTGGTAGTGCTCGGAAGCCCTCTAACTCACTCATGCTTGATAGTGTTCATCGGATCGAGTGAGAAAGCGATTCTAGTGCGTTGCATCGTGAGGATTGCATCGAGTGGCACTAGGTGATCGTGTTGCAAGCCGATGGTGCTTGTTACTCTTGGAGGTTGCCACCTCCTAGATGGCTTGGTGGCTTGTGGCTCCATCGAAGCTCGCAAGAAGATTGTGCGAGGCTCCAGAGAAGCTTTGTGAGGGGGATTGTGCTCACCCCGTGGGGATCGCGAAGAGCAACTCTAGTTGAGCGTGTCATTGAGCTACCACACTTGATGGTGGGTTCTTGCGGCGCCTTTTGAGAGGCTCGGTGTGTGACCGATTAGCCGCCGAACCATGAAGTGTTGGTCGACACAACGAGGACGTAGCTTGGTGGCAACCAAGTGAACCTCGGGAAAAAATCACCGTGTCAACATTGTCTACTCTTCTCGGTGGTTTGCCTTCGTGCAACACAAGCTTGTATTTACTTTCATATATACTTGTGCTTGTGTAGTTGCTCTCGTAACTAGTTTGCTTGTGTAGTTTGCTAGTTGTCTTCTTGCTTGTGTAGCTAGAAGCTTCCCTTTGCGTCACTAATTTTATTTGTGTAACCTTATTAGTCATATTGCTTAGTTTGTGTAGCTAAGTGTTTTGCGCTCTCTAATTTGGCATTAGTTGCCTTGTTATTGAGCTTTGCTAGCGAGCTTAGGCTTTGTGCTATTGCTTCACTAGTTGTGTAGTGAAAGGATCAAGATGCCCAAGAGGGGGGTGAATTGGGCTTTTCTAAAAATTAATTACAAGAATTAAATCCTACAAGCCAAACTTCACCCCTAGTGCCTACTAGTGTTCCTTGATTCTAACGATAAAAGTTTTGCACCCTAAGTTCCAATCCTAGACTAGCATGGCAATTCTAGGAAAGTAAACAAGCAAAAAAAGTAATGCACGAAAGTAAATGCTTGAAAGTAAGGGTTAGGAACACGGCGATGTTTTGCTGAGGTATCGGAGAGTCACCACTCCCCACTAGTCCTCGTTGGAGCACCCGCGCAAGGGTGTAGCTCCCCCTTGATCCGCGCAAGGATCAAGTGCTCTCTACGGGTAGATTCTTCGACACTCCGTCGCGGCGAATCACCCAAAACCGCTCACAACTTGAGTTGGGTCACCCACAATCTCGTCGGATGATCACCAAACTCCCAATCACCACCAAACCGTCTAGGTGATGGCGATCACCAAGAGTAACAAGCTAGAACTCTCACTTGACCACAACAAGCCTAATGAGAAGATGGATGCACACTTGCTACACTCTTGTCACTAGAGAAGATTCTCAAACTTTGATTCTCAAAACTCTATCCTCACTAGGGCTCTTGCACTCTCTTGCACTTCAAAGGTGTTTCTCGGCTAAACAAATGAGCAAGACACCTCTAAAAGAGGTGGAGGGGTTGTATTTATACACCCCTCAGACAAATCCAACCATTATCTGTCGAAACAGCAAAACGCGCACTGACCGGACGCGCCGGTTGACATGACCGGACGCGTCGGTCAAGTGTAACGGTCGGAAACCGAAAGTTACGCTGAGTGACCGGACGCACCGATCTGTGATGACCGGACGCGCCGGTCTGAGATGACCGGACGCGCCGATCAGGGATGACCGGACGTGTCTGATCATGCAAGAGCTTTACTGAAAAATGACCTGGCGCACGACCGCGTCCGATCATAGGTGACCTGACGCGTCAGGTCACCACGGGACCTTACTGGAATATGACCGGACGCACCGATCACTTCACAGTCGCGTCCGATTACACTGTTTACCTTCTGGAACACGTGTCAGACTGACCACCGTGTCCGGTCCTCTCAAGGACCGCGTCCGGTCGATCAGTTAAACCCGCAGTGAAGTGTTAGTACTGACCGAACGCGTCCGGTCATGACCAGGACCGCGTCCGGTCATAGGTAAACTGCTCAAACGTCTTCTAAACGCGATGCAACTTGAACCAAGTTGCTTCCAACTGAACTCTGAGCTTTTCTAGAGCTACCTAGTGCTAAGTTTGACAAGTGTGCACCACACCTAAACAGAAGACTCACCTAGGTCAAGCTACTCTCTCATGCCCCCCTTTATAGTACGGTCAAAGGAAGAAACAAAGATCCTAACAACTATTCCAGATGTAACTCAACACCTTGACATCCGGAACTAACCGTCCTTAATCTTGTCGTTGATCCTTTGAAAACTGAAACGATTTCCATCAAGGGACATGAATACCATATTGCCCAAAGCAGTTATCATCTCCATGACCTAACTTACCAATGTTTCTGCAAAACACACGTTAGTCATGATAATAATGTGTTGTCATCAATTGCCGAAACCAACACCGGGGCCTAGATGCTTTCATGTAGGAGCTCCCTCGGTTGGCAAAGTACTAGTGCATAGGTTTGTGTGACCTTGCTCTAGAATTGATTAGGTGAGCTCTTGGTAAGCTTAGCACCTTAGTTGCTTAATTAGGATCTTTGCAAGGTGCTAGAGAACTTAGATAGAGGGGTATAGTCTTGGCTAGACCAATAAGTTTAATTCCACATTTTTTGGTTAGCCTACGTGTTTAAGTTTTAGAAAGGACTATTCACCCTCTCTCTATCTCGACCCTTCAAGTGGTATCGGAGCCGGGTCTCTCATTTGCGGTCTTCACCGACCCGAGAGGATGGCGACTTATGGGCAAGATGATTGTGTGGAACACATTTTTGATGGCACTCACTATGCACGGTGGAAAAATCACATGCTTGATCATTTTTGTGTGCTTGGCCCTAAGTTTTGGTGCATCATAGTTGTTGGCTTTTCTCATGACTTGGATGGGTGTGGTAACTGTACCCAAGCTCAAAAGGATTGCCGAACACTTGATGCACAAGCTAAGTTTTATCTAATCAAAGCTTTGAATGATGAGATTTTTGACAAGGTGAGGGGTCTCTCAAGTGCACATAGCATGTGGACGGCGCTCAAGCATCACTATTGTGGCTCCTCAATTTGGGATGATGGAAAATTCAAGAAGGATGATCACATAGTGATGGAGGTACATGAGGATGTTGAGCATGACCATAACGAGGTGGTTGTAGAGGATTGCTTCACCTCAATGTCAAGTGATGATGATGATGATCATGCCACAAGATCACTTGACAAGAATGATGATAATGCCACAGGTGATGCAAGCAATGATTCTACTCCATGCACACTTGATGGTGAAGATGATGGCTATGAGAGTGATGCTTCAACAAGCTCTTCAACATCACCACATTGTTCCATGTCACATGGTGACACTAAGGTAACTATTGGTGGTTTTGTTGTTGATTGTGATGATCCAAATTTTGAGCTTCTATATAAACTCTCAAACGCCCTAAGAAATGAGATGGCAAAAACAAGTAAATTGAGAAATGAAAACTCATTTCTAAAAACCACATGTGAATAACAAAAGCATCTACTTTATGTTACTACTTGTTCACATAAGGAGCTAAAATTGGCTCATGAGGAACTTAGTGTTACTCATGATAACTTGGTACAATAACATGATTTACTCACTAAGAAGCTTTCTAATGAAGAAACCAAATCTAGTGAGAGCTCATCATTTGGGTCAAATGATCAATCACATATGACTAACCCTTGTGATGTAGACAAGAAGCATGTATCCACCTCTTATGATGATTTATTAGATATGCCATGTTCTTCACAATTAAATGCTTGTTCTACTTCTATGTCTTGTGAGACTAACCTTTTGAAGAAGAACAATGAGCTTAAAAGTGAAGTGAAGAATTTGAGCAACAAGTTAGAGAGGTGCTACAACTTAAAAGTCACCTTTGAGCACATGATGAAGACTCAAAGAAACGTTGGTGATAAAAGTGGCCTTGGCTTCAAGAAGAAAATGACAAAGGGTGAAAGAAAGCAAGAAAAGAGGATGAAGAGGCTACTCCAAAAGAAGCTCTCGCATTCCATGTGCTATCGATGCCATGAAGCGGGACATCTTGCTAATGGTTGCCCAAACATTGAGAAGCTCAAGAAGATGAAAGAAGAAGAGAGGCTAAAGCATGTCAAGTGCTTTAAGTGCCACACTTGGGGTCATCTCATCTCAATGTGCCCAACCAAGCAATTGGTGAAGCAACAAGTAAAGCCTCAACCAAAGCCACTAGTTGAACAAGAGAAGACACCCCAAGAGCAAATCAAGATCAACCATGGAGATGATGGTGACTTGATGAAGAACAAGAAAAAGAAAACAAGAAGGGGTGGTAGAGCAAGGCATCCAATGCAAATTCAAGATGCCAAGATGATGAGCAAGAATCAAAATGAGAAAAGAAATTTGACTCACATCAAGTGCTTCAAGTGTGGAGATATGGGACACTTCGCCTCGGGGTGTCCTACCAAGCTTGAGAAGAAGGCTCAAGCAACTCATGAGAGGCAAGGCAATGAAAAGCATCACATGAGCAATGAAGAAAAGGCTCAATCAAAGAGAAGATGCTATTCATGCCAGGAAAGGGGACACATGGCACATTCATGTCCCCTAGGTAACACTTCTAAGCATATTTCAATTGATGATACTAATGTGTTTAGAAAGGATGTAAATGGTACCTCTATTGTTGCTATTACAAAATATCCCGCTATTCATACTAAGGCAGTGCCAAAGTATGTTGCACCTAACTTGAGAGGACCCAAACTTGTTTGGGTATCATCAAAGAGTGGATGATTGTTTGTAGGTACCATCGACATTGGAGGCTTGATTCAATTGGTTTCATTTTGTTCATCATATATTGAGTCAAGTTATGAAGCTCAATACATATCCAATCCCAATGCCAAGTCAAAATAAGTGAAGTCCAAGTGCTACAACATACAAGTGCAATGTTAAAGATTATGGTGATTTATTGGATATATTTGATGGCTTGCAAATATTCAAGTTGAAAGCTTGCTATTGGATGATCATGAGCTAACCAATGTATATCTCTTGTTGATCATTTCATTTGGGTGCATATGAGTTGATTGAATTGGATATATATGCAATATTGCTTGCTATGAGATGTTTGAATGGATTAAATGCTTAAGTAATCAAGTTTGAATTGATTTGTGTTGGATAAATTCATGAGATGACATTTAGTAAGTGGATTGGATGGATATATGTTTTGTGAAAGTATTCAAACAAGTTAGTTTCAAGTTTGATTCATATTTGATGAAGTATTGCTCAATGTATTGAAATTTGTCCAAAGTTGAAAATCCGAGCTAGCAGTGATCAAGTCTAAGTTTGGATGATCAAATCTACTTGTATTGGCATGAATTTTGGTATGCATGCTCTAGACTTATGTTATAAGATGCTGTACAAATTTCATGAGAATTGGATAAGAGATGCTTCGGCTTTGGAGTGCATCTTGTCAGCTATAGTGCAGCAGTTTTCAGCATATAGCAGTGGTGGAAGATTTAAAATCTGGTAGCAATCTAGATGTCAAATGAATCTCAAATTTTTAAAGCTGCTAGATGACTTAGTGAATCACATCTCCACCAAATTTTATGTCATTTGGATTTGTACATTGGGAGATATGAATTATTCTTTGAAGGGTACAGAATCTGCTAGAAAAGTGATAATCATTGGATTAATCTAGAGTCACTTTAATTGAAAGGTCCTCAAGTTGGAAACATGTTTACAAGTGGTTGAGGTACCGAAGTTTGGTTTTGAATTGATCTAGAAGCATGACGAGCAATGAGTACAAGACTTTTGTATTAAATGTACTTGGTGTACTTATTTGGTACTCAATTTGAAGATCAAGATCAAACTTAAGATGAAGTTTAAGTTCTAGTGATGATTGAAGATCATTTGGTAGAAAGAAAAGGACTTAAACAAGTAGAAAGAGTTGGACTCAAATGAAGATTCAAGGATTATTCATCAAGATTGAGTTCATCATTTGGATCAATCAAACTATATCATTGTCAAGTGAGTATCAAGAGTGGTTCTTTGGAGAAAGGTCACTTCTCCCTAGTGAGGGGCTTGCCGCCGTGTGTAGGTGAAACCAAGTTTGGGACTTGGAAGGCTAACATGGAAGTGGTTGTAACACCTCAGGTGTTTAGCTCCTTAATTGCATTGCATTTGCATAAGCATAAGCATACATCATTCATGTTATTTTATGTGGTTACAACAAATGTGCTTGGTTTTAGAATTTTGTTTGGCTCACATCATGTGACGCTAGGTAGTTGGTGTAACTAAAGGGTAGAGTAGCTAATTATACCTTACAACACCTTAATTACACTTAGAATCATTAGTGGAACAATGTTCATGTTGACCAAAGTGACCAAATTGCCCTCCTAAGTGTTGTTTCCATGCTAATTAGTGAAGTCATGTAAACTGAACCCTCAGAATCACCAGCTTAGAAGCAAAACCAGTTCAAGTCCATATTAACAAAGTTGTAGTAAAAATTGTAAGCTTCAACTTTGTCAATTAGCTCAATTCATGATTCAGTCCCTAAGCCAGCCAAATTTCTACTTTTCTGTGCTTCTGATTTTCTGTTGTTTCACAAAAACAGATTTTGTTCCTGGCTCTATAAATCCCAAAACATGTCGATTCAGGTTTAGCTCATATTGACAAAGTTGTAGAGAATTTCATGAGCTACAACTTTGTTAATTAGCTCATCTCGTGATTCGGGCTGGTTTTAGAGCTACGGGGCTTGAAAGCTGCTGCTGTTCTGGGGTGGTCGATGTTGCAAATGTTGCAACGTGTTGTTGCCAGTGTTGCAGTTCAGATCGGGCAGGGGGGAAGTGGCTGACCGGCCTCAGACCGCGACCGCCGCGTGGGCACGCGGTGGCGACCGTACGTCGGCCGTGGCCCCACCGGTCAGGTCCGAGCGGGCTTCTTGAACGCCACGACGCTGCCTCCGCCTCACTCCCGCCTTTGTCTCTCTCTCGCCCTGTGCTCGCCGAGCGGAAAAAACCGAGCCACCTACGGTGCCGCGCGCTCCGCCGCCGCCGTGTGCGCTCACCGTCGCACCACCAGCCAATACACCACGCCCACAGCTCCACCACCACCTCTCGAACCTCGTCGAACCCTCCTTTGGAGCAACCGAGCAGGGTAAGGGCGCATTGTCGGCTTTTCCCCCGCTCGGAGCTCACCGGCGCACCGCCGCCTACGGTGCTTGCACTCGGCCATGCTCCTCCACCTTGCCTCGGTCCTCAATAGGAATCTCGTTAGGTCCGCCTTGGCTCTGGGAAGCGAATGCGCACCTCCGGTGACCACTTGGTGCTCGGAGCTCACCACCGCACCACCGTGCGCCATCACCGGGCCGCCGCCGCCATGACCGTCGTAGCTAGGGCTTGGTAGTGTCCCTGATTCGAGAGTCAACTAGGGTGGGAGGTCAAGGGGAACACGGTGGTACCCTTGCTTTCGTCGGAGTAGCCATCACCGATGAGTTGGAGCTCGCCGGAGTCGGCAGCGTCCGTCTTCCCCTGCCTTGTGTCACCGACACGCGGGTCCCACTGGTCAGATGTGCCTAGGCGGGAGCTAGCTCGGGCCGCGCGTGTTGGGCCGCGCTGGTGGATTGGGCCGGCCCTGTGACTGGTTTCGGTTTCCATTTTACTTTTCCTTTTATTCTTTTCACAGATTTATATGCTGTGTTGTAGAAATTTTATCTCCCATTTTATAGATCCATTTGAGGTGGTCCAAATTTTGTTGGACTCTAGGTGAAGTGTAGTATTTTAGAAAAAATATGAATTGGTTATGTGATGCTTAGTTTCTGGGAGATTTAAATAGATCTTTCAAATGTGTTTTGAAATGAAGACAAATTTGTTAAATGTATAACTTGAGCTGTGGTATTCCAAAAATTATGAAATTTGGTGGGTAGGCTAATTTATACTTGCTCTAGCTCTGGTAAAAATTTGGGCAGTAGTGCTTAAGTACTTTTCAAGTTATAATGCTATCTTGTCATTTTAGGGAATACTTGAATGAATTTTTGTAATTTTTCTACATGTGCAATGTTCTTATAAATTTTTGAAGAATGTCTGGGTACCATAAAGTGTCTAAGAAAAATATGAAATCTGTTGTTTGATACTTTTCAATATGATTTGTTATTTATACAAAAATCAGCCTTTTGGGCTTGTGAATTTTGTTTAGGGAGTGTCTGTGAATAATTTTTGTTCAAATTTTTACAGTGGTCTCTTTTTGGTTCATAGAGTCTCCTGTAATTTTTGTAGAATTTTAGGAGCAGTTTAAATATATGTTTAAAATTCCTCTTAATTACTTAAGTAAATTAAGAAATGAGTATAAATAAATAATTTAGGTAGGCAAACCTTACTTTCTGGTGTTTTTGTGACCTATGTGAACTTGTGGTAACATTAGTTTGGTCTTGTGGGATGTTTGCCGCATAAATAAATATTTAATCTTTGCAATTCTAGGTTTTCTGGACAGCTGGTAGTATTTTTGGGTTTCACCTTTGATAAATGTGTTTGCTGGAAAACTTGTGAATACCAAAGTTGTAGTAAACTTGATAAACTAGCTTGTGTCAAAATTTGGGAGCATTTGGCTTAAGAGTTTGAGAGTTATTGCTGTTTAAAGTGACAGTCCAGAATTGGCTACTCTCTGTTTATAGAGGACAGATTCTGGAACTTGGGAAATTCAACATGTAAAACTTAGGAATTTAAGGTTGAGGTCTGAAAATGATTTGTAGTGCATTTCTTAAGCTTTCCAGATTGTCTTAGACCATAACTTTTGGAGTTAAGAATCTTCAGTTATGTTAGAATCTTTGAGCTGCTGTGGTAACCTAAGTAATATTACTCTTGTGTTGTTAGGTGTTAGGGCCTTAACCGAAGAGGAACAGCTATATCTTAGGTTGAGTAGCTTAGGTAAGTACTTCTCCACCGGAGAAAAGATTTGCACGTACTGATAAAATGACTTGATTAGATTACTGTTTTTATTTCTGAAATACATTTCATTCCGAGCATGTTGCACCTTTATGCATCCATGATATTTGTTGTGCATTCATGCAATAGGTGTACCGGAGGGGGTAATGCTCCTCGAATTCGAGCAAGAGATTCCGGAGGAAGTCCAGGACCAGCCGGAGCAGCTAGAGGAACCAACCGGCGACGAAGCTCCTGCCGAAGATCTACCCGAGTGTCCTGACCACCGGCCCTCGACCTTTCTAAAAGGCAAGCCCCGGTGCATGCTGAACCCATCAATTTATAAATCTATCTTGAGTACTTTTAATTGTTTAATGCATTAAGTTGTAGGAGTTGTATGAAAACAATTGTTGCATTATACCTGTCCTTGTCCAGATATCGTACTTAATCCTATATTAGGTTTAGGCACGTCTCAATGCTTAGCCCTGCTTAGTACGGTAGAAGTCGGGTGATTTTCGGTCATCCGCGAGATGTAGGAAAGAGTCACGAGTGGCATTATGGCTATCGTGGATGGAACAATGCTTTAAAATGAAATTGAGATCGGGCGGGAGTTCGATAGTACAGCCGCAAGACACTTCACGTCTTGGGTGTGGAGCTATGCCCGTCTGAGTCGTTTAAGGACCGATTCGCTGTACGTCCTTGAGTCATGTTGAACGCAGTCTAACACTTAGTTGGCCGGATAAGCCATTCCGACCGCGAAGCCGAGTAATGTGATTTAGGCCGGGAATCGAATGGTAGGTTGCTTCTTGGAGGAGAGAAAGGATGTGCTTAAGGACATTGGCGTGAGACCAATGGGGGGTTAGAGTCCCTATCACCTGGCAGAGTGTCGCCCTTGGGGTCGCGACATCATTCGGACCCGTGATTCCTGAATCATATGACAAGGTGGCCTGTGCGACCCTAGCAGGGGTCTGCACGGTGAGTGTTAGAAATACCCCTCCAGCTGGATAGGAATTCGATTCGAATCGCCGTCGCTCCCGGTTAGTGAGCACTTGACTTGAGCAGTGGCAACATAGATCTCATTAAATGAATAGATGGTTAAGTGAATGATATAATGTTGCCACAATGATATACCTGCTATGGATATAATAATAATGTTGTTTGATTATACTCAAGTGAATGTTTAGTACATGTGCTAAGATAGATGATAGGTAAATGCTAAAAAGAACTGCTAGTGCAAGTTATAAGAGTTTCAATTACTTATGCCTTTATGCAAAATGTGATGTCAGCTAGCCTCTTGTGTAAGCCTTGCATAATCCTTGGTGTCATCTTATTTCTGGTTTTTGACGGGTAAGTCTAGCTGAGTACATTCCAGTACTCAGGGTTTATTCCCTCCTGTTGCAGATGATATGCTCTACCAAGGCTTCTGCAAAAATTGTCTCCACCCTGCGGGTGACGAAGACTAGATCACTAGGGCATGATCATCTTTTATGTACTTTCCTGATGCTTTTGCGGGTGGTTGATCATGAAGTCTGGCAGTAGTATGTGAACTAATGCGTGTGTTATGCTTCCGCTACTTTATAAACTTGGTTTGTAATAATTGCGACTCCGTGTGTGTAAACTTATTTCGGACTACTTGTGAATTGTAACATATGATGTTGTATGTTGAATGATGCGATCTTGGTTGTAAGCAAGTTGGTTTGAAATCCTTCGAGGTTTCGATTGACTACCGGGATTATATGGGCTCAAGTTCAAAAATTTGAGCGCTTCGGTGCTTGTTTTTGTACTTGTGCTCTTATAATTTGGTCGGTTCTGTTACAGCTGGTATCAAAGCATAATTCAACATTAAACACATCGTATGAGTATTTAAAAACAAAAGTATTTGATTATGAAAAGGGTTAAAATTCTAAAAAAAATTATTTCCATAGGTATGCCAGTGATCACATCCCTTAGCCCAAATAAGGACTCTTAGGTGGCTTATTATAAAGACTAACTTGGGGGCCTTGTTTGTTTTGTTTCATCGTCCATACGGCGTGATATTGTATGGATGCCATCCATTTGGGTGGTAATGTATGGATCAGTTGCCTCGATGCTCTGGTAAGTGTGAGTTGTGAGAGCAGGATCGTCCAACCGGCGATCTAGGGGAGAGTAGTTTTGGTGACTTGCATACTTACATGTTTAAACCGTGTAATTATGTAAGCACTTAATTCTGGGAACCTTTATATCGGGTAGCTTTGATACTGAAGTATATACATCAGGGGATGTGTATATGGAAAGTATTTAAATTACTGCTTTCTTGTGTGCTTATAGTGGGAAACTGTTGGGCTGAAATGAGATTTTTCTGCAGGTACACTAACAGCGTAACGAGTAGACCGATAGTTTCGCTTATATGAGAGAACGTATGTATGTCACCGCCTAGCGTTAGAACTTTAGGTTTCTTCTAAGGTGAGAGGGCGTACGGAACGTGCATGCATCATGTTTAATTATATCATACATATCCTTTACTCCCTCCTTAAAAATTTTAATAGTCCCGACTAAATTAAATTTTGTATCCCCTAAATGATCCTCACTGTAAGTCGTATCTTGTTGCTACAGATGACACGTACCAAGAGGACCGCTCACAAGTCCACTGGAGGCAGGGCACCTCGTCACCAGCTCGCTCCACGTGAGCCCCGCCCTGAGCCCACTAAGGTGGAAAGGCTGAGGGCTGAGTTGGCCGAAGTGACTGCTGCCAGGAATGCAGCGCGTCAGCAACTGGAGCAAGTGATCCATGATCGTGACCAGGAAACCCTTGCAGTCCAGAGATTGACAGTAGCAAACCGCAACTGTCAACGCATGTTGGTCCGTGTCATGAATCAGAGGGATGAAGCCTGGCATGAGGAGAACGTTCTGAGAGCTCGTCAGTTTGAGCTCGAACAGCAGTTGGAGAATGCTGAAGAATACAATGACAATCTTCATGAAGAAGTGCACCGCCTGAACAACCAGCTAAATCTTCTGCTGCCTCGAAATATCAACGCAGATGAGGACATGGGTTCGGGAATCATCATGGCTGAAGATGATGATGAAGTGGAGGTCAATGGGCCCCAAGATGCCGCACCAGAAGAAGAGCCAGAAGAAGAAGACGAGGAGTTAGAGCCTGTTAGCGACGAGGATGGCGGGGAGATCCTTGACACCGACTCTGAGGACGATGCTTAGAGTAGTCATCGTGTAGCTACGATGTTAGAATCGTCTTTTGTGCCTCCTGGGGTTGGAGTGAGGCTTTGTAATAACTTGACTTTGGGATGTAAGGTCGAACCCTATGTTTCCTAGATGTTTATTTGAACCTGTTAATTTCGATCACAATTGGATGTCTTATTGCATGCGTTCGATGATGGTGTCACGATTAGCACCCTTCGGTGCCGCGATGAAACCGAGGGCCTCCTATGGCGCGCGACATAAGGTTGTGCTGCTTGGCACGCGCTGGTATCGAGGTGGCTAGTCATGATCCACCATGGAGCTCTACCGTTGAGAAGTCTCTTTGTGGTCAGTTTGAAGTAGCCTTTCTCAGTCAACTAAAAATTTTAAGATCGAATCCAAGTACCTGGCGAAAGGTTAAAAATCACATAGATATAAACGTAAACGATTTAGTAACTGTTGTGCTCCTTGTGAGTGAGCCTTTATCAAAGTACATCTTGTCAGATTCCCTCGCATGATTTCGTCACTTGATGCGCTTGAATGGATTGTGCGGTTGTGATGAATTATTGTGCCATGATTATTTTGAGAAGTCTATTTCATGAAGTCAGTTTGACATATTTACAATAATTCATCTACAAATTTCCCACATCGTCAGTGCTCATTGGCTATGCATTTTGCAGATGTCGTACAATCTCTGTCGGGGTCGTGGCAATGAGGATGAGGAACAGCCATCCCCTCCGCCACCACCTACCCTGGCTGATTTGATGCAGACCGTGGTCGAAGGGCAGCGCATGTTGGCAGATGCTATGCGCCAGCTTGCCAACCGGGAGGCTCATCATGGCCGCCAGGGCCCAGAACCCAATTAGTACAGTGATTTCAAGGACTTTCTTGATACTAAGCCCCCGCTCTTTAAGGAGGCGGAGGAACCACTGCAAGCTGATGAGTGGTTGAACACTATTGAACAAAAGTTTCATCTGCTTCGCTTGACCGATGGGCTAAAAACTGAATATGCTTCTCACCAACTGCATGGTCCAGCGGGTATTTGGTGGAGCCACTATCGTTCCACACTGCCTGCAAATGTCCCGATTGCTTGGGACCAGTTCAAGGCCGCATTCCGTGGGAACTATATTCCTTCAGGTCTTATGGCTATCAAGCACACAGAATTTATGAGGCTGTTGTAGGGCAATAAAAGCTTGACTGAATATCTGCAATCTTTCAACAACCTGGCAAGGTATGCCACAGAGTTTGTGGATACCGATTCCAAGAAAATTGCTAGCTTTAAAAGAGGCCTCGGCCCAAAGCTGATGAAGACTATGGGCACTAGCAAGTGCACTACCTTCAATAAATTTATCAGTGATGCTCTGACCCAAGAGAACAATAACTCTATCTATGCTGCTTCTAAGAGCCGCAAGAGGGCACTTGAGGCAGGTGCTTCACAGTCTCGAGCTCCAGCTGCCCCGAGGGCTCCTCCTCGCCCTCCTGCCACAAGGGCTAAGTTCCGTCCTCCGCAAAAGAATACGCCAGTGAAGACTGGGTTTCGCAAGGCATATACAGTGGCTCTGCCAAAGGGTAATTCAGGCCAAGGCAGCTCCAGTGTCCCTCCTAGCAACATGCCTTGCTGGAACTGCAACAAGCCAGGCCATTGGTCCAGGAACTGTCCTTACCCTAAGAAGAATGTCAACCAAGGTGGCCGTCAGGGGCACGCTCATTATAACAGTATTGAGGAAATCTCATCTGGTGAGGTTGTCACTGCTGGTAAGTTCCTAGTTGACCAACATCCTGCAGTGGTACTTTTTGATTCAGGTGCTTCGCATTCCTTTATCAGTCCTAAGTTTGCATCAGAGTTTGCACACAAATTGCATACTGTTGAAGGTGGGGGTTATTGTATTAGCGCAGCAAGTGGGAATATTTCCACAAATAAAGTAGTGGGGAATCTTGAGCTTGAGATAGAAGGGTGAAAGTACTCGCTTGCCTTAGTGGTTTTGCCGGGCTTAGGCATAGATGTTATTCTGGGCATGAATTGGATGAGTCAGAATGGGGTACTCATTGATACATCCACTCGGGTAGTTATGCTCAGAGATCCTACAGATCAAAAGGGTTTTCTGGTACAACTTCCCAGAAAAGTTTATTTGTCTGGGGAAGTTCATGTTGTGCAAGCAAAGACGTTGGTCGAAATTCCAGTAGTGAATGAGTTTCCGGACGTTTTTCCGATGATTTGCCGGGGCTCCCTCCGGATCGGGATGTGGAATTTAAAATTGAGTTGTTGCCTGGCACGACGCCCATCTCTAGGAGACCCTATAGAATGCCTCCGAATGAACTAGCTGAACTTAAGGTGCAATTGAATGAACTTTTGAAGAAGGGGTTGATTCATCCTAGTTCGTCGCCGTGGGGATGTCCTGCTATCTTTGTAAAGAAGAAGGATCAGTCATTGCGAATGTGCGTAGATTAT
The DNA here is from genome assembly GCA_038087645.1 of Saccharum hybrid cultivar R570. Classification (NCBI taxonomy): domain Eukaryota; kingdom Viridiplantae; phylum Streptophyta; class Magnoliopsida; order Poales; family Poaceae; genus Saccharum; species Saccharum hybrid cultivar. The sequence goes on from JAQSUU010000170.1 coordinate 535,055, forward strand.
AGACCTCTCAATGCAGTCACTATCAAAAATAAGTACCCTCTACCGCGCATCGACATCTTGTTCGATCAGTTGTCTAAAACTAAAGTCTTCTCCAAGATTGATCTAAGATCTGGCTATCATCAAATTAAAATCCGTCCGGAAGATGTTCCAAAAACCGCCTTCTCTACCAGATACGGTCTTTATGAGTATCTTGTTATGTCTTTCGGCTTGACCAATGCCCCCGCACACTTCATGTACTTGATGAATTCGGTATTTATGCCCGAATTGGACAAGTTTGTGGTGGTATTTATTGATGACATCCTGATATATTCTGTAAATGAGGAAGATCACACTGAATATCTGTGTATAGTCCTCACAAGACTGCGTGAACATCAACTATATGCAAAGTTCAGTAAGTGCGAATTCTGGCTTCAAGAAGTACCTTTCCTTGGGCATGTGTTGTCCGATGGAGGAATTATGGTGGACCCCGCCAAGGTACAAGAAGTACTAAATTGGAAGGCTCCTATCTCGGTTCACGAGGTCCGGAGTTTCCTTGGTTTGGCTAGCTATTATCGTTGCTTCATCCCGGATTTCTCTAAAATAGCCAAGCCAATGACTCGGTTGCTGCAAAAAGACACCAGGTTTGTCTAGACTCCTGTGTGTGATGCGGCTTTTCACCAACTACGAACCCTCCTAACCTCAGCTCCGGTTTTGGCACAACCGGATATCGAGAAACCATTTGATGTTTATTGTGATGCCTCAGGCATAGGTTTGGGAGGTGTGTTGATGCAGGAAGGCCGAGTGATTGCATATACCTCTCGACAACTTCGGAAACATGAGGTGAATTATCCAACGCATGACTTAGAACTCGCAGCAGTTGTTCATGCTTTGAAAGTCTGGCGGCACTATCTGTTGGGCAATATTTGCAATATCTACACAGACCACAAAAGCCTCAAATACATCTTCACCCAACCCGAGTTAAATATGCGTCAAAGAAGATGGCTCGAGTTGATTAAGGATTATAACCTTCAAGTGCACTATCATCCTGGCAAGGCAAATGTGGTTGCGGATGCTTTAAGCCGTAAGTCTCATTGCCATTCCCTAGTTGAAACTGATTTTCATCGATCTCGCCTTCTACATCCAGCAGTCTTGTACAACATCACTGTCAGTTGTACTCTCAAAAGCAGAATTATTGAGCTCCAAAAGACTGACACTGGTATATTCCACATCAAGCGTAAGATGAAAGAGCAAGAAACTACACAGTTTAGGGTAGATGAAGAGGGTGTACTATGGTTCAAGGATAGGTTAGTTGTGCCTAAGGATCGAGAGCTTAGAAATGATATTATGTCTGAAGCACACTCCTCTAAATTGTCCATCCATCCTGGTAGCAACAAGATGTATTATGATTTGAAGCCATACTATTGGTGGACCAAGATGCGGAAAGAGATAGCTGCATATGTGGCTAGGTGTGACACCTGCTGTAGAGTTAAGGCTGTGCATATGAAAGCTGGGTTACTTCAACCACTTTCTATCCCAGGTTGGAAATGGGAAGAGATAAGTATGGATTTCATTGTCGGACTTCCTCCTACTGTCAAAAATCATAACTCCATCTAGGTAATTGCGGACCGCCTAACCAAGTCGGCTCACTTCATTCCTGTTCGAGTAGACTATCGTCCTACTGACTATGCTGGGTTGTATTTCAATCAGATAGTCCGGCTTCATGGGATACCTCATACTATCATATCTGACCGTGGTCCCCAGTTCACTGCTCGTTTTTGGGAGCACTTGCATCACCTTCTGGGAACCAAGTTAGTGAGAAGCTCTGCTTATCACCCCCAGACGTTAGGACAGACGGAACGGGTTAACCAAATCTTGGAAGATCTGTTGCGGGCATGTGTAATATCATCCAAGGGTTCTTGGGAAAAATAGTTACCGCTAGCCGAATTCTCGTACAATAATAGTTACCAAGAGAGTATTAAGATGGCCCCATTCGAAGCTTTGTACGGTCGTAAGTGTAGAACCCCACTAAATTGGATAGAAGCTGGTGAGAGGAGATTTTATGGTATTGCTTTTGTTGAGGAAGCTGAGGAACAAGTCCGTACCATCCAAAAACATATGGCCGCAGCCCAAGCTAGACAAAAGAGTTATGCTGATCGTCACAGAAAGCCACTCGAGTTTGAAGTTGGAGACTTCGTTTATCTGAAAGTTTCTCCAATGAAGAGTGTCCAACGTTTTGGTGTTAAGCGGAAACTTGCGCCAAGATACGTGGGTTCTTTCCAAATCATAGGCAAGAGTGGAGCTGTTGCGTACAAAATCCAGTTACCTCCTGAAATGAGTGCCATATTCAACGTCTTCCATGTATCTCAGCTCAAAAAGTGTCTTCGAGTTCCGGAAGAAAGGGTTCCATTAGGAGATATCAGGCCAGAATCCGATTTAACTTATGAAGAAAAGCCTGTCTGTGTGATTGACACTCAGGAATGAGTGACTAGGAGCAAAGTGGTTAAGTGGTATAAAGTAATGTGGAGTAATCAGGGTAGTGAAAGTGACGCTACATGAGAACGGGGAGACTATTTGCGGGATGGTTATAAGGAATTCTATGAAAAATGGTACGCTTTCCAAATCTCGGGACGAGATTTTTATAAGGGGGGAGGGCTGTAACACCTCAGGTGTTTAGCTCCTTAATTGCATTGCATTTGCATAAGCATAAGCATGCATCATTCATGTTATTTTATGTGGTTACAACAAATGTGCTTGGTTTTAGAATTTTGTTTGGCTCACATCATGTGACGCTAGGTAGTTGGTGTAACTAAAGGGTAGAGTAGCTAATTATACCTTACAACACCTTAATTACACTTAGGATCATTAGTGGAACAATGTTCATGTTGACCAAAGTGACCAAATTGCCCTCCTAAGTGTTGTTTCCATGCTAATTAGTGAAGTCATGTAAACTGAACCCTCAGAATCACTAGCTTAGAAGCAAAACCAGTTCAAGTCCATATTAACAAAGTTGTAGTAAAAATTGTAAGCTTCAACTTTGTCAATTAGCTCAATTCATGATTCAGTCCCTAAGCCAGCCAAATTTCCACTTTTCTGTGCTGCTGATTTTCTGTTGTTTCACAAAAACAGATTTTGTTCCTGGCTCTATAAATCCCAAAACATGTCGATTCAGGTTTAGCTCATATTGACAAAGTTGTAGAGAATTTCATGAGCTACAACTTTGTTAATTAGCTCATCTCATGATTCAGGCTGGTTTTAGAGCTACAGGGCTTGAAAGCTGCTGCTGTTCTGGGGTGGTCGATGTTGCAAATGTTGCAACGTGTTGTTGCCAGTGTTGCAGTTCAGATCGGGCAGGGGGGAAGTGGCCGACCGGCCTCAGACCGCGACCGCCGCGTGGGCGCGCGGTGGCGACCGTACGCCGGCCGTGGCCCCACCGGTCAGGTCCGAGCGGGCTTCTTGAACGCCACGATGCTGCCTCCGCCTCACTCCCGCCTTTGTCTCTCTCTCGCCCTGTGCTCGCCGAGCGGAAAAAAACCGAGCCGCCTGCGGTGCCGCGCGCTCCGCCGTCGCCGTGTGCGCTCACCGTCGCACCACCGGCCAATACACAATGCCCACAGCTCCGCCACCACCTCCCGAACCTCGTCGAACCCTCCTTTGGAGCAACCGAGCAGGGTAAGGGCGCATTGCCGGCTTTTCCCCTGCTCGGAGCTCACCGGCGCACCGCTGCCTGCGGTGCTTGCACTCGGCCATGCTCCTCCACCTTGCCTCGGTCCTCAATAGGAATCTCGTTAGGTCCGCCTTGGCTCTGGGAAGCGAATGCGCACCTCCGGTGACCACTTGGTGCTCGGAGCTCACCACCGCACCACCGTGCGCCATCACCGGGCCGCTACCGCCATGACCATCGTAGCTAGGGCTTGGTAGTGTCCCCGATTCGAGAGTCAACCAGGGTGGGAGGTCAAGGGGAACACGGCGGTACCCTTGCTTTCGTCGGAGTAGCCATCACCGACGAGTTGGAGCTCGCCGGAGTCGGCGGCGTCCGTCTTCCCCTGCGTTGTGTCACCGACACGCGGGTCCCATCGGTCAGATGTGCCTAGGCGGGAGCTAGCTCGGGCCACGCGTGTTGGGCCGCGCTGGTGGATTGGGCCGGCCCTGTGACTGGTTTCGGTTTCCATTTTACTTTTCCTTTTATTCTTTTCACAGATTTATATGCTGTGTTGTAGAAATTTTATCTCCCATTTTATAGATCCATTTGAGGTGGTCCAAATTTTGTTGGACTCTAGGTGAAGTGTAGTATTTTAGAAAAAATATGAATTGGTTATGTGATGCTTAGTTTCTGGAAGATTTAAATAGATCTTTCAAATGTGTTTTGAAATGAAGGCAAATTTGTTAAATGTATAACTTGAGCTGTAGTATTCCAAAAATTATGAAATTTGGTGGGTAGGCTAATTTATACTTGCTCTAGCTTTGGTAAAAATTTGGGCAGTAGTGCTTAAGTACTTTTCAAGTTATAATGCTATCTTGTCATTTTAGGGAATACTTGAATGAATTTTTGTAATTTTTCTACATGTGCAATGTTCTTATAAATTTTTGGAGAATGTCTGGGTACCATAAAGTGTCTAAGAAAAATATGAAATCTGTTGTTTGATACTTTTCAATATGATTTGTTATTTATACAAAAATCAGCCTTTTGGGCTTGTGAATTTTGTTTAGGGAGTGTCTGTGAATAATTTTTGTTCAAATTTTTACAGTGGTCTCTTTTTGGTTCATAGAGCCTCCTGTAATTTTTGTAGAATTTTAGGACCAGTTTACATATATGTTTAAAATTCCACTTAATTACTTAAGTAAATTAAGAAATGAGTATAAATAAATAATTTAGGTAGGCAAACCTTACTTTCTGGTGTTTTGTGACCTATGTGAACTTGTGGTAACATTAGTTTGGTCTTGTGGGATGTTTGCCACATAAATAAATATTTAATCTTTGCAATTCTAGGTTTTCTGGACAGCTGGTAGTATGTTTGAGTTTGACCTTTGATAAAGGTGTTTGCTGGAAAACTTGTGAATACCAAAGTTGTAGTAAACTTGATAAACTAGCTTGTGTCAAACTTTGGGAGCATTTGGCTTAATAGTTTGGGAGTTATGGCTGTTTAAAGTGACAGTCCAGAATTGGCTACTCTCTGTTTAGAGAGGACAGATTCTGGAACTTAGGAAATTCGACATGGAAAACTTAGGAATTTAAGGTTGAGGTCTGAAAATGATTTGTAGTGCATTTCTTAAGCTTTCCAGATTGTCTTAGACCATAACTTTTGGAGTTAAGAATCTTTAGTTATGTTAGAATCTTTGAGCTGCTGTCCAGAATATCTTACTATGGTAACCTAAGTAATATTACTCTTGTGTTGTTAGGTGTTAGGGCCTTAACCGAAGAGGAACAACTATATCTTAGGTTGAGTAGCTTAGGTAAGTACTTCTCCACCGGAGAAAAGATTTGCACGTACTGATAAAATGACTTGATTAGATTACTGTTTTTATTTCTGAAATACATTTCATTCCGAGCATGTTGCACCTTTATGCATCCATGATATTTGTTGTGCATTCATGCAATAGGTGTACCGGAGGGGGTAATGCTCCTCGAATTCGAGCAAGAGATTCCGGAGGAAGTCCAGGACCAGCCGGAGCAGCTAGAGGAACCAACCGGCGACGAAGCTCCTGCCGAAGATCTACCCGAGTGTCCTGACCACCGGCCCTCGACCTTTCTAAAAGGCAAGCCCCGATGCATGCTGAACCCATCAATTTATAAATCTATCTTAAGTACTTTTAATTGTTTAATGCATTAAGTTGTAGGAGTTGTATGAAAACAATTGTTGCATTATACCTGTCCTTGTCCAGATATCGTACTTAATCCTATATTAGGTTTAGGCACGTCTCAATGCTTAGCCCTGCTTAGTACGGTAGAAGTCGGGTGATTTTCGGTCATCCGCGAGATGTAGGAAAGAGTCACGAGTGACTTTATGGCTATCGTGGATGGAACCATGCTTTAAAATGAAATTGAGATCGGGCGGGAGTTCGATAGTACAGCCGCAAGACACTTCACGTCTTGGGTGTGGAGCTATGCCCGTCTGAGTCGTTTAAGGACCGATTCACTGTACGTCCTTGAGTCATGTTGAACGCAGTCTAACACTTAGTTGGCCGGATAAGCCATTCCGACCGCGAAGCCGAGTAATGTGATTTAGGCCGGGAATCGAATGGTAGGTTGCTTCTTGGAGGAGAGAAAGGATGTGCTTAAGGACATTGGCGTGAGACCAAGGGGGGTTAGAGTCCCTATCACCTAGCAGAGTGTCGCCCTTGGGGTCGCGACATCATTCGGACCCGTGATTCCTGAATCATATGACAAGGTGGCCTGTGCGACCCTAGCAGGGGTCTGCACGGTGAGTGTTAGAAATACCCCTCCAGCTGGATAGGAATTCGATTCGAATCGCCGTCGCTCCCGGTTAGTGAGCACTTGACTTGAGCAGCGGCAACATAGATCTCATTAAATGAACAGATGGTTAAGTGAATGATATAATGTTGCCACAATGATATACCTGCTATGGATATAATAATAATGTTGTTTGATTATACTCAAGTGAATGTTTAGTACAGGTGCTAAGATAGATGACAGATAAATGCTAAAAAGAACTGCTAGTGCAAGTTATAAGAGTTTCAATTAATTATGCCTTTATGCAAAATGTGATGTCAGCTAGCCTCTTGTATAAGCCTTGCATAATCCTTGGTGTCATCTTATTTCTGGTTTTTGACGGGTAAGTCTAGCTGAGTACATTCCAGTACTCAGGGTTTATTCCCTCCTGTTGCAGATGATATGCTCTACCAAGGCTTCTGCAAAAATTGTCTCCACCCTGCGGGTGATGAAGACTAGATCACTAGGGCATGATCATCTTTTATGTACTTTCCTGATGCTTTTGCGGGTGGTTGATCATTAAGTCTGGTAGTAGTATGTGAACTAATGTGTGTGTTATGCTTCCGCTACTTTATAAACTTGGTTTGTAATAATTGCGACTCCGTGTGTGTAAACTTATTTCGGACTACTTGTGAATTGTAACGTATGATGTTGTATGTTGAATGATGCGATCTTGGTTGTAAGCAAGTTGGTTTGAAATCCTTCGTGGTTTCGATTGACTACCGGGATTATATAGGCTCAAGTTCGAAAATTTGAGCGCTTCAGTGCTTGTTTTTGTACTTGTGCTCTTATAATTTGGTCGGTTCTATTACAGTGGTGATCTGAGAAACTTATGATGCTTAGTTGAAGCAATCAAAAGGATTGATCTAAAGAGCAAGCAACACCCAAAAAAGAGTTAGTCATTGTAATTCAATTGGTATTCTAAGTGATTCTCTCATGCAAGCAAAGATGATATAATGAAGCAAGCCAACCACAACAAGAAAGTGCACTTGATCATAAGTGATTTTCATTTCATATAGGTGAAGAATGAATTTATCTATGATGATTGGTCTTCACCAAGCTCATAAATTAGACTTCACATTGCTATTGGAGTAATGAATTGGAATCTATATGACTATCCTCTACTCCAACATAGCAAAGGTATCATTGTAATGTGCATGATCATTTCATCCCTTACTAGTATACGATTAGTGCATATAGTACATGCTTACTAGGATCATGCATAACAAATGAAATATTTAAATTCATAGCCTACCATTATTGCTTGAATTGTTTAAATGATCTAGTGGTATGTGTATGAATTTGTTCATGAGCTAGTGAACCCAAGTACTTGATCTAGTTTGGATTGCTAACAAGTGACAAGTACAATATTGGTAAGATAACCCTTAGCATGAGGTGTGAAGAAGCTTGTCATTGGATCAAACCGTACTTGGGATCTTAGGCAAATCAACTTAGTTCAAGTCATACTAGAAGCTCATGATGATGATAAGAGTACAAAAAAACAACAATATAATCGGATATCTAGTTTTTTAAAGTATTATCTAGACTCATTTGATTTCTCACATGGTATTCACAAGTGGTGTCTAGATCAACTTACAAGTGATATCTTACAAATGGTACTCATGAAGATAGCAAATATTCAAGAAGTGAATATTATTGTTAAATCCTTCAAAGTGGATCCATACTAGAAAATTCTTTTAAATGGTATCACATTCCTACTCATGGTATCTTCACGTGGTATCATTCATGCAAGACGATGGTTTCACAAATGATACTCAACTTTAAGTGATCAAATCAAGAAATGCTACCCTCATCTTCAAGTGGTATCTCAAGTGAATGACACATGCTATGACATAGGGGAAGGAGCCCCACCGATTGGTATCAAGGTCAAAGATCCTATGTGGTATCTCAAGAGCAACCATAAAGTTTGTCATTCCAACATATGTGGTAATGTCCATCAAAAATGCAAGATTCAAGTCTCAACCATCTACCCCAATGCTAGTCTTTGCATCAATGAGAAGCACACCTTTTATGGAAATTGATGACAAAGAGGGAGAGATTGGACAAAGATATGCAAGATCTCCTTTAGGGGAGAGATTGATTTGGGGAGAGATAGATGATATTGGACATGGATATGGACACAAAATTCTTGGACAAAGAAAGCACACAAGTAGGGGGAGCAAGCTCATGAACTTTGATTGATTACATTTGATATGTGCATAATTCATGTGCTTGCTTGCATTGCATAAAGTTCTTAAATTCAATATGCATGCTTGTGTGGTGTATGCTAGTTATAGAACTTGAATGATGATTTGATAACTAGCATGCATAGGATGTTAGCTAGACTTATGCTTATCATGCAAAAACTAGAACCTTGCTTATAATGTTGATCTCACGGGGTTTCTAGTGTTTTTGATGTCTAGCTACTCATGATGCTAAGGATGGTGGCAAACTTGTGCTTTTCAAATGGTATTGAGCTATCAAATGGTATCAAACTATAAAGGTTTATTCTATACACCTTAGCATCACTTAGTAGTGCTAACCCTCCCATAATTTTCATATTTATGCATATGTGCAAGCTTAAAACCAAACCATTTGAGCACATATGTAGGGGAAGTTATCACTACCAAGTCAGATTTTATGGTGCTTATCTAAATCTTGACATAGAGCTTAAAAGTTGGATAAGTAACATTAAATCCAAAACGAGTTAGCAATTACACTTGTGTGAAGCGCTAGCTTGAAAAAGTTTAATTTCCATATCTTTGTAGAATTGTCATCAATTACCAAAAAGGGGGAGATTGAAAGGTCCTTGTTTGGTTTTAGTAATTAAGTGACAACTTAGGTGGACTAATATGTGGTTATGTGAGATACATAGGAGATTAGTCCACAGGTGATGGTGTCATGAAGGAGCCTATTGCACATGAGACATGACATGGAGTCATGTGACCAAGGTGGAGAAGATCAAGATGAGGCTTGGCTTGATAGACCGGTTACTAGGGTGAAGGGCAAGTTGTGTGATGGCTTGGCACCAAAGGACCGAGGCAACGGTGAAGAGCAAGTGAGGTCAAGATCGATGAACCAATACGGTCACGTGATGATATGAAGTGGATCATATCATTTGGTGATTGGTTGGTGCATGTGTTGCATCAACATCAATGGAGATGGAATGGAATACGCAAGGCAAAGGTATAACCTAGGGTATTTCTATTTCACCGGTCATAGGTGTGTAGAGAAGTTGATGACCAGGTTTAGCATAGATGGTAGTACTATTAAGAGGGGCAAACTTGTTTGCATATTGGTCATCTAGTGCCACTTGAGCGATCTAACTTTGCATACGTGTTAGGATCGAATGGCGAGACAAGTTGAGTGCCTGACTTCTTTGAGAAAATGATTGTAAAAATGCTAACACACATGCACATGGTGTTTTATACATGGTGGTGTTGGCACATTTGCAAAGGAGAAGGTGTTGGAGTTGGTGTTGATCAACTTGGAGAAGAGAGAAATATTTTTCGGTGTTCTCCAGACACTAGAATGGCTCTTAGAGTGGAATACTGCTTTGATCCATTGAGAATTGGATCAAGTGCTTTAGTGGGTTGTGTAGCCCTCTGAGTAAGCTTTTCAAAATGTCCAAGATCATCGAAATCGGAGTTCGGAGCTAAGAGATATCGCCGTTTTACCGAAGAGTGGTCTGTGACCGGACTCGTGACTGGGCGCGTCCGGTCAGCACCTGCGCGTCCGGTCAGTGTTTTTCACGGACGAAAGTGACCGGACGCTGCAGCGAGTCCGGTCAGTGATGACCGGACGCGTCCGGTCGCTTCGGGAGCTTATTGGAACCTCTCTGTTCGCTGTTTCGCTGCGACTTGCGCGTCCGGTCCCGTTAGTGACCTGCGTGTCCGGTCAATACAAGTTTATACGCGTGAAAACTAGCCGTTGGAGCACGCTACTGACCTGCGCGTCCGGTCCGTTCGACCGGCGCGTCCGGTCGTCCCGAAAAACGCCCAGTGAAGGGGTACAACGACTCTTTTAGTGGAGGGCTTATAAATAGCCCATTGGCTGGCCTTGGCCGATAGCTGAGCACACTTTGGCCTTGGTGGCTTATGTGGTAGTGCTTGAAAGCCCTCTAACTCACTCATGTTTGATAGTGTTCATCGGATCGAGTGAGAAAGTGATTCTAGTGCGTTGCATCATGAGAATTGCATCGAGTGGCACTAGGTGATCGTGTTGCAAGCCGGTGGTGCTTGTTACTCTTGGAGGTTGCCACCTCCTAGACGGCTTGGTGGCTTGTGGCTCCGTCGAAGCTCGCAAGAAGATTGTGCGAGGCTCCGGAGAAGCTTTGTGAGGGGGATTGTGCTCACCCCGCGGGGATCGCGAAGAGCAACTCTAGTTGAACGTGTCATTAAGCTACCACACTTGATAGTGGGTTCTTGCGGCGCCTTTTGAGAGGCTCGGTGTGTGACCGATTAGCCGCCGAACCACGAAGTGTTGGTCGACACAACGAGGACGTAGTTTGGTGGCAACCAAGTGAACCTCGGGAGAAAATCACCGTGTCAACATTGTCTACTTTTCTCGGTGGTTTGCCTTCGTGCAACACAAGCTTATATTTACTTTCATATATACTTGTGCTTGTGTAGTTGCTCTCGTAACTAGTTTGCTTGTGTAGTTTGCTAGTTGTCTTCTTGCTTGTGTAGCTAGAAGCTTCCCTTTGCGTGACTAATTTTGTTTGTGTAACCTTATTAGTCACATTGCTTAGTTTGTGTAGCTAAGTGTTTTGCGCTCTCTAATTTGGCATTAGTTGCCTTGTTATTGAGCTTTGCTAGCGAGCTTAGGCTTTGTGCTTTTGCTTCACTAGTTATGTAGGAGCTCCCTCGGTTGGCAAAGTACTAGTGCATAGGTTTGTGTGACCTTACTCTAGAATTGATTAGGTGAGCTCTTGGTAAGCTTAGCACCTTAGTTGCTTAATTAGGATCTTTGCAAGGTGCTAGAGAACTTAGATAGAGGGGTGTAGTCTTGGCTAGACCGATAAGTTTAATTCCGTATTTTTTTGGTTAGCCTACGTGTTTAAGTTTTAGAAAGGACTATTCACCCCCCTCTAGTCCGCCATCTCAACCCTTCATCTTGCCATTTGGTATTCTCCTGGTTTATTGATTGATTATCATCTTAGTGATTGGTTCATCCTCGACGTGGTGGTATAACAATCTTGACCTTTCATTTACTTTTCGTAAAATAGAGTATTTAGCTCTCTTGTGTAGATTGTTAGTGTAGCTTTTCTTACTAGCCTTGTTCACCTAGAGTAGCAAGTAGTGACATAGCTAATTGTATGCCTAGAGATCATAGTGACTAGAATTGATTGGGTAGGTGGCTTGCAACCCTTGTAGAGTTAGAGCAAAACTTGCATTTCGCCATTTGTCTTACTAATCAAGTTGCCCTAGTGTTTTATAGAATTTTAATAGGTTATTCACCCTCCCTCTAGCCATAGTAGGACCTTTTAGTGGAGAACTGCGGTGGCGCAGACCTCCCCTTCTTACCGATGGTGCGATGGATGAGGGCGCAACGCGAGATGGTGGAGTGGCGCTGGGCGCAGAGCAGTGCGGGATGGGCCGGGTGTGGCGCGCCGCGCTGGAGAAGACCGCCGCGGGAGGGGGCGTGCTCCCCGCGGGGCGGGCAAGAGCAAACCACAAGGAAAGACAACAACGAGGTGGATGTGTGGATGCGCGGTGTCCAGATAAGGACAAGCGCCTGTGTTAGAATATTATCGTTCTTTCTATATCTCATCTCATTGTTACGCGTGCTTCCGCGGCCATCCCATCGCAACAGAAACTTTTCACCGTTACGTGAACAAGCACTTCTCATGAGTCGTGAACAAGCAAGTTACAACTGCCAGGCCCTGTTCGCTTGAACTTATCAGTCGTACTTTTTTAGCGAAATATCAGTTTTTTCTCTCACAACAAATCAGCATCAATATCAGCATAAGCTGTTTTTCCAGCCAGCCGGACCAACACATTGCGCTTTACTTGCTCCATGGGCAAACAACCCCCTCATATGACCCTTTTTACTATGGAACTAGGTAACTAACTGAGGGCATCATGGATAATTTGCATCTCCAGCTAGCAAACTTTCAAACCATCTATACCAATCTATTAGCGGGTTAATTCATATATACAACCCATGTATACAACAGCTACCTAGTAGTTAGCAGCTGTTAGCTAGTGTTAACCAGCTAGTGCTAGCCAGCTAATTATTAGTAGGAGACTGTAGATCCACATATATGAACTATTAGCGCTTACTAGCACCTCTTCACCGACTAATGAACTAATCCTTTCCAGATAAAATGCAATCCTCATATAGTGCAAAGTCATATCATCTTAATTAAAATTAACCAAATTTGTAAATGATAGTAATATATTTAATATACTAAATAAATATCATTACATTCGTGATATGGTATATCTATTTGGATTCATATCTGTTGAATGTTGACTACTTTGCATATACTTAGTTGAACTTAACATAGTTATAGACCTAAATTTACAATCTTTTGGGACCAATAGTAATTGTTAGCGGCTCTAGTAGATAATAGGTAGCAGGTTTGTTTTGATTCTCACTCGCCAATTTTAGTAGGTAAAGGAGTGTTCAACTAATAGTTATCTTCTAGAAATTAGCTTGAGTGGGTTTAAACAGTCCAAGTAATTATTATCTTGGCACCCAGCTAACAACTATTTCACAAGTTATTACTCCAACATATTTAATAACAACTAATAGTTTGTCAAATATATTGCCATCTACTCATCTCTACCCTCTTACTATATTTCATAAAAGAGCAAATATATATAATTATACACAAAACTTGTTGAATCCAACAACATCTAACTAATAATTAACCAATAGACTGGCATGGAGACTAATCCAATTTCCAGACAGCTTTTGTACAAGGATTCTAAAAGCTAAATATTGTCAAAATGGTCATATTCTTGATACCGCGTTTCCTTCTAATGCATCTCCAACATGGCGGGGGTATTGAATATGGGCTTGAATTATTGAAAAAGGGTGCCATATGGCGTGTGGGCAATGGTGAAAGTATCCGTATTTGGCGAGATCAGTGGATTCCAAGAGAAACTTCTCTTGCTCTGGTGACAAAAAAGAAGAGAAATAAAATTTGATGGGTGTCAGAACTAATAGATGGAAGAACAAACACCTGGAACATGAACCTCATCAGACAAATAATGACGGATCTGCCGGGATGAGCTTCAAGAGGCTGAGTTTGTTCTAACAAAGAGAACAGAATAGGGTTGCTGATCTTTTAGAAAAACATGCTGGTAAAGACTTGTCTTTAGCATTATGGCTGCAGACATATATAATATAATAGATATAGAACGAATCCGAAACTCACAGGCACTCAGACACTGCGTCACTGTAGCTGACCCTGTTTAGGCGGGTCCTTCACTGTTCATATATGTTTCGGTCACTGTTCACGTGGTTCCACGTATACTGTCCACTTTTTTTCTTACCTTTTTTTTCTCCTCTTTAAGCCGGCGCAGCGTAGCGCGCCCCCGGTGCTAGTATACCTGATTTTGCTGCAACTACAGTGCAAACGACGTAACCCTTCCTGATTAATAAAGCTCAGCCTTTCTGAAAAAAAAAAGAAATCACTTCAATTTTATACGAAAAATATAGAAAAAAAATCTCAGTGTTTTCAAACATGACCATAATCGTGGACTTGTTTAGATACCTAAATTCACCTCCAAATTCTACTATGCAAAAAGAAGATTCTCCATCACATCAAAATGTCGGCACATATATGGAGTACTAAATGTAGATGAAATCAAAAACTAATTGCACAGTTTTATTGTACTTTGCGAGATGAACATTTTAAGCCTAATTAATCAATGTTTGGACAATTATTACCAAATAAAAATAAAATTGCTACAGTGTGACGTGACATTTACTATATAGATTTGGCCTCCAAACTTTGTAATCTAGGCCTGGTTTAAATTACAGAATTCACCCCCAAATTCCACTATGCAAAAAGGAGATTTTCCATCACATCAAAATGTCGGCAAATGCATGGAGTACTAAATGTAGATGAAATCATAAACTAATTGCACAGTTTTGTTGTACTTTGCGAGACGAACATTTTGAGTCTAATTAATCAATTTTTAGACAAATTTTTTACACTAAAAAACAAAAATGCTACAGTGCTCGGGGGTGACACTGCACAGATTCGGTCGCCCCCGAGTCGGCGATCTAACCCTAAACAAGGCCCGTAACGTTTTGCCTCGGGCAGTCGTGCGGGCGGTCCCGTGGCCGTGGGTCCACGGCACACCCATACGAGTCGACCCGCCGTACCGGCCAATAAATCGGGCCACCCCGCATGAGAGCAGCCGAGGGCCGAGTGGTTGTGCCGTGGAAGCTTTCGTTTACCCTTCCCAGTCTTCAGTCTTCCTTCCCCATCCCCCGTCGTCTTCTCTCCTTCCCACTCTCCCACCGACCCTCCATTATTCCCTCTCTCTCTCGCGGAGTCGCGGTGATCCAGCCACCGAGCACGAGCGTCCTACGCGCCGCGGAAACCGTGCCCATGGCGGCGGGGTCGATCCGGGTCACCATGGAGGTGGGCGCCGACGGCGTCGCGCTCATCACCATCGCCAACCCGCCCGTCAACGCGCTCCACCCCATCAGTAAGCGACCGACCGGCAGACGCCTCCCTTCTTCCTCGGCGTTCAATTCTGCCGTGGTTTTGATTTCGGTGGAGTTTCATTTCTGCGGTCTAACTAATTCCGTCGTCCTCCCCAACCTTCGCCTGCAGTCATCGCCGGGCTCAAGGAAAAATACGCGGAGGCCATTCGCCGTGACGACGTCAAGGCCATCGTGCTCACTGGTCAGATCTCTCATCTCTCCTCTTCCTTATTTAATTTGTTCTTCTATCATTAGATAATATATCTCCCTTTATATTGGGGAGTGCCGGAGTCAGTGGGGATCGTGTCTCTGCTTTCTGTAGGATTTTTTTTATAAATATTTCGCCACAGAAGGGGGTAATATTATTACTTGTGCCAGCCATTTTAGTGTTTGGTCCTATCCACGTTTGATATGGATAGTTGTGGAAACTGGAAACATCGCTTTCCTAGTTTTCTACTATTCCTGCTCACCCCTGTCCACCTTAAACTGCTTGCTTACTTGCCAGTTGCGCTGGCCTCTGGAGTTAGCATCTTGCTCAAGTAGGCAGAGATAGAACTCTCAAATGGTGGAAGCAGAAAACAGGGCCGTTGTTCTATACTTGATACTTGATAATAGTAGAGCTTTGCATTTAAATGCTCCTACCTTTCTAGTAAACTGAAAGTATCCTGATACCTTTTCAAGTTATTCGACATTAACACACATTTTTAACCCTTTTTTTCTTGTTTAACTGATAACTAATGTGGACGTGCTGCCAAATTCGTACACTAGACTGGTATACGAAAGAGTTCTGTTTCTGATTCTTGTCATTGTCCTGGATTCTGAATTGCCTAGGTGCTGGAGGCAAGTTCTGTGGAGGATTTGATATCAACGTTTTTACAAAGGTTCATCAGACTGGTAACGGAATGCCTTTCACTTGTACTGTTGTTAGCTCTATGCTAGGCTTTCTGCTTACGGGGAGCTGTTTGCCTCTTCCTTTGTTTACATGTGCAACATTGGTGGCATGCAGGGGATGTATCACTTATGCCGGACGTATCAGTTGAGCTTGTATCAAACATGATGGAAGGTATAGTTTTTTTTGTCCCACATCACCTGTATGTAATTATACCCTTTTGCATATGCTTTTGTTTCTACCAATATCACAATTCCTGGACCCATTTATTTGCAGAGGGCAAAAAACCTTCTGTTGCAGCCATTCAAGGTCTTGCATTGGGTGGTGGCCTAGAGTTGACTATGGTATGCCATTTCTGCCAGATGTTGCCAGAGCTGATTGTTAAGCTGGCTGCTGAACCTAGTCTAAATCCATTCTATCTGTAAATGACATGTTCAGGGTTGTCATGCTCGGATATCTACTCCTGAAGCTCAACTTGGATTGCCAGAGCTAACCCTTGGTGTCATCCCTGGATTTGGAGGTATGGATATATCTGTGCCTGAACAGAGAACTATTTCTACAATTACCTGGCATCGTATTGGATTCTATCATGTCTTGGAACTAACTGTGTTAACTTATTATCTAGGTACCCAGCGTCTGCCGAGGCTTGTAGGTCTACCCAAAGCAATTGAAATGGTGCTGGTGAGTAATTGAGTTCATCTGTTTCTTGTATAAGTGAATTCTTCCTTTTAACTTGGTAAAAACTCATTTACTAAACTCTACAGTTTCCCCCCATGAAATCAACCTTGTTTCAGTATATTATTTTAGGCTGTAAGTAATTGTAAGCTACTGAATTGTATGGATGGTGTCCATGTGGACGGGGAAGTGTGGGTCCAGGAGTTGAATTATTATGGTGTCCAGGGTAGGAAAGTGATGAAACGACCAGTAACAATTTAGCCAATGGCAGAACTGGGCGGATGGGGGGCTTAAGGGAAGATGTCTGAAGGGCATATTTTAGTTGGTACTTGTCCATAATCATATGCTTGTTCCAGAAGAGTATATAATAGTTAACTTTCTCTGTTACAGATTCACCCTGTGATATTTGCTTGTTTCTGATCATATAATCATGCAAACTTTTGGGTCAAATGTAGATAATTTCCATACTCTCGAAACTAGGCAATGTCAAATTGTCCACACCGAATAGCGAAGCCACGTTTTATTGCTTTAGAAAATTTTGGCATATTGAATTTATATTTGACTGCTTAGTCTAATATCAAGTGATCAACAAATTCGGGGGAAAAAAGAGAGATCATAAATATGAATCTTTGCTTAAATCTTTAATATGTGTATTTATTTCTACCATAGCCTTCATTTAATTCAAGAGAAGCCAATCAGTAGGCATGCAGTTACTTATTTTGTGAACTGTGGATGTAATGACCTGTCTGTAAACAAATTCCATGTTTTTAGTTAATTACTGTAATGATCATGTGATGTTTCAGTCTTCTGAATTGGACATCTGGTATGACTTTAACAGCAAAGTAAGTTCATTACGGCAAAGGAAGGGAAGGAACGTGGTTTGATTGATGCTCTTTGCTCTCCTGATGAATTGATAAAGACATCACGTCTTTGGGCTCTGGAAATTGCTAATTGCCGTAAACCTTGGATGAAATCTCTTGGCAGAACAGATAGGCTTGGATCACTATCTGAAGCTCGTGCTGTATTAAATGCAGCAAGACAGCAAGCAATGAAGATTGCACCAAACATGCCACAGCACCAGGCCTGCCTTGATGTAATGGAAGAAGGCATATTATATGGAGGCCAAGCTGGTGTTTTGAAGGTATGTGTCTGTACCTGTCTCCTTCAAATAGGGAATTGAGGTGAGAATATCTACTATTTTCAACTTTTCTTAGTTATACAGCAAGCTCGGCATCTTATTTCTCAGTGTTAGGAAAAGTGTTTCTATTGATTTGGGCTAACCCTAGAAGGGTAGCTATATAGGTAACCATACATGGGCCTCATGGGCCTAGCCTCATGGGCCTAATACACACATATTCCAACACCCCCCCGCAGTCTGAACTACCGGCGCAGCGGAGTTCCAGGCTGAACAAGAAGAAGAAAGAACATACACATGTCTCCCACAGACGCAACTAGCCACTGGTGATGTTGAGGCTGGAGCGAAACTCGGTGAAGGTCGAGGACGGGAGACCTTTGGTGAAGATGTCCGCGAATTGGGAGGTGGTCGGAACATGAAGGACCCGCACCTCGCCCATTGCCACACGATCACGGACAAAGTGTAGGTCGATCTCCACGTGCTTCGTCCGCTGGTGTTGGATGGGATTGGTGGAGAGGTAGACTGCACTGACATTGTCGCAGTAGATCAGTGCGCTCCGGGAGGGCGGAGTGTGCAGCTCAGTCAGAAGCTGCCGGAGCCAGGAGGCCTCAGCCACGCCGTTAGCGACAGCGCGGTACTCCGCCTCGGCACTGGACCGGGAGACCACAGGCTGGCGCTTAGACGACCAGGACACCAAGTTGCCGCCCAAGAAGACAGCGTAGCCGGAGGTGGACCGCCGAGTGTCCGGACACCCAGCCCAGTCAGCGTCAGTGTAGACGACAAGTTCGGCTGAGGAGGACCGGTGAAGTAGGAGGCCGTAGTCGATCGTGCCCTGTAGGTAGCGGAGGAGGCGCTTGAGAGCCGTGAGGTGGGGCTCCCGAGGATCATGCATGTGAAGACAGATCTGTTGAAGTGCATAGGTGATGTCCGGCCGGGTAAAGGTGAGGTACTGAAGGGCACCAGCAAGACTCCTGTATGCAGTAGGATCAGACACTGGGGGGCCCTCAGCCTCTGACAGCTTGCTCTGATACCATATTAAGTTGCATGCACCGACCAGTTCAACCCAAAAGCTTAAGCTGGGTCACGAGCAGGTCGGCGGGGTCGTGCCAGAGGACGGCGGTGTGGGCCACACGGCGTCCCGACGAGTCGGAGGAGGTGGCCGCAGCATCCTGGGAAGCGGGAGAGGCGAGGAGCTGCTCCGCGTCGGTGATCTGGCGTGCGAGGGTGTCGGCCGCGTTGCGCTCACGCTCCCACACGAGGGCAGCAGCGCGCACACGAGCCTGCCCCTCCGCGGCGGCAGCCCGGGCAGCGACGAGGGCTGCAGCGAGGGCGGATTCCGGCCCCGTCCTGTTGAGGGGCGGCGCCGTTCCAGTGGGACACCCCGCAACAGCGTGCAGGAGCGGGAGGGGCTGGAGGCCGGCTGCAGACGCGGCGGGATCGTGCAGTGGAGGGAGGCCGGCAAGCAGCGGCGGGTGGAGAGCAGCAGTTCCGCCGGCGTTGAGCAGGTGGAGTTGCTCCGCCGGCGGCTGGAGGGCCGCTGCAGCATCCCCCGCGGGCTCCCCCACCGCGCCAGGAACGGCAGCCATGGCGCAGGCGGGTCCAAGCCCCATGGCGGGTGCCGCAGCCGGAATACGGGCGGCGGCAGTCGCGGGCGGAAGACGGGCGCCGGGTGGAGCAGTGGCCCAAGGAGGTGGAGGAGCGGCGGCGGTAGCAGGCGCGCCCGGAGGAGCAGCAGGCGCGGCCGGAGGATCGGCACCTGGAGGAGCAGCGGGCGCGCCCGGATGAGCAGCGCCAAGAGGAGCGACGGCCGCACGAGCAGGGTCCACGATCTGGGCCCAGGAAGAGGAGGAGAGGGGAGGGAAGGAGGTGAAGGAGGGAGGAGGAGGTGGGGTGCCGGCCATGGCGCCGGCGGCGGGAGAACCACCGGCGACGGCGGCGGCTGGGAGGGAGGAGCAGGGGAACCCTAAACCTAGGCTGCTGATACCATGTTAGGAAAAGTGTTTCTATTGATTTGGGCTAACCCTAGAAGGGTAGCTATATAGGTAACCATACATGGGCCTCATGGGCCTAGCCTCATGGGCCTAATACACACATATTCCAACACTCAGGAATTTCCATAGGCTATGTAAAACACTTAAATATATATATGAAATAATCCTGCAATGGAGTGTAGGCTATCTTAGCTTTATTTTGGCATTTGTTCTGGGATCAATGCTCTTTGACTAAAAATAGTAAACACCTTGCAAATAGTGGATGATACATTCCTGTTTCTTCTGCTTTTAACTATATAGACTATTTACATGTTTACTTAACAGACACCAATAAATGCAGGAAGCTAGGGTTTTCAAGGAGCTGGTGATAGCACCAACATCAAAGGCTCTTGTCCATGTTTTCTTTGCACAACGTTCCACGACAAAGGTTGTCTTCCAGTGCAGTTTACCTTTCTTTTATGATTTACCATCAAATCATCATCCAGTCCTTGAATACCTTCAAACCTTAGATGCGTCACCCTTTCTTTTTAATTATTTAGAAATGGTCTGATGTTTATATGCAGAATTTGTTCATTTGTATTGTAGTAACATGACTGGATTTCTTCAAATAGAAAAAAATAGTAAAAAGGCTGTAGATGAAGTCAAGTTCAGTGAAGCTAAATTGCTGCAGTGACTTATGCTGCTGATTATGTATAGGTGCCAGGTGTAACTGATGTTCAACTGAAACCAAGGCCAATTAGAAAAGTTGCTGTTATTGGTGGTGGTCTGATGGGCTCTGGAATTGCTACATCACTTCTTGTTAGCAACATTTCTGTTGTGCTCAAGGAAGTAAACCCTCAGTTTCTGCAAAGGGGAGAGAAAATGATAGCAGGTCAATCTCTTTATACAGCTGCTGCATTTCTTGAGAAAATGTTCTAGTGTATCTATGCCTTTTTGAGTTCTCCATGTGCTTGAGCTTTAGGATTGTCTTTAAAGTTAAATTTATAAGTTACCTTACTAGTAAATCTAACAATCTTTGTAACAGGTAATCTTGAGGGCCTGGTCAAAAGAGGTTCGCTAACAAAGGATAGGATGCACAAGGCCATGTCGCTTCTCAAGGGCGCTTTGGATTATTCAGATTTCAAGGATGTTGATATGGTTATTGAGGTTAGTGTTCATACGTTTTTTTGAATCTGTTGTGATTGAACTACATTTTGTGTTCATGAATCTCATGAGAACTGTATTTAGCTACATAATTCATGTGTACATGCTCATAGAATATTTGTTTGTTAGGTTGTTGTGACACATTCCTCTCTTGTAGGCTGTTATCGAGAAGATTCCTTTGAAGCAATCAATATTTTCTGACATTGAGAAAATCTGTCCGAAACATTGCATACTTGCGACAAACACATCCACCATTGATTTGAATGTTGTTGGTGAGAAGACAAATTCTCAAGATAGAATTATAGGGGCTCACTTTTTCAGGTTCGTGAATTCTGATTACTGGATTTGTGGAAGATCTTGAATACTAGTGGTGCAAAAGCTAATAACATCTGGAGTACGAGTATGCTTATGAATTATGGATTAACACATTTGTTAAAATTAAAAAAAACATGTACTGCATTTTTCCAGTTGAACTACAGATTTCTAATATCCACAGGTTGCTAATGCTATTATGCTATGTTATTTTCAGCCCTGCTCATATTATGCCCTTGCTTGAAATTGTCCGGACGGAGAAGACATCACCACAAGCTATCCTTGATCTCATCACTGTTGGGAAGATAATAAAGAAAGTCCCTGTTGTGGTCGGCAACTGCACAGGATTTGCAGTCAACCGTACATTTTTTCCTTACACACAGGGTTCTCATCTTCTAGTCAGTCTTGGTATTGATGTTTTCAGAATTGATCGAGTAATAAGCAGCTTTGGCATGCCAATGGGACCTTTTCAGTAAGTGCTTTGCTTTGTTTCCTAACATTTGTATGTAGTATTAGATGGCCATTATAAATGTTCATCTTGAAAAAGGATTTAATTGTACAAAATTACGTAGGAAGTGCAATTCATACAAAAGGTTAATGAAACTATCCTTGTGAAGTCATACCACATTTTTTTACTCAGGGCACTGTACATGTGCAATGTTAGAAAATAAACTGGCATCCTGTCAACACGTGGGCCAGGCTTCTGATTATATCCTTATAGGTTGAACCTAGGTCAAATTAAAATGTAGATAGTGCTATTCTGGGACTTGAACCATTGTGAATGTATTCAGTACTAGATTATTGGTCCAAATTATCTTCCTTTTCCAGATGGGAATCAACCATCACCTGGACCAAGAATAATGTGACATCTTTAGTATGCTGTGCTCTGCCTTAGCTAGCTTGTTAAAATGAACAATGCAGATCTGAGGCACTGTTGATTCTTAAATGGCTATTGTTGGTGACTGTTCTAAATTTTGCTTCCACGATTCATGTGAGTATTTAACATTTTTCCTTGCTGCCCTGTAGACTCCAAGATGTGGCTGGGTATGGAGTGGCCTTGGCAGTAAAAGATATCTACGCTGATGCCTTTGGAGAAAGAAATTTGGAATCTAACCTCGTGGACTTGATAGTAAAGGATGGACGACAAGGTATACTTCTTAACCGACTTTTGCTTATTTCATAATTTGATCTTATCTTATATGATGGCACAAACCAGTCCAATAGATGAATGCACATTTTGTATATTTTTCTTGAGAAGTGAAATTTCCAAATGACTGTTTTACAGGGAAGGCAAATGGTAAAGGTTACTATATTTATGAGAAGGGCGGGAAGCCAAAGCCAGACCCTAGTGTTCAGCATGTGATCGAGGAGTACCGAAAGCAGGCAAACGCAATGCCTGGTGGAAAGGTATTGTTTTCTCACTCCTGTCTAACACATGGCTTGTGCATTTATTAGAATTTTCATTCTATTCCTGTGTTGAGTAAGATCCTTATTTGACCCAAATTATATGTTTTGCAGCCTGTTACTTTAACGGATCAAGATATCTTGGAGATGATTTTCTTCCCAGTTGTGAATGAGGCATGCAGGGTTATGGATGAAAATGTTGTAATTCGAGCTTCTGATCTTGATATTGCTTCTGTTCTTGGAATGGGCTTTCCCAAATACAGGTAAGAATTGCTTGAACTTTTAACTGTATTTATATGTTTATATAGTTAGTTCTGTACAAAATGATATTTTTTTTACTTTCTTCCATTGAACCTGCAGTTTTTCATCCCTGGCACATTCATTTTTGCTCACGTTTGCTGAATGAATTTACAGTTTGAATCCATGAATCCCAAATCTCACTAAAACCACAGGTTGATGATACTCCTGGAGGAACACTTAATAGATCATATATAGACAACACAATGGGTGGGATTTGCAATTTCTGGAAATAAACTTGTGGCATGTCTTCAAATTTAGCACCTTGCTAATGCACTGGTACAACAAATGTACCTACTCTAATAATTACGCGGGCTAAGCTATGATCCTATGATTGTGTGACATATGGTATCTAACACGTGTATAGTTTATCTAGTTATTGATCTGGTTCCTCATTGTTTAAAATATCCGAGACTCCTGTATACCTGACTTATACATAGTTCTGCAGAGAGTTGTAATTAATATTGAACCGAATTCTATCTTTACATCATGCAAGTATCGACAGCCCTTAGTGTCAATACAAGCTAAACCTCTTTTAATGCAATGATTATTGTACTCCATTTACCATTTATGCATTTCTACATTGTATTGTTTATGGATTTAAGGAGGTGTGGTGGTGCCTATTATGAGTATTTAGTTTGAATTTACATTTTTTTTGCAGGGGTGGTCTTGTCTTCTGGGCCGACACTGTTGGAGCACCTTACATACATTCCAAGCTAAGCAAGTGGGCTGAAATTTATGGTCCTTTCTTTAAACCATCATCCTATTTGGAACAACGAGCTAAAAGTGGAGTACCATTGGTAAGCTCTCACTGTCAGCACTCTTATGAGTGTGTACCTTACAGGACGTCTGATACTCTGATTCTTTGCTAATCAATGTTGGGTTTGCAATTTAATATAGATGCATATAGATATTCTATTTTGATATAGATGTGAATCTATCGTTGGTATTGTGCTAATCATTTAGCATAAAATTACTGATTCGTCTGGAGTACTGCTGTTGCTGCAGAAAATAGTGTGACGCTATAGGTCAAATGGAGCAGGCTGTTCGTCATGCTAACCGTTTTTGTATTCTCCGCAGAGCGCACCAGGAACATCGGAGCAAGGTTCGGCGAGGTCACGCATGTGAGATGCTGTCCAGCATTGGGCAGAAGAATACAGAATACTGGGCCGTCGACGGCTGCTTCGGAGATCAAAACACCTCCGTGAACACAATAGGAGGCACAGGAACGATGAAAAAAATAAATGGGTTTGCATAGCTGTAACAGTTTTGGTGCCTTGAGTTTCTGTGAACAGAGTGGCATGCCTTAATTGTACCTGATCACTGTATGTCGCTGTCATGTGTACAACAATGTTCAATACGTACGTAATAAAGAATGGAAATATATGCCGCTATCACCTATCAGTGCGTCATCTTCTCGTGTTAATCGCTTGCACCAACCAGGTACCAGTGCTATCAGTGTTGTACCAACCAGGTATACCGTGATCCAGCAAACAAGAACAACCAGGAGTCAGGACGGCCGGGCCATGGCGGCGGGGACGATGATGCGTGTGACAATGGAGGTGGGCGCAGACGGCGTGACGCTCATCACCATGTGCAACCCGCCCATGAACACGCCCTGCACCCCGCCAGTAAACCACGCCAGCCTTTCCCCTTCGACTTGTTTCCTCTGCCTGATGGCCCCGTCGTGATCCCGGCGGACTCCGATTGAGGTCTAGGCAGGTGCGCTAGCCACAGGGCCGAAGGAGGTAGGGTGGGTCATATTCATCTGACTTATAATTCGTTTTTTTTAGCTTATTTTTTTAGTCGGAATAGTATTTTTCTCTCGTAACAAATCAGTCAATAGTATTTTTCAGCCGTAGCCGAACGGTCTCTTCGCTGAGGCTGAGGCTCCTGCCATCAACGAGCATATTGTAGAGCTGGAGCCCCGTGACGCACCAGTGGTGTTGTTGCATAAACTGCTGGAATCCTCTACAGTGCATTTGTCACTGGAAGATGGACCTGATGAGTGATGAGGATCAGGATTCGGGCCCAACCATAAGTATTTAACAAATGCACATGTGAATTGACTGCGGATGAGTCTAGAACATGGATTGACGTGCTGTTGTGCTGCATCTGTTGTCGTTGCATAGGTGAAGGCCGATTTAAGTGTACTGTATCAGCCCAATCAAATTGATTGATTGCGACAAGGACATGACTGATCGATGAGGTGAACCTCAATTCGATTTGTTGCTTTCGCTGGTACTCCCTCCGTCCCATAAAAAGAGTTGCTACAGGACTTGGTCAAACTTTATTAGGTTTGACTAGGTTTATGAAAAACATTAACAAACATTTGTATCTTTAAATAAGCTTATTATGAAAATAAATTCAACAACCTATCTTAATCATGTACATAAATATTAAAAATTTCTTATATATATTTGGTTAAAGTTAAAAATATTTGACTCCTTAGGAAGCGAGAATGACATTTTTTGTTGGAAGGAGGGAGTAGGTCATTTCCGCTCGTGGGGATATGACCACCCCTTTTACTTTAATTTGTCTAATCTATTGGTATTACTTCAATCATAAGAAATAACATTCGGAATTGGCGGCCCACAGCTGTTGGATGAATGAAGATCTAACGGCTGAAACAAGCACTTGACAAGGAGACAGGCCCAATTCCAATAACATTTTGGATTCTGTATAGTTTCCATGATAATCTTTATAACAATATAAATTTCCACCATAAGATTCAAACAAATTTGTGAGAAGACAGAAAACAATGCAGCATGTCACAAGCGATCTGTCATGGTTTAACCATCCTTTTGAATTACAGAAACAGTTCCTCAACCGGTCGTGAATGATTTTTTCTCTTATTTTGCAGTTAAACTACAATGTTTCAATATTTCAGCTTCGGAGGACAACTATGTACGCCAAAACCAAAGGATACAATACAACTGCTGCTACATGTTTGCCGCGGAGAATTAAGATTATGTGCATGGAACGGCTTCTCTGTTTCAGAATACAACTTCACATAACATGGCAACGTATTCACATACTCACAGCCTGGAAACTGAAGATTATTTTCAGTAATCAAATCAGGAAGGATCAGCTGTACAGAAAACCAGAGTCAATCAACTGGAGCATCAAACAATGAATTACCATTTATTGAATTACTACATAAATGTAGCAGGCGCTGTTTTTCTGCCTGCTACAAAACGTCTCATGAATGGTTGTCCTGTTCCTACAAGGCCGGTTGCCAGATATGGCAACAAGGACTATACTATCTATCTTTGCCCAATGCCCATCTATGTACAGAAATCATTTGCAGTGCAGGCGTCTTGAAATGAAGAGGCCGAGATCTGCACCTAGTTTTATTTAGCTTCCGATACTATCTTTCGATCCACCATTTGGTGTAGGTTGTTGATTAGTTCTTGGGGTTTCAATAGTGCTTGAAGAAGGAAAAATTTCTTCAGCTTCTATTGCAGAAAAGGCAGGTGGTGCTCCATGATGCTGCCCGGCATCCAATTCCATTGCTGCCTCTAATGAGGATTTTTGTTCTGCGACATAAGCACCAATGTCAAAAATGGAAAGCTCGTTTGAATGTAATCATTAAAAGGACATGCATTTGTGGGTATGAGAAGCTGCACCTACTCAATTTTCTATAATAACAATAAGAAGATAACAGTTCCATGGGTCCAAATATTCAGAATTTCTTAGTTTCCGCGGTGGTCTATGGTTGAGCGAGAAGTGCCAGTTTCTAGGATCCTGGTTATTAGAAACGAAACAATAGATGGATATATGGAAAAGCATGGGACTCATAGCTTCGGTTGATGTTACCAGGTAAAGTAACAACCTTTTGCATGAATATTTCCAAAATTTCATCAATAAACATCGCGATTAATGAGTGCTAAATTAGAGTCGATTTCCATACATAGGGAAGTAGTCTAGCTCCTGTTTCCAGATGAGATATTCTGTCAGATTTGGTGAATATTAAATGGTCAGATTTTGCTGGTTTAAATGTCCCACGGTAGCATTGCATCCACATGTAAAAAACTGAATGACACATTTTATGAAGGCCACAACAATAAGAGACTCACCATTTGTTCCTCCACGTCTGATAATTGCACAGAGATACTGTCGCAGCCCAGTCAATACTAGGTTTTCTTGCACAGCATTTATCTCAGAAGTATCTTGATCACGCGAAACCAAAGGAAATGAACTTCTATAATCATTTCCACATATAGTATTCTGTTCTTCACACATTAGTGCTTGTGTTGTTGGAGATGCAGGCTCATTTCCAAATGTGGTATTCTGTTCTTCACACATTAGTGCTTGTGTTGTTGGAGATGCAGGCTCATTTCCAAATGTGATATTTTGTTCATCACACATTAGTGCTTGTGTTGTCGGAGATGCAGGCCTAGAAACATTCAAAGTTTCAGACCAATGGGAGCCCATTTCATTGATGTTCGGTTGATGACTACATCCTTTGCTAAGGATGTCCATCGAGGAGGCTTCTTTGAAGTCCTGCTGTTTGCAGTTACCATTGCTTAACCTATTATTTGACTGGAATCCCTTCTCTTCTGCAATCAAATCAATTTCATTATCTGTAAATACAAGCAACAGAAAAAAAATTAAAACATATCTAGGGTTATGACAATTAATCGATGTCACTTGTATACAATATACATCTTGCACACATAATTGTGAGGTCGAAGAATAGCAAAAGATGCCATATGTTCTCATGTTGATCTTAAATTAAGACACTATGATATTTACCAATTTTATTACTTTATTCTCTCTTTTGCGGAGCATATAACGCTAAAAGCTTTGGTCCAGACTGGCTCTGCACTTCTAGTTAACTTACGTGAAGTCTCAAGACTGGAAATAAATATGGTGGGAAAGCTAAGGAACTAACAAACAATGTGAAAATGCTGCTAGTAAAGAAATTTGAATAACTTGGATTTGAAAAAAGGGACAGGTGTGTACGACTGGGTTAGTGCCTTCTATGTTTCATGCCTTTCTTATTGCCAATGCACACAAAACTCTTTCATTGATCTGTAGTACTTCAACTAGAACTGATGCTTATGCAAATCTTGGGTTCCTTAAATATTCATAAAAAAGAAGAAATAACGGACAAAGACTCTATACCAGCTACTGTCGCTGCAGCCATTCTGCAAACCATCACCAATTGCTTGACTAAATCATTGACCTCCCTGAGGTGGATGGTGTTTGCTAGCGGAGACCTGATAAAACATTACATCTCATCAGAAGGTACATAGAGTAAACAGAGAGGAGAACAAAATTGTTTGTTACTCCCTCCATTCCAAATTGTAAGTCATTTAGGCTTTTCTAGATACATAGCTTTTGCTACGTATCTAGATATACATTATGTACGTATCTAGATATACATTATGTTATAGATTGTAAGTCTTTCCACCCTCCAACAGCATCTCCATATCTCTATATCTTGTGCGCAGATATACATTATGTTATAGATTGTAAGTCTTTCCACCCTCCAACAGCATCTCCATATCTCTATATCTTGTGCGCACTCTAGAGAGCCAACCCGGCTCTTCATCTTTGGCTAGAGAGAAATCCGGAATAGAGAATGGCAACATTTGGAGATCTAATTAAAGAAGCTGTTGGAGGGCACTTTTTCACCAAAATCTCTATTCCTATCAATAAGGTAGGATATAAAGAAGCTCTTGGAGTTGCTCTGAGGAGTAGTGCCCTCCAGGATGGCACCAGATCAGACAAGTTTTTTCTCCCTTTATGAAGTAGACCAAAGGGCCTAGAGAACCTTTTGTGTTGGTTGGCTGGGCACTTGAGTAATTCCATGTCCTTAACAGGACACCAGCTTATTTTGATCAAGAGACCTTTTGTGTTGGTTGGCTGGGCACATCCATGTCCTTAACAGGACACCAGCTTATTTTGACCAACTCTTGCATTATTTCAATATAAAAGGCTAAATACCTTTCAACCTACCTGTAGATTGGGTTATTTGATTTAGAATTGGCAGCATTGTGCCTATCAAATCCTGTGGAACAGGGTGCTGGTGCAAGCAGCGAAACATCTGCATGGTTACCCTAGCACACAAGAACAGTCACAAAAATAACAGTCAGACAAGTAAATAAGCATTTGTCAAAAAATATATCGTAGAAACAACGACAATGAAAAGAATGAAACTGCTAGTGTCCTTCAGCAGAAGCTTCCAAGGAATAGTGATGTCAATAACAAGAAGAAATTATCTAGTTAACTCAGTATTTGGTTAAATTCCTTTTGCATCTCAGAATTCATGCATCATGCATGCAGTGTATTTGGTGCTGATCAAATGGTTTGGAAGTAAGAGAACATACCTGTTGATATTGTGTCTCTGGCATGCTTCCTTCAGACTTTATCCTAACACCTAGGGCATCTTCATGAGATCTTTTTCGACTCAGAGAACAGATATATCCTGATGATCCAACAGTACCATTGAATGCTACATTAGCTGCTTGTTGAATGTGATTTCTGTCAGATGCATGGTCCCTTTGAATTGAAGTTTCTGTGTCTTCATTTCCTTCAGAGTTCTTACAGTGCATGCATCTACAATTTTTGGAGCAAAAAACATTTGCTTGGTAGCATTCACAGTACTTCTTTAGGCATCCTGACTTCTTGCAATGACAACCTTTATGGTGCTTTGGTACAAGAGGCACTGCTCCAGAATTATCCTAATAGACAATAGTCAAGTAGTACAGTGGTCACATGCAGCTCAAGCAAAGAAACTAGAGTGCATTTGTTGGGAAATACCACAAATAAATACAGATTAGGCTCATTTCAGAATTAATATCAGAAAACAGATAAATATCCTGCTAACTAATAGAGTAAAAAAAAGACCTAGGAAAAATGAAGAATATATGAGCCGTGTAGCATCGGTAAAGACCTGAAAAGCTTTCCTGAAAATATTACCTGAGAAGCTTTATTTGGATAGAATCGGTAAAGCTTTTCAGGCAATCAGGCTAACTAATATCCAGTTTTTCAGGCTAATTTGGATAGTACTGTTAACTCAGTAACAATATATTACATTGAGGAGAAGAAAATGAAATTAACTTGGACTTTGACCAGATGCTTCCTGTTGATCATTCAATTGCTAGGAATGCTAGCTAACACTGAGCATCCAGGAAAGATCAGCCAGTCAAAATGTTAACTCAGAGGATGTCATGCCCATTTAGTTCCAAGTACAACAGTAAGCACAATGTGCTAAAGAAACAGAGTTACTAATGAATATGCTATATAAACATCTGCATTACCTTGCTTCGCCTATTTCATTGATAACTAGCAGAAAAACAATCTATATCAGTAAAAAACTAAAATAAATTGCCTCTGGAACAGATACCGAAGACACATGAATTGCTGTTGGGTTCAAATAGCACAATATGATTCTACCAACATGTAACTAAAGAAAACTATTGAAGGATAGTACCTTTCGAACATTGAGTGTATTTGGGCCATTTTCGATTTTAGGTTGAAAAGCAGACGGATTACGTTGACGAATTGCCTCAATTGCTTCGTTTCTGGCATTCTCATTCCCAACAGTGTTTCCACAATTTGAACAGTTGCAGCCATCACAGTATTGAAGTTCTTGAAAGCATTCACAGTACCTAACAAACAAACACCAAGCCAGCGAGCTTAACCTTTAGTGCATAGCAAAACATGCTATATAAAGAAAATATTCAAATAATTACAGAAAAGTGCAAACTAATATTACAGCTATTAATAAAAATACTTGAGATCACCAAACCAAAATATTAAGGTGGGAATAATAGGAATAACCGACAAGTGGATGAGAATAGAAAGTGCAAAAGAAATCAAACTACAATAAGACAAAAGGCAACAGGTTTTTATTCCATAAACCAAAATCTAATGTGGAGATATGTTTGTCCACTAACTAAACAAGACCATATAAATTTATCTATTTATGTCTCATTAGTAAAGAGAGCAGAGTGCTCTCAATGGTCAATGCTACCATAGTACCAATTATACCATCCTCATTGAGTTCCTTTCAATACTCTTAAAATGATAACAGATTGTAGTTAAGAATGGATATCATTAATGTTTGATGGAGATCCTACTGTTTTGCACATAACATGTAAAAGATATCTATTTTCACGAATTTATATTTGTTTTGCTCTATACATGAAAGTGTATGTGAAACAACACTCACATCTTCAAACATTTTGAGTTTCTACAATTACAATGCTTCTTTTTCTTTGGAGTAACACTTTTCACTTCAGTGGAAGGCTTCCTGCAAAAAAAATAGGATGCAAAGTTCAATGCAAGGAATATGTTTCCAGCAGTATGCTCTTTTTTTTGTTTTTCTAAATGTAAATGAATCATATCACAAGAAAGTAGAAACACAAATTTCTGTAGGAAGACATGCAAGACAAGTCCTGATCATTTATGTTGACAACATTGAACACTTGACCTTGAAAGGTATATAATGTTTGACCTCAAGGACGTCAACCTTTCAAACCAGGTGTCCAAAACTTCACTATAGAAATGTTTAGGCGCCAATACTACTGCAAACCATGATAGCCAATAGCAATTTGAGTCATGTCACTTGCCTTTCCACAACCAAGAAATGTTCAAGTATCAATGCTAATCAATTGCAAACCATGATATGCAAAAACGTATTCAGTCACATTTGCTTTTCACACGGCTGTGCAGGGCCATCTGTTTTGGTTAGCACAATATGTTCACCCACAAGCTAAAACAATACTATAAAAATTACTCTAAGCTCCACTACGCCTCAAACATTCTTACAGAAGTCATAGGCGAGAATTGATACTATAGGTGAGAGGAAGGAATGGATCCTTTTAACTCTAAGCTCTTCATAATTCTTAGAAATATTAAAAAATCTCCAACACATTTAAACAGAATGGTACCAACAAGCAACAAGAGGTAAATTAAAACACCTGAGCTAAACCCAACAGGCCACACGAAGCAAGAACAAAACCATATGCAAACACACAAAAAAAAGGGAAATAGAATCCCAAGCTGAGGAGGAGCTTCCTCACAGGGGGTTGAAGGCTATCGGCCACTGTCTAGGCACCGGCATCACGGGGGCCGCCGGCTTGGGCTGCTGCGAAGCCACCGCAGGGGCCTTCGTCTCGCTCGCGGCGGCCAAAACAGGCGGACTCGACAGCTGCTGCGGGTGCTGCTGATTCCGCTCCTGCTCCATCACCTCGACCAGAATGCCACCGAATTAGGTCACAGGCTAGAACGCCGAGGTGGGTTCAGCAATCGTCGCGCACCGGCTCAAAAGCCGAATCTTGCCGCGCGAGCTATCCGAATTGGATAATAAATCCTTCAACAAGGGCGAGTTCATAGACTCATGCAGAGTCCAAAACTCAATAAGGAGCGGGAAGCCGGAGGGCAATAACGGAGCCGATCGAAGGAATCGACCCCAACAAGGGAGATGACGAGGAATTAGATTTGGGGAGAAGATCAGAGGAAAGGCAAAATCTTTCTGGAGTTTGGGATCGAGGAGGGGGTGGTGCTGGGGCTGGGCT
Source organism: Saccharum hybrid cultivar R570 (assembly GCA_038087645.1). Lineage (NCBI taxonomy): Eukaryota > Viridiplantae > Streptophyta > Magnoliopsida > Poales > Poaceae > Saccharum > Saccharum hybrid cultivar. The sequence continues at coordinate 567,531 of JAQSUU010000170.1, forward strand.
GGGGGAGAAGAAGCTACGACGGGGCAACGGAGGGGAGGTTTGGTCTCTCTTCGCAGTTTTTTTGAATCTGAAGTATTTTAAGCATTCTGATTATTCTCTCTTACTCTGTACAGGGGAGAGGATGATTTGAATTGGACGGATGGATTTGAATTGATTTGAATTTTGAAAGGTTGGACGGCTGGGGGATTTGGGTACCGTGGCTTTCTTTGATTGTGATCCCATTAAAATTTGAAGTTTGTTGAAAGCAATAACAAGGACACAGAAACTGGACTGGTTTTGAATAGGCAGGCTTTCTGTTGCAATAATGGTGCTCAACGAGTGCTCCTGTGTTGTCAAAAAAAAAAAAAACCAAGTGCTCCTGCCAGCTCACCCTGGGCATTCGGGTACCCGAAACCGATCGGTTCGGTTCCTCGGGTATTCGGGTAATTCGGGTACCAAGGAATTGGAACCGATCAGTTCCTAGTTCGGTTTCAGGTAATTCGGTTTCGGGATCGGGTAATTCGGTTCGGTTTCGGGTATTCCCGAATGGAACCGAAAAAATGAAAAAATAAAAAACAACTCATTCAAATGTAAATTTCGACAGCATTTCGCCTCGTTTTCATGCACATAACGGGGAGAATATGAAGCTTAAAGCAGTATAAAAGTCTCCAATACAAACAAACAGCATTCGACAAGCAACAAACTTAACGATAAGCCTCAATGGGCGTCCACCACGGCTCCACATAGGCACATACCACAGTCCACATGCATCTCCATGACATCACATTCTCTTGAAACAAGTCTCGTAAAGTAAAACAAGTAAGATTGTGCAGCTTTGAATATAATATATAACTAGGATATATATATATATATAGGATTGTGCAAATTCGGGTACTTCGGTTCGGTTCGGGAATTTCGGTTCGGTACTCGGGTATTTCGGGTACTCAGAAACAGGAACCGAACTAGGAACCGAAACCGATCAGTTCGGGAAGTTCGGTTCGGTTCTCGGGTAGTTCGGTTCGGTTTCGGGAATTCGGTTTTTCGTGCCCAGGGTTACTGCCAGCCACATTCTTCCCATTAGACTATCCGCACTCATGGACCTCTATATTCTTTTTTTAAAAAAAATAATTTTATTAAAAAATAAGTAACATCCTTACAAGAGAGGGACACGACTCACTCTGAAAAACAAGCAAAAAAAAACACTGACACTCCCTAGACCTAGAAGCAAAAAGTGCCAACTCATGCGCCATATTATTCTGATCCCTACTAATCTTAATAACCTCTAATTTGCATAACTGGCTGCCAACGTCATGCATTTCTACGAAGACATTCCATAGAGCAGAACGATCACGGCCCTTAATGTGAAACTTGGCGATCACCGTTTGATAATTAGATTCTAAGATCATCGGAATTTCTGGCCATCTCAGCGCCATGTGAACACCCTCCAGGCATGCTAACGTCTCGGCCTCCTCAGCATCCCTGCAATGAGATCATGGACCTCTATATTCATCCTCTATATATCCTGGTCACCAAGATTCTCTCTTCTATACTCAATTCTCCCACACCCATCCATCATCTATATCATCATTTATCCACTGTGGGGTCCACTTGTCACTTTATCTAAATATATTCATGTAAGATCTTGTTTTAAAGGATTTATTGAAATAAATTCAATGGTGTAATAGGAATTTAATTTGGTTTTTTTGGTTTGGGAGTTATAACATTTTTTGTTACGGAAAAAGTGGGGCTCGCCGCTGTCACCTCTCTCCTCTCTTCTCTCTCACGCATGCGTTGCTTCCTCTGTCGCGTGCGTCCGCTAAAGGACGTCCGCTATGACGGCAAATATGGCGGACGGAGTGTGTTTACCGGTCTATTTACAGGACCCGCTGCAGCACATTTTTACACTATATGCTCCTCTATCCCTTTACCGGATGCGTGTAGTGTTCTCAGTGCAGTTAGTCTTAGTATTCTTCTACTCTAGCATTACTTTTTTCCCCATTTTTTTCGCAAACTCTATTAAGCGACCGCGCGCGACCCGTTGAAAGGTCTTGATGGCTAGAGGAGGGGTGAATAGCCTATAAAATTTTTCTACAAAGTATGCTAAACAAGTTTATCAATATAACAAATAGCGTGATGCAAGTTTTGCTTAGCCTAAAGGGGGTTTGCAAGCCACCTATTCAAAACACAATTCTAAAGAAAGTTACACAACCGCACAAGTTAAACCATAAGAGGTAAACTAAAAAGTCATTCTACTCAAGCTACTAAGCACTAGCGAAAACAACTAAGTACTTGAAATGTAATACAAGAGTAGAGTAAGAAATATTTCACCGAGGGGCGATGAGTTGAGCCAACCAATCAATAATTTCAAGTGATGATAATTAAGATAACCAATCAACCGAGACAAATCAATCACAATCAATGAAGTGAAGATACGATGATTTATCCCGAGGTTCACGTGCTTGCCGGCACGCTAGTCCCCGTTGTGTCCCCCTTAACCATGTGGTTCGGTGGCTAATCGGTCACACACCGAGCCTCTCAAAAGACACCACAAGAACCTACCAAATGGCTAGCAGTTGCAATGACACGAGCAATCCACTAGAGTTGGAATTCGGCGCTCCGTCGGGAACCACAACAACCCCTCATAACAATCTCACCGAAGCCAGCCACGAACAATCACCAACACGTGCCGGACCTCCACCGCTGCTCCAAGCCGTCTATGTGGCGGCAACCACCAAGAGAAACAAGAATCCCGCAGCAAATGAACACCTAAGTGCCAACTAGATGCAAACTCACAAGCAAATACACTTGAGATCACTCAATCTCGCTTTGATTAGGCAAACAAGCAAGGGAGAATGAGTGGGAGGGTATGTGCTCAGCTTAAGAGGATGTTAGAGAGTCAAAATGTCCAAGAGAGTCTTGAGCTGGCCAATAAGTATATATAGGAGCCCCCAAAAGAATAGAGCCGTTGGCTCACGAAATAGCCACACTCGGGGTGACCAGACGCGCTGGTCTGGCCTGACCAGACGCGCACAGCGTCCGGTTGCTCCACCGCGACCTCCCCGATGAACGCCACGTGTCTCACTTTGAATTTCGTTCATTCAATCGTAACGGTCACTTAAAAGTACTCGTTCACGCACTAGAGTGACCGGATGCGTAGCTTGAAATGACCGGACGCGCCGATCGCACAGTGCCTGCGCTCGTGAAACACTGATCGGACGCGCTGCAGAACTGACCGGACGCATTACACCCAACGTCCGGTTTGAGTCCAGTAAGCACCCACCACGACCGAATTTGCCTCCGCGTCCGGTTAGCACTTCGCAGATGCTGCTCCACGCCATGTTGACCGGACGCGCCGGTCCCGTGAGGCGTCGGACGCTCCGGTTAGAAACCCTAGCTGCCCTCGTGCTGCTCGCTGACACTGACCGGACGTGTCCGGTTACGCTGAGATCGTGTCCGGTTCAGCGTCCGGTCACCTCTGTGACCTCCGTTCGCCTCCGTTTCTTCGCGTCCGGCGCATTGAAAAATAGGCGTTTCATTTTTCGAAAAGCGTTTAATCCCGCCTCGCAAGCTCGGCGGGAGGGAGAGAGAAACCCAAACCCTTCTCTACCGCTCAAACTCTACCGCCTTCGTAAATGTGCTAACATCACCAAGTGTACATCATCATGTGCATGTGTGTTAGCATTTTCACAATCATTTTTGAGGCGTTAGGTTAGCTCTCCACTAGATCTAAATGCATATGCAAATGAATTTTCATCTAGTGGCACTTAAGTGACCAATAGCCCCAGAAATTCCCCTCTTTATAGTGCGGCTATCGATCCTAAGCCATCCACACCCTCTATGGTGTCTTGAATGTAAAATAAAAATCCCTACATTATACCTTTGCCTTGAGCTCCATGATTTGGCTTTGCACCTTCATCCAACTCCATCGTGGCAAGCACTTGATCACATCACCATTGCTTGATCCTTGCTTCACCATGTCATTGCACCAACCACATCATAGCTACACACATATCTTTGCTACGTGGTTAGTACTAGGTATTGTCACTAATTGCCAACACCATACATAGGACTTTCACCTGTCTTTCACCTAGCGCTCGCCTCCTCTCCCCTGGCCCACGTGTGTGCTCCCAACCATGTCCACACCTGCCTATGCCTGCACCCATGCCTCACGGCCTCTCCCTCTCTCCTTCCCAACTTCAGCGGGCATAGAAGGGCCCGGCTGGGGGGGAGGTAGGCCAGCCAGACAGTGGAGAAGGAGGCCGGGTGGCTTAGGAGCCTGGCGGCGACGGTGGCGGCCGGGCCAGGGAGGGGTGGGGCGCCATGGCGGGAGGGAGGCGCTGCTGCCGGAGCTCGCTATGGCCGGAGGAGGAGGGGAAGAAGGCGGCCGCCGCAGGCGCTAGGGTTCACCGGAGCTCCGGTGAACCCTAGCACCCGCAGCGGGACGGGGGCGAGGACGAGGAGGAGGGTGGGGTCTTCAGCGAGGAAGCCACGGTTGGGGACGGCGGGAGAGGAGGCGGGGTGGGTGAAAAAGTGCGCGAGGAAACGAGCTTAGCGAGGAAGAAGATGCTGGGGGGAGGAAGAAGACCTAGAGCCAGGGTCGCGGCTTAGCGGCCTCCCATTTTTCTACTGCCCCTTTCTTGTTTTTGTTTTTTGGTAATGAATTGCATCTTTCTTCTTCCTTTTTGTGAATACTACCTCATTCATTTAACTTTATGCTTTTTAGTTTTATTATTAGGCATAATTAAAAAACTTGAATCTTCGTCTACCTACTACTACTCGGACCAACCACGTCACTTAATAGTGCATTTGTCTTTCATAACTCACATTTTTATGACATTTATTGGTTGATGAATAATGATTCTTATATGAAGATTTATGGGGGATAGAAGTTACATTTTACCCCTTGAAAGGCATGCACTAACTAGGAGAAGTATGATACAGAAGTTCAGGACATTCCGAAACAAGTCTGCTAAACACATGGATATTTGCCGCTAACGGTACAATGATTAGGCTCATTATACTTTCTATACGATTCAAGTCCATTAGAACATCAACACGGCCTCCGGATATAACACTTCAACACATAATGTTTTCGAAAATAAAATCAAATAAGAACCGTTACATATAATAAAAGTATGCTTCGCTATGAATCTGTTAGCCTTAATCATATGATTTTAATCTATATGGTGTTTTAGACATTGATAGTCAAAGTTGAAAGTGTTCTTTAAATCCCAATGGTGTTTTAGGTATTTAAGAAAATCTTAACGATGTACGTTTTGTTTTATCTAACAATGACCCATTTATTATCATTCCCCATTTAAAAATAATATAAATGCCAAGGTTTTTTATGTGCAGTTGTTTTTCAAAGTCTAATCGAACATGTTTAAACACCACTCATATGAGCTAGGACTCGCATCTCGCGACGATGAATACGGAATCTGATTTTAATTGGAAATGCTCCTGTGTGGCGTCCGAGTGGTTTCCTTCCTTTCATACACTATTTTAATTAGATCTTAGCCTATACAGATGGCCCAACAGTCTCTACCTTTTCTCTCCCAAACCGCAGCTCGTCTATGTAAAAAAACATTGCTGCTCATCTCCCCGATGTGGCACTAGGGTCGGTGTTTGTGGTTGGTGGTGCCGTTCTCGCCTTTCTCTTTTGTTGGTCGCCGCGCAGGCCTAGCTGGCCGCTGCTGGTCACCCTGGGCAAATTACCCGCTACCCAATACATGAACCCGAATTACCCGAACCCGAACTACCCAGACCCGAATTACCCAATTGCTACTTCGGATAGTGATTCTAGATACCCGAAATTAGTTTTGGTAATTCGGGTAGCACTGCCCGGTATCCGAATTACCCATTTTACCCTATCTTTTCGAAGTCCATCAACTACGCAGGAGGTTACACAAGCACATAGCCTAGCAACACAGCCAACTCTAGGCTCCAGCCGAGACCGAGCGGGTGAGCGGCAGTGGCCCCCAGATCCCCACGACCCCACTCCCCAAATCCCCCTACGCCCCCATCTGAACCCTACCCGAATGCGACCGAGCCCCCGACATATGCTGTTTTTTCTAAATATCGGGTAGTTCGGGAATACCCGAACCCGAAACCGAATTATCGGGTACCTAAAATTTCGGGTAGTGGTATTTCGGGGCTGAATTCGGGTAAGTTTTTCATTACACAAATTTCTTATTACCCGAACTACCCGACCCGAAAAATTCGGGTAACCCGAATGCCCAGGGCTAGCTGCTGGGCCACACCACCATCCTTGACCGTCGGCTGGCTAGAATCGGCCGTTCCCCTGCTCTGCGCTGCGTCATGCGGAAGAAGGGTGACAGATGTTGCAAGCGTATGTTTCAAGTGTTTTAGATGTTTGATAGGGTATGTTGCAAGTGTTTCATATGGATGTTACAAAAGTAGATCGGGATGTTGCATATTATGTTAAAATGGTTGTACACGTATGTTGCAAGTTTCTATTCCCGATGTTAATATGTTTTTAGACGTATGTTCCAAGTGTGTTTATCTAGATGTTGCCTATATATGTTTCATACATATTGCAAGTTTTATCTGGATGTTGTGTATGCTTTGCAATGATTTTTTCAACTGTTTTTCAGGTGTTTTTGCAAATGTTTTAGACGCATATTTCAAGTGTTTCATCCGTCTTCAGACGTATATTGCATTGCAAGTGTTGCATTTGGATGCTCAAAAGTAGATTGTGTGTTCTTCTTCCTCCTCGCCTTCATCTGCATTGTCTCGATGTCTTCTCATCCCGGCGTTGGCTGGGCATCCGATACGATGCCGTGGCCAGAGCACACTGTGGGTCCTTCCAAATTAGAGGCACAGGTGGGCACCACCGCCTCCCTCTCTTCTCAACGCTGGTGACGTTCAGACAGCATGGGCTCCGCGTGAGGCGCACAAAACGGAGTGCAGGCGTGGGCGTTCGTTCGGACGTCTAGACGCTAGCACTTCCGAATTTTAATACATATTGGTTGCCCTCTGCGTATGTGAACCGGACTCATGACCTACGTTCATACGAGATAGAGCAGCTCACATCTATCGATAATACAAATATTCTTATATACTATAATATAATGAATTCGTTGCAAGGCAAATAAAAAGGGAAAATATGGTCCTGCAAGTATCCTGGCCTCCCGGGAGAAGAAGTAGAACCACCGGGCAGTTAACAAACACAGCCTAGCCCGGGGCGGTGCACGTGGCAAACCAGGGGCGGCACACGGACAGCGCTTGCCGCTTGGTGCCGCCGTGCGGGCAGGAGGACGGCACAATCGCGGAGCCGTAGCCTGAAAGAGGGTGGAGAGCAGAAGCCGGCGGAGCCATGGCTACCACTCTTTCGTTATCCTCTCCCCTCCTCCTCGGAGCTCCGGCCAGAGGTAAACTGCTCCTTCCCTCCACGATCTCCGCTCTCACTCTCACCCGATCCGCTCCTCGCCTCGCCGTCCTGGTACTGTTTCCAGCGTAGACGGAATTTCAGCTTCAGAGTCCCCGGTACGGCGGTACGCAACAAATGGCATGCTCCCTTTGGGTACTGATGAATATGTGCTAAGCTCGTGCAATTTGTTCAGCATAGCATAGTGCATAGTAGTAGCGGTGGCTATCATTTCTGGCAAAAGCCTGCATATCTTATGCATCTGCTGCGTCCATCGAGTCTTGAGGATTAGTGCTGTGAGAGAAGTTGTAATTGGTTTTAGTTAAAAAGGAAGCTGTAAATTGGTTAGCAGAGAAAAAATAATTTCGATTGGGATGCGGTTCCAGCTTATGATTTGGTTTGTTTTTAATCCTGCAGCTAGAGATGTGATTTCGTATGGAGTGGCTTCGGCTAGTATATCACCGAGCACTGTAAATGTGCTAGGCAAGGGCTACATGAGTAGGGTTCATGATCGGGAGCAACAGCGACGAACGGCGATAGTATCTGTGGTTGGTCAGCAAAATTCTTAGTGCAGCCTCCATTTCTCAGTACCTCCTCTTCTAGTGTGATTTGCTTTATAAAATGTCATTGCATGATCTAGGTTGTTCAGTGACACAAAAGAGCTAGGCATGTTCACTTAATGGTTAATTTCTTGGTATTAGCAGTATATCATAAAAGCAAAGGAAATGAGTGATGATCTGTGCATTACAAAATTCAAAGGAGAAAATGGAAATTTTATCTTAACCTTGCATATTCTGTCTCTATCTCACTGGTTGTCTTTTTACTCTATAACAGGGACGGAGTAGGCCCCTTTATTGGGGTCAGCTGCCCCTATGATTTTGAGCAAAATCAGTGGAAAAATCACTGTTACACTGCTTGACCTGACATGCATATTTCTAGTCTCCTTTTCAAACTTCGTATTCATATAAATCCATGCCACACCTGTTGATTAAACTAACTCCACATAGTATATGAGTGTTCTTATCAGGGGCGGATCCAGGATTTCATGTTGATGATGTCACTTAAACTTGTCATCTAACGATCACTGAAACACATAATACATAAGAAAGTACAAATAGCATTGTATTATTGCCATAGTTAGAATAGTGAAGTCAAAAATAAATTATGGCTAACTTGGAAACTCAAAAATGAATTAATCCAAAACAATGATAAATGCTAGCTATACAATGCTAACTTGGAAAGTCAAAAAATAAATTTTGAAGTAATATGAAAATAATATGTGTTAAAATTTATAAATATTTACATTTAACAATAATACTGAATCTAGCAAGTTCAGTATATCAAAAGACGACCAGTATAACATTGATGATTGATGCACCACCATCTCTCCGTGAACTCTCTTCATCACTAGCAGTTGGTGATAATTTTCTTTTCAATCAAGAACCGTTTCACCAAATTCATGCTTCCTTTACATATACAATTAATTAATATAAATTAAATTGCAAATCTATAAACTAAAGCACATGTAAATGAAGAATACTAATTTTCCTGCCTGCGCCACCTGCCATTGTGGTCTTCAAGAAGTCTGGACAAATATCAGAGTAGCCCTCGATGGCTCAAAGTCAAAATCTTCAAACATCAAATGGAACTGTAAAATTGGATAAGGAATTACGGAATGAGGATATAAAGTTACTGAGTTACAGAAGTCCTTATGGCCTTAATGGGGATGGGACACTCTCTGCTACTATTGCCACCGACGCCGACTTTTGTGATGTGCATCTGTCCGCAATTCCACTACGGCCGTGTCCAACCGATAGGCAATCAGTTTTGGGTTTGAAACTGTACGTAGGCTGATTTCAGAAGAGCAATGATGTCAATGCCCACGACAGGCTGCTGTCATCCACTTCGAAATAGAGAAGGGTACTTGGGCCAGGACAAAACACATTGCTGTCAGGTGACAGCAGTGCTTGTATACCGGATCCGCCCCTGGTTCTTATAAAGGGTTCTGGAAAAGTAAAATTTCACCATGACTCATTGCAAGTTTGCTACATAGAAATTATGTTACAAGATCGTTCTTTACAAGTCAATTTGCTACATAGAAATTATGTTACAAGATCGTTCTTTACAAATCAATTTAGTTTGCAACTTGTTTGATCGGGTATCCTTCTTTCTAGCTTGGAAGAAAGAAGTCAACGGCCAAAGAAACAGTTGTCCCGGACCCCGACTATAGGTTACCAATTGCTATACTTGGTGAGTTCTAAAGTTAGTAAGTATAACATCTCGTAACATGTAATTTTACATCAATAGAAGAAGATGGCATGGGTTTAGCATGGTTATTAAGGTATTTAATAACAGCTATTGTCCAAAATGTAGGGATTGCTAGTGCTTTTGCATATGCAGACAATCTTCTAGCTGCTGCACCTGTAGGACTGCTGGGGCTTCTTCTTTTGTTCCAGGTCAGCATACCCTAAGCAGCTGCTTTTGGAGTTCAGAACATCTGTTTGAGTTGATGATTATTACATATCATTAGAGGATGCTATTCTTTTATGCAATAGCATCTGTAAGTTAGCTCATGGAGCATATGGATATATTGGATAGCATATTATATTTTTTCCTCAAACATTGAAGAGACCTGTGTACATTATATTAAGAAGAGAAAAAAGGTGTGAGAACCCGTACAGAAACACACTCACTCTAGAGAGAGCTACATGCAACAATAGCGCCTTTACCCAAAGTAAAACCGATCTCGACCTAAAAAAAACTCAGTTCAACAACAGCACGAGGGCAAGGAGGAATGAAATGCCTCTAGCCCCGGCAAAACTCCAAAGATAGAGATCCTCACTGGCGAGCATAAGCACTCTAGCTAGATTAGGTGACAAACCCTCAAAGACTTTTCTTAAGTTGTTCTCTCACTCCATCAATGATTTTATCCCACTAGTCCACCAGGCATTCGTCCCCATTCTGTGGTGCAACGTTCTGTAGGCCAACTCTTTGTAAAAATTTAAACCAGAGGATGACATATTATCAGAGAATTCTACTCTTTTCTAGAAGAGCGTCTGCAAGTTAAATAATGGAGCATATAAATAGTGTTGTTTTCGAGGGCATATATTACAGCATTTCAGTTCAAACCAAATTCTCTACTGAAGATCTATTTTTTTTCTATTATTTGTGCAGTCGTTGAGGTGTTTCTCATTCCTGCTAAGCAACATATTTATTCAACTTAGCACCCCTGATTGTATCACCCTTAAAGATCAATAAAAGGAAATTAATGTATTCTAGGTCCTCTGTGTCTGTTTTTAAATATGATTCAGTCTTTTTCTAATGTCTGCCTTGCTGCATTCTTTCTCTGCAGACTACAAGAGTGAGGTTCGTCTTTGATAATGAGGCCCTGGTTCGTACCCTTCACTTTTCTTGAGAGTAAACTTAACATCAGAGAGCATGCCAGTCAATTCATGAAACATGCTTCTAGAACTGTTTGCTGGATCGCATGATGAGAGTACATGCACAGAGCCACAGAATGTTTTTTGGGGAGAAAAAGTAGATGAACCAATTTGTGTAACCATGTGGTTCTTCCTTGCACCTTGGCACTACCGCCTCTGTTGTGTTAGAAGGGCTGCTTAGTGCTGCCCTTCACAGGATGGTGCAGAGCGTCGTGGCTTCTGCCCAACCGTTTGTACTTCACAGCTTCATTCTCTTTCTCTACATTGAGTGCCAGAAGTTCCTGCCTTTCCTTAAAAAAACTAGATGATGAGGAGTCCATTATCTGAACTCAATATTTGGTTCTCTTTGCATATGAAATGCTGTAAATACCTTTTTTTCATAATGTTCATTAACAAGCTTGTGTCATGTAGGAGGTGAAAGTTGGAGACCAGCTGCAGGAGTCAGGTGAAAATGTATTCGTCGGCGGCAAGAACGGATGGAAGTACGCAGACCTGTTAATCCTTTACATCCTGTCAGTTTTCTTTATCATGATAAGAGGTTCACAATCTAATAATCCAAGACATGCGTAGGTATTCAACGTTTGTAAATTGGGAACTATGGTGGCCACAGTTTCCTATCTTGGTTTACTTCAAGGAGACCCAAACAAAGGCCGAAGGACAAGTCCACTTCTTCCCTGTGATATTCGTAAGTTCATCAGTTTTTACGCAGTCGACCAAGTTTGTTTTTCGATACCACGGTGTTCAACCAATGCTGTGACACAGAATGGTCGACAATTATACGATGTGATGGCGGAGCGTGCTGGACCCTCGAAGACGAGCGGCCCTAAATAGTGCCACTGAGCTTCCCTCGTGACAATGACACGAGCTCCATGTCGTCTTTGGCGGATCCTTGGACAATATTCCATCCTGATGCTGATGTGTAGCGTACTAGCGTGCGCTTCTCTTGAAGAAGAAGGTCGTATATATGTAGCACTTACATATGCATCTTCAGTAGGTATACTAGAAACTGATGCCATGCAACTTTTTCTTCTGCAATGCAACTATGATAAAGCAAGCCTGTGCGGGGAACTTTTTGGGTCCATTTGGATGCTGGCAATGAATTGGGTTGACGGAATTGAGTTTCCAAACCCAGTATTCGCATGTGATTCAGTTCCCTGAAGTCTGGATGTCTTAAATTGGTCATCGGAAATCAACGTTCGTTCCTCGTCTTCCCCTTGGCCGGCGAGGCCCTCCAATCCTCCATGCCTCGGCTCTACCTACCGCCCACCAGCCATCAGGCTTCCTTGCCTGTTCCTTGGCGACCCGGCTCCATCCGTTCTGTGCGGCGGTGACCCGCGCCCACTTCGCACCCTGTCCTTGCTCCTCCGCGCGTCTCGACTCGCGCCCAAACAGCACTAGAGAGGAGCACCGGAGAAAGAAAGGGATCTGATTTTGCTAGTTCAGAATTTCAAAACGTTCATTAGAAGAAGCAGAAATAACCACAACATTTGATGGGATTCTAATAATATGCTTATAAATAGAAACAACCATAACTAAATTGCACTCTAATTACTTTGTTTATTTAAATTATATAGTCCATAGGATCCCACAAACGGGTAGAGTGCGCCAAACGCGCAAGGACGCACGGACGCAAAGGTAAGGTATGACTTGTGAGTCGCACAAACACGTTCCTCGCATGGCCCCCACGAGACAAGTCGAGACCCTTCTCGCGCGCAACCGCTCAACAGTCAACAGCATCTCAACACGTTACAACAGTCCAACAGGGGGTAGACCGTGCCGTGCGAAAAAGACATACCACCAGAAATGGAAAAAAAAGAACGAACACTGAATTAATAGAAAAAGTCTACTTAACCCTCTGAACCAGCTAGTGTCTAACATACACCCTCAACTATAAAACCGTCTGTTTTACACCCTGAACTTTTCAAAACCGTTCAAATTACACTCTGTAACGGTTTTGGATGGCGGTTTTGATACAGTAACCATGATTTTGCTACATTAACGGCGGTTTTGACTTTTTATTTTTCTATTTATTTGCGCTGAATCTTTAAAAAATGATAGTAAATCACAGAAAAATTATAAAATAGAAAATCTAATTTTGTTGGACTCCACATGAGTAGATCTACACAATGAATGTATAATATAGTATGCTTTATTACACATTTTTTTTTCTGTAGCTTTAAATTAGTTAGAAAATCAAATTTTATCTGTAATTATTTGGAATAATTCATAGCGATAATTTTTATGGTCCAATTATGGTTAAATTTTTATAGTGAACTAATTATTGTATGCTTGAACTGTAGTAAAAATTTCATACTGATTGAATCATGTATAATTTAGTTATAGATTTATTTATATTTAATAAGCATAAACCTAAACATAAACCTAAATAAATCTATAACTAAGTTATATATGATCCAATGAGTATGAAATTTTTACTATAGTTCAAGCATATAATAATAACCTCATCATAAAAATTTCACCACAATTGGACCATAGAAGTTGTAGCTATGAATTATTCCAATTAACTACAGACAAAATTTGATTTTCTAACTAATTTAAAGCTACAGAAAAAATTTGTACTAAAACATACTATATTATATGTTCATTGTGTAGATCTACTCATGTGGAGTCCAACAAAATTATATTTTCTATTTATGATTTTTTCTGCGATTTACTATGATTTTTCAAAGATTCAGCGGAAATAAATAGAAAAGAAAAGTCAAAACCACCGTTACGGTAGCAACTATGATTACTGTAGCAACCACCGTTCAAAACCGCTCTGGGTGTATTTTGAACGGTTTTGAAAAGTTGAGGGTGTAAAACAGACGGTTTTATAGTTAGGGGTGTAGGTTAGACATTAGATGATAGTTTCGGGGTTAAATAGACTTTTTTTTTTCTGAATTAATTAATCCTGACGGTCCTCGCTCCGAGCACTCGGACGTACAGAGCCCCGTGTAGCCTGTCTAGTCATGGGAGCACTGATGGGTGGGCCACAGCGATTCCACATTCGCAAAATTCACATTGCAAAGGGTGTCGCGTGTCTGCAACGGGAAACGAAGCATTTTCCGCACATGTTTCTTCCGGTCCGGTCTACTCCTACTACTTCCGCGCCGACCCCACACACCCACCGACGACGGTGTGCGCAGCGCGGTGGATCCGGTTGCCGGAGCGGGCCGGGTGCGCCGTGCACAACCACAACGATTTGCGGCTACGCGTCGCCGCCACCACCAAGCCGCGCCGCGTAACGTCCGCACGCGCGCTGGCAACGGGACCTCTCGCTCTCGGATTTGGTTCTGGTCACTTTGCACCAACACCCCGTCGACTTCGGGGTATTCTAGCTAGTATTTATACACACTGGTATCTCGTGAAACAGTAATCAAAGGTCCGATAAGCCATTGTTTGGTTAGAAGGATTAGGTCAGACGTTCTAGTGATGTTTGTTTACCTAAATCGAGAACATTTTACTAGGGAATATTTCCCTAAACGCGGGATGTCTCTACTTGAAAAAAAATTGAGAGACAAAGTCATTCAAGGTGGGATGAGATCATGAGCATTGTCTTGTCTAATAGTTGGGTCCCATACGTCATTGCTATCTGATCGCACTTTCTATGAGTACACCAAACAAAAAAAAAACAAGTTGGCCCATCCCTCCTCAATTAGAAAACAGAGTTTGGACCATTCTAATCCACTTATCTCTCAATCAAACACTGACGAAGAGAATCATGCTTCTTTCTCAAAGTTGTTACCGGCTCATTTTTCTCCTCAAAGATTCCAAAGAAAATTTCTTTGCGCACGTTGAAAATCTAGATTTTCTCGTTGAGGGGACCTAAGAGTTCCATAACATAAAGCAATACCATGTCGATCTTAAACGTCAATTTTAGGGTCCTAAAAAATGGCATAAGAAATGCTCATCTTTCAAACGATCCATCGACAAGGACCAAAAGAGATAAGAAACCAATATAGCGAATGTGTAAATCATGGAAGGTTTATCTGTTCTATAGCAAACTTTAGCCATCCACGAATGATCTGTGTATAAATGTTTTTTAGTCATCCAAGAACATTATGTTTCAACCCATTTTATTAATAGCACAATGTTGTAATTAGTTGCATGTTAAGGTGGACCTTTATGGCTTTTGTGGGCCTATTATATATGGATGAGATTAGGATAGTCCTAATCCCTAGAGCTACTATATACTCACTCTATTACAAATTATAAGACACTTTGACTTTTCTGATACATTGGTTTTACTAGATGCATCTAGGCATATTTATATATTTATGTCATAGCAAAGAATCAAAATGAATATAGAAAAATCCAAAACATCTTGTAATTTGGAATTGAGGGGGGTTTACTATGTACTTGCCACAAAAGAATTTTTATTTACAATACATCATTTGTTCACATGGGTTGCTCTTGAATTTAGCTAATCCTCTCCTTCACTCTCTAGGAGTAGATCCCATAATGATTAATGACTACACATATATAATCAACTATCTCAAAGTACAAGGTAGAAAGAGCATATGGATGAAGGTCTGGAACTAGAATCTGACATGTTGAGGGTGCGTTTGAGAGCGCTCCATGGAGCGGATTCTTGAAGAGAATCACTCCCTGGTTACCAAACGGTTTTCCTAGAGTGGAGCGATTCTCTGAAATGAACTAAGAGGCCGAGTAGCTTCTCCTAATTTTGTGAAGTGATTCTCCATAGTGATTTTAAGAATTTATGCTAAAGAATCAAAGAGAATTATTTTCAGCCCTAGAATTACTTCACCAGAGAATCAAGGAGCACAACTGGAGAATTAGGGAGCATAGCTCTGCCAAATGGACCTTGATACTATCCTCGCGTGAGACCCATAGCTAAAGATCTAAGCCATTGAAATTCACTATGGCATATCATGTGAGGCGCGGAGTGGCGTTCGAGATATGTTGGGATCTAGATGACATCCTATGGTAATTTCTACTCCCTTCGTCCTTGATTCAGGGGCGCACTAGCTCTGGAAAATGTTTTTGAATTTAGAGGCGCCTAAGCCGTTTGGTGCATTGGAGCCGGCGTCCACTTCCTTTATTCCCCTGCGGAGTTATTGCAACAAGCGCGGGCCGCGAGCGTTCCGGGGGAGTCAAACCGTGCATGCGGCCATGCAGGGAGTCGAACCGACTAACATGCGTGGGATATGAAGGATTTCACAATGTTTGTGGCCGGAGAGTTACGATAGTTATAGCTTCCTTGGTCTTGGTGAAAAATTCTAGTGCACCTCTAAATTAAGGACGGAGGGAGTATGTCTCAGATGACACTCGAGATCGAAATGTGAGAAATTGAAATTGGTATTTCGAATGTGAGAGATCTAGATGGCATCTCAAGACAAGTTTAAGAACCCAAAATGCATTTCAAAGACTTGAATGTCATTCTAGAATAACTGAATAAGTTCTGAAATGGCTTATATATAGGCTTTTTCTTTGTTCCTTTTTTTAGGCCTTGCTTTTTCTTTGTTCCGAGTAAATTTAATAATATCAAGGGCTAGCACGCAAATGTCCTTCCCTCCTCCGTGCGCTCCTGCCTCTTGCTGCAGCAGGAACCGACAGTGGTATCCTCGGAAAGCAAAGGTGGCTGGCTGCGTGTCACCCCCGTGTTGGCCTGGCAGCACGACCTCATCACGGCACGGCCTTCCCCAAGCTCCCCTTCCCCCCACCTCCCACCCGCGATCTCCGCGCCGGCAGCTCGGCAGGCAGACCTCCACGCTCCACCACCCTCCTCTCGGTCTCCGTGCTCCCTCGCCAAACCCACCCGCCCGGGATCAATCATCATCTGACTAACCAACGCCGAAGCAATCACTCGGCTCCCTCCGTCCTCCCCAGATCCGGCGCTGCCTCCGCCCTCACCGCACCAGCACGCACGGCGGACACGTCGCCTCCCCCGCGCGATCTGATGCAGGCGCACGCGGTGGCCAGGTAAACAAGCCTCCCTACTCCAGATTAATTTACTTAACCGCCGCTATTAATACACCGACCCGCCCGCCCGCCCGGCCTCCCCCCTCCTCCTCCCGACGTCGCTCGCCTTCCTCCCCCTGGGACCGGCCCAGATCTCTCTCTCCCCTCGCTCGGGTCCTCATTCCCGAACCCTCCAATCCCTTCCCCCATGCTGCACTGGTTCTGCGGCCGAATCGCTTAATCGCTTATTGCTCTCTCTGGAATCAGCGGCGATGCGGTGGAAGCTTAATTCCTCCGTCTACAAGCGCGTGCCGTCCAGGGAAACCGCCATGGAACCCGACGTCGAGACGCCAAGTTCGTACCCCGCTCGGTTTTCCCCCGTTTCTCTTACCACTGTTCAATTTATGGTGAGATTTGAATCTCATTTCCTTTCCCCATTTCCGTTTCCATTTCCGCAGTGAGAATGACGGACAGCGGCAGCGGCGGCGGCGGCGGCGCGGGGCCGTCGTGGCGCACGTCCTTGCCGCATGTCTGTGTCGCCACGCTCACCTCGTTCCTCTTTGGATACCACTCCGGGTGCGTGCCCTTCCGCCCACGTTTTCTGCACTTCTGATGGCTCTGTTGCCCTCACCTGAAACTCGTGCTCATTTGGTGCCGTGATGGTGATGACGCAGGGTGGTGAACGAGCCCTTGGAGAGCATCTCTGCTGACCTTGGTTTCGCCGGCAACACGCTTGCTGAAGGTACGGGGGCATTTCTTCTGTTAATTCTGGTGGTTTTGGTCAGTTTATTTACTTATTATACTCAAGTTGTGCTTGTGCTTCTGTTGGGTGCAGGGCTCGTGGTGAGTATCTGCTTGGGAGGAGCTTTTGTTGGGTGCCTCTTCAGCGGCTCCATCGCCGACGGGATTGGGCGACGCCGTGCGTTCCAGCTCAGTGCACTGCCTATGATCATTGGTGCTGCCATAAGGTGACATCATGTGCCACTTGATTTGTCTTTCACTTTCACTTTCATTAGATCCTGTCTCTGATTGGTTTAATGTTGTATTTAAGTGCCACTTGCTAGCATTCATCATTCTTTGTTTTTTTAGAGTCATTATTCTTTGGTTGAGTCAGTGGAAGTTGTCTGTTTTTTGTCAAACAATTAAGTACTACTACTTGGACCTTGGGTGTACCATCTGGTGACTGCCTTGCTGGTGAATTGATCTCTTGGACTAGTGTCCTGCTGACTGGTTGCCGGTCTGTTGTTGCTTCTGTAGAATTGCTGAAAAGTTGAATTGTGGGTAAAATATCTACCTCCTTTTTTACAGGCACTGCTTGAGTAATCCATGAATTAATCGTTGAGATTTTTTTTACAATTTAACTTTATTAAGATTTAGGAGATGAACCACGAATATGATAGTCCTCACAGCTGTGTTAGGCTACTTCATATGAGGTACGTGGGAGTCTACTTGTCGTGGCATCATCTGGGCACAGGAAGCTCCTCGCCCAGCCAAAGAAACAATACAATTTTCCTTATTAACAAAAAGTAACTGAACAATGATGTAAAGTAACATAATGTAATGGTCCTGTAAGTACCGTGCAGTTCTTCCAAATATGGGGTAAACTTAGTTTACCTGTTACATTTTCATGTGGGCACTGTGAAAGCTCCTTGGCCACTCATAGAAGCCCTAGAGTAAGAGTATTGCTAATGATGAGAAGTAACTAAAACAATACCATACAATTGCAGTGCTCTCACCAATAGTTTGGAGGGTATGCTCCTCGGAAGATTTTTGGTAGGAACAGGGATGGGATTGGGTCCACCAGTTGCTTCACTTTATATAACGGAGGTATGTAGAGCGTGTTTTCTCAAATGACTATTGTAAAGTTCTCATATGGTTTACCTTCTATTCTGATATAATTTTCATCTGGTTCTTTGTCCATGTCCACCTCTGATGGAATGCAGGTTTCTCCTCCTACAGTGAGGGGTACATATGGTAGCTTTGTTCAGATTGCAACCTGCCTTGGAATTATAGTATCACTCCTAATTGGTACACCTGTCAAAGATATCGATAGATGGTTAGAAGCTTTCTGTTTTCGTCCTTTACATGCCTTTTGAATTTCATATTTGTGAATTTTATCTGTACCAATGTTATTATTGCCGTTGGCAGGTGGAGAGTGTGTTTCTGGGTTGCCACTATCCCAGCGACTTTACAAGCTCTTGGTATGGAGTTTTGTGCTGAGAGCCCCCAGTGGCTCTATAAGGTACTTCTGCTTTGGCACATTGCTTGGTTTCTATGCTATGTTTCTGATTTATCAAGTCAATCGTGCATGTTTGTTTCTTTGGTCACCCATATGGATGCTGCTGTTTTTCTTTTACTTGTTGAAAATGGTTGGGTTACATGAATGGCACGGGTCGACGAACCTCATGTCTCATGTTGCTTCAGTATTTAGTACAGCATACTTCGTAATGACTATGGTGCGATATATTGATTGTCAAAGCCACTAACTGTATGCAGTGGCGAAGCTTCACATAAATGTCAGGGCCACCAGTGCTAAAATAGCCAGGTTAGCAGTGTTTAAGCATGATTAAGTATAAAACTTCAAAGCAATATGGAAAATTAGGGAGGGCCATGGCCCATTTGGTCAAGCTCCGCCAGTGACTGTATGCATGAATTGATATACGTGGTTTGTGTATGTGTGTTCTTGTGTTCGAGCCTTACCCCTTGAGCAGTGGCGTAGCTAGGAACAACTTCTAGGAGGGGGCAATTTGCCTTATGGAGATCAACGTGTACACAAATGCTAGTGTATTTAATCACTAGCTGCAAGTTTGATGCTAATTAACACCTCAAATAGCTAATAAAAAATAACAAGTAGACTGTATCAAGTACACATTACCCTGTACAGTCTCCTGTGTGTTTGATAAAAAAAATATTTGAGACTTCGAGACTCCAGAGTGATTTGATGAGGCCTGTTCTTGTATGCAGTGTGGAAGAATAGGTGAAGCAGAGATGCAATTTGAAAAGCTTCTAGGCCCCCTTCATGTAAAATCTGCCATGGCAGAACTTTCTAGATCTGAAAGAGGAGATGATGGAGAAAGTGTGAAGTACTCAGAGTTGTTCTATGGTCGCCACTTTAATGGTACAAGCTATTCTGTTATTCTTTTTGTTGCATTTATGCACTTCTAATAACCCGAGTTCAGTCTGGCCGTGAAGTTTGTTCATTACAAGTCCCTTTTTTGGTACAGTTGTTTTTATTGGCACAACGCTCTTTGCTTTACAACAGTTATCTGGCATAAATTCTGTGTTCTATTTCTCATCAACTGTGTTCAGAAGTGTGGGGGTGCCCTCTAACCTTGCCAACATATGCATGGGGATTTCAAATCTATCAGGTGCGCTCAAAGTTGTTCTTATACAGTGGTATTATGTTCATTTTATCAGATGACTTATTTTTTGTGTGCTGTCTTACAGGCTCAATTGTAGCAATGCTTCTAATGGACAAGCTAGGTAGAAAAGTGCTTCTTTCAGGGAGTTTCCTTGGGATGGTAAGCGACCATGATAAATTGCACTTTTTTATCAAAAAATTGCAAACACTGAAAAAGCAAAAAATATGTTGAACATCGCTGACAGCACTTTAATGGTATAGGCTTTTGCAATGGTGCTTCAGGCTGTTGGAGCAAACCGTCAGTATCTTGGTTCTACAAGCGTATATCTTTCAGTTGGTGGCATTCTGTTGTAAGTTCCAAGCGTGATACATTTTGTAGCTTAGTTCTCTGTGTGTTTCATATGGAACTGAACTAATTGAAACCTCTGCCTCTGGTACCTCATACTAACATTCTACATTAATTTGTCCTAGATGATTATGTTCTTATAAAACTTGGTAATAAATAGAAGTCACTTTATATTGGCTATGAAACGTTCAGATCATGTTTTTAATTTTTTATTTTGCTTGATGTTGTCTTGAGCACACCTCTACTACTTCCATTATTGAGTGCTACTGTGTAGGAGATTGAATTACTGGTTGATCTTTGTCTAATAGCATAGTAGATTGGTACTGTACGTGTTCCATTGTCATTCTTGATATCTGTTTTCCCTAATAATGCTGTATCACCTAAGCTGCATAGCAGTTCTCCATATGTATTTACTATTTTCAAATTGGTTGAATTGTATACCAGAAGCTAAAATTCTGTCATTTGCCTTTATGTTCATAGCACACCTGTTTTGTCTGACAATTGTGGCTTACTTTTTTATGAGTATAGCTATTGTAATTTTTTTGGTCCAGTTACTTACCACTAGGATTTTCGCAGGTTTGTCTTGTCATTTTCACTAGGAGCAGGCCCAGTCCCAGGACTTCTTTTGCCTGAGATTTTCCCCAATAAAATCCGAGCTAAGGCTATGGCTCTCTGCATGTCTGTACACTGGGTAAGAACTCTATGAGCCATGATATCAGGCACGCATGTGAATTGTTTGATGGAAAAGAAGCATACCAGTATGGAAGAATTGTACATTATATATCTCTAAAATGTCTAGCCTTTTGGTTAGTTGATTTGGGATCAAACTCATAAACTAACACAGAAATGAAAAGGGGCCTTATTGTGTCGAAATGTTTCTGGATTGAGGTGTGGATAGTCTAGACTTGTATTTCATAGATTTTGAAGCCTCACAGAAATAATTTTTAAATCAGGCTTTTCCACCTTAATCCAGTTAAATTTTTGATTGATGGTAAATGGCCTAAGTGCTGATAGCACTGATAAATGGAGAGGTTGTGACAGCAGCTAGATGGAACCCAGCTTTAGTCACAAGGCGTATAAGGGTACCAAACTGTTAATCAACCTGAATGTGCAAAATGGTTGGAGATTGGCATAGCATGTCTTCTGCTAATGTTTTCTTATAAGACCATAAGAGTGTCCCCATGTTTTCTTATAAGACCATAAGAGTGTCCCCCACCTCCTGCACCTTTTGTCTGCCATTCCTTTATCTACCACATTCCATTTCCATAGTTTTATATATGCTACATGCCTACCACATGAAAGTATTGAAAGTTAATTTGGAAGTATGTAGTTGGTGCTGGAACTTGAAATTTCAACTCATAATTTTGATTTATGCCAGAAGTACTCTGTATAGGATAGAGTTTGCCTTTAATCTAAAAAATGTTTTGATCTTTGGGTTTCTTGTTTGTGTAGATGAGTATGGACTAACTAGTCACTAGTGACTATGGGCTAAAGAAAAAACTTTTTTCTCCTAACAATTAAAGTCCAAACTAGCAAGAGTGGTCTACACTTGTTGTAACAGAACCGACCAAATTATAAGAGCACAAGTACGAAAACAAGCACCGAAGCGCTCAAATTTTCAAACTTGAGCCCATATAATCCCGGTAGTCAATCGAAATCACGAAGGATTTCAAACCAAACTGCTTACAACCAGGATCGCATCATTCAACATACAACATCATACGATACATTTCACAAGTAGTTCTAAAATAAGTTTACACCACGGAGTAGCAAATATTACAAACCAAGTTTGAAAGTAGCGGAAGCATAACACACACTAGTTAATTAAATACTGCCAGTTTGGATGATCGACATCTCGCAAAAGCATGAGGGAAGTACATAAAGACGATCACGCCCTTGTGATCTAGTCATCATCACCCGCAGGGTGGAGACACGTCTTGCAGAATCCCTGATAAAGCATATCATCTGCAACAGGAGGGAATAAACCCTGAGTACTGGAATGTACTCAGCTAGACTTACCCGTCGAAAACCAGAAATAAAGTGACACCAAGGATTATGCAAGGCTTACACAAGAGGCTAGCTGACACCACATTTTGCATAAAGGCATAAGTAGTTGAAACTCTTATAACCTGTACTAGCAGTTATTTTTAGCATTTACCTGTCATCTATCTTAGCACCTGTACTAAACATTCACTTGAGTATAATCAAACAACATTATTATTATATCCATAGCAGGTATATCATTGCGGCAACATCACATCATTTACTTAACCATCTGTTCATTTAATGAGATTTACGTTGCCGCTGCTCAAGTCAAGTGCTCACTAACCGGGAGCGACGGCGATTCGAATCGAATTCCTATCCAGCTGGAGGGGTATTTCTAACACTCACCGTGCAGACCCCTGCCAGGGTCGCACAGGCCACCGTTTTATATGATTCAGGAATCGCGGGTCCGAATAATGTCGCGACCCCAAGGGCGACACTCTGCCAGGTGATAGGGACTCTAACCCCCCCTTGGTCTCACGCCAATGTCCCCAAGCACATCCTTTCTCTCCTCCAAGAAGCAACCTACCATTCGATTCCCGGCCTGAACCACATTACTCGGCTTCGCGGTCGGAACGGGTTATCCGGCCAACTAAGTGTTAGACTGCGTTCAACATGACTCAAGGACGTACAGCGAATCGGTCCTTAAACGACTCAGACGGGCATAGCTCCACACCCAAGACGTGAAGTGTCTTGCGGCTGTACTATCGAACTCCCGTCCGGTCTCAATTTCATTTTTAAGCATGGTTCCATTCACGATAGCCATAGAGCCACTCGTGACTCCTTCCTACATCTCGCGGATGACCGGAAATCACCCGACTTCTACCGTACTAAGCAGGGCTAAGCATTGACACGTGCCTAAACCTAAAATAGGATTAAGTACGATATCTTGACAAGGACAGGTATAATGCAACAAGTGTTTTCATATAACTCCTACAACTTAATGCAGTAAACAATTAAAAGTACTCAAGATTAATTTATAAATCAGTAGGTTCAGCATGCACCGGGGCTTGCCTTTCAGAAAAGTTGAAGGCCGGTGGTCAGGGCACTCGGGTAGATCTTCTGACGGAGCTTCCCCGACGTTGGGTTCTTCTGCTAATTCCTCCGGTTGACTCAGCACCTCCTCCGGTATTGCTTGTTCGAATTCGAGGAGTGTCACCCCCCTCCGGTACACCTATTGCATGAGTGCATAATAAATCCCATGAATGCATAATGAAAGATGCAATATGCTCGGAATGAAATGTATTACAACAATTTAACGCTCTACTCAAATCACTTCAAAAGAGTAGGTGCAAATTTCCTCTCCGGTAGAGAAGTACTCACCTAATCTACTTAACCTAAGATAAAGCTGCTCATCCTCAGTTAAGGCCCTAACACCTAACAATTACAAAAGTAGCATGTCTTAGGATATCACACCATATCAATCAGCAAAACACCACAGTAAGCATTCTGGACAGCAGCTACTTGTTTTTATCACAACTGGAGATTTACAATTCCAAAAGATATGATCTAAGGCAATCTGGAAAGCCTAAGAAATGTACTACAATTCATTTTCAGACCTCAACTCCAAACTCCTAAGTTTTCCATGTCAAACTTCACAAGTTCCAGAATCTGTCCTCTCCAAAAATAGAGAGTAGCAGATTTTGAACTGCCACTTTAAACAACAGTAACTCTCAAACTACTAAGCCAAATGCTTCCAAATTTTAACACAAGCTAGTTCATCAAGTTTATTCCAACTTTGGTATTTACAAGTTGTCCAGCAACCAATTTTATCAAAGCCAAATTTAGAATTACTACTTAGCTGTCCAGAAAACCTAAAATTACAAAGGTTAAATATTTATTGATGTGGCAAACATTCTCTAAAACCAAACTAATGCTACTACAAGTTCACAAATATCACAAAGATACCAGAAAGTAAGGTGTGCCCACCTAGAACATTTATTTAAACCCATTTCTCAATTTACTTAAGTAATTAAGTGGAATTTCAAACATATGTGTAAACTGCTCCTAAAATTCTACAAAAATTACAGGGGACTCTCTGACCCACAAAGAGACTACTGTAAAATTTTGAACTCAATTTATTCACAGGAACTTCCTACACAAAATTCCCAAGCCAAAAAGGCTGATTTTTGTATAAATAACCAAGCATAGTAAAAAGTGTCAAACAACATATTTCTTAATTTTCTTAGACAGTCTAGGGTACCAAGACATTCTCCAAAAAGTTATATGAACATTGCACATGTAGAAAACTTATAACAATTCATTTAAGTATTTCCTAGAATAACAAGATAGCATTATAACTTGGAATTTACTTAAGCACTGATGCCCAAATTTTTACCAGAGCTAGGGCTAGCATAGAGTAACCTACCCACCAAATTTCATGATTTATGGAACACTACAGCTCAAGTTATAAATTTAACAAATTTGCATGCATTCCAAAACACATTTAAAGGATCTATTAAATTCTTACAGACTTTAAACATCTCATGCCAGATCCATATTTTTCTAAAATACTACACCTCATGTAGACCCTAATAAAATTTATCTCATGATTTTTGGATCATTAAAACCCTAGATCTATATTTTTCCAACTTGTACAAAAATCAGTGACAAAATAATAAAAATGAATTTCATTTCAGACGACTGGGCCGGCCCGGAAAAACTCGGCCCACACTCGCGCGCGCGCGGCCCCGCTCAGCGCTCCCGTCCGCGCGCGACACTGACGGGCGGGCCCCCGCGGTCAGTGACCGGAGACAGGGGAGCGGCAGCCGTGAGCTCCGGCGAGCCCAAGCTCGTCGGAGGGAAGCTCGCCCGGAAAAATCGAGCCCACCCACGCGTTCCCCGTTCCGTAACGCTTCGATTCATGCTAGTGGAAGAGCTTAGGTTGGAGTGGGAGGGCTCGCCGTCGTGAGCGGCGGCCGGTGAGGGTCGGGTGAGGGTATGCCGTCGCCGGTGAGGCCGCACGGCCATATCTAAGCTCGGTACGAGCTACACTACGCCCGGGCGAATCTATTGAGGTAGAAAGGAGGTTTGGAAGAGGTCCTAACTATCCTGGCCACGGAGTGCCGTGACGCGGTGCGGTGAGCGCGACGACGGTGGTCGTCGTGTTCCGCTCCGGCGAGGTCGCATCCCACTGTAAGGTCATGCCTAGAGCTAGAGGAAGGCCTACACTATTCCGAACGCTGACCACAGAGAGAGGAGGGTGAAAGAGGACGTCGGTGGTGAGCTCGCAATGGCGGCGGCCATGGCGGAGCTCCGCACCGCCGAGGTTTGATTGGGTGATTTGCCCTCTACCTTGACCCAACGGCTGACCCAATGTGCGGAGGTTGTAGAGTATGGTCAGGCGGTGCTGTTCGTGAGCTCTCGGGTGTGGTGGCGCGGTGGTTGGCGCAACCGAAGGCGGCGGAGCCGGCTGTGAGGGCGGAGGACGCTCGGTCGCCTTACCGGTGAACTGGGGAAGGAGGGCGATGGAAATGGAGGGGGAAGCGGGTCGTCCTGGTCTTCATGCTGAGCTCGCAGGCGACGTGGGGCGTCGGCAGAACACGCGCGCCACGCGGCCACCGGGCTCTGCCCGAGCGCCACGACGCGGTCGGCCGTCCGACTGAACGGCGACACTGTTGACTGAATGGAGGCCATCATCGTTCGACTTGACAGCGCGATTTCAACGGTGATTATCTTCGAAACCGGTTCGAATTAGTCGAAGATGATTACACCAATTTTGTAGAGCTACATGAGGTCTACAAGTTTGTCAATTGGAGTTTGGGCTGGTTCGACCTAGATTTGAAACTACAAGGCTCCAAAGTGGGTCACCCGAAAACTGAAACTTAGTTTCAGTCACTATGCCGACTGAAACCCTAACTTCAAGACATTATATCTCCTAAACTATTGAGAACCAGGTGATGGTGATATTGACAATGTTGTAGAGCTATGTGTGGACAACAACTTTGTCAATTGGCTCAAAGACTGGTTTGGCCTAGTTTGTGAGTTACAAGTTGCTAAAGTGAGGTACAGTGAAACTGAAAAGTCTAATTTCCAGACTTAGAATTTTTTTAAGTGTTGATCCCCACTCAAGCTGACTTGTGGGCCATTTTTGAGCATGCTCTGGTCATTTTCATGAGATGGCCATATTAGAACTTTTGTTCCTCATGAAATTCTCTACAACTTTACTTAAGGGTGCTCTTCCATGCAAGATCTCTAAATTAGACTTTTTAATTGGTCAAACTAGAGCCTTCTAGGGTCAAATGGTGGTCAACTTCTCTTGGAGGGCAAATTTGTAATTTTGGTCAACATGAAACTTATTCCAAATGTTACCCTAAGTATAACTAAGGTGTTGTAGGTCATGATTGGCTACCTTCCCTTTTTGTTACACCAACTATCAAATACTTCATGAAATAAATCAAACAACCCTAGAATAAACACATGTATTGCATCACATAAAATAACAAACATGAATGATGTATGCTTATGCTTATGCCATGCAAATGCAAATGCAATTATGGAGCTAAACACTTGAGGTGTTACACTTGTGCTTGGTTTTTATAGATGGTTTTATCCATGTTTCTTGAGTTATTTTTCAAAATTAAAATGATATATACTCATTGACATCCAATCCTTGAATGCAACTTTGGCAGATTGTGAACTTCTTTGTTAGTTTGCTGTTCTTGCGTCTTCTGGAGCAACTTGGTCCACAGCTTCTCTACACAATATTTTCGTCAGTCTGCGTGGTAGCCTCAATATTTGTGCGGCACCATGTGGTAGAAACAAAGGGAAAGACTTTACAAGAGATAGAAGTTTCACTCCTGCAACCACAATAAAGGTACACCTTGGTTAATTTTATCATCATACATTCATGAGTTGCACAGGAGTTGAGCTGACTCAAACGCAATATGCGTAGTTGGTATTTTTGATGAGAAACCATGTGAATAGGAAGCATGCCCAGGAGCGCCTTACCTTTTCATAAACTGGATTCACAGGCAAACCGCTCCTCATTGCAGGTATATAATTGACGTGACTGGAATCTGGGGCTACGCTGTTTGCTGAACACAACGCCCTGTTCGTTTGGACTTATCAGCAGAATCAGCAGCTATCCAGCAGTGTTTTTCTCTCACAACAAACCAGCGAACAGTGCTTTCAGCACAATAAACCAGCGAAACGAACAGGCTGAAACAAGCCGGCCCTGCAGAAGCTCAGTCCTGAAGTCGTCTCTTGAGAACGGAAACGCCCTACAAATGGTCTCAGGGAAGTTCCAGATATGCGCCTGTGACTGCTAGGGCGTCTCCATAGATCATCATGTACTGAAGTTATGACTGTATAGCCCGCCCTAGTTAGGATCCTTCATACTTGTGTTGTCATCTGTTCTATCTATATACGCCTTAATATATCAAGTAAAAAACGTACTACTGTTTGACCGTTGATGAGCACTGTCGAAAACGAGGAACTATCACTTGAAACACATGTATGTACCACAGTAATAATAGTCCGAATAATAACATGAACACTGACACGGAGATGCCTTTTTAGACGGAAAAGCTCTGTTCCAGCTCTTACGCGTCCTAATTCCGCAGCCTGAACGGTCAACATATCCGGCCAGAAATCGGGAACGTAACACCACTGCCCGTCTCCATGAGTTCATGCCTACTGCATACAGGCTGCTTTCGCAGAGAGACATTTTGGCAAGGTTTTGACTCGTTATACAGCATATTGTCTGTGAAACCAAAAATGGTGACTATTTTTGCTTTAGCGTTTTTTAGTTTATTTCGAGAGAAAAAGAAAAACGGTTCCTCCTCATGGAGAAGCTGGGGCTAGAGCCGCCCTGAACATCAAACAACACCTCACTATTAGAATGTTGGAAGTAATTCTATCAATTGAGATTAGGTCACAGTTAGAGGTACCCATTCGAAAACATGTAACAATCGGGAACTGATAACTGATATCTGGAAGACCGAACTAGGCAAGTATTACTCCCACAGACACAACGCTGGGTAATTCCCAATTTATCAATAGTTTATTTCCAAGAGCACTAAAAAAACACTGGCCAAATCATTGATTATTCGTTTTTTATAATGACATTCAAAAGAGTGTGTCACATCTTATATATCTGATGAAGGAAAAGAAAGACCAGTACAAACAATGGACGAAAAGACACAAAACGATCTCTAAGAAAAAAAGAGTACATCAAAGACCAAATCGATCGTCTTCTTCCTTCGAGCGTCCACGGCCTGCCGGAACTTGGAGATCGCACTGAAAAGATTGCGAAGAAAAGGGACACCTGCAAACACCCTCGCTAAACAAGGCTTTGAAGACCGCAAAAATCACTCGCCATAGACGACGAAATTTAGAAACCACTGTTAGAACATTGGTTGAAGAAACCCTCCAAAGAACGCAGGCTTACGATTCTTCACCACCAGAATAGAGTTGAAGATGCCAGACATTGCTGTAGCGCAGACCAAAAGAAGACGTCGAGATCACCGCATCATTATTCTAGGTGTCAAAGAAGAGTGCAGAGCTAGTTTTGTGCCTTTCTCCTACAGTTGTATATAATTTGTTCCTAAATAAAAATAAAATAGAAACTAGGCCCACTATCTAATTATGCTCGTTCTTCCTCTACTCTCAGTGGGGCTGAAACCCTTGCTTGGTGTTGTTCACCCTGGGGAAGTCAAAACCCATGAGCTTCTGGTTAGGTGTAGGGTGGATTTGTGCGTTCGTACATCGAATCATCTGATCTTGGTTCTTCACGGACTCTATCATCCTTCTAGCATACAGTGAATCTCTAGAGGTCATGATCCGGACTTCGTGAACTCCATTCATCAATGCTAGAATGAATCTAGCTCCAACATCACAAGCTCTTCTCGGAGCACGACTCTGGCTTGATAGGCCACTGACTGGATAGCCATGTCCATCGAGGTACCCTTTGCCCGTATCACCCTATCAATCTCTTCATCAGCCATGGTGAGGCGGCTAGGTAGTCACACATTGGCCATGTAGTCCACCATTCCATGCCCATAGCCCTTGGCATAGACAGCATACTCCGGGCGATAGAGAAGTTGCCATGCCACATCGCCTCCTCAAGCAAAGCTAGGAATCCTTAAAAAATGCTCACCCCATGGGAAGCCATCACTAGCTTCCCAACCTCCATCTATCCATGTAAGACAAGAAAAGTTAGAACTTCTTATTTGCAAAACTCAACCTATTAGGAAAGGGATAAAAATAGCTCTAAGATAGACAAGGTTAACTAACATAACAAGTGACACCCTTAACACTCAACTTATTTGGTTCAAAAGTTTCTATTCTTTAAGTGAATCAAGTTAATTAGGACTAAAACATTCCTCACTTACTAGAACGCAAATGGTAATGGGAATCCTCTACATGCTTTGATACCTGTCTGGCCGACTAGGGACAATTAGGATGTCAGGATCGCCTCCCTCTCGGGCCAGTAACCTAACTAGATAGTCTTCCATGGACTACTATTAGTTAGATAAACTAACTCGATGGATCATCTCGGTACACTGTGCATATAGTGTACCAATGTCTGACCTTCATCTAGGACCATTACAACAGAGACCCACATCACAACTCATATCAAG
This sequence comes from Saccharum hybrid cultivar R570, assembly GCA_038087645.1. Classification (NCBI taxonomy): domain Eukaryota; kingdom Viridiplantae; phylum Streptophyta; class Magnoliopsida; order Poales; family Poaceae; genus Saccharum; species Saccharum hybrid cultivar. The sequence continues at coordinate 597,592 of JAQSUU010000170.1, forward strand.
TTCACATCACAAATTTTTAAAAAATAGTTAAGTTTACAACAAGTTTGTTCCACACGCTTAGTCATAACATGTCATACTCAGAGTACTAGCGGAAGGCTTAGTTCAAATGCCATAAGTTTGATACACACTTATGGGTGTACCACCTCTGTAAGCCTATGCCACGCAGGTCAACTGTCTACCACTCTCGGTCTTTCGATGACTCATAGAAGAACCCATAAGCTAGAGAACGGTACTTGCAAAATCTTAAGTGATAGGCTAGGGAGTACACAATTGTACCCAACAGGACTTACCCTTATAATAACAAGGATTATGCAATTTAAGCTTGTAGCAAGGAATGTGGTTGGTTTTGCATAAAGACAGTTGAACACAAAGTATGGTGATCTTATCAACTAAGCAAGTATATGATGGTTGATATGATTAAGCAATTATCAAAGTGGAGCTCGGTCTTCCATGAGTCCTTCTCACAACACTAGTTTGTATCTAGAAGCATAGAACATGTACATAGTTTGAACTCTATAGATGGGTACACACTAACCCCACCAAAGACAAGGCTACTACCCATACAACCTGTCGCTACATAAGGGGTAACTCATTGCCTCAACCTTTTCCAAGTCCGACCAATGATGCCCATGAATGGTTACAGCATGAGCCAAAGTACTAGCCCTTTCTAGCTACCCCTCACTACACCTCACGTTGAATCTATGAGAAAACATGTCGGAACAATGTACTAGGCTTGACACACCCGTTCATGACAAAGTGGTTTGTACAAGTATGTTCACATCTTACTACCACAGATACACGGTCCTTATTAATCGGCCCAGGAGCTATACCATTCAAGATTTCTCCTGCCTTGCCATGGCCCAACCCCTTGTGAGCCCTCAATTCATTTCTCATCAAGTGGACATAAGTTTTAGATTTTTGCTCCATCTCTATTGCTTAGTGGACAAGCAAGTCCTATAACGTGTGAGATGTGAGAAAGACATAACTTTCCCAACTTCTACTGCTCTAAGCAGTACTAAGCATGTATTACACAACAACTGAAAATAAACAAGATTCAAGGTATAAGGACCAATCACAAGGCAATAAGCTCAGTTGGTTACAATGGGTCACTAGTCATATTGTAATATAAATGCAATACTTAACCATAGGCCACTTATGCAATTAGCAAAGTAGTTATGCTTAGGAGCCTACCTTGGTTCTCAAGTGGTGGTGGTATGTTGGGGTCTCGCTCTGCCTCTGCACCCTCGTCATGGGAAACTTGCGAGGGTGGAGGCTGACGGTTCCCCATAGGAAAGAGAAAAGGGCGGGGAGATGAGCACGTGCAATAATTTTAGGAGTAAATGAACATTAATTCATCATATCTAAAGTCATGCTTGCCTAGTACTTATAGCCATCCCAAGGGCACACTAAAATTTATAATAGCGTTACAAAGGAATATTCTCAAAGTTGACAGGGGGCAAAGCAGACATTTAACGATGTCTTTAATCACCCACCTAATGCTGTTAGGGCCTCCGTCATGGGGGACCATCTCCAGTCATCCAACTATGTTGTCATCACCCGGGCGTGGTTTTGGAGCATTGAGGACGCCCGCGAAGGTCGCCCCTAGTTCGTCACCTTTGCTACTGGTCTTTGACCCTGCAAAACAAAGCTTTGCATCGTCATCTTAGTGAAACCCAAAGGCAGAGCTAGCGAGGATGCTCGTGGAGCCGGCTTTGTCGAAGCAACTTTGCTGGTGTGAGTGATCGTTGGTCCTCATTGCTAAGGTCAGGGTGAGGGACGATAACGAGTGCTCCCATGGATGAAAGTGCCTTAGCGGAGCTGCCTCTGCCGACAAGACCCTATAGCGGTGGTTCGATGGCGTCGAGTCCTTGCAAAGGCTCTGGTATGAAGGTACGAAGGGGGAGGGGGTGTCATTACGAGGGCATTCCCCCAACATGGTACAACATCGCGTTTGGGAGGTCACGTCATCGTTCCTTGTATGGTTCTTCACCTACAGAATACACAATGCAAATGATAATGGTAAATTGATTATGCTGTAAATGTGATGCTTGAACATGTGCATAATGATGTACAACATATGGGCTAATAGTATACAACATATGTGTTGAAGAGTAAGTACACAGGTGTTGTTGAGGTTCTATCGAATTGTCTGACTGGTGGGATCATACCGTCTATTCAGCCTTGGATTATGAGATTACAGAGTTGGAATCGTCTAGTATGGTGAAATCTGGCTGTCCTAATAGTCTAAGTGTTGGTTCGATTGGATTGTCCGTGGTCTAAATCTAACCGTCTGATGGTGTGTGGGCTTGTTTTTGGTTAGAAGACTCAAGTGTTGAGTCCGCCAGACCATCCATTTGTGAGGTAAGACCATCCGTCAGTATATCATCGATTGCAACCTCTCTAGTGGCGAGATAAGTAGGTCATTAGACCATTCGATGGTTTACATGGATGTCCGATAAAGTTTTAGGCAATTACTTAGAAAGGTTCAAAGTGTTGGTGGACTGTCTGATAGAACACATTTTGAGTGTTCTAAGAACTTCATGGATGTAATGTGCATAAATATAGGGTTCTTGCATGCATATGGCACTTATAGAGTTGTTAACTCTTAGGGTCCTCTAGAGTGTATTTTGAGGTGCATTGTCCTACATTGCATCGAAACACAAAAACACCTATTAGGAATGTTTCTAGGTGATGAACTAGCTAGATTGTGGTCTCTTTGTTTTGCTATAGATGATTATGCTCAAAATTGTAGCTTACCAAGGAGCTACAAGGGACTAGTGAAACCTCTTGGTGGTGTGGTTAGCGCTTAGCATTTGTCCTTTGTAATGGATCAACACGATTCTATGAGATTAAGTAAGAAAATCTTCCACCGAAGCAGATAATTTACTAAACTTAAGCCCGTATAACCCGGTAATCCATGAAATCACAAAGGATTTCAAACCAACCAACATCCAAATCAAGATCATACAAGTTTAGCAGTCACCGTCACATGTTACATAACATTCGCAACGACAGTTGAATACATCGGAGTTCAGAACATAAAGTTATTACAACCCAAGTTTAAATTAAAATAGTGGAAGCAAGTAGTTTTAAAACGACACACACATTTAGTTCAGATACAGTGTCAGTAAGTAGCCATCTCTAACAAAAGCATCAGATGAGAGATATGGAGTGACCATTTCCCTTGGTCCTAGTTGTCACCTATCACCGGATACAGACAGTTAATGCAATAGCCATAGTACATTTGACCATCTGCAACAACAATGGGAACAACGCCCTGAGTACGAGAAGGGTACTCAGCTAGACTTACTCGTCTTAAACCAGAAATAAGCGACACCAAGGAGCATGCAAGGCTTTCTTTAGTGGGTTAGCTGACTCATTTGCGAAAAGCATAAGCTACTATGAAGGTACTATTTTAAGTACTTTGCATCATCTTTATTATGACCTATTCAACTAGGTAAGCACCTATACTATAACAATCAATTGATTAACCAATAACATCCAGTTACAATTTAGATTTAGCATTTCCAATACCATCCAATAACCATCAGTGTTCCATCATAATTACTACGATGCTGTAGCTCAAGTCAAGTGCTCACTATCTAGGAGCGATGGCGATTTGAATCGATTCCTAACCAGCTGGTAATTTATTCCTCACACAAATCACACTCACCGATCAAGTGAGCTACAGATCACTAATGACAAAATTTCGGTAAACATCGCGGGTTAAACTGCGGCCGCAGTACCTAGGGACCGCCCGACTGTCAGGACGCACCTTGGGCTCACTCTTCGCGTCCCTGTCATACTCTCTTTAGCACCAGTACGCGCACCCGTGTAGGTCCCGGCCCGAATTATGTCACTAGCTTTGCGGTCGAAAGGTACTTTATTCGGCCAGCTAAATGTGAGGCATGTGTTCAACATGACAAGAGGGACGAGCAACGATCGGTCCTTAATCGATACAGATGGAAAACTAACCGCACCCCAGAATCCTGTCTGGTTGCTTCTAAATTTTTCATCCGGTCTCCAATTCTCCATCAACACATGGTTAATTCTAGGATATCATGTTTTCCATAGCTAAATTCTTTCAGTAACCACCTATTAATTCTAGGATATCATGTTTTCCATAGCTAAATTCTTTCAGTAACCACCTATCAATGTAGGTGACCGGAAATCACCGATAGCTACCGGTCTAAGCAAGGCTAAGCAGTTATTCGATCCTGACCTAATAGGGTAAACATGTAACCAGGTGGGCAAGGACAGTAATAAATGCAACAACAGTTTCACTCAAGTCCTATAACTTAATGCAACAATATATAACTTATATATAAAGAATTGCTTTTATAAAGTAGGAGACTTAGAATGCTCCGGGGCTTGTCTCTTTCAAACGAACTAGGCTGGTGATCTACGCACTCGGGCAAGTCCTCTCCTTGCTCCTCTTCCTCATCCACCTCCTGTGCCTAGAGTTCTTGCGGATCTGCCCCGGTCTCCTCTTCCGGTACTGCTACTGGCGACTCCTTCTGCGATCCTGTATGATGCAATTGCATAAGTAAACATGCAAACGGTGCATCGGATGTGGTGGAATGCCATGATCATGATGACATGATATGCAGATGAGCACATTGAAACTTATACTATAGACTAGAGATAAGACCTTTCTACAAGGTAGTCAACATCATCCAAGATTAATTATTACTAATGCATGTCATCTACTTTTACACTGGCTAGCATATAATCCTAACATAAGTGCTACTACACTTTATTAACACAACCGTGTTAACTTATCAAGTAACACCAGCAAGGTAATTGGGTGCTTCAAAGATACACCAAACTCTCACTATTACACTAATTACCCATAAAGAATAACATTTTATCTCCTATTTAAACTAGGGTTACACAGCAACATATATTTCTGGTGCCTAGAAAAATATACAAAAATTACCATAGCATAGTCCTACTCCAAGTAGCACACCATAAAAATTTCATGGGATTTGGATAAGTAAAACATCCTATACAAAATCAACAAGCTATAGCATAAAAATAAGCATGAAAATACTTTGTACTATGAAAAGTATCAAACAACAGATTTACTATTTTTCCTATGCTCTATATAGTACACAATCACTGCACAAAAATTATCATATGCATGTGTTATACAATTTTTGCTCTCTATCAAAATAACAAAAATCATCAATTAAAGGCACTTGAACTACACCTCAATATCTTTCCATAGAACATGCATGCCACATATTTTTCATCCAAAGTACATCACTAAAGAAGATTAACAAAACTGGAACCACATTTTTCTGATCATTATTCTATTTACTAGACATTTTATAAGATAACAGGAATTACAAGGATTAAATAAATCTCCACAGAAAAGTATCACAAAACTAACATGCAATAATTTTAATAGATAGATCTAGTCATGAGAAGCATTACAAAATTTGTCTCATCATTTTTTGAGCCCTATAACTCGAGATATAAATTGTGGAAGTTTTCTCATAATTTCTGGAAATCATTTTCTTTATTCCTTTGAAAAACCAGCCACCCAAAACGCTGCGCGCACCCAGCCCGAGCACCCAGATCCATGCACTGCGGCTGACAGTGGGGTCCCCAGGCCCGCCTGTCACACACACAGGGAGGATACGGTGGCGTTCTGAAAGTCCCTAGTTTGGTTTTGGCTAATTGATGAAACCTAGGACTAACCTTTGTATCTAAGTGGATGATTTAGATAAAGGTGGTCATTGCATATGAGACATGACATTGACTCATGTGACCAAGATGATGAAGACCAAGATGAGGCTTGGCTCGATGGACCGGTTGTGAAGGTGAAGGGCAAGTCGAGGCTTCGAAGCGAGGGACCATGCGATGGTGAAGCTTGAGCAAGACTTAGCGCCGACGGACCGATGCAACGGTGAAGAGCAAGTGAAGTCAAGGTCGATGGATCGAGACGGTCATGTGATGATATGAAGTGGATCATATCATTTGGAGAAACAAAAGGGGCTCAAGGCAAAGGTATAACCATAGGGCCATTTTGTTTTACACTCAAGACACCATAGAGGGTGTGAGTGGTTTAGGATCGATAGCCGAACTATTAAGAGGGGAAGTCTTATCGGTTATTCGATGCACGGGTGCCACTAGGTGAATTCATGAAGTGCATTGCATGTAGGGCCTAGTGAGCTAATTGGAAAACCTTTGAAAATGATTGAGAAAATGCTAACACACAAGCACATGGAGATGTACACTTGATGGTGTTGGCACATTTGCAAAGGTGGCGTTGGTCGCGCTGTGGTTTGCGGGTATAGAGAGGTTTGGGTTCCTCTCTCCCTCCCGCCGAGCGTGCGAGCGCGGGATTCAGGCGATTTCGGGGAAATGAAATGCCTATTTTCCATTGCGCCGGAAGTCGGAAAAGAAACGGAGGCGAACGCGGTCACAGAGGTGACCGGTCGCAGCACCGGACGCTGCACCGGACGCAGCACCGGACGCAGCACCGGACGCTGCACCGGACGCGGGCTCTGTGCGACCGGCGCGTCCGGTCAGTGCAGCGTCGGGTCAGGCGCGCGAGCTAGGGTTTGGCACCGGCGCGTCCGGTGACCCACGGGACCGGCGCGTCCGGTCTTGCGCCCTGAGGGAAACGAGGACGTCGGACGCGGTGCGCGTCCGGTGTCACACCATCGGACGCGTCCGGTGGTCTCGGGAGCTTACTGGACTCGCACCGGACGCGGGTACTGTGGCGTCTGGTGGTTGCGAGGAGCGCGTCCGGTCTTGTCTTCGCGGGCGCGGGTACTGTGCGCACCGGCGCGTCCGGTGGTTCGCAACAGCGCGTCCGGTGGGTCGTTTGACCGTTGGCGCACAGTGACCGTTGGTGGATCTAACGGACGAATTTGAATTCGGTGAACACGTGGACGTCGCAGGGGCACCGGACGCGGTTGAGCGCGTCCGGTCAGTTACCACCGGTGCGTCCGGTGGTCCCGCGAAAATCGTGAGTGGAGTTGTAACGGCTCTATTTGGATGGGTTGCTTATAAATACTCGTTGGCCGGCCCTTGGGGAGGCAGCTTGTCATTTCTAACATACTTGTGCATCCTTTGAGCTAGAACAACTCCTCCCACTCATCTCCCTTGCTTGATTGCAAATCAAAAGTGAGATTGAGTGATCCCAAAGTGCATTGCATAGCTTGAGGGCATCTAGTGGCACTTGTGGGTGGTTTAGCCGGTGGATTTCTTGTTACTCTTGGAGAGTACCGCTCCTAGCCGGCTTGGAGATTGTTGGAGGCGTTGCCAAGAGAAGGTGATTGTTCTTGGCCACCTCCGGTTGATTGTAAGAGGTTCTTGTGCTTTCCTCGGCGGGACGCCAAAAGCAACTCTATTACATTGCGCGTGTCATTGAGTTACCTCACTTGAGAGTGGAGTCTTGCGGTGCCTTGCGGGGCGTGCCTTGAGGGGCAAGTGACTTGAGGGTCACACCGAGGAACCATCTAAGTGTTGGTCGACACAACCGGTGACGTAGCTTGTCGGTGCACAAGTGAACACCGGGTGAACAAAAATATTGTGTCTCTTGTCTCCCGGTGATTGGTCTACATATTGTGTTGTTGTCAATATTAATTGATTGTATATCATCTTGGTGATTGGCAACATCTTCACTCCACCGTCGGTATAAGATTCACAATCCTATCTCTTGCACTTATCTTTACTAGATTATCTTGTGTTGCTCTAGTAGTAGCTTGGCTAGTAGTGTTGTTAGCTTGTTCTCTAGTGTAAATTTAGTGACATAGCACTTGTGTGAACTAGAGATCATAATCTACTAGACTTGTGGATAGGAGGCTTGCATCACAACCTTTGGCTAAGCAAAACTCGCTTTACGCCGTTTGTTATTCTAACAAGTTTGCTTAGTGGTGATTGTAGAATTTTTATAGGCTATTCACCCCCCCTCTAGCCATCTAGGACCTTACAAGTGGTATCGGAGCCGTGGTCACCGTTTTAATCAAGGCTTAACATCCTTCGGTGTGAAAAATGGCTCAAATTGTGTTCAATCATGTTGGGGGCAAGCCACCGTTCTTTGATGGTGTTAGTTCTTTTGCTCATTGGAAGAGAAAGATGACAATGTACCTTGGTTCTATTCATGAGAGAGTATTGCAAGTCACCGAGAATGATTTTGCTATCATTGATCCTAATCATCTCACCGATGAAGATAGAGCAAATAGAACATGCAATAGAATGGCTCTCAATACACTCTATAATGGTATTGACACAAAAGTGTTTGAGGGCATCAAAGATTTGGAATTGGCTAGTGAAGTATGGACAAGGTTGAGTGAGACATATGAAGGCACTAAGGTTGTGAAGAGTGCCAAGCTATATGGGCTCAAAAGTGAGTTTGAGAACTTCAAGAAAAAGGATGATGAAACAATCATTGAAATGTTTCATAGATTGCAAGTGATAGTCAATGATCTCAAGAGCTTAGGGCACAAGATTCAAGATCAAGATTTTTGTCACAAGTTCTTATTGAGCTTACCTAGAAGATTCAAGATGTTGATCATGATGTTACAAAGAGATGGGCTTGAAACAATGAAGCCTAATGATTTGCTTGGTGAAGTATTGACCTATGACAAATATGATCAAGATGTTGATGACAAGGAGAAGGTGGAAGATGAGAAGAAGAAGAAGACCGTGGCATTCAAGGCCACCTCCTCCAAGGGCAAAGCTACCATCATTGAAGAAGAAGAAGACAATGATGAAGATGAAGATTATGAAATTGATGATGAGGCATTTGCTTTTGTAGTCAAGAAAATGGGTCACATGTTCATTAAGAGAAGAGGGTTCAAAAAGAGAAATGACAATTTCAAGAGCAATGAGCAACAAAGGAAGTGCTTCAATTGTGAGAGCACCGAACATCTTCAAGTCGATTGTCCCTATGACAAGAAGAAAAACAACAAGAGGGGCAAGTTTGAGAAGAAAAAGAAAGAAGCCAAGATAACATTCAAGAAAGGCAAGAATGGAGTCTATATGGCCACTTGGGAAAGTGATGATGATGATGAAGAAGAAGAATCATCCAACAAGGCTTTTGCTTCCATTGCTATCAACAAGAAGCCTTCACTATTTGATTCATCCTCTTCGTGCTTCATGGCCAAAGAAGCTAAGGTATTATATGATGAAAGTGATGATGAAAGTGAAATGGAATATGTTCATGATAGTGATAATGATAAATATGATAATGAAAATGATGATGATGATGAACCAACTAAAGAACAACTATATGACTTGTTGCAACAAACTAGAGACATAGCTATTGCCAAGAACAAGGAGTGCAAGAAGCTTTCAATGAAAGTAGCAATACTTGAGAAAGTTCTTGGTGAGCTTAAGACCACTCATGAGAGTCTAGTGGAAGACCATGAGGATCTTGGTAAGGCTCATTCCAAGCTTGAAAAGGCTCACTCATTGCTACTTGAGCAACAAGCAAAGAAGGAGGTTGTTGCATCATGTGATATAGGTGTTACATGTGATATAATTGATGAATCTCTTTATAAACCTATCATCATGACAAATGCTAACCCTTTGTGTAGCTCTTCATCCACCACCACCAACTCTACCTCCACTACTAGTGATAGTTTCACTTGTGATGCCTCACTAATGGTTGAGAATGAGACTCTCAAGAGAAAGGTGGATGAGCTCACTCACGCCCTAGGCAAGGCCTATGGTGGTGAGGCCCGCTTGCTTAAGTGCTTGGGTAGCCAAAGGTTCTCTCTTAACAAAGAGGGATTGGGCTACACCCCCAAGAAAGGCAAGTCGGCCTTTGCAACTCCAAAGCCTAGCTTTGTGAAGGGCAATGGTCGGTTTTGCAATAGATGTAAGCAAGTTGGGCACCTAGAGCTTAATTGCAATAAAAAGAACCAAAGCAAGAAATTTGTTAATGCTATACCTTTTGATTCTTGCTATGTGCTTACCAAAGGTGTGAAGGGTGTGCAAGCTAAGTTTGTTGGTACACCAATTGTGGGCCCAAAGAAGAAGGCTATTTGGGTACCAAAGAGCTTAGTTACTAACCTACAAGGACCCAAGCAAAAATGGGTACCTAAGCTTCATTGATTTACTTGTAGGTCAATTACAAAGCCGGAGGAAGGCATTGGATTATTGATAGTGGGTGCACTCAACACATGACCGGTACATCAAGAATGTTTGATTCGTTCAATGACAAAGATAGTGGTGTTGATTCTATCACATTTGGCAATAACAAGAAAGGCAAAGTTATTGGCTTGGGCAAGATTGCAATATCAAATGACATGAGTATCTCAAATGTGTTGCTAGTTGAAAGTTTGGATTTCAATCTTCTATCCGTGGCACAAATATGTGATCTAGGCTACAAATGCATCTTCGGGGTTGATGATGTGGAAGTTATTAGTGTGGATGGTTCAAATGTGGCATTCAAGGGCTTTAGATATGAGAATCTCTACCTAGTTGACTTCAATGCTAGAGAAACTTCTTTGACAACTTGCTTAGTCTCCAAATCAAGCATGGGTTGGCTTTGGCATAGAAGGCTTGGTCATGTTGGCATGAAACAATTGAAGAAGCTTACAACTCACAATCTTGTCAATGGTTTGAAAGATGTTGAATTTGAGAAGAATAAGCTTTGTAGTGCATGTCAAGCCGGAAAGCAAGTTGGAAGCTCACATCCAAAGAAGAGTACAATGAGCACATGCAAAGCATTTGAATTGATGCACATGGATCTATTTGGACCAACAACATATACAAGCATAGGCGGCAACAAGTATGGCTTTGTCATAGTGGATGACTTCACAAGATTCACATGGGTATTCTTTCTTAGTGACAAAAGTGAAGTGTTTGACACCTTCAAGACATTTCTCACTAGAGTTCACAATGAGTTTGAGATTAGAATCAAGAAAGTGAGAAGTGACAATGGAAGTGAGTTCAAGAATACAAGAATTGAAGAACTTTGTGATCATTATGGTATTGGACATCAATTCTCGGCCAAGTACACTCCACAATCAAATGGCCTAGTTGAGAGGAAGAATAGAACATTGCTTGATATGGCTAGATCAATGCTTCATGAGTACAATGTGAGTCAATCATTTTGGGATGAAGCAATCAATACCGCTTGCTACTACATCAATAGACTATATTGTCATCCATTGCTAGAGAAGACCCCATATGAGTTACTTCATGGAAGAAAGCCCAATATTTCTTACTTTAGGGTGTTTGGTTGCAAATGCTATATCTTGAAGAAGGGCACTAGATTGGGAAAGTTTGACAAGAGATGTGATGAGGGGTTCCTACTTGGTTATTCAACTACAAGCAAAGCTTATAGAGTTTGGAACAACTCAAGTGGCATTCTAGAAGAAGTCCATGATGTGCAATTTGATGAAACCAATGGGTCACAAGATGAAGAAGAGAATCTAGATGATGTTAGTGGAACTCTATTGGTGGAAGCAATGAAGAACATGGACATTGGGGACATTAGAGCAAAGCAAGTTATTGATATTCAAGATGATGATAAAGATCAAGTGCTAAATTCACCATTCAAGCTAGCTAGTGACTCTCAAGTACAAGATCAAGGTGCTAGTTCATCTCATCAAGATACATCAAGTGATCAACCAAGCTCAAGCAATCAAGTGCAAGTACTCCAACCACAACATATTGCAAGAGATCACCCCATTGATAGTGTTATTGGTGATATTAGAAGTGGTGTGCAAACAAGATCAAGATTGACTATGTTTTGTGAGCATGCATCATTTGTGTCAACCATAGAACCAAAGAAGATAGAAGAAGCTTTGAGGGATGCCGATTGGATCATGGCTATGCAAGAAGAGTTAAACAATTTCACAAGAAATGATGTTTGGGAATTGGTAGAAAGGCCAAACGACTACAATGTGATTGGAACCAAATGGGTGTTCAAAAACAAGCAAGATCAAGATGGCATTGTAGTGAGAAACAAAGCAAGACTAGTTGCTCAAGGTTACACTCAAGTTGAAGGTCTTGACTATGATGAGACATATGCTCCCGTGGCAAGATTGGAGGCAATAAGGATTCTATTGGCTTATGCTTGTGCACACAACATCAAACTATATCAAATGGATGTCAAAAGTGCATTTCTCAATGGGATCATCAATGAGTTAGTATTTGTTGAGCAACCGCTCGGATTTGAAGATGACAAGAAACCCAACCATGTGTACAAGTTGAAGAAGGCTTTATATGGCTTAAAGCAAGCACCTAGAGCATGGTATGAGAGGCTAAGGGATTTCCTTCTCTCTAAGGGATTCAAGATGGGGAAGGTTGATACAACTCTATTCACCAAGAAGATTGGAAATGATCTATTCATAGTGCAAATATATGTTGATGACATCATCTTTGGATCAACCAATCAAGCCTATTGTGAAGAATTTGGTGATATGATGGCCAAAGAGTTTGAAATGTCTATGATTGGTGAACTTAGCTACTTTCTTGGTCTCCAAGTCAAGCAATTGAAGAATGGGACATTTGTGAGTCAAGGGAAATACATAAGGGACATGTTGAAGAAGTTTGGAATGCAAGATGCAAAACCAATTTCAACTCCAATGGGTACAAGTGGCAATTTGGATAGTGATCTTGATGGCAATATGGTGAATCAAAAGGAATATCGGTCTTTGATTGGAAGTCTACTCTATGTCACCGCATCAAGGCCGGATGTCATGTTTAGTGTTTGCATGTGTGCTAGATATCAAGCCTCACCTAGAGAGAGTCATCTCACGGCCGCAAAGAGAATATTGAGGTACTTGAAGCAAACAAGAGATGTTGGACTATGGTATCCTAAGGGGTCAAAGTTTGAATTGATTGGATATTCGGACTCCGACTATGGGGGTTGCAAGATCAATAGAAAGAGCACTAGTGGCACATGTCAATTACTTGGAAGATCACTTGTGTCATGGTCCTCAAAGAAACAAAATAGTGTGGCAATCTCTACCGCCGAAGCCGAATATGTGAGTGCGGGGAGTTGTTGTGCACAATTATTATGGATGAAATCAACTTTGAAGGATTATGGCCTCAATTTCAAGAATGTGCCATTGTTATGTGATAATGAAAGTGCAATCAAGATGGTACAAAACCCGGTTCAACATGGAAGAACAAAGCATATTGACATAAGGCATCATTTCATTAGAGATCATCAACAAAAGGGAGATATTGCCATTGAAAGTGTTGGCACCGATGATCAACTTGCCGATATTCTCACTAAGCCACTTGATGAAAAGAGGTTTTGCAAGCTAAGGAATGAATTGAATATTCTTGATTTCTCAAACATGAGTTGAATGCACCCCACTCACTTATTGACATGCCTCTCCTTCGACATTGCAAGGTAAAGTTGATTGACATGTCATTCATCCTATGCTAAGGACTTGCTAGAGCATGTAGACATAATAAGTGGTATGCATGAGCATTCATGATAAATCAAATGAATTTGATGGATATATGTTACCACTATTGCCTCTATGTTTGTTTTGATCTAGTGGTGGCATATGACATGATTGTGAGCTTGCAAACCTAGTGTTGAAACTAGAAGATTTGCTATAAGTGTTTAATTCAACATAGGCAAGATAACCCTTATTAGGAGGTGTGAAGAAGCTTGTTTTTGGTTCAAATCGAATTAAATATCTTTGGCAAGTGTTCTAGGTTAAACCAAATTTGATAAATTTTAACCTACTCCATCAAACATTTTTTCTTCTCTCCACAATTTGATCCCATTTTTGGGTAAGTTGTTGACAAAGGGGGAGAGAAAAAGATGATTCAACATGATAAAGGGGTAAATAAATTTATTGATGCACACAAGTAGGGGGAGCAAGCTCATAAACAAAGTTGTTGCATTTGTTTGTGCATTCTCATATGACTTGCTCATTGCGCATGTATTTAAATTCAATATACATGCTTGTGTGGTGCAATGCTAGTATAGAACTTGGATGATGAAATGATCTACTAGCATGCATAGGATTAGTTTTACATGTGGTATCTAGACTTGCCTAAAGGTTGTTTTTACAAGTGGTCCAAGAACCTTTACATATAATGTTGATCTCACGGGGTTCTTGAGTTTTGATGGATGTCTAGTTACTTCATGATGCTAAGGATGGTGTAAAAGGCAACTCCGATTGGTATCACGCTTCAAAGGTCCATTTCTTACACCTTAGCATCATTTTGGTAGAATTACTCTCCCAACACTTCTATCCATGCATATGTGCAAAAGCTTTCAATCCAAACTCTATGCACATATGTAGGGGGAGCTAATGCTACCAAAACCGAGCTTGTGATAATTGTCCAAACTTTACTTATGAGCAAAATGATTGGACAAGTATGACAAGTTCAAAACTTTTATTATCAAAATCATCTTTGTGAGGGTTGTCATCAATTACCAAAAAGGGGGAGATTGAAAGTCCCTAGTTTGGTTTTGGCTAATTGATGAAACCTAGGACTAACCTTTGTATCTAAGTGGATGATTTAGATAAAGGTGGTCATTGCATATGAGACATGACATTGACTCATGTGACCAAGATGATGAAGACCAAGATGAGGCTTGGCTCGATGGACCGGTTGTGAAGGTGAAGGGCAAGTCGAGGCTTCGAAGCGAGGGACCATGCGATGGTGAAGCTTGAGCAAGACTTAGCGCCGACGGACCTATGCAACGGTGAAGAGCAAGTGAAGTCAAGGTCGATGGATCGAGACGGTCATGTGATGATATGAAGTGGATCATATCATTTGGAGAAACAAAAGGGGCTCAAGGCAAAGGTATAACCATAGGGCCATTTTGTTTTACACTCAAGACACCATAGAGGGTGTGAGTGGTTTAGGATCGATAGCCGAACTATTAAGAGGGGAAGTCTTATCGGTTATTCGATGCACGGGTGCCACTAGGTGAATTCATGAAGTGCATTGCATGTAGGGCCTAGTGAGCTAATTGGAAAACCTTTGAAAATGATTGAGAAAATGCTAACACACAAGCACATGGAGATGTACACTTGATGGTGTTGGCACATTTGCAAAGGTGGCGTTGGTCGCGCTGTGGTTTGCGGGTATAGAGAGGTTTGGGTTCCTCTCTCCCTCCCGCCGAGCGTGCGAGCGCGGGATTCAGGCGATTTCGGGGAAATGAAATGCCTATTTTCCATTGCGCCGGAAGTCGGAAAAGAAACGGAGGCGAACGCGGTCACAGAGGTGACCGGTCGCAGCACCGGACGCTGCACCGGACGCAGCACCGGACGCAGCACCGGACGCTGCACCGGACGCGGGCTCTGTGCGACCGGCGCGTCCGGTCAGTGCAGCGTCGGGTCAGGCGCGCGAGCTAGGGTTTGGCACCGGCGCGTCCGGTGACCCACGGGACCGGCGCGTCCGGTCTTGCGCCCTGAGGGAAACGAGGACGTCGGACGCGGTGCGCGTCCGGTGTCACACCATCGGACGCGTCCGGTGGTCTCGGGAGCTTACTGGACTCGCACCGGACGCGGGTACTGTGGCGTCCGGTGGTTGCGAGGAGCGCGTCCGGTCTTGTCTTCGCGGGCGCGGGTACTGTGCGCACCGGCGCGTCCGGTGGTTCGCAACAGCGCGTCCGGTGGGTCGTTTGACCGTTGGCGCACAGTGACCGTTGGTGGATCTAACGGACGAATTTGAATTCGGTGAACACGTGGACGTCGCAGGGGCACCGGACGCGGTTGAGCGCGTCCGGTCAGTTACCACCGGTGCGTCCGGTGGTCCCGCGAAAATCGTGAGTGGAGTTGTAACGGCTCTATTTGGATGGGTTGCTTATAAATACTCGTTGGCCGGCCCTTGGGGAGGCAGCTTGTCATTTCTAACATACTTGTGCATCCTTTGAGCTAGAACAACTCCTCCCACTCATCTCCCTTGCTTGATTGCAAATCAAAAGTGAGATTGAGTGATCCCAAAGTGCATTGCATAGCTTGAGGGCATCTAGTGGCACTTGTGGGTGGTTTAGCCGGTGGATTTCTTGTTACTCTTGGAGAGTACCGCTCCTAGCCGGCTTGGAGATTGTTGGAGGCGTTGCCAAGAGAAGGTGATTGTTCTTGGCCACCTCCGGTTGATTGTAAGAGGTTCTTGTGCTTTCCTCGGCGGGACGCCAAAAGCAACTCTATTACATTGCGCGTGTCATTGAGTTACCTCACTTGAGAGTGGAGTCTTGCGGTGCCTTGCGGGGCGTGCCTTGAGGGGCAAGTGACTTGAGGGTCACACCGAGGAACCATCTAAGTGTTGGTCGACACAACCGGTGACGTAGCTTGTCGGTGCACAAGTGAACACCGGGTGAACAAAAATATTGTGTCTCTTGTCTCCCGGTGATTGGTCTACATATTGTGTTGTTGTCAATATTAATTGATTGTATATCATCTTGGTGATTGGCAACATCTTCACTCCACCGTCGGTATAAGATTCACAATCCTATCTCTTGCACTTATCTTTACTAGATTATCTTGTGTTGCTCTAGTAGTAGCTTGGCTAGTAGTGTTGTTAGCTTGTTCTCTAGTGTAAATTTAGTGACATAGCACTTGTGTGAACTAGAGATCATAATCTACTAGACTTGTGGATAGGAGGCTTGCATCACAACCTTTGGCTAAGCAAAACTCGCTTTACGCCGTTTGTTATTCTAACAAGTTTGCTTAGTGGTGATTGTAGAATTTTTATAGGCTATTCACCCCCCCTCTAGCCATCTAGGACCTTACAAGTGGTATCGGAGCCGTGGTCACCGTTTTAATCAAGGCTTAACATCCTTCGGTGTGAAAAATGGCTCAAATTGTGTTCAATCATGTTGGGGGCAAGCCACCGTTCTTTGATGGTGTTAGTTCTTTTGCTCATTGGAAGAGAAAGATGACAATGTACCTTGGTTCTATTCATGAGAGAGTATTGCAAGTCACCGAGAATGATTTTGCTATCATTGATCCTAATCATCTCACCGATGAAGATAGAGCAAATAGAACATGCAATAGAATGGCTCTCAATACACTCTATAATGGTATTGACACAAAAGTGTTTGAGGGCATCAAAGATTTGGAATTGGCTAGTGAAGTATGGACAAGGTTGAGTGAGACATATGAAGGCACTAAGGTTGTGAAGAGTGCCAAGCTATATGGGCTCAAAAGTGAGTTTGAGAACTTCAAGAAAAAGGATGATGAAACAATCATTGAAATGTTTCATAGATTGCAAGTGATAGTCAATGATCTCAAGAGCTTAGGGCACAAGATTCAAGATCAAGATTTTTGTCACAAGTTCTTATTGAGCTTACCTAGAAGATTCAAGATGTTGATCATGATGTTACAAAGAGATGGGCTTGAAACAATGAAGCCTAATGATTTGCTTGGTGAAGTATTGACCTATGACAAATATGATCAAGATGTTGATGACAAGGAGAAAACAAAACCTTTGTTTTAAATACACATATGACAAGTTTAATGTTGAATCTTGCTCCGATACCAGCTGTAACAGAACCGTCCAAATTATAAGAGCACAAGTACAAAAACAATCACCGAAATGATCAAATTCTCGCACTTGAGCCCATATAACTCCGGTAGTCCAATGAAATCATGAGGGATTTCAAACCAACCAACATACAAGCCAAGATCGTAGTGATTCAACATAACAAGTCACATGTTACAACCATTTCACAAGTAATTCAATATACATCGGAGTTTAACAAAGTTATTACAACTTAAGTTCAAAAGTAGCGGAAGCAAAGTAATTTAAAACTAACATAAATCTTATTTCAAGTACATGCCAGTACCATGATCGACTTCCAACAAAAGCATTAGAGATAAGGTAGCTCAGAAGGATCATGCCCATGATCACACTCCGCCTCTACGGCAGGAGCCAACCAACTCTTGCAGTAGCCATGATACTTCACAACCTGCAACAAGTGGGGATAAAACCCTGAGTACGAGAAGGTACTCAGCTAGACTTACCCGTCAGAAACCAGAAATAAAGTGACACCAAGGATCATGCAAGGCTGATATAAAGTGGGGCTAGCTTGACAACATTTTGCATAAAAGCTTAATATAGATGATCAATCATTAATGCTTAAGCATCAAGTTAATTATCATTAACCTATCATCTATATTAGAACCTGTACTAGAGCACTCACTTTATTAGGAGCAAACAATATTAACCATAGCAGGTATAAATTGAGGCAACCTTTCCATCGTGATCCAATTAACCATCCGTTCAATTTAATGGAATCTACGTTGCCGCTGCTCAAGTCAAGTGCTCACTAACCGGGAGCGACGGCGATTCGAATCGAATTCCTATCCAGCTGGAGGGGTATTTCTAACACTCACCGTGCAGACCCCTGCCAGGGTCGCACAGGCCACCGTTTCATATGATTCAGGAATCGCGGGTCCGAATGATGTCGCGACCCCAAGGGCGACACTCTGCCAGGTGATAGGGACTCTAACCCCCCCTTGGTCTCACGCCAATGTCCCCAAGCACATCCTTTCTCTCCTCCAAGAAGCAACCTACCGTTCGATTCCCGGCCTGAACCACATTACTCGGCTTCGCGGTCGGAACGGGTTATCCGGCCAACTAAGTGTTAGACTGCGTTCAACATGACTCAAGGACGTACAGCGAATCGGTCCTTAAACGACTCAGACGGGGATAGATCCACGCCCAAGACCTCCATGCCTTGTTGCTTCACTATCGTCATCCCGCCCGGTCTCGTTTCATTTTATTAACACATGGTTCCATTCCACGATAGCAAATATAGCCAACCGTGCCATATATGAATATCCCTATATCTCGCAGGTGACAGGAAATCACCTGACTTCTACCGCTTAAAGCAGGGCTAAGCATCTACTCGATCCTAGTCTATGTAGGATTCAAGGATTCATATATCTGGACAAGGAAGGATATAATGCAGCAAGGGTTTCCAACCAACTCCTATCACTTAATGCAACAATACTTATAACATATATATATAATCAATTGCTTTGAAGATAGGAGGCTTATAATGCTCCGAGGCTTGCCTGGGATCCGACTCAAGTTAGAGTATGTCAGATGAGTTCGCTTGGCGAGCATCTTTCAATCTATCACTTGTCCGGTCCTTCTATCTTCGGGATAGACCCACCAACTCCATCTTCGGGTTTGACTCCACCTTAGATCCTTCACGCGTTTCTGCTAGCGTACCTAATGAGGTGCAACAATGCATATGTATGAATGCATAGAAGTGCAATAAACAAAGTAATCAAACAAGCATACCAACGTTCTCCTAAACACCTAGAGCTAATTACTTAATCCTCACTACGGCCTAACATAGAAGATTGCAAACACATAAATCAAGACACAAGTCTTATAAGATCCTAAGGTACCAACCCAAGTACTTTCAAAGGTATGAGTTACACTGCAACACATTAGCATGGCAAAGTTAATCAAAGTACTAGAACTAGAAATTGCTACCTTCTGGACATCAGACCAACAGCTGAGTAATTTAATCATAACTGGAGATCTACAACTCCAAATGACTTGCAAGAAGACATTATGGAAAGCTCATGACATTCTCTACATTTCATATAATATCATCACAGCATGATTCATAAGTTAAACAAGTCAAAAATACAAAGTTCCAGAATCTGTTCCTGACAAACAGAGAGCAAACAATTCTGTACCCTAACTTTAAACAGCTATAACTCCTAAACCACATGGGAAAATACCACCAAATTGTAACAGCAGCTAGATATATAAATTATCTACAACTTTTGTATAAACAAGTTTCCCAACAAAGCACATTATCATGAAGAACTTTGCCAAGTTTCCAGATCTGACCAGAAACCTTGTTTGCAAGGAATAATTATTAACTTATGTTACAAACATATAATTCGACAAAACCAACTTTACTAACATTTCACTCATGACTAAAGAGCACCAGAAAACATATTATACATTACTAAATAAATTCTTTTAATACATTTTCTTAATTTATTTAGATAAATAGGTGGGATTCACCTATCAAAAGTACACAATAAATTCTACCAAAATTACAGTGTCCTACAAATGCTCCCAAAAGTCTACTGTCCAAATTTCAAGCCATTTTGACAAGTATATCAACCTCTATGAAAAAGACAAATAGCTATTGCAATAAATCATGTGAGAGTAAGTTAAACCTAAAACTCAATATTTTCTGTGAACACAAGGCCATATTATGAATCAATATGATAGAGAAACATAATACTAAGGTAATGGAACAACATTTTCTATTTTATCATTTATATATTATTTATAAGCTATTTATTAAGCCATAAACAAGTTAAATCAATAACTTGAGCATACAATAAACAATGACCATGAAATTTATACCACAGTACATCCCTATCATAACAAACCTACCATAAAAATTTCACATCATTTGGAGCATCACAACTCAAGATATAAAATGACAAGTAAAAAATGAAATTTTCCTTATTTAACAAGGTCAAATCAAAACACTAGGAAAACAGTGAACAATTAGTGTGTTTAATATTTTTCCTAGCAAGTACATGTCATCACAAATTTAACAAAGCAAGAATCACTATTTTTGGAGTTCTAAAACTCAAGATATGGCTCTGGTCAAGTTTTATACGTATTTTAGAGCATTTTTAAAGCTTAACTAAAAACATCAGAAAACATCTACAAACATCTAGCATATTGTGACTCCACTGCATAGATCTCTTCTCAAGGTTTCCAAAAAGTCCACTTTTGCTATTTTTGGAATTACGTAGCATGTGATATGGATTTTCAAAGAAAATCATGAAATCTTGAAATTCAAAACAGAATTCCCCTCACCCTACTAAATTTGCTAGGCACACCCAAATCGGTACCCAAACCAATCACCGTTTAACTGCTGTGCGGGACCCATTGCCTAGCCGGGCCCGCCTGTCATCCTAAGAGAAAACGTACACAGCATTTTCCTTTCTTCTTCCTTGGAACGGAGCAGAGGAGGGGCACTGTGGCTCGTCGGTGACGGTCGTAGGGGGCTCTTCGGCGATGGTGGAGCGGCGGCGGAGCACCGGGAGGCCCGCGCGCACTCGCCGGTGGCCTCGGCTCGCACCGTGGTGGCCTGACGCGGCCTGGCCGCGCGCGTGAGCGGCGCGCAGGGGCGCAGCTCCGGCGGCGACGGCAGAGGAGCTGGCCGGCGTTGGTGGGCGGTGGCTGGCAGCGGCGTGGAGCACCAGCGAGAGCGTACGCACAACAAGGAGCCCACAGCTCGGCTTGCAGTGGCCCAAGGACGGCTGGCCATGGAGGCGAGCGGTGGGCAGCTCGGCCGGCAACAGCGGCGGCGGCTGCGCCCGCAAGCAGCAGCAGCGCGAGAGGGAAAGCGAAAGTGAGGGCCAGAGCGAGTGAAGGGGAACGTGTTCGGCTCGGCGCGAGGAGGCATGAGGAGGCGGAAACGGAAGCGGCGGCCGGAGCTCCATGGGTGGCCATGGCGGGTGCGCGCCCTGGAGCTCGGCAGAGGCAGGGGTGGGCGAGCGAGAGGCGAGAGCGAGTGCGGGAGAGGCACCAAGTGAGCCTGGGGCGGCTCCCCCTTCGACGCCAGCATGCGAGGACACGCGGCCGAGCGGTGGGGTGCTCAATTCGCGCATGGCCGCCACGCCCTGGGCAGGTGTTACCCATTCGGGCATTTCCACGAGCACGTGGCGGGTGACGAACGGGGCATGGTGGGAAGCCGATTTGGGCCGTCTCGGGTGCAAATTTGACTTTGGGCCTAAAATGAAGTTTGCTCACCTCGACCTACTCTACGTTTCTCATTTAAGGTGCCTGATCATTTGAGCTTTGTAACAACGGGTAATTAAGTCTCAAAATGACAGTGTCAACATATTGATAACGGTCACGGGAACTCGCCTTCAGAGGTCAAAACTCGGTCAAACTCAGTGCAACTTTTTGCATGCTCTTCTCCATAATATAACCTTCAACTTTTATTTTTGGACCAACTCAAGTTGCTTAACGAATTTTGGAGAACGCGGAATGTCAATGTCGACGACACTGAAATCTGGGCTTTAAATTTCTAAGTGCTGAAGTCAGCCCTAATTCTGACTTGTGGGCCCTTTTTGAGCATGTTCCACCCAATTTCATGACTTGACTCTTGAACAAAGTTTGTTCCTTATAAAATTCTCTACAACTTTGTCAAAGGGTGCACAGTCATGCAAAGCTTCTAGGTCACACTTTTGAAATGGTCAAACCAAAGGGCTCCAGGGTCCATACATGGTCAACCACCAATTAGAAGCATATTTAGGCAAAATGTTCAACATGAACATTGTTCCATTAAGTGTCCTAAGTGTAGTTAAGGTCTTGTAGAGTTCATCTAGAGTCATTTTGACAATTTGCAAGGTTTGGTTGGTGTTCTACAATTCCATTCACTTAATGATGCAAGTTCCAATAGGAATGGAACTTATCATTTCATGTGACTTTTTGATTCCAAACTCCATGAAACTTTTTCAGAGATCAATATAGATAGGTACTAAGGTGAGACACATGAAGATATTGCCATAACACCATCCAAGCATATATCTTTGAAAAGGGACCTATATGTAAAGCAATGATGCAACATCCAACTTTAGGTCAGGCTCATCTCCATAGGTTGACCTTGACATTGTCATCCCCACTTAAGCTGTCATGTTTAAGCTTAAACCCACTGCCTAATTGGTGATAAACACCTGGGGTGTTACAGCCCTCCCCCCTTAAAAGAATCGCGTCCCGAGATTCGGAATGGAAGATCTTTTAAGGAAGAGAGACACGTTATCTAGTTCCCAATATCTGTTATAGCATTCAACTATAAAGCTCCAATATAGGCGAACAATTTGGTCAAAGGCACTTTCTGATACTTACTCTTTATGGAAAAAAAATGCGTCTGAAGAATTTCCTTCATTGACTTCCATGAAGCATTGTTACTTTGGGAGGAATCCTAAGATAGCACGTACTGCATTCTCAGTGTACAGAGATCATTTGGTCCATGAGTGAACCACTCACAAGTATCTGATTCTTTAGTGAACACAACATAGTCCGTATGAACTTGACACTAGATCGAAATAATCACAAGTATACTCGTTAAAATGACTCTATGTTCACAAAGTTTGAAAAGCAGTCCTCTACCAAAATGGCTTGAGCACAACCTTCCAAAAGGGTGAGATCATAGACGACAAATATACTCTGAGGCTATAGGATACAAACTATCCAATAGATAAGGTCTATGTTGGTCGTAAATGTTCATTCATTTAGGCACCAACTAATGGAAAACTACTCGAGGTTCCATGTGTGCAGTTCTCTTTCTCTGATGACAACACTGTATTATCTGAGTCTGTTGATGGGTTAGTGAATGTGATAGCTGACTTTGTCGGCTTCGTATTTCTGCCAAATGTTACCTAAGAAGATTCTCCTTTCTAAAGGCAATCGTTATCTGGGTTGAATCAGATGCAACCTCTTGGTAAAAACATGTATAAGGTACCAAAGTATGTCATTATTGGAAAATAATTCCCAAAGAAAGATGTAACGAGGCCTTAAGGACAACAAAAGTTGTAATATTTACTAAACCGCAAGAAGTAGTTTACCACCAAGCGGTTGAGTAAAATTTTCCTTTGTGACTTAGTTGCACTATAAGTTGAGTTGACTTGCAGCATAACAACTTTGTCAGGCCAACTTTCACCTTGAGGCTTCCTTTTGGATCAATAGTAACTCTAAGATGGAAAATCTGTTGTTTGACACTTTTCAAATTGCTTTTGATTCACGATGGTATAAATTGATTGGTAGAAACCAAGGCTGCTCGTACATTGGGGATACGAGAAAGCAAAAATAAGTGAAAGAGTGTAAACAAGTATCTGTGGGACCTCAAAAGGGCCATCCAACAGCAGATCTCGACCATTAATTTACATATCAATCCGAGGATGCACACGCTTTGAACTTGCGGGTTACTTTTGCAGGGCAAAACACATATTCTGCCTGGAGAACATTCCTACAAGGATAAGGAACCACTTTCGAATATTCCTTGACACTTCGTCCAATCAAGTTATGGACAAACCATTTGTGGCACCTATGGGCACAAGGATGCTAATTGAAACTAGGTCATGCTTTATCTAATTCTTCGCTTTAGCTGATAGAGCATCTTACATTATCTGTGTGATTGTCCAAGATGGAATTGACTTGGTCGTAATGACTCTGGACGACAGAGTATCACTCCAGTTATTGGCTAGTTGATTAACTTCTTGTTGGTTATTGCTCTGTAAGACCTAGCCTTCATAGCTACCAATGAGTCATTACCTAACTGGAGATTAACCTCCATATTGGTAACTAATTAGTTGTCTCTCAACACTAAAAAGTTCCAAAACTTCATTCTTGATCACAATAATTGTGGTTGATACAAGGCAGATGGTTGCCATCAAAGTCAGCAGATAAGAAGTCACACCAGAGATGGTTGATTTCGACAGTATGGCCATTATGCATACAACAGTTAAAACTTGCATATTTTAACGATTGAGTCTTATCCAACGGATGACTTGTCCACTTAAGTGTTGTGTGTCCTTTTTATCCAACAGGAATGAGATACGTTGCTCACTCGATGACGCTCGTCAATATTGGGACAACTAAGTAGAGTCACATGTCTACCACCTATTGTAGTATGTTAATGTTTATGTCCGTGGCTTGTTCTTCAAAGGTTATCCTCTTAACAACTTCAGGAGAAAGTTTTACTACTTTTGGGTTCAATATAAGGGTCTTTCGATAAGATATGGGAAAACAATCAAGGAAGGTCACGTGAAAATCACATCAGTGTTGTTCTGCAATGGATTATGATTAGAAACCATGATACCAGCGCGTGCCGAGCAGCACAACCTTGTGTGTGCACCCACAGGAGGCTCTCGGTTTCGTCGCGGCACCATTAGTTGCTACTCACAACACCATTACTGAACATGCACCCGATGAGGAATTTCAAATGGCATAGATTGGGTTGTCAAGGTAGATGAATGAATTTGCAAGCACACGATTTAGAGGCCCTAGTAGAGAGACGTTGCGTCACACTAGCTAACCTTTGGGAGAGGTAACCAGAAGGTCCAATCTGGATTTGGGTACGGTCTCCACAACTGGCAATGTACGAACCATGGTCAAAGGCTAGCGTTGATGAAAGTTAACTTGGTTGGTCAGTCAATAAAGGTCTTCACAAAAAGGGTTGGAAAACACCCACGGCTCATGCAAACATATAGGAGAACTAAACTTTGGTCTTTCGGTCAAGCAAAGGCATGGATACAAACACTCAAGGCAAGTAACCATGGCTACAGGATCAGACTCCTAAGAGAGAGAACCTAACTAGGGACGACAACCATGCGATTACGTAATGTGAACGTTGTTCTTAGGATAAAGCTATTCGACAATCGTATGTTCACCGAGGACAAATGAAGTGATAACTAGGGCACTGATTAGGTAACAAGCATACGAACATCACAGATAAGCATTTGAGAGATCCAATCAAATTAACTTAAGCAACCAATCCAAAGCACAAGGCTCACCTAAACTAAGCATTCACCTCAAGCACGAATTAACTACAAGTTTAGCTCAAAACAAACGCTAGCTAAGGTGACTAACTTAACATGTGTATAGAATCTGGACAACAGCACAATGGTTACTTGTTTCAACCATAACTGAGGTTGTAGATATTATATAAAGGTGATCCTAGACTTTCTAGATAGCTTAGGAAGATGACTACACTTTAGTTACTCATACCAAAAGCTAATTCATAGATTAACATGACCAGAAATGCTAATGTTTCAGATCTGTACCAATATGGACAGAAACTGACAAGAACTTAAAAAAATGCATAACTGGAGTTCTAGGGACACAACAAGGCTGAGCCTTAACTTTATGTAAAGCTTATTAATTTGTCTATAACTTTCTTATTATCATATTAAGATGATTCTATATCTAACAAGGCCAAACAAGACAAAGAAGACATCTCTGCCCAGATTTGGACAGATGCTGTCATTCCACTTTATAAGCTTATAACTAGAGATTTAGACCACCAAAATTAGTGATATAGGACATTTTGGAAAGCTTAGAAAAAGTACTACACTTCTTCTATTATCTCCAAGACATGATTCCTTATACACATAGGTCAAACAAACCAAACCTTCAGATCTGTTCTGAACATGAGCAGATTTTGACAACAAACTTCTAAAATTTATAACTACCAAAACATAAGACCTAGGGTCACGAAATTTTTGGACAAGCTAGATAAGTAAGTTAGCTACATCTTTGGTATTCTCCATAACTACAGAAAACACCATTATGAGCACGAAAGAATCACTACAACAGAAACTATTCTAGCAGCCAATGTTTAATAAGCAAAACAAAGCTTGCCTTTGTTCTACTGAACAAGAGAGCACACAAACATATTATTCTAGCAGCTCTAAACATTATTACCTTAGACCAACATCAATTTAATTCATTTATGAGAATCACAATTACTGAAATGAGGTCTAAAGCACCTGCAATTGCTTATATGAACAACATATCCACCGCTTGGATAACTAGAGAACATTTACAGGTTCAAGCATGTAACCACAACTATTTTTAGCAAGGCTAAGCACACACTTTTCTCAAACAACATGGAGTAAGACATTCTTGTTTTACTCCACACAAGAAAGATAGTGTACCACATCACTCACAAGTTACTTACTATAGAACAAGGGTGAGAGGAGCATAGTCGTGCATAAAAGCAACAATCATGATAATGCATGCTTCATCCTATTCGTCCTCACAAGATTGCCAACCTAAGGTGGCGATCACGTTCTATGTCGGTGGCATAACACGTACTCTCTTGATATATAGCTAGTCGATAGCTACATTCGACTTACACATTCGTGGTTAGCGTACCTGCAGAAAATTTTTATTGCAGCCCAACATTTCCCAATATAGCACACAATGAAAACAGAAAGGTGAAATTCTAAGCACTCCCATATACATATACCCCTGTATACGTACATGTAGTACCAAAACTACCCGAATCATTAATCTCCCACAATTAAGTACCTTCATATATATATGTGTGTAACATGTAAATAATCTAGTAACCAAAACTAGCTCTCCCCAAGACCGCAGGTTGTACGGTCATGCTCTCACAACTCACACTTACCTGAGCGTAGGTGCGACGTTGCATAAAAGTAAACTAACGACATATATGGCTATTCCATATATGAAGGCTACCTCTAATCTAACACACCGGATAGCATAGTGTGGGAGAGTCATCACACATACATACCTTGGCCTGGGCGTAGATGCATAAATGAAAAAACCCCAAGTTAGTACTTATATAAGCCACCTAATAATCCTTATATGGGCATAAGGAAATTGACCACTGGCATACTTAGGTTTAAAATTTAGATTTCACCAACCTATATATAACTATAAGTTGATAAAACTGGTTTTAGAAAACAAAACCTTTGTTTTAAATACACATATGACAAGTTTAATGTTGAATCTTGCTCCGATACCAGCTGTAACAGAACCGTCCAAATTATAAGAGCACAAGTACAAAAACAATCACCGAAATGATCAAATTCTCGCACTTGAGCCCATATAACTCCGGTAGTCCAATGAAATCACGAGGGATTTCAAACCAACCAACATACAAGCCAAGATCGTAGTGATTCAACATAACAAGTCACATGTTACAACCATTTCACAAGTAATTCAATATACATCGGAGTTTAACAAAGTTATTACAACTTAAGTTCAAAAGTAGCGGAAGCAAAGTAATTTAAAACTAACATAAATCTTATTTCAAGTACATGCCAGTACCATGATCGACTTCCAACAAAAGCATTAGAGATAAGGTAGCTCAGAAGGATCATGCCCATGATCACACTCCGCCTCTACGGCAGGAGCCAACCAACTCTTGCAGTAGCCATGATACTTCACAACCTGCAACAAGTGGGGATAAAACCCTGAGTACGAGAAGGTACTCAGCTAGACTTACCCGTCAGAAACCAGAAATAAAGTGACACCAAGGATCATGCAAGGCTGATATAAAGTGGGGCTAGCTTGACAATATTTTGCATAAAAGCTTAATATAGATGATCAATCATTAATGCTTAAGCATCAAGTTAATTATCATTAACCTATCATCTATATTAGAACCTGTACTAGAGCACTCACTTTATTAGGAGCAAACAATATTAACCATAGCAGGTATAAATTGAGGCAACCTTTCCATCGTGATCCAATTAACCATCCGTTCAATTTAATGGAATCTACGTTGCCGCTGCTCAAGTCAAGTGCTCACTAACCGGGAGCGACGGCGATTCGAATCGAATTCCTATCCAGCTGGAGGGGTATTTCTAACACTCACCGTGCAGACCCCTGCCAGGGTCGCACAGGCCACCGTTTCATATGATTCAGGAATCGCGGGTCCGAATGATGTCGCGACCCCAAGGGCGACACTCTGCCAGGTGATAGGGACTCTAACCCCCCCTTGGTCTCACGCCAATGTCCCCAAGCACATCCTTTCTCTCCTCCAAGAAGCAACCTACCGTTCGATTCCCGGCCTGAACCACATTACTCGGCTTCGCGGTCGGAACGGGTTATCCGGCCAACTAAGTGTTAGACTGCGTTCAACATGACTCAAGGACGTACAGCGAATCGGTCCTTAAACGACTCAGACGGGGATAGATCCACGCCCAAGACCTCCATGCCTTGTTGCTTCACTATCGTCATCCCGCCCGGTCTCGTTTCATTTTATTAACACATGGTTCCATTCCACGATAGCAAATATAGCCAACCGTGCCATATATGAATATCCCTATATCTCGCAGGTGACAGGAAATCACCTGACTTCTACCGCTTAAAGCAGGGCTAAGCATCTACTCGATCCTAGTCTATGTAGGATTCAAGGATTCATATATCTGGACAAGGAAGGATATAATGCAGCAAGGGTTTCCAACCAACTCCTATCACTTAATGCAACAATACTTATAACATATATATATATATAATCAATTGCTTTGAAGATAGGAGGCTTATAATGCTCCGAGGCTTGCCTGGGATCCGACTCAAGTTAGAGTATGTCAGATGAGTTCGCTTGGCGAGCATCTTTCAATCTATCACTTGTCCGGTCCTTCTATCTTCGGGATAGACCCACCAACTCCATCTTCGGGTTTGACTCCACCTTAGATCCTTCACGCGTTTCTGCTAGCGTACCTAATGAGGTGCAACAATGCATATGTATGAATGCATAGAAGTGCAATAAACAAAGTAATCAAACAAGCATACCAACGTTCTCCTAAACACCTAGAGCTAATTACTTAATCCTCACTACGGCCTAACATAGAAGATTGCAAACACATAAATCAAGACACAAGTCTTATAAGATCCTAAGGTACCAACCCAAGTACTTTCAAAGGTATGAGTTACACTGCAACACATTAGCATGGCAAAGTTAATCAAAGTACTAGAACTAGAAATTGCTACCTTCTGGACATCAGACCAACAGCTGAGTAATTTAATCATAACTGGAGATCTACAACTCCAAATGACTTGCAAGAAGACATTATGGAAAGCTCATGACATTATCTACATTTCATATAATATCATCACAGCATGATTCATAAGTTAAACAAGTCAAAAATACAAAGTTCCAGAATCTGTTCCTGACAAACAGAGAGCAAACAATTCTGTACCCTAACTTTAAACAGCTATAACTCCTAAACCACATGGGAAAATACCACCAAATTGTAACAGCAGCTAGATATATAAATTATCTACAACTTTTGTATAAACAAGTTTCCCAACAAAGCACATTATCATGAAGAACTTTGCCAAGTTTCTAGATCTGACCAGAAACCTTGTTTGCAAGGAATAATTATTAACTTATGTTACAAACATATAATTCGACAAAACCAACTTTACTAACATTTCACTCATGACTAAAGAGCACCAGAAAACATATTATACATTACTAAATAAATTCTTTTAATACATTTTCTTAATTTATTTAGATAAATAGGTGGGATTCACCTATCAAAAGTACACAATAAATTCTACCAAAATTACAGTGTCCTACAAATGCTCCCAAAAGTCTACTGTCCAAATTTCAAGCCATTTTGACAAGTATATCAACCTCTATGAAAAAGACAAATAGCTATTGCAATAAATCATGTGAGAGTAAGTTAAACCTAAAACTCAATATTTTCTGTGAACACAAGGCCATATTATGAATCAATATGATAGAGAAACATAATACTAAGGTAATGGAACAACATTTTCTATTTTATCATTTATATATTATTTATAAGCTATTTATTAAGCCATAAACAAGTTAAATCAATAACTTGAGCATACAATAAACAATGACCATGAAATTTATACCACAGTACATCCCTATCATAACAAACCTACCATAAAAATTTCACATCATTTGGAGCATCACAACTCAAGATATAAAATGACAAGTAAAAAATGAAATTTTCCTTATTTAACAAGGTCAAATCAAAACACTAGGAAAACAGTGAACAATTAGTGTGTTTAATATTTTTCCTAGCAAGTACATGTCATCACAAATTTAACAAAGCAAGAATCACTATTTTTGGAGTTCTAAAACTCAAGATATGGCTCTGGTCAAGTTTTATACGTATTTTAGAGCATTTTTAAAGCTTAACTAAAAACATCAGAAAACATCTACAAACATCTAGCATATTGTGACTCCACTGCATAGATCTCTTCTCAAGGTTTCCAAAAAGTCCACTTTTGCTATTTTTGGAATTACGTAGCATGTGATATGGATTTTCAAAGAAAATCATGAAATCTTGAAATTCAAAACAGAATTCCCCTCACCCTACTAAATTTGCTAGGCACACCCAAATCGGTACCCAAACCAATCACCGTTTAACTGCTGTGCGGGACCCATTGCCTAGCCGGGCCCGCCTGTCATCCTAAGAGAAAACGTACACAGCATTTTCCTTTCTTCTTCCTTGGAACGGAGCAGAGGAGGGGCACTGTGGCTCGTCGGTGACGGTCGTAGGGGGCTCTTCGGCGATGGTGGAGCGGCGGCGGAGCACCGGGAGGCCCGCGCGCACTCGCCGGTGGCCTCGGCTCGCACCGTGGTGGCCTGACGCGGCCTGGCCGCGCGCGTGAGCGGCGCGCAGGGGCGCAGCTCCGGCGGCGACGGCAGAGGAGCTGGCCGGCGTTGGTGGGCGGTGGCTGGCAGCGGCGTGGAGCACCAGCGAGAGCGTACGCACAACAAGGAGCCCACAGCTCGGCTTGCAGTGGCCCAAGGACGGCTGGCCATGGAGGCGAGCGGTGGGCAGCTCGGCCGGCAACAGCGGCGGCGGCTGCGCCCGCAAGCAGCAGCAGCGCGAGAGGGAAAGCGAAAGTGAGGGCCAGAGCGAGTGAAGGGGAACGTGTTCGGCTCGGCGCGAGGAGGCATGAGGAGGCGGAAACGGAAGCGGCGGCCGGAGCTCCATGGGTGGCCATGGCGGGCGCGCGCCCTGGAGCTCGGCAGAGGCAGGGGTGGGCGAGCGAGAGGCGAGAGCGAGTGCGGGAGAGGCACCAAGTGAGCCTGGGGCGGCTCCCCCTTCGACGCCAGCATGCGAGGACACGCGGCCGAGCGGTGGGGTGCTCAATTCGCGCATGGCCGCCACGCCCTGGGCAGGTGTTACCCATTCGGGCATTTCCACGAGCACGTGGCGGGTGACGAACGGGGCATGGTGGGAAGCCGATTTGGGCCGTCTCGGGTGCGAATTTGACTTTGGGCCTAAAATGAAGTTTGCTCACCTCGACCTACTCTACGTTTCTCATTTAAGGTGCCTGATCATTTGAGCTTTGTAACAACGGGTAATTAAGTCTCAAAATGACAGTGTCAACATATTGATAACGGTCACGGGAACTCGCCTTCAGAGGTCAAAACTCGGTCAAACTCAGTGCAACTTTTTGCATGCTCTTCTCCATAATATAACCTTCAACTTTTATTTTTGGACCAACTCAAGTTGCTTAACGAATTTTGGAGAACGCGGAATGTCAATGTCGACGACACTGAAATCTGGGCTTTAAATTTCTAAGTGCTGAAGTCAGCCCTAATTCTGACTTGTGGGCCCTTTTTGAGCATGTTCCACCCAATTTCATGACTTGACTCTTGAACAAAGTTTGTTCCTTATAAAATTCTCTACAACTTTGTCAAAGGGTGCACAGTCATGCAAAGCTTCTAGGTCACACTTTTGAAATGGTCAAACCAAAGGGCTCCAGGGTCCATACATGGTCAACCACCAATTAGAAGCATATTTAGGCAAAATGTTCAACATGAACATTGTTCCATTAAGTGTCCTAAGTGTAGTTAAGGTCTTGTAGAGTTCATCTAGAGTCATTTTGACAATTTGCAAGGTTTGGTTGGTGTTCTACAATTCCATTCACTTAATGATGCAAGTTCCAATAGGAATGGAACTTATCATTTCATGTGACTTTTTGATTCCAAACTCCATGAAACTTTTTCAGAGATCAATATAGATAGGTACTAAGGTGAGACACATGAAGATATTGCCATAACACTATCCAAGCTTATATCTTTGAAAAGGGACCTATATGTAAAGCAATGATGCAACATCCAACTTTAGGTCAGGCTCATCTCCATAGGTTGACCTTGACATTGTCATCCCCACTTAAGCTGTCATGTTTAAGCTTAAACCCACTGCCTAATTGGTGATAAACACCTGGGGTGTTACACGGCACGGCCGTGGGGGCCACGGGTGCCACCGGGTGGCCAGCGCCGGCGACGTACGGCCACGCGGCGGCAAACCCCTGCCGCTGGTCCAGCGCGAGCGCGCGCGCACGAGCAGGAGAGCGAGGCAGGCGTGCGGGAGAGGCCGGGCCGGCTTGCCCTGGTAGGCCGAAAACGGGGCGGCGGCCTGTTAACGCGAAAAAGCATTTTTCTTTTCTATTTTCAAATCCTATTTTTTAAAACAGTCCCAAATTCTAATTTTTGAAGTTGAAAATGACATTTTCAAGACTTGGCCCCAAAACAAAAGTTGTTCAAAATTAAATTCTCTACAACATTGCTTTAGGGCATATTTTAAAATTCCAAACATATTTTGAAATGGAGATTCAAAGTTTATTTTAAATTAAAAATCTCATTTTTCTAGAATATTTTTAAAAGCAAAATTTGGGGAAATTTTGAATACCAAACTTGCTCCAAAAATCATGCCAAACATTGCTAGACTAATTACAATACCAAACAAGCATGTTTGTGGACTTAATTAAACATAACATGGCATAGGTTTAAGCAAACAAGCAATTGCAACATGGATGTTTTGAAATCATGTTACGAATGTTTCAAAGCAAAGTTATACTTATATTTCATGTGATGATGAATGCAATTTGATGCTCATGCTCATGATTTGCAATGCTTTAGTGCATGCTTAAACACTTAGGGTGTTACATCCTTCTCCTCCGTTTGCCTTGCTTTTCCTTGAAATCTTTGATCTCTTTCTCATCCCCTTGCTAGAGAGAGCGGGATGGTCCCCTTCAATCCCCAGCAAGGACACCTCTTATTGGTTTTCTAGGTCTCCATGGTGCTCCTCTTGATGGGCTCTGTTGATGGTCACTAACACTCATTTTGACCATCAACATTTCACCCAAAAGCAAGATAAAGTGAGGTAAAACATCATCACATGTGTCCATTGCTTTATAATTCACCTAGTTCCACTTGTACTTGGAGATTTATTTGTATGTTGGAAAAGTGGCAAAAATGGTGCAAAATATGAACATAGGAGGCAAGTGGACGTGGCAGGGGGCCATGGGCCCACATGGCCACGTCGTCTAATGCCACGTGGTGTCGCTCGGCTCCCATGTGGCCCTGCCACGTCACTGATCCGTGGGAGAGGCTCCACAAGGCTTCACCATCGTTTATTCAATGTTGGTTTGATCAATGGACAAGATTGAGCTACCTTGGTTCCATGGGCCCACCGTCATACACTTGAGGAGCTCCAACCGACCTCCAAACCGACTTACTGCCATGAAATCGCCATTAGGGATCCAATCCACACCGTTGGAAGCAAAGACGGTAGATCCAAGGGCCGGCCGACACCCCTAGGCATCGCTCGACACCCTGGGGTGGCCACTGACCTCCCTTGGCTGCCTACAAGTACCCCCACTGCCTCTACACACTATAAAAGGGGCAATGGTGCTCGGTGGAGAAGTGCCCCATACACATTCAAGCATTCCAAGCTTCTCCAAGCTCTCTAGTTTAGAGTAGCTCTAGAGTAGTAGCTTAGGAGTGGAAGTAGAGCTAGAGCGGAGCTTCTTCGGAGTCCGAAAGAGTCTTCTAGGTCTGGTATCACTCCTTTGCAATTCTTTCATTTAGCATTTACTTTATTCATCACTTTACTTTTAGTACTTTATTTAGTATTTCAAGTACTTGTTCATTATTGTTCATCATTAGTGAGCTTAGGTGCTTGCTCTTAGCATTAGTGTCATAGGTTCTCTTTTGTTTAGTAGTCATTCATTAGTACCGGTTCCACCGTCTGGTTAGGGTGCTTTGATCTCATTTCATCGGAGCTCGGATCGAAGTAGTAAGTTTATAGTTTAAGCGTGGTGCTTAGGCTATAGATTACCTATGGATATGGCTAGGCCTCCGGATAGATTGTGGTAGTTGGCAAGTAGTGACAGCCTTGTCCATCCTCTGTATTCCACCATGGTAGGTCTAGTTATTAAATCATAGGCTCATGGCAGACCTTGTCTATTTAACCCTCCTAGTTGGTAGGCGGGCCGTACCTCGAAGTACTAAGGATTTCCTCCTAGTCAATTAGTTTACCTTTGTTACTTAAGATATTGCTCGCTCTCCCACCTAGCTATCCTACCTCAAGTTTAGCTTGTTTATTAGTTAACCATTCATTCGCCCATCCATTTACAACATCGACCACCATTCCATTTACCCAGTTAGGCTAAGAACACCCTTTGCCTTTAGCATTACTAACGATCATCTATAACTTAGCCTCCCGCCTTCCTTTAGGAAAATATAAATTCGACACTTGGTACTCACCGGGCAAAGTGCTACATGACAATTCTATGTGCTTGCAGAATTCCTTCTCTTGACGCTAAGAAGTGTTAACAAACATTTCTGGTGTTGTTGCCAGGGAAGGCAACTGGCTTTGTATTTATATTTATCATTAGCTTTGCTAACTAGGCTCTTAGTTGTTCATAGTAGTTTTTTCTTTTTCCCTCATATCCTATCACTACCTAACACGGTCATGGGCGATAAGTCTATTCGTGATTTTTCTGCACCCTCGGCTACTAATGTAGCCATCGGACCCAACGTTATCAATGGAGACACTAACTTTGAGCTTAAGCCAACGTTAATTACGATGGTGCAAGCTAGTCCATTTTGTGGGAAAGCCCACGAGGATGCAAACACTTATCTCCAACACTTTTTGGAGATTTGTAGTATATTTACCATTAAGAGAGTGACCCAAGAGGCTATACGTCTTCACCTTTTCCCCTTCTCTTTGTTAGGAAAGACTAAGTAATGGTTTTATTCTAACCGCAATGCTGCAGACACCTAGGACAAGTGTTCCAACGCTTTCCTAGTTAAGTTCTTCCTAATGGGAAAGACCAATGCTCTTCGCGATAAAATCTCTAGTTTTTAACAACTAGCTGATGAGTTGATTCCCGAAGCCTGGGAATGAATGCAAGAGTATGTTTCATGCCCAAACCATGGTGTAAGATGAAATTTTGGCATGTTGTAATATTACATAGCCTATTTAGTGTGAGTCAAATGAGGCCTAATTTGACAATGACATGATGCCTATGAAATATCCTATATAAATATTTGGGCCTCAAATATGTATGAGTTGCCTAATAACCATCAAGTAGCACAAAGGCAAATTAACGACAATATTGGAGCCGTTCGGCTGGAATTATAAGCCGGCTGAAAAACACTGTTGGCTGATTTTTTGTGAGAGAAAAATACTGTTTCGGCTAAAAAAATAAGCTGAATAAGACGGATTATAAGCCAGATGAACAGGGCCAATATTGGGCTTATGCATATGGCCCGTACCCAAATAATGGCACACGTGTGGCTTGCGAAGACTTTCATGCCCATGATGCAGTGGCGGATCCACGGCCCGGGCTGCCCGGGCAGCAGCCCCCCCCGGCAGCTGGATTTTACATGTAAAGCACTGTAGCTTAGCCTCTAATCCACCATTAATCAACAGCTTAAAGTCTAATCCTTCATTATTTAGCCCCCCCCGTTTGCTTCATCCTGGATCCGCCCCTGCCATGATGAGCTTTTAAATAAAATAATCGATGTATTGCTAATTAAGCCCACTAAATTATATCAAAATACATACAAAGTATGTGCCCGTTTCATGGCTGAAATGGATGAATGCACAAGCCAATTAATCCCTACAAAAAGATGCATGCACGTGAGTTGTTTGACTAGCCATGCATACGTGTATGTATAAATACATGTACAAATACAAGATTGTCGCGGCACAGAATATCCAGTGCTTCTAGAAGCCTCCCTGAGAGCACGGCCCCAATGTTCAAAATAGGCGGTGCTGATAAATTCACATAAATACCCTTTCCTGGCTAGTCTCTGTGCATGTACGCCACGGTGATCTCCAAGTTGGGCCATCGATCAGCTAGTAAGGTAAATTAAATCGTGCTTCTCCAAATATGTGGGCCATAGGCTGGATTACCAGGAGATAAGCTCCACCGACGATAAGATCAATTCAAAGTTGTAAAATATCTCGGCGGCTGGTGCTTGCCCCTCGGAAGCCATCAATTCAAAATTTGAAATACGGCATCGCCCGTGCGTCCGTGCGTCTCGGCCGCGCAACGCTCCTCCACAACTAGGCCTTGTTTAGTTACTTTTTAAATTCCAAATTTTTACACTCTCTTCATTACATCAATCTTTAGACGCATGCATGGAGCACTAAATGTAGGTAAAAAAATAACTAATTACACAGTTTATAATTTGCGAGACAAATCTTTTGAACCTAATTAGTCAATAATTGGACACTAATTACCAAATACAAACGAGAGTGCTACAGTAGCTCAGACCAGATTACTAAAAGTTAAAAGTTACAATCTAAACAAGGCCCTAATCGATGGCGGCGCTCTCCTAGCCACCACCTCAAGCCGGCTACCCTAGCCTTTGCCTATAAAAGAAGGCCAACTCTCTCTTCTCAGGGGGAGGGCGGACTCTATCTTCAATATGCCGCCGCCCCGCTAGTTGCACACACATGCACTCCATCATCAACAGGCCGCCGCCCTGCTGCACGCATTCACTTCCACGCCGGCGTTCTGCTGCACACATACGCCGCCACCCACTTCTATTCCATCACGCCGCCGCCATCCTGCTGTGCGCACACACCTCACCACACACACGCTGCCGCCCTGCACACATACACGTATCATCGGCAAGCGCAAGAGAGGCAGCGGCGCCGTCGACCCTGTCGCCGTCAACTTCGTCGACATCGTCTTCGAACACTTCATCACCTCCGACGAACTCGTCAACCACGTCTCCGGCAAGCTCGTCAACCGCGACTCCGGCAAGCCGAACATCTACAGAACCCCTGCGCCACCGGCTTCCTCATCGTCGATGTCATGGCAGCCCATGCCTATGGTGATGGTGAGATTCTTTATATTTAGATTATTTATATGATGCTTGTCTCTTGCATATGGCAGCAGTGAGATTCAACAAAACACATGGCTGGCCGGCGGCGAACAAGCGGAGGTCACGGCAAACATATGCGACGGCGAGCTGCACCGGTACCAGAACGATGACGTCTACGGCGAGTGCGGCAACTAGGCAAGCCAGCAGCGCCGCGTGGTGTTGATCCCCTCTCAGCAGCGGCCGTGCCAGCCCTGCGACAAACACGGGCGGTGGCGCTCTGGATCCGGATCTGATGGCGAGGTGCGGCGGCTCGACAACATCCACGACGACCGCGGCAGCCCGGCAGAAACGGCAGCCCGGCGAACATGCAGTTTCGGCATCCTCAGAAGTGGCGTACATGCGAATCCTTGCATTGGCATGATGATCCACGGCCATGGCAAATACAGCGCCCTTCGGCTCGACAAAGCGCCCGTCAACCGTGAGTCCGGCGATGGCCGGAACAGCAAGCATGGTCACCGTGGCGGCGGAGCAGTGTGGTCCGGCGACGGCCCACCTTGGCAAGCCTTCGGCAGTAGCAGCCAGAAATACGTATACTTGTATTTGTACAATGTATGGCAAGAAAGCAAATAGAAAAGCAAGTAGAAGTCTACAGTACTATGCATGCAAATCTGTATGTGGGCAAATTACATATGCACAAGTCACAAGCTGGCTCAATGTTATTGCTTGGCCCATTGACGACCCAATGTTGATCTCTCGGCCCACGCAAGCCACGGGCTTCGATAGGCCCGGAAACCATTTTGGGTACATCGTTTGCAAATATTCTAAGTCATGACAAAGCGCTTGAGTCCACGCGCATACATAAATTGGCGAGCTGACTAAGTGTCACGCCAATGATCTCAAGAAATTAACGCAAAAAGAAATCTCCTAAGTACTACATGAGCATAAGTCTCACAATTATCACACCACCTTTCAGTACCGTCAAGGCCGGTGAACCATGTGAAGTCATTTTCTTCCCCTGACCGACAAGACTGGATGTTTCTTTTCCGTGATCGACGAGGCCGGAATTATTTGTTCGTGACTGACGAGGCCGAACACTTGACTTCATTATGGGATCCACACGACGAGGCTGGATACCTTTGCTAGAGGCCGACGAGGCTCTAGCACTTCATCATTTTTATTCATTTGTGCTTATGCATATATGGAGACGACTCTTATTTATTTGGAGACGATAATGACGACCATCGATATAGCTTAATCGGAGGTGTTCTGTGTCCCAACACCACAGATGTAATTAACTGGGTGGCCTCTAGAGGCCCTAGGAACTAGAAGCCACACAATCCTCTGATTGGCAGATGGAGCTCGGCGCAACTATTTATTAAAGTGAAAAATTGTACTTTGTAATTCTCCAATGAATGAATAAAGTGATGTTTCCCTAAAATTTGTCCCTCGTGTTTTATTGCACATTTACTTCAATTTGTATACGAATGTATACTGGCACGCCTGCACTTATTAGTACTAAGTAGTACGATCCGCGAAACACAGAGAGATCCCCTTAGTGATTTTTCTGGCGAAACACATGGTATAGAAGATTGGCTTTTGATCCAAAATTTCTGCTATGAGTTAGTCCCGTTAGATAGAAGCCATTTATATGTTGCCGTTGGTGGAGCATTCTTTTCGCTAAATGTTACAGATGCAAAAGCATTGATCGAGAAGATGGTTTCCAACCAAGGATGGAGCGACGATCGACTCCAACCCCGCAAAAGAGGTATGCATTCAATTAAGGAAGCTGACATGCTTGCAGCTAAGATGAATCTACTCACAAAAAAGCAGAACATTATGAGAAGATAAGTGCCCAAGAGACACTCAACGCCATGAATGCCCACATGACTTGTGAAGTCTGTGGAGATGTTGGACATTCAGGAAATGCCTGTCCCGAGACCCAGGAAGATCTCAACTTCATCAACAATAACAACGAGTTTCGTCCACAACAACATCAAGGATGGAATCAGCGCTCCAACAACCATGGAGGTAACAATTATACTTACTCTTCTCAACGTCTGTGTAATCACGGTAATGGTTATTCTTTCCTTAAAGATCTTGTCTATAGTAATGGTAGAATGACTGATAGCATTAACAAGAAGTTACATGCTAATGACAAGATGTTGGAAAATATAAATGCTAAATTGGATGAATTTTCTTCTGCCTTAAAGAATCAACTTAGTTTCAATAAGATGCTAAAAACCCAAATAGCACAATTAAGCAGCTGCCATACCATTATATGAAAAAGATAGAATTCCTGGCAAACCTGAAGGATCCATGGAGACAACCAACCTTGTCACAACAAGCTACGGTCGTACTTTAAGTTCTTGGGGGTCTTAGTAGATTCTCCTTTTACCATTAAGAAAGGTGATTCTGGAACCCCATCATTACTTGCTCCATTGGAACTCATACTTTTCATAATGCCATTTGTGATCTAGGATCTAGTGCTAACATTATGTCTAAGGAAACTTATGATAAATTATTTTACACTACCTTAGCTCCAACCTCAGTTTATCTACAGTTAACCGATCAATCTACCCGTTATCTCGAAGGAGTAGCTACTGACTTGTTAGTTAAAGTGAGAGATGCTTATGTCCCTGTAGATTTTATGATCTTAGACATGGGCAACGACAAGGATACACCTCTCATCCTTGGTCGTTCTTTCCTTATTACTGCAAATGCTTACATATATGTGGCTTCTAGGCAAATCTAATTCCACTTTGTTGGAAATAAGGAAATATTTACTTTTTCCTCTAGACAACCCCTCTTTGATGAAAAACAGGAAAAGAATAAGCATCCAAAGAAGAGAATCAAGATGAAGAAACCAAAGCCAATTGAAGAACCGGAGAAGCCTATCAAGAAGAAGAAGAATAAAAAGAAATGGCGTAAGAAGAAAGATCCGTCCTCAACATCATCATCACTTGATCCTAACAAGGCCTCCGAGGTGGAACAAGAAGAAACATCCCTGCTCAAGGAAAAATAACCTTGAGATCGTCTAAAAGGTAAGTCTTTTATCCCTTGCATATTTATTGCATTTTAGTAGTTGCATCTCATGTTTAAATTTCCCAATAAATGTTTGCTATGCATTGCATGATTAGTTAGTTGCATATAGCTACCCTATGTCAATAAATAAAGTTTTGTAGTAGCTATGCATGATAGGATAGAGTTTGCATTAAAAAACAAAATAAAATTATATAAAATAAAAAGGTAGTAATAATAAAATAAAAGTAAGCTTAGTTATTTATGAATTATTCCAGTAGTAGTAGTTAATCAATAAAGAAAGAATCAAAGAGCCGCCAGAAGATGAATCCAACCTCTGCAAAAGGCAAGCTTGGAGG
This sequence comes from Saccharum hybrid cultivar R570, assembly GCA_038087645.1. Classification (NCBI taxonomy): domain Eukaryota; kingdom Viridiplantae; phylum Streptophyta; class Magnoliopsida; order Poales; family Poaceae; genus Saccharum; species Saccharum hybrid cultivar. Next base: position 638,533 of record JAQSUU010000170.1, read on the forward strand.
AGAGCCTCTCCCCGCTCTGGTATGAGAAGTCTTAAATCCTCTCTCTTTACAATTAGTGCTTGTATTTCAATATCTATAATGTAGAGATAGAGAGATGAATACCTTGAAACTTTGCCTTAAAATAAACCCTGCTCTAATAAAATAATGATGATAAGTTCTTTTGGAAATGATAAATAGTTGCTCTGTGATATTTGCAAAAGCTTGTTATATAACCTGATACTTTTTAAGTTTTGAGCATGATAACTTAGAGTTCATCTTAAGTTGAAAGCTTTTGTGGGTTGCAAATGCTAGAACTAAGTATAAGTTCTTGTGAGATATGTTGTAGCAAAGATTAGAGTAAATCTTTGAACCTATCTGAAGAATGGTTAAGACAACCTGGAGTTTTATTTTGCAAAATACTAATACTTTCTTGCTAGAAGTTCCTCAATGGTGATAAATTCCTACTAGAGCCAAATACATGTTCATTCTGATATGATAAAGCCACTATAGAAAGCTGCTTGTTTGTTTTGAGCTTTTTCAAGCCTTATTGATCTGAGTAGTAGAGAAACTTGTCATGTTTTTTTTATCAAGATCACGTACACACCCCACATACTTATGTTATTCCTACACTAGGAGTACGCAACCACATGCTTTCCATATGTTATCCATCATTGCTCTATGAGAATCAAAGTTACCTCTCTAGCTATCTTTTTATCAAAAGAGAGGCATGGGCTATGAAAAAAGAGAGAAAATAAAGAGCAAGAACCTCTAGTGCTTTGTTAAAAAAAGAGAGAGTGAGAAAGAAAATAAGTAGCCATGCCCTCACAAAAAGAAGCTAGCGGAGGGAATCTTCTCAAAGGAGTATCACTTCCACCATATATACTACACACAAGCACATCTTGATCAATTTGCATGATTTGTTGCTCCTTGTGATCCAAGTGTTTGACTCAGCAATAGATTCAATTCAAGTAAGCTATGCTTTTATTCCCTACCTTAAGCTTCACATAAGCCTTAGGATAGGATGTTAAGGCTGAGATCCTTGGCCTTAGTGAGGTTTCAAACACCATTGAGAGACTTGAGTGTACCATCTGAGGAATTTAGGCAAGTTTTATTTTCAAATCTATTGAAAACTTGCAGGAAGTTTTAGCTAAACCAAAGTAAGGGAAAAGTATCTGTTTGAGCTACTCAATCTTACAATTTCTTATGTCAAGGTTAAAGCTATAAGCCCCACATTGCTAAGACTGATGATGGATTTCTAGTGCTAACATGTTCAATTCAAGAGATAGTATTTGTTTGTATGTAAGTTTTTATAGGGCGTTACATTGTAGCAACTCCTGATCCAACATGCTACACCTACATCTATGGTATGGTAAACCCACATCTTTGCTCGGGACGAGCAAAGGGGTAGCTTGGGGGAGCTTGTTGATGGTCACTAACACCCATTTTGACCATCAACATTTCACCCAAAAGCAAGATAAAGTGAGGTAAAACATAATCACATGTGTCCAATTTGCTTTATAATTCACCTAGTTCCACTTGTACTTGGAGATTTATTTGTATGCAGGAAATTTGGCAAAAATGGTGTAAAATATGAACATAGGAGGTAAGTGGACGTGGCAGGGGGCCATGGGCCCACATGGCCACGTCGGCCAATGCCATGTGGTGTCGCTCGGTTCCCCATGTGGCTCTACCACGTCACTGATCCGTGGGAGAGGCTCCACAAGGCTTCACCGTCGTTGATTCAATGTCGGTTTGATCAATGGACAAGATTGAGCTGCCTTGGTTTCGTGGGCCCACCGTCATACACTTGAGGAGCTCCAACCAACCTCCAAACCGACCTACTGCCCAAACAATCGACTTACCTACCATGAAACTGCTATTAGACAGCCAATCCATGCTGTTAGAAGCAAAGGCGGTGGATCCAAGGGCCGGTCGACACCCCTAGGCGTCCCCCGACGCCCTAGGGTGGCCACTGACCTACCTTGGCTGCCTACAAGTACCCCCACTGCCTCTACACACTATAAAATGGGCTATGGTGCTCGGTGGAGAAGTGCCCCATACACATTCAAGCATTCCAAGCTTCTCCAATCTCTGTAGTTTAGAGTAGCTCTAGAGTAGTAGCTTAGAAGTGGAAGTAGAGCTAGAGCGGAGCTTCTTCGGAGTCTGAAAGAGTCTTCTGGGTCTAGTATATATTCTTTGTAATTCTTTCATTTAGCATTTACTTTATTCAGTACTTTACTTTCAGTACTTTATTTAGTATTATTGCTTTGCTTTGTTCAAGTACTTGTTCATTATTATTCATCATTAGTGAGCTTAGGTGCTTTCTCTTAGCATTAGTATCATATGTTATCTTTTGTTTAGTAGTCATTCGTTAGTACCAGTTCCACCATCTGGTTAGGGTGCTTTGATCTCATTTCATCGGATCTCGGATTAAAGTAGTAAGTTTATAGATTAAGCGTGGTGCTTAAGCTATAAATTACCTGTGGATACGGCTAGGCCTCTGAATAAATTGTGGTAGTTGGCAAGTGGTGACAACCTTGTCCATCCTCTGTATTCTACCATGATAGGTTTAATTATTAAATCGTAGGGCTCGTGGCAGACCTTGTCTATTTAACACTCCTGGTCGGTAGGCGGGCTATGCCCCGAAGTACTAAGGAATTCATCAATCAATTCGTTTACCTTTGTTACTTAATATATTGCTCACTCTCCCACCTAGCTATCCTACCTCTAGTTCGGCTTGTTTACTAGTTAACCATTCATTCGCCCATCCATTTATAACATCAACCACCATTCCATTTACCCACTTAGGCTAAGAACATCCTTTGCCTTTAGCATTACTGACGCTATCTATGACTTAGCCCCCCGCCTTCCTTTGGGAAAAATATAAATTCGACACTCAGTACTCACCGGGCGAAGTGCTACATGACAGTTTTGCGCGCTTGCTGAATTCCTCCTCTTGACGCTAAGAAGTGTCAACAACCTCCTTCCTTGCTTGGTTGTCTGGTCTTAGGAGATGGGGAAGAAAGAACGAGAGAGAGAGAGAGAGTTAGGAGATGGGGAAGAAAGAGAGAGAGAGTGAATGGGAGAGTGAGAGATGGCCTGCTGGTGGCTTGGGTTTGTAAAATTGTAACCTAAGGACAACTGTGCTAGCAAGTGGGAGAAGAGTGGCCTAGAGCTAGACAACTCCACATCTGTGCACGCTGTGTTCTATCAGACCATCCAGTCATACTTACCGGACTGTCCGATAGTGTCGTGCATGTGCAAACTGAAGAAGTCTGAATGCATGCCTCCGTGGACCATCCAGCAGGACATTGCAGTGCCTAGAAAATGCAAAACTTGCATGCAAAGTTTTATAAAACTGAGATTTTAGTGCTAATTATGCTCATGATGAGGATTTTTATGCAGTTGGCACGGCTAGGTCGTGACATAGGACTTAGGCACAACCACTGTCTGCCATGGCCTGGCTGATTATGTCTTGGTGCAAACTTCACACTTGAACACGGGTATAGCAAATATATCAACTAGACTTCGAGAGATACATATACGGGCCATAATCAGAGAAAAAGAATCCTTGGAGTGGCAATACAACCTAGATAGATAAAAAGTCTGATTCTAAACCGAGTCTGATTGGCATAAACAGCATTCTAGATTTCCAAGATGGAGTGAAAAGAAAGAGGATGCATTCGGTGTCTCAATACTTTGAGAGCTCAACAAGTCCTGCTAAGAACAGCTATCATCGAGGGATTTGATTCTTTTATTTCAGGATATTTAACTATTTGACATCCTTACCGTTGCCGCTCCTTCAGTTGCCAACTTTACTTTTGCTCCTATAGAATTGTCATATGAACAGTGAACACTACAATATTTTTTTTTTATTTTTGAAGATGTGACACGCCACCTCGTCCCTCCATCGTTGATAGATCCACGAAATGACTGTTGTGCCCCCTGCTTCTTCCTCATTTTAGTGTGAATCTAGGTCCAATCCATTCTGCCGGCAGCATAAAACTGTCATATCAGGGAAGATGATAATATTTTATTGCTCCACCTGTCCCTCTTTTTTTTGCCACAAAAAAACCCAATATTCCCTCAAATAAAAGGAAAGTTGCATCTCATTTGAGGGCACATTGGAGAGTGACTGCAGAGACGTTTCTTTTATCAAGTGAATTGGGCTCCAAAGAGCACCAGAGCTCTCTGGTGGTTCACCGGAGAAGGCACTAGAGTTTAACGGCTAGTTTTGAGAGCTATTGAGATGACCGTAGTAAAGTTTCGATGGAGCACTCCAGTGCTACCAATGGAGGTCATGCGTAAAATAATAATGCCTAGTAAAGACATAATAACTACTATTTTAGGAGCTTAGTATAGTCACCTTTTGAATTTTGAGAGAGATTGGGCACCATAGCTTGTTGATAGGGATAGTGATGTGCTAGTTTGCAGGAGATTCAAATTCTTGCATGATGGCTAAAAAACAGAGATGGCGAGTCCGATGCTGTATGTGCTGGAGATGCTCATGGAGCAGCTTTTTTTTCCCTTGGTTTTGCCAATGCCAAGTGAGATACTCCATCCTAAAACAATGTCGTGGTTTGCAAACTCTTTTAAGTTTGACTAGGTTCATATATAAACTATTAGCAACATTTTCTTCAATAAATTTATTATAAAATATATTCAGCAATTTATCCAATGATATTAATTATGCACCATAAATATTAATATTTTATAATAGGAAAACATCCAAATTATTCTCCTCAAATTTGATATTGGTCCAGATAACCCCCTAAACTAATATTTGGTTTGATTTACTCCCCCCAACTATTTGAGTTGGTCCAGTTTACCCCTTAACAGGATTTGTTATTTTTGTTCCTTCACGTGTAAATTGAGTTTTAATATCAAATTTTGTGAGGAGATATAGAACATTATGAGTTATATTAGAAAAATCTATATTATTTTCTACCACTATTTTGATAGCTTAGGAAATTTAATAATAAATAACACTAGAGATATAATATCATAAAAAATATAATGATGGAAATTCATATAATGTATTTTTTTAATACAAAGGATGATGTTCTCTGTCACCTCATAAAATTTGAAACTAAAACACAATTTGTACATAGAGAACAAAAAGGGAAAAATCTTTTTGAGGTGTAAATTGGACCAATTAAAATACCTGGAGAGAGTAAATTGAACCAAATGTTAGTTTATGGGGTGTTCTTAACATAGGTCAGACTTGGAGGAAGTAATTTGGACGTTTTTCTTTATTATATATATTTGGTTAAGGTTGAAAACGTTTGATTTCTTGAAAAATGGGAGAATGACACTTTTTGTGAGAGGGAGTAGTGCTCTTGAGTAGCTCTAATAGATTTAGAATTAACCAGCGAAAGATAGGGTATATGAGTTGTAAACATGATGTGGTTCTGGTTCAAGGTCGGTTCAACCAGGTAGGTGTGAGGCTCGGATGACCAATAATTCCAGAGAGGGTAGCGCCTTTTTGATGTCATTTATGGTTGAACTGACACTACCCAGATCTTCACATCACTGTCGGTTCAAAATCCCCCTTCACTATCGGATTTTGAACCAAAAGTGGCATACCGGCAGTGATGAAGGGGCTCATCAATACCGGTTATAAAAAACCGACAGTGATATAGTTTTTAGGAAATCTAAAAAACAGGCCAAAAAAATAGGGAATTTTTTTTAATTTTGGGAGAGGTCACACTGGACAGCCACACGGTCGCGCGTCGCAAGTCACAAGTCATGCGATTTTTCGTGCGAAAAACGAGTGCTTTGCGGCCACCGGCGCTCGAACCCCTAACCTCCTGCTTCGCGTCTTCGTCCCCAAACCACTCGGATGAGCAATGTTGTCATTTTTATGAATCTATAAGAGAGATATATAAATTTTGTGAACAATGTTACTACCATTTTATCGGATGAAGAGATGACCAAAATAAAAGTTATAGATCTTGATAAGTTCTACAACTTCTATGTTCATGACTTTTTTAGCTGAAATCATTTAGTGTTCTAAAATGACGTTTGAAGTTGCCATTTTTTGAAATTCAAAATTCAAATAGATAAAACACAATCACATGAAAAGATGGATAAAATAATAGCTGTAAGAACACAATAAATTGATAGAGAATGATTTATAAATTTTTAGCATGAGGAAGAAAGACTAGTTACAAGTTTTAGTCAGAGATTAAAAAGAGAAATCAGAGTTCTTCAACAATTTCAAAATTTAATTTCAAATAGCATTTTAAAGTAGTAAATGATTTCAAATAGCTTGTGTGTTCTCAAAAATTGACCTCCGTTCTGGATATCATCAACTAAAAATTCGTGCATCTGACATACCTAAGACAACATTTACTACCAGATATGGCCTTTATGAGTACACAGTGATGTCTTTTGGACTGACAAATGCACCTGCATACTTTATGTATCTGATGAACAAAGTATTCATGGAGTACTTGGATAAGTTTGTAGTGGTATTCATAGATGATATCCTAATATTCTCCAAGAATGAAGAGGAACATGCTGAACACTTAAGGTTAGTCTTACAAAAACTCAGGGAACATAAATTATATGAAAAAAAGGAGCAAATGTGAGTTCTGGCCGAAAGAAGTATCTTTTCTGGGACATGTGGTCTCTAACGGTGGAATAGCCGTAGATCCTAGTAAGGTGCAAGATGTGTTAAATTGGAAAGCCCCAGTCAATGTTAGTGAAATCCGTAGCTTTTTGGGTTTGGCTGGGTACTATAGAAGGTTTATTGAAGGATTCTCTAAGCTAGCTAAGCCTATGACAGCCCTACTAGAGAAGAATGCCAAATTTATATGGTCAGACAAATGTCAGGCTAACTTTGAGGAGCTTAAGAGAAGGTTGACGATAGCCCCAGTGTTGACCCTACCTGATTTAAGTAAGAGTTTCTCTATTTATTGTGATGCATCTCGCCTAGGCCTTGGATGTGTGCTTATGCAAGAAGGAAAGGTTGTGGCCTACGTATCCAGGCAGTTGAGGAAGCATGAACTGAATTACCCAACCCATGACTTGGAATTAGCCGCAGTTGTCCATGCTCTGAAAATCTGGAGGCATTATTTGATCGGACATAAGTGTGACATCTATACTGACCACAAGAGTTTAAAATACATTTTTACTCAGTCCGAGTTGAACTTAAGGCAACGTCGTTGGCTGGAATTGATTAAAGATTATGATCTGGAAGTGCATTACCATCCTGGAAAGGCAAATGTTGTTGCCGATGCACTTAGCCGGAAGAGCTATGCCAACGGACTTCAGTTGACATTTATACCAGCAGAGTTGCGAGCTGAAATAGAACATCTCAACTTGGGTTTTGTCAATAATATAGTAGAATTGGCTATAGAACCTACATTGGAGCAAGAGATACGTAAAGGTCAGTTGGAGGATGAGAAATTAAAGGAGATTGCTGAGCATGTAGTGGTTGGAAAGGCACCAGGTTTCAGGTTGGATGAGAATGATACTCTATGGTTTGGAAAAAGAATATGTGTACCTAAAGTGAAAGCTATCCATGATATGATTCTGCGAGAGGCACATGATTCTGCTTATTCTATACACCCTGGAAGCACCAAAATGTACTTATACCTTAAAGAGAAGTATTGGTGGTATGGTTTGAAAAGAGATGTGGCGGAGTATGTGGCCCTATGTGATACTTGTCAAAGGGTGAAAGCTGAACACCAAAGACCTGCAGGATTGTTGCAACCAATGAGAATACCAGAGTGGAAATGGGAAGAAGTCGGTATGGACTTCATTACTGGATTACCCTGCACGCAACACGGATATGATTCAATCTGGGTAATAGTGGATCGACTTACTAAGGTAGCCCACTTCCTACCCGTCAAAACCACTTATAGTGGCGCAAAGTTAGCGGAGTTGTATATGGAGAGAATAGTGTGTCTGCATGGGGTTCCAAAGAAGATTGTGTCTGACCGAGGAACTTAGTTTACATCACATTTTTGGCATAAGGTACATAGTGCTTTGGGAACAAAGCTAAATTTCAGTTCTGCATATCATCCCCAAACCGATGGACAGACAGAAAGGACCAATCAAATCTTGGAAGATATGTTGAGAGCTTGTGCTTTACAATATGATACTAGTTGGGATAAGAGTTTATCATATACTGAGTTTTCATATAACAACAGTCACCAGAAAAGTCTCAAAATGGCACCATTCGAAGCTTTATATGGACGTAAGTGTAGAACACCTTTATTCTGGAATCAGACCGGCGAAACTCAAGTGTTTGGACCAGATGTCCTACACAATGCAGAGGAACAAGTGAGGATGATTAGGGATAATTTGAGAGTAGCACAGTCTAGATAGAAAAGCTATGCTGATATCCGATTGAGAGAGTTGAGTTTCAAAGTAGGTGACTATGTGTATTTGAAAGTGTCACCAATGAGAAATGTGAGAAGATTCAATATGAAGGGCAAGTTAGCACCGAGATATGTGGGACCTTTCAAGATTCTGGAGAGACGTGGAGAAGTGGCTTATCAATTGGAATTGCCAGAAAGTTTATTAGGTGTGCATGATGTGTTCCATGTTTCTCAGTTGAAAAAGTGTTTGCAGGTACCAGAAGAGCAGATTCCTTTGGAAGAGCTTACTGTTAAAGAAGATCTCACATATGAAGAGTATCCGGTAAAAATTCTTGAAATTGCAGAAAGAGTTACTAGGAGCCGCACTATAAAGATGTGCAAAGTGCAGTGGAATCGATATTCAGAAGATGAAGCCACTTGGGAAAGAGAAGAAGATCTAAGAAAATCTTATCCGCAGATTTTTGAGTAAGCATCATCCAATCTCGAGGACGAGATTCTCTTAAGGGGGGTAGAATTGTGACACCCTAATTTTTGGTATTATTTAAAAATAGATAAATTTGATTTAAATATGCATTTGTTGGTGCATTCAAATTTAGGGAATAATAAATTTTGTGAAATTAAAATTAATCATAAGGTTAACAATTTGTTTTTGCACTCATGATGTTGCACTATATTTTTGTGATGATTGGTTTGAGTCAAAGTTCAAAAGATATTCAAAAACATTTGAAAGTTTGATTTGGAAAATCAATTTAGAAAATAAAAAGGGATTCCTATTCATTCTACATCCCTTCCTCAGTTTCGGCCTGCTAGCCTGGTTTCCCCTTGGCCCGCTCGCTCCCCCGCGCTCCTTCTCCTAGGCCGCGGCCCAGCCCAGCCGACCTGCCGCTGCAGCGCCCGTTCCCTCCTCTCACAGTCACTGACAGCCGAGGCCCGCCCGTCAGTCCCTTCCCTTCCCCAACCTCCCACTCCTCTCTCTCGGTCAAGGCCGCAACTGCCGCCCGCGCCCACGACCACTGAACGTGGGAGCGTCCTTCCCCCCGCGCCTGGCCTTCAAAAAGGGAGCCGGACCCCTTCACCGCCTCCCCTGCTACCCTTCCCGCTCCAATCCCGCTCGCGCGAGAGCCGCAACCGCAGCGTCCCAACTCGCCGGAGCATCCCGTCCGCTTCTCACCGGAATCCGCCATCTCCGTTGCGTCTTCGTCGAATTCTTCATTGTGGTGAGAAGGCCCGTGCTCCTCTCTCTCTCTCCCTAGGTCTCTATTTCTTTGTTGTGTGGTCTCTAGGGCCGTGCCCGCAAGCTCCGACGAGCTTTTCACCGCCGTTCATGGCAGGAGCCGCTCGGGCTTACTCCGTGGCCGTGTTTTGCTTTGGGGCGAGTTCGCCTTCCTCTCCGCATCGCCTTGGTGCTCTCCGTTTTGGAAACCGTGCACCCTAGCGCCTTATTGAGCATCACCGGTGAGCTCACGATCGCCGGCCATGGCGGCACCACCGTCTCCTCCCCTAAATCCGACGGTCGGTCTCTCTCTCCTCTCCCCCATCTAATCTCGACCGCACATCGTGAGATGAACGGTCCTGGTTGGTTGATACCCCTTCGGGGTCCATTTTGTTAAAGAGACCCCCAGCTTTCATCTATTTGAACCCGCCGTCCTTGGCGTACTCCCGGAGTGCGCGTTCTTTTTCGGAAAGCGTAGTTTCTTCGGTTTATATGAAAAATACGTTTTCAGATTAATTACAGAATTGCCACTGTAGTAAAACGCTTATAAAATTGTCATTTTAGCCCCGAATCGACCCGTTCAACTTGCGTTAGTTTTGTAATTTCGTAATCTACGCATTAGTGCCACTGATAGACCTGTTAGAAGCTTTTGAGTTTCTCGACTAAGTCTAGTTTAATAGCTAGTTTTGGAACCTTGTTAGCGCGTAACTTTTGCGTTGTAGCTCCGTTTTTCGTGCTCTTCGCGTCGTTGGGATCGTAGCGAGATGTAGATGATTTTGGTAAACATTTTATTCAGATTTATTTATTGTTGGTGTACTATTCTAATCGTAGTTATGTTTTGCTTGTATGTCTGCTCCGAATTGCGTGTTGTACTTCGTGTCGTTCGAGTTCAGACGGTGAGGAGTACGTTGGGAATCTGGACGCGTACGAGGAGCAGCAGGACCAGCAGCAGTTCATGAACCAAGGCAAGTATAGCATGGGCCTTCCTTGTTGTCCTATTCATTATATAATGTACTCATTATGCATGTGTCTAATATTGCTCGACTATAAGGACTCCCTAGCTAATTGACGACCTGTACCTTGATCCCTATGGGTTTTATTTGCATATGGGTAGAATGCTAGTGCTCTAACTAAACATGATCTACATTATGACTGATGGAACCAATGGATAAACATGATGGTAACAGTGGAACTATAGGGTAAAGGTGCAGATGATGTTGATCATGTTGCCCTAAACCCTCCGTAAGGACTTATCTGTAGGGCAAAAGCTGGGACATACAGTGCAACCGTGAGAGTCATATGGCTCTGACTTTAGCTCAGTAGTAGGATCTTTTCTAGCTTGTTAGAGGTTACCCGAAAGGGCGCAAGAGGGACTTGCCACTTTGGGTATAGAACTACCTCTGTTCTGATGTGTATAGCCTGCGGGAATTGTGCCATCGAAAGGGGGGTTCTCTATATCTGCCTGCCGAGGAAACCTCGCGGCCCTAACATGTTAGAAGAGGCCTATGGAAGGCTTCATAGTGTACCCTTCCTACTCACCTTGGGAGTGTTAGGGGGTCGACGGGCCCCGGGCAAATGGGCAACACGACTCACGGGTAGAGATGCACAACCTCTGCAGAGTGTTAAAACTATTATAACAGCCGTGCTCACGGTCACGAGCGGCCCAGAAAACTCACAGAATAAATGTTTACTTGACATATGGATGGCTTATGATGATGATAATGAGATTATACGGATGCTCAATTACTCTCCTTAATTCTAGTAGGTGATCATGTGGGTTAAACGGGAGCTTAAGCATAATTAAGTAATAATAAGTAATAATAAAATGTTGAACTATTAAAAATGCTAACTGCAGTCAACCGTGTCTATCCTTTTTGAGCCTCATGAATCCTCATACTATACTTGCGAAGTACAAGTGTACTCACACTTGTTGCTATTTTGTTTTTTGATAAAAATCCCGGATGGGTAACAGATGACAGTTTCTATGAGGACTTCCCGGAAGATTTCTAGGTTTGGGTCAACCAGTCGTCCTTCCCTGTGGATCAGACGCTATGCCTGAGAGTTGCTATTTACTTTTTCGCTTGTTATGTAAGAACTACGTGATGTAATAACGTTATGTATGTACACAGTGATGATACTTCTGTTAATTTGTCGGCTTATGTGTGCGACTACTCCTAGGGCGCACATAAGATGTATGCACTCTATATTGTCCTTTAATTGGAGTGTGACAGTACTATATTGCTAGTTGATGTGAAGGTGGAGAGTTTTCCTCCCTATATATACGTACCTACCCCTTGGGTAAAAGCACACCAAAACTACCGTGGAGGAGCCCCTAGTTTGGGAAATCTTTCATGTAGTAAATTAGATATTTTTTTCTCCTTCTTGTGTAGCTCCTAGGCCGAGGCCCTTCAGATGGATGGAGGTAGAAGATGAAGTATTTGTGGTTCTGCCATTGGTTCGTAATATCTTTGTCGTTTCTTCGTTTTAATTCCGTTTTACTCCGTTTTAGTTGCGTTAGTTTCATATAGTTGCGCTCTACATAGCAGTGCTGATGTATATCATGTTACCTAATTATAAATTTATTGATTTACGTGCAATATTTATTTAATGCATTTTAAATTAAAAGCAACCTAGTGTAGTAACTCGTTCTTGTGATTTTACGATCATACCAACTGAAGCTACATGCTATCGGCGTAGACGTGTTACATGCTAGTTATATATAAATTAAATATTAATTTAATTACCATGCAATTAGTTCTATGATTAAAAGCAATCTAGGTTTGTAAATCCGATCTTGTTGCGATAGTTTTGTAGCGTCGTGCTCTATACAGTAGCGATAGTTTTTGTGATGTCACTCAAGTATGAATTTATCTATTTAAATGCAACTTGATTAATATTTATTTAATAGCTTTCTAACTAAAAGCAACATAGGGGTATAATTTCGTTCTTGTTGCTTCGTGACTGTACTGGCGTAAGAGACGCATTAGCAACATTGTTTACCATGTCACGTTATGTGTTTACAAATTAAATTATGTTTATTTGATTAATGTTTATGTCATGCTCTTTTAAATTAGAAGCGACTTAGGTTCATACATAGAACATTCTTAAATAAATGTTAACTTAATTAATATTAACTTAAATGTTTCTTAATCATAATTAGTTTAGTTAAACATGAAGCATGAAGTTAATTTAACTAATATTTAGCTACTGTCTTTTCAAATTAAAAGTAACTTTGGTTTATAATTTGTCTTTTATAAATAATCAAATGCTATCATGATTAATAAGAACTTAAGTGCTTCTTAAATAAAACTTGTTTAGTTTATGTAAGAAACATATAATTATTCGATTAGCTGTTATCATCTTCTTTATGCTTTCTAATTTATAAATGTTTAAATGACTTAAACACTAAATAAATATTTATAAATAAAATATGAATAAGGTTAACTTCATCTTTTATAATTCAATGTAAATTGATTAATTCAACTTTAGGATAATTTTTAGAAGCCTATCACCTTAATTCATTAACTAAAATAAATCAAATGTATAGTTTGCCTTCTCCGATTTGTTGTAAACTCCTCGATAGTCGCGTGTCCTCTTTGATGGTAGCTCCATTATCTGTCGTTATTGCGTTTTCACGATCGTAACAATGTACCGTATTGTTTACGACTTTTCCTTTTAAAGCGTCTCTTTTGTTTGGTGTGTTATTCTTAGTTGTGTTTGTTGTCTGTTTGTTTTGCTTGATTGCTACGAGTAAAGGAAGCATGGTTCGTTAGCAATGAAGACCAGGAGGTGAGGACCGACAAATACAGTAGAAGCTGAAGATCAAAGATAGAGGTTGAAGACTTCTGAGTAGCTAACTGTGAGAAAAAGACAAGTATAACATGAGATTTCCTTGTTGTCCTATTCACTTTAATCACATAAAATCATATTGCATGTATCTATCTTGATTGTCATTGAGGATTTTCCTAGTTTTTAATCTATACCTTGTCACCTATGGGATTTTGCATTAGGTAGCTTTTGCTAGCGCTGAGCATAAACTATGATCTTGTAATATGATTAATGGAATATGCAACAACACTAAAATATGACATTTTGATTACTGTTTAAAGAGGGCTAGAGCATGATGCTATTTTTCTTGGTGCTCTAGTTTCTCTCCACAAGGACTCATCTATGGACGAACATCCGGGATTTACAGTATAACTGTGAGGGCTATATGACTCTGGCTTTAGCTCAGTATGAGGACCTTTCTAGCTTGTTAGAGGTTACCCTTGTGGCGCAAATGGGGAAAAGCAGACTATGGATCCCTGCGTGGTTGTATCACACAGACTGACTTTGGAAACCTAGCGGCCCTAACTTGTTAGACGAACCTTTGAAAGGCTTCATAGTGTTTCCCTGCGTGCTCACCTTAGAAGTGTTTTGGGAGTCACGATCCCGGGCATATGGGTAATCATGACTCACAGTGAAAGTGTACACCTCTACGCAGAGTTTAATAAACTGGTATACTAGCTGTGCTCACGGATACGAGCGGCCTTGGACCTTCACAGAATAGATGAACATTTATTGGTTTAATATATGTTTTGCTATTCGTTATTCATATTTACATTGATCATATGTTTATTGTGGGATTAATGCAAACTTGATGCTACTCATGTAATAAAATTGTGACAATTAAAAGCTAAATGCAGTCAAACCAGTGTCTAGTCTTTTGAGCCTCATGAACCCTATGTTATATTTGTTGAGTTCGACATGGACTCACTCTTGCTATTTTCACCACACTCCAGTGTGTAGTAAGGTGCTGCTTAGAAGAAGAATAAAGGTGTAGTGTAGTTTTCAGAAGTCTATAAGAAGTGCTTGGCATACGGAGCCCCCAGTCAGCCGTCCCTGTGATGTTGGAGCCTGAAGAAAAGATTAGTGACCGTTCCGCGACACTCTGATAGTTGTAAGTGTTAATATAGTAAGTATTCCGCTTTATATAAATATTGTTTTGATATCTCTATTCTGTTGTTGTATGTGTGGACTTCCTGGGCACATATATGATGAGCCTAGTTTTGTTCTTTGCAAAACTGGGTGTGACACCATGTCTAATAGCCTTTCGTGGTTATATTTCTTGCGCTGTCATTAAAAAAAGATGGTATCCAAAGAGGAATCAGTAGATCATTTTGTTGAATTATTAACAGACATAAATGAAATGGGGATTATACACACCAAATTATCCGCATCTTCTGATTTCCTGCCGATGTAGCGAAGCATTGCCCATATTACATAGAACCCCCTCCATTTCGAAAATAATATGTTATTAGGATTGCTTATTAATTCAGCACTACCACCAGTGGATCTAGAACTTGAAAGGGGTTTTTTCTTCGAGTCCCACACCTTGATAAGATTTTTAGCTAGATTGATCAAAATGAAGACGAAATGGTTGTTGCAATCACAGAATCCTAATTATCGAATAATCTTAACGGAAAAAGAAGCATATAAATAACAGCCTAGAACACGTACTCGCAATTGTAGGCTAGAAGTATGTGGGTTTTATTGTGCATCACGAATTGATCGAAAATAGCAATCAATCTCTCCTTCAGGTCTTCCATGTCACATCCATGGAGGCCTTTGCATCTTGACTCACCCGGGGTCCAAGAAGCCTATGCGAGCCCATCTTTGTTTTAGTATGCAAAATTCTGCTATACACCTACATAAAATCATGGGAAGTGCTTAAAAGTTAACGATTTGTGTCTCGAGAGAGTAGTTAATTATAATAGCGTGCGTGTAGGATCTTACATAGTCCACACCGTCAATATTTATGAATCGAGAGAGCGTTTCTAGTATAGCTAGAACAAGCACTCCCACTCGACATCGAACTTCTCTTCTTCAACATAATGAAAAACCAAAGGATTACAGATAATAACCTCAAAACCAAAGTCCGTCGTCTCTGTTGCTTGAGCCATGTAATATTCATGCAACTGACGCATATATGTTGTCAAATTTTTATACTCGTCATCGGGAACCAAAAGATGGCCCCTTTGATACTTCATTGTCTGTGTTCCCTTCCCTTGTAGATCATAATAGATGTTCACGGCCTCTTCCATGGTTAGTCCGGGGTTGTCTTCGACGTACTTCTATAGCCTCCTTAAATCTTCATTGTGTATTTCATCGGCTCTTCTTGTAGTGTACTTCTGTGTTTGCCTTTCGAATTCGGTCTTCCTCAAATGCTCAGGCGGTGAGGCACATAGATTGAAGAAACTAATACAATCTTCCTTCTTGATGTGTGCTGTAAATTTTTCGGACATCAAGTTTGTAATGCTGGCACTGAATGGCCTTTTGTTTTTTTGTTGGTCCACTTTAGGAGCATTAGCGAGTAGTAGGATCGGATCGGATGTATATGCACCTAAAATTTGTCATTTTTTTGAATTGAACTATAATACTCCCTCCATCCAAAACATATCGTATTTCAAAGAGTCAATCAATTTGAAATTTGACTAGATTTAAAAAAAATTGGACCGGTGGGGAAGAACCGCCCCAACGGCTTTCTCTAAGAAAGAGGGATACAACTTTTCCGGCCCAAAAAAAACCCCGAACCCTGACACATGCTCAGAAGGGCCAAGTGAACCGGAACAGATCATTTAGTATTAACATTTGCATTCCTAAATAGATTTGTTATAAAAATATTTGACGTGATTAATCTAATGGTGTTTATTTAATATTATAAATATCAATATATTTATATATATACTTCGTTAAACTTATTTTAGTATGGTGAGAGTATGTTTTATATATCCCCAAGTTTCGGGATGAAGTATATCATAATACAAAGTATAGATATGCCAACATGGAAATTATCTTAATTAAATCATCCAGGTACGACGTTTCGAACGAATTTTATTTTATTACTGCAAACATTTATACGGTGTTTCACGCCTGATACATATAATATGCACCCATCGCTCCTCCATTATTGTTCTTCTTCTTCTCTTACATGTATATTGGAACATATATATATATATATATATATATATATATATATATATATATATATATATATATATATATATATATATATATATATATATATATATATATATATATATAGGGAGAGTATACTCTATAGCTAGCTACAAAATAAGTTATTTTGTAGCCACCTCTATTTACGATAATTTCATATACTAATTTACGACAATGTCAGTATATATTTACGATAGTTGAATTACTATAACAAATGGATATATTTACCATAATGTTATAGTAAATCACATAGTAAGGAGTTACTATAATCTCATAAATTAGCATAACAATTATCGTAATTCAAAGTGGCTACAAAATAAGTTATTTTGTAGCCAGCTGTAGGCTAATAGTTCTATATATATATATATATATATATATATATATATATATATATATATATATATATATATATATATATATATATATATATATATATATATATATATATATATATATATATATATATATATATATATATATATATATATATGTGAGCTAGCCAGGATTTATTCCCGGATACTTGGGGTAGGCTCACCGGGTAACGATGGATGCAGTCGGCCCATGCTTTGTCCGGCTGGGTCGCCGGACGCAGGCACTCCCACGCAGCGCTGTTGCACTTGAACCCAGAGCCAAAGCCGAGCATCCACACCCGGTGGCCCTTCCGCATCCGACCCATGGCCTCTACGTACGCTGTAAGCTCTAGGATCAGGATCATGCTGTGATGTTAGTGGCTAGCCTAGAAAACGCGAGATCGAATCGACTCAAGAACACAAGATGAACACAAACTGGCAACTGTCCACAGGGAGTGACAGTGCCCTTTTTCACTGGCTTTTGTTTTGAGTACAAGACACGATTACAAAATGACTAAGCAGAAACAAGATAGTGTGACACCCAGGCTTTATATCCAGCCTTTACAAGACACACACTCACACCAGCAAAAACTGCTAAAACATGGATACAAGACGACAACTTTGCAACTGCTGCATCGTGGCGTCGTGGGCGCGCTCACCGCGCACCGTGTTCCCTCCATTCAAACTCCAGCGTTTCCCGCCCACTGTTGGTTGCCAGCTCCTCCAGGTGAGTCAACACACGAGCACACACTGGATTAGCCCCAACAATCTCCCCCCTAAGCCAGCTGTGTGCTCATATCTCGAACACCGATCAGGTGTTTCATCACCTCGAGCTTGCCTGCTGCTAAGGGCTTCGTCAGCAGATCAGCCTTCTGCTCATCAGTACACACTCTTTTCACCTCAATCTGTTTTCGATCTATGCACTCTCTGATGAAATGATACTTGGTGTCTATGTGCTTACTGCGGCCATGGAACACCGGGTTCTTCATCAGGGCTATAGCTGAATTGTTGTCGACAAACATGGTCACAACTCTCCTTGGTGTGGATGTTAACTCTGACAGCAAGTTTCTAAGCCAAAGAGCCTGCATAGATGCTACAGTGGCTGCCATGAACTCAGCTTCACAAGAAGATAAGGCCACTGTTTTCTGTTTCTGAGATCCCCAAGTTATCAGACAATCATTGAGGTAGAATGCCATTCCAGCAGTACTCCTCCTCCCCACTGTATCAGCTGCATGATCACTGTCTAAATATGCTACCAGCAACTCTGGATCACCTCCTCTAGTGTACACTAGGCCATGCCCAAAACTTCCCTGCACATACCTTAAGATTTGCTTGACAGCATTCATATGCATTGTAGTGGGTTTCTCCATAAACCTGCTTGCTACTCCAACTGAGTAAGCAAGATCAGGCCTAGTGTGTAGCAAATACCTCAGACACCCTATCACACTTCTATACTCAGTGGCATCAATCTTTTTCCCTTTCTTGTCCTCATCTAACTTGACTCCAGGATTCATTGGAATCTTTGTGGCATTGCATCCCTCCATGCCAAACCTTGCAAGAATTTTCTTGGCATATCCTGTCTGTTTCAAGGTGACAAAATCATCATGCTGTTCTACTTCTATTCCTAGGTAGTAAGACAGCAGACCCAAATCACTCATCTCAAATTCTGCATTCATCTGTTGTTTGAACTTGTTGATCTCAAGTGGATCATTCCCTGTAACCAGCAGATCATCTACATATACACCCAAGATGATGGTAGCTTTTCCAGCTTCCCTCTTGTACACTGCTGATTCACTGGGACATTTGATAAAATCCAATTTCCTCAAGCTTTTATCCAGCTTGATGTTCCAAGCTCTTGGAGCTTGTTTGAGACCATACAGTGATTTACTCAGCTTCAGTACATGTTGTTCTTTTCCCTTGACTGCAAAACCTTCAGGTTGTGAAACATAAACTTCCTCCTCCAATTCTCCATTAAGGAAAGCTGTCTTTACATCAAGATGATGTATTTTCCAACCTCTGTTAGCAGCCAATGCCAGAATCAGCTTCACTGTATCCAGTCTAGCAACAGGGGCAAAAACCTCATCATAATCAACCCCATGTTCCTGCACATAGCCCTTGGCAACCAGCCTTGCTTTGTGCTTCACAACTTCTCCATCAGCATTCCTCTTAAGTTTGAAAACCCACTTCAGACCTATAGCTTTGTGGCCATCAGGCAGCTTTGTTAGTTCCCAGGTCCTATTTTTCTCAATTGACCTTATCTCACTGTTCATAGCTTCCATCCACTCTGGGCTTCCTGCTGCATCTTTGAACTTTGCAGGTTCATCAGACTCTGCAAGCAGTGCCTCAGCTTCATCTGAATCTGCTAATTCAACTATGTCAGTGTTTTCATATATTTCATCCAAGCTTCTGTAGTGTTGTGGTTCCTCATCAGACAAATCATCAATTATCATTTCTTGATTGGATTGCTCCCCCAATCCCTCTGCATCTCCATTTCCATTCACTGGACTGTCAGCATGATCACCAGCACCAAACTGGATTCCTGGTGACTGTAGCTCATCTGGCACACTGCCTGAACCTCCTGACTCTCCTGCTGACAGAGTTGGATAAAAATCTGGCTGAAAGTCTTCTCCATTTGTTTCCACATTGACTGTCTCCTAGTCAGTGTTATCAACAAACAACTCCCCTCCAACCTGAAATTCTCCCAAATCATCTGTTGAGACTTCATTCCAATCCCAACTAACTCCTTCCTCAAAAATTGTATCCCTGCTAATAATTATTCTTCTCTGCACAGGATCATACAGCCTATGGGCCTTACTTCCTTCTTACACACCTAGATACACTAGCTTATGACTCCTGTCATCCAGCTTTTTTAGGTGTGGTGTGGTATGTTTTGCATGAGCCAAACATCCAAAAACCTTCAGATGACCAAGGTAAGGTTTTCTGCCATTCATTGCCTCAAATGGAGTCTGCTCCCCCATAGGCCTAGTAGGCAGCCTGTTGAGCAAAAACACAGCATGTCTAACAGCTTCCCCCCAAAATTTCCCTAGGATTTTCATACTTTTCAGCATGGAACTTGCCATCTCCATGATTGATCTGTTTCTTCTTTCAACCACACCATTTTGCTGTGGTGTATAAGGAGCTGTCATCTGCCTCTTTATCCCAGCTTCTTCACATACACCTGCAAAGAGCTTTGATAGAAATTCTCCACCTCTGTCAGATCTCAACACCTTGATTTTCTCTCCAGTTTGGTTCTGCATTTCTGCTTTGTATCTCACAAACACATCCACTGCTTGATCCTTGCTCTTGAGCATAGACACATCCATCCACCTGCTATGATCATCAACCAGGAGCATAAAGTACTTGTTCCCTGCTGGTGTAGGAGGACTGATGGGACCACACAAATCAACATACACAAGTTGAAGTGGCTTCTCAGCTCTGAAAGTTGTAGCCTTTGGAAAAGACAATCTGGTCTGCTTACCAGCCAAACACCCATGACAAATTTGTTCAGGATGATCTACCATTGGCATTCCAGCTGCCATATTCTTCTCCACTAGCATTTTCATTGCTTTGAAGTTAACATGACCCAGCCTGGCATGCCACAGCCATGCTGGCTCCCCCATGCTTCCCATCAGACACACAGGATCAGCTAGCTTAAGTTCTATCTTGTACAACCTGTTTACTGATCTTTCTATCCACATCACCAGTTTCCCTGACACTTTATCCATCACCTCTAGAAAATCGTCATCAAGCAGAATTTTATGCCCAACTTCTGTAAGCTGCCCTAAGCTCACCAAATTACTCTTCATTTTTGGAATATAATAGACTTCATGCAGTAACCACTGACTCTTATCTTTGCATTGAAATAAAACAGAGCCCTTTCCCATGATTTCTACTGCAGATCCATCCCCAAATCTAACTTTGCCAGTTATGTTTCTATTCAATTCTTTGAATTTAGCAGGATCACCAGTCATATGGTTTGATGCACCATTATCTAAATACCAAGTATTACCAGTGTTGTAGCCACCACCAGTAAAATGCAGCTCTGGAATCACCTTCTCTTCTTCCAGGATCACAACTTGCCGCCCTCCTGAAGTTCTTCCTTGAGTTGGCATTTTCTCGAACAGCTGCGGCTCCTCCGCAACTGTGAGCATCAATGCCGGCTCGATCCGCTCCACCCGAGCATGATGAGCCTCCTCACCACCGCCACCGCCGCCCTTCTTCTCCTTTGGACAACGGTTGGCATAGTGCCTGTAGTCCTTGCAGTTGAAGCACTGGATGTGCTCCTTGTTCCTCTTGGCGGCGCCGTCGTGTCCAGGTGCATCGCCGCGCCCGCCGCGGCCACGGCCTCTCCCTCGGCCTCGACCACGACCACGCCCGCCGCCATCTGATGATTTTCCTTTCCCCGAGGCCTCACCGCCTGCCTTGCTCTGTCTCGCTTCCCACTCGGCATACGAGAGCAGCAATTGGCCTTTTGGCATCTGTTCTGGCACCTGATCCGCCAGCTCCCCACTGGACTCTCTCCTTAAACGCCTTAAGCCTCCCAACTGCTTCCTCGAACAGCAAAGTCTTCAGGTCATAGAATTGTTCGATCCCTGCCACCACGCCGAGGAAGCGCTCTGGCACAGTATCGAACAACTTCTTAACCATGGCTGCGTCGTCCAACGTGCCTCCCAGGTTGCTGTACCGCACAGACATGGCGTTCAGCTTCCCGGCGTACTCATCAATGGGCTCCTCCTCCTTCATTCTCAACGCGTCAAACTCCGCCTTGAGCGTCTGCAGGCGCGCATCACGAACCCGATCCGCACCCACGAACCTCGCCTTCAGGCAATCCCAGATCTCCTTCCCCGTCTTCTTCTTCGCCACTTGCATCAGCAGGTCATCGGGTAGACACTGCAAGAGATGCGCCTTCGCCTTCTTGTCTTTGGCGTTGGCCTTCTCCATCTCCGCCGCCGTCCGTGCCATCGACAGTTCCCCCTCCGACTCGACAACCTCCCACACCCCCTGGTCCTCCATGATGGCCTGCACTCGGATGCTCCAACTCACGTAGTTGGTTGCCATGAGCAGAGGGTAAACCACCCTCCCCCCATCACCTACGCCGCCGGTTCCCCCGCCGCCGCTCCGAGGTGCGTCGCTCATCTCCGGTGAACACTATATGGTGGACAACGTGATCAATGGCTCCGATACCAGAATGTAAGCTCTAGGATCAGGATCACGCTGTGATGTTAGTGGCTAGCCTAGAAAACGCGAGATCGAATCGATGAACGCACTCAAGAACACAGGATGAACACAAACCGGCAACTGTCCACAGGGAGCGACAGTGCCCTTTTTTACTGGCTTTTGTTTTGAGTACAAGACACGATTACAAAATGACTAAGCAGAAACAAGATAGTGTGACACCCAGGCTTTATATCCAGCCTTTACAAGACACACACTCACACCAGCAAAAACTGCTAAAACATGGATACAAGACGGCAACTTTGCAACTGCTGCATCGTGGCGTCGTGGGCGCGCTCACCGCGCACCGTGTTCCCTCCATTCAAACTCCAGCGTTTCCCGCCCACTGTTGGTTGCCAGCTCCTCCAGGTGAGTCAACACACGAGCACACACTGGATTAGCCCCAACATACGCCAGCTCGTACCACAGCGAGTTGCTGGACGTGTTCCCGAAACGGTGAAGGCTCATGCGAGACGGCTCCACGTGCTGGTCCGACAAGCCGAGGCTGCGCTGGACCTTGTCGATCACCGCTCGCCCGCCGGCGTGGATGCAGAAGTGGTCGAACGCCCTGCGGAAGTCAGGCCGGTACAGCTTCACGCGGCCGCTGGAAACCTTGCCTGCAATGAAAGACAGCGCGAACAGCAGCTGCTCCGAGAGCGGGAGGACGAGGGGCGCGATGGCGGTGATGTTCGCCGTCAGCGCGTCGCCGGCGACGGCCAATAGGTCTTTGGATAGGTTGACCCCGATGTTCCCCTCGCCGTCCTCCTCCTGGAAGATGCACCTGTAGGAGCTATCCCTGGCACCGCCAGTGACGGTCCTCACCACATGGCTCAGCCGGAACCGTGCTCGGGTGTCTGACGTCGAGAGCAGCACGGCAGCTCCGCCCATCCGGAACAGGATGTTGGTCAGCTGCATGGCACGCTCTTTCCCCACGTAGAAGTTTGACGTGATGGTTTCTGTGGACACGACAAGGGCATGGGCATGACAATGAGAGCCGCCACGGGATGCTGCCGCCGCCCGTAGGAGGCTGGACGCAAGCCCAACTGCGATCACCCCGGCGCTACACCCCATCCCAGAGAGGTTCACGCTACGGACATCGTCACGGAGCTTGTATCTGTTGACGACCATGTCGGCGAGGGACGGCATAGGGCAGAAGACGCTGCAGTTGACTATGAGGATGTCGACGACGCTAGGGTTCACGCCGGTCTTTGCGAACAGCTCGTCGATGGCCGAGAAGATGACTTGCTCGGCCTCTGCGCGAGCGTCGTCCAAGCTGCGGTACGGGGGGATGTAGTGGTCCGCGGGAGGGAGACTGGTCTCGCTGCCGATGCCACTGCGCTCGAGCATGCGCGTCATGAAATGGAAGCTGCGGTCGTCGAGGAACGACACCAGGTTCGCGTGCTCGATGAACGTGGAGACGGGGATACGGTGGCTGCAGCTGGCACGGAAGCAAGGGTAGTCGACCAGATACACTGCGCGGCGGCGCGGATGGTTCATGAGGTATCGCGCGGCAACGCCGACGGGAAGGAGGGCAGCAGCTAGGATTAGGAAGAGGTGGATTATTATTGGTGTGATGGCGTGGAGCCAGCTGAGTAGCATCTCGAAATCGAGCCATGTCCTACTGCTTCCAAGTATAGTGCCGGCAAGGACAACCAAGGCAGCAGTGGCGAGGCACCTGTTGTTCATGGTAAGTTTGTAGATGAATGCTAGTAGCAGCGTAGCATGATGAGACGCTGATGAGCTTATGGTGTTCATCACCATTTCAAGACTTGAAGCTAGCTAGCTAGCTATAGTACGTGTGCCCACAATGAGCTGATCAGGTGTGCGATTACCATGGGATTTATAGCCGGCCGTGGCAATGCAATGTTTGGATTGGAAATATATAGTGATCACGACGTGTATATATTTAATATATATAGTTGACTGCAAAAACGAGAGCTCAGGTGTCAGGTGTGTACGGAGGAAAAAAAGATAGTGTGCGATTGCCATGGGATTTATTATAGCCGTAGCCATGTATTGACTGGGAACAGTGATCCCCGACATGTATTTAATAGAGCGGATCAGATGCAAGTAATCTGTGTCGTTGGCAATTTAATTAAGCAAATGACCCACATGCACATTTTCCTTTCTTATGGAAGAAAACAAGACTAGAGAATTGGTTGTCATCGTTGGCCTGTTGCAACTTGCAACATGTCACTGCCGTTTCGATACAAACTGGTAGCGACGATCGTGCGTCACTGCAGATTTAATATATATTAGAATCTACCGGTATCCTTTTTCAGATAGCTGAATTATATAATTCCGGCCACAACCATTCACAATTCAGTGCATATACGTTACTACAGAATTGGACATCACTGCCGGTCTCATCACTGCCGGATTTGTGAGAACCGGCAGTGATGTACCTTCACTGCTAGTTCTGAGCCTGAAGATGAGAAAATGATTGGGGCTTGGGCTAAAACCAGTAGTGAAGGACCACATCACTGCCGGTTTGTAGCTTGCACCAGCAGTGAGTTGACGGCCACTTATCATTGCCGGTTCTAACCAAGAACCGATAGTGATTTAGTGCTATTACTTTCGGTTCTAGCCAAGAACCGAGGTGATAAAATGACAGTACAAAAAGCTGGCGCCGTCCTCTCCATCCTCCTTTCTTCTATCCCGAGCACAGAGGCGCGCATTTGGGCCGCTCTCTCCATTGTTGCGGCTGATCTTCATCGTGAAGTTAGCTCTTAGATTTGGAAGAATGGTTGATCTTTTTGCTTTAAGGTTAGTAACAAGCATTCACTCCTTTGATTTTGTTGCTTAATTAGCGTTGTTTTGATGGCTACATTACTTAATTCTCATTCTAGTTCTTTCTCCATTCTAGAGAGCACTTTTCAATTGAACTTTGTGCAAGGCTTCCAAGCAAATTGTGGTGAATCCATCGTCCAAAAGGCTGGTGTCTATGAATAAATTTAAATTCCTAGCTAATTATTACATGGTGGTCAAGATCATTGTTAGCATGTGATGCTATAATTAGTTCATAGGACTAGAGTAGATTCTTTTACAATTTTGGTGAGCAAATTAATCCATGTGTCACCTACCAACACATTGTTTGGAACTATATTGTTGTTTATGATCATGTCTCCAATTTTAGTCTTTTTTTTAAAAAATAGTGTCTTCATTTTTACGTGGCATCTAGTAGAATAATTGTTCTTCATTATTGTGCAGTAATTGTTTTTTTATGGGGCTATAATTTCCAATTTATATGGCTGGGGCTACCAATTTTAATTTTCCAATAATTAGTGTACAATAATGTTTTCCAAAAATGGGGTGACTAAATTAAATAAGTGTAGAATAAATGTTACTTTCGAGCTACAATTGTTGTTCATGAAGCTCGACTTCTTATTAATTTCTCTGTAATTACTGTCTCAATATTTTTTGTGCAGAGATGGATCGAGAGTAAATGCGTCTGTATCGAACGGATAAGCGATACATACATGGCGTCAACCAGTTTATCACCAATGCCAAAGTCCATGCTAGGAATGGGAACCCTACCTTCTGCCCATGCAAAGATTGCATGAATCAACGAAAATGGGAGAGAGCTGAGTCTATACGATCGCACTTGATTACCAGAGGGTTCATGCCAAACTACACGATATGGACTATGCATGGAGAGATTGGTGTGAATGTTCCACAGGAAAACAATGATGATGTGGCCATGCCTGATGTAGCCCTCCACGATGCTGACGAGGAACCCGATGTCAACACGGAACCTATGACCACAGTTAATGATGTGTTTAGGAACACACTAACTGACGACACCGAGGATAACGATGACATTTCTTGGCTGCTACGTAATGTAGAGAGTAGATGTCTTAGTGAAAGACAGTTCAGAAAGCTAGAGAAAATGAGACAAGATGGCAAAACACCATTGTATAAGATTTGTCCAATGAACAAACTGGAAGCCGACGTCATGCTATTAGAGTTTAAATCGACAAACGGATTGAGCGATAAAGGCTTCGATCAGTTGTTAGCTATAATAAGGAAAATGCTCCTAGAAAAAAGCGAGTTGCCAGAAAAGACATATCTGGCCAAGCAAATGATCTGTCCCATCAGCCTCGAGGTTGAAAAAATCCACGCGTGTTCCAATGATTGCATATTGTATCGTAGATACAAATACATAGACTTGGATGTGTGCCCTAAGTATGAAGCTGCACGGTACAAGGAAGGACCGTCAGATGAGGGTACCAAGACCAGAGGAGATCCCCTAAATGTCGTTTGGTATTTTTCTATAGCTTCCCGGGTGCATAGGCTGTTTGCATGTGCAAAGTTTGCCAAGCTGTTGCGCTGGCATGGCGAAGAGCGTAAGAAAGATACAATGATGAGGCATCTCACTAATGGGAAGGACTGGAGGACTGTTAATACTATGTTCTATAAGAACATCGGTGGAGAGGTAAGGCACCTTTGGTTTGGTTTAAGCACAGATGGGATGAATCCTTTTGACCAGGTTAAAAGCAATCATAGCACCTGGCCAGTGACTCTCTGTATATACAACCTTCCACCTAGGCTCTGTATGAAGCGGTCATACATCCATATGTCAATACTAATCCAAGGGCCAAGACAACCTGGGAATGACATTGATGTGTTTCTGAAACTAGTGATCGATGAACTAGTAGAGATGTTTGAAAAGGGTGTGAAGGTTGTTTGGGACGAGTACAAAAAGGAACATGTCACGATCAAGGCAGTACTTATCGCTACAATCATCGACCTGCCATGGTGAGGTTGCTTGTTCGGAGAGAAGACAAAAGGCTATACTAGATGTGTCGAGTGCTTAGACGACACCAATGCGGTACATCTGCCAAAGAACTCAAAGATAGTTTATATGGGACACCTACCTAATTATCACCCTTACCGTAGGAACAGAAAAGATTTTGACGAGACTATTGAGAAATGCTGACCTCCAAAATATCGAGACGGGCCTGTGATACTTCGAGAAGTCAACAAACTAGATGTTGTCCTTGGGAAGTGGGACAATGCAGTAGCAGCGCCTGGGAGTGTTTGGAAGAAAAAATTAGTTTTCTAGAAAATACCTTACTGGCCAGTGCTAAGTGTATGCACTGTTTTGATCCCATGCACATTACTAAAAACGTGTGCGGTAACACGCTTAACACCTTGATGGGCACCGGGGGGACATCGAAGGATTCTCTAGCCATACGCCTGGACATGCAACACTTGGGAATCAGGAAGGAGCTGCATCCTGTGGCGCTAGAGGATGGCCGGTTCGAACTTCCGGTTGTGTCATGGACCTTGAAGAAGGAAGAAAAGCGTGTGCTTATTTCTTTCTTCAACGAACTCAAAGTCCTGATGGGCTACTGTGCGAACCTAAAAAGGCTAGTGAACATGAGAGAACGCAAGTTCAACTATGGCTGTATGAAGGCCCATGACTGTCATGTCATTATGACTCAACTGCTCCCTGTTGCCCTGCGTGGTATCCTCCCCCAAAAGGTCGGCGCCCCAATCATAAAGCTATGCTCGTTCTTCAACGCAATCTTAAAAAAGGTCGTTGATGTGTGCATGCTGGACTAGCTGTAGCGGGACATAGCCGAAACTCTCTGCAGGCTTGAGATGCATTTCCCACCGACTTACTTTGAAATCTCAATGCATCTGCTTATTCATCTTGTTGACCAAATTAGAGCCCTTGGCCCAATGTACCTGCATCATATGTTCCCTTTCGAAAGGTTGATGAAAGTTTTCTGGAGGTATGTTAGGAACAGATTCAGGCCAAAAGGGGGCATGGTTGAAGGACGGCCAACAGAAGAGGCCATTGAGTTCTGCACATATTATCTGGACATCAGTAGGGTCGGAGTTCCAGAATCTCGTCATGAGGGAAGACTAGGTGGCAAAGGAACGACCAGGGAGAAATCTATCACAGTAGACGACCTCGTTTCTTTCAGATAGGCATAGTTCGTTGTTCTCTAGCAAGCAGAGGATGTGATGCCATACATTGATGAGAATAGCAATCGCTGGAAACTTTGTATCCGAGTAGGTCACAGGCTTGGCTAGATAAAAGACATAAGGAGGAATTTGTCACTGATTGCGACGTCGCTTGATTGGAACAACGTTGGGTAATCAGCTGGATATCTTAGCCAAGGGACCTTCGATTACATTGTTTAAATACCAAGGGTATGAGATCAATGGATTTACATTTTACACAAAAAAGTAAGATGGAAAGAGCATGTAACAAAACAGTGGTGTTCGTTTCGATGCTCACGACGAAAACGGCAACGTGCAGGCGACATACTATGGTTTCATAGAGGAGATATGGGAGCTAGATTACGGTCGGTTGAAGGCAGCTCTTTTTCGTTGCCAGTGGGTCCGGCTCGAGGAAATCACCACCGACAGAGAAGGGTTCACTACCGTTGATCTCACCAAGACCGCATACAGAGACGACACCTTCGTCCTTGCAAAAGATGTTATGCAAATCTTCTATGCAGGGGACAACAAGACAAAAGGAAAGCTAAAAGTAGTCTTGGAACGAAAAAGAAAGATTGTCGGTGTCGATGGAGTGATGGACGAAGAAGACTACAGGGGCTATCAGGAAATGCCTCCATTCAGCGTGAACGTAACCCTACCTATCCTTGAAGAGGATGACGAACCTGCTTACGTCCGGCGTGATCACGATGAGGCCCTTATTGTTGGACCCACTATAAATAGTTAGATTATTATTAACTATGTAATCATTATTCAGACGTTGAGTAATTCGCACCGAATATCTAATTTATATTTTGTGCGCATCTCTATAATTATATTATTGACTATGTAATCAAATATTGAGATGAAGTTCACAAACACTATTATTTGATAATTATAGACCATTAATTAATTATCATAGGATTAAATAATCAAGACACAAATTTTTATCTTATTTTACAATAAATTAACTGTATTTACAAACAATAAACGAATAAAAGAAAAAACAAAACCAATCCTAAAGAAATCACTACTCGAGTGCAGTGGTTAAGTCTCCAGACTGCCAACTCCGAGCCTCGGGTTCAAACCCCAGGTGGGAAAAAAAATTTAGATTTTTTTAGAATTAATTAACTCTAAGTTCCGAGAATAAAAGAAAAACAAAACGAATCGTAACAAAATCACTACTCCAGCATAGCGGTTAAGGCACCAGACTCCAAACATTGAGCCCCCAGTTTCGAATCCCAGGTGTTACAGATTTCTATTTTTTTTAGAATTAATTAACTCTCAGTTCGGAGAATAAAAGAAAAAACAAAACCAATCCTAACATAATCCCTATCCTAGCACAGAGTTTAAGGCACTAAATTATGTACTTCGAGAGTCGAGACCCAGGTTTGAATCCCCGTCATAGGACAATTTTTTATTTTAGAATTAGTTAACTTTCTGTCCAGAGAATAAAAGAATAAAAATCTACTCCTAGGCGCGAGAAATATATTTATTTAAAAAGGTTGCGTTTGAATCCTAGGCCTGAGAAATATTTTTTTAAAAGGTTGCGACCGAATCCTAGACACGGGATAATTTTTAAAAAAAGCTGCGACGACAGGCAGCCCAACTGTAGCATGACAGCATGCCAAGATCCATCACTATCGGTTTTGGTTTAAAAACCAACAGTGATATGAGCTATCACGTCGGTTCCCATAACCGGCACATATGTGCACCTTCACTGTCGGTTTTTGAACGAAAATCGACAGTGATCTAAAGATGCTCCTCATGGGTCAGCAGTGCTCCCGCTGACCACCACAGCAGGAGCACTGCTCCCACCTACCCGACAGCTTTACTTAAAGAAAATCTACCACGACTGCTAGCCCTATAAAATGGCCCTCGACCGAGAGCCTCTCAACGGCCAAGTCTAGGTACTTCTGTTGATTAACTTGCCACCTTTTGCTGCTTATTTCTCACTTCATTCTCTTTTAGCTAGTATCCACATCTATAGCCTCTCAGTGGGAGAAAGCTCTCCATTGCATATGTCGTAGATGATAGCCCCGGTAGAGTGGCTGCAAGCAGCACTTAGCTTGCTCATTGTGTCAGACATCGTTGAGAACATGACATCTGCTGATAATGGTCAAACTTGGACGTGTGAACTAAGCTTCTACATCCCTTCGAGGCTACCATTAGGGCATCAGGAACTTATCCGGTGGACGGGATCACGGATGCCGAGCAGGACAAGTGCCCAATTCTCTGCTGTGCGCAACTGTTTGGAGGCACTTCAGCACATTTGTTGTCTGGTGCCCGATTTCTCGCACTTCAAGATAGAATCTTTGCATGCTGGTGATGTCCCCGTTCCGCAAGTAAGCGAATACTGGGCGAGCTACAACCATATGGATATGGTAAAGTCGATGCCACTGATATCTGAGTTGTGGTTATTTATTTTTGTTATTGTAGTAATGATCCCTCATTTTTTTATTTTGCCCGCTTGCTGGTTTTGCTCTATGATAGTACCTATGCTACATTGGGCTTGTTGACCATTCTGGACTAAGCTACGGGGAGACTCAGGTATAACTGGGAGTACTATACTCGGAACCTTGGCCAGCACATTACTGAAGGATGCCAGTTCTGCATAAGAATGACTAACAAGACCAATGGTCGTTCAGTAGGTTACATCTATGGACGACCATGTCACCTGATGAGGACATCAACACCATCTATACATCCACGCCACGTGGTTCTCTTACTCGTGCCCATGCACGCCAACTCGATCATCAAGTAAGTTCATTCATAAACTCTTGTCCGTCATATTTATACAATGGAGACGCGTGCACTCTTGTTTTGCTTAGGAATGATGGAGAGGATCAGAAGGATGATGAGGACACGAAGTGCTTCGAACCATGAAGCTTGGAGGAAAATAGCCAACACTATGTTTAGCCAATAAACATGCATACACACTTTTCATCCATCGCTTCCGTGATAGATGAAGAAAGATGAAGAGTGGATGCCACCTATGTTGACCAGACAATAAGCATGCATCCATGAACTTCCATCTATGCATGAAGACTATTCAACAGCCGTGACTCCAGGATCTCCTACGACCACGACATTTTCTTTTATTTGCTACGCATGTATTTAGACACCCCAAGTTGCCACTTGTTTCTCGGGTTTTGCTTAGATTAATTTGTCTCTGAATAGTTTCGCCGCCGTGTCGGTTTGTAAGACCCCAATTCGTGAGCTCAATCATTCATTAGCAAATTTGGTTGCAATCTTTCTTGTTCTTCGCTTGTGTTCTTTGATTAGCAGGCAAAGGACTTAGCCTTCTTGGCGAGGTCGATGGTGCATCGACGGTCGATAACCAGAGGAGACGTGGTGCTACGATTGCGGGGTTCAGGACCGAGTTGTTCAGAAGCCGGATCGAATTGTGTCGCGACTCCACCAAATCGAGAGTTATCAGAACCTTTCGGAAGATCAGGACCCCAGTTCACATCATTTGGTATCAGAGCTGGTCCCTTGTTTAAGGAGGTGGGAATGATGAGGACATCCTCCACTATTACCCGCTGGCAAAGACGCAACAGAAAAAGGCCAAGTGGCCTAGTTGTAGTCGGGCGGCGACCATGTGAGCCTCTGAATAATCCCACCTTGCTTAGTTTTGGAGGAGGAAGCCACCTTAAAAGAGAGAGATACCCTTCCCCTATTGGACTAGTTTTTTAGGGACATTGGGCCTTTCCCCGAGTGGGTGTGCATAAGAACTGTTGGGGTCCGGACAACCTTAATTTATTGGGCTTTGGCCAACCCCACCTGGGCCGGATGTACCATCACCGGTCTTTTGAGGCACGAGAGAGTGCACTCATACCGGCATTGTCATCCATCGATAGCAGCGGTTATAGAATCCGTGACATCAATTACCATGCTTGAATGCAAATTATGCTATCGTGCATCCACCCCCTAATTAGTGTTTGTTTAGGTTTAATTTGCAAGGTTTAAGTTTAAATCGGCTTGTGTTTGTCTTGTAATTCATGTGATGTGCAACAAGAACTCTAAATTCTGATGTCATATTGGTCTCAAACTTTTTCCTAGGCTTGCACGTGCCACGGGTGAATGAAACACCAAGTTTGGAATTTTTCTGAGATTGTTTGGTAGTTTCTCCAGTTTAACTAAATTTTCGCGCGATGTCATCGATTTATTAGAGGTTGAACTGAGCCTACCCAAAACGATCTGGAATGGTGCCAAACTTTTCCACAGGATCATATGTGCCCTATGGACTAATTTTTGGTCGAGGTGGATGCAAAATTCTAATATGTCCAACATGTAATTGGGCCTCTTTTGTCCCGTTTAGCACAAAGAAAAAAATAATAATAAAGAAAATGATCAGAAAACCTAAGATCTTGTGTGGGGCCATAATTTGAGTATACATGCTTGCAAAAATTTTTTAAGCTATTTGGACATAGTGATACATACCTGCTTCACAAACCTATACAAGTCGTCTCATCTTACAATGACTAAACATCTAGATTCCTAAGGTTTCAGTGGTTCATATGTATTCTGGTGTCATATTGGTCTCAAACTTTTTCTTAGGCTCACACATGCCATGGATGAAGGAAACACCAAGTTTGGAATTTCTCTGAGACGGTTTGATACTTTCTCCGGTTTAATTGAATTTCCACGCGACATCACCAATTAATTAGAGGTTGAGCTGAGCCTCTACCCCCGAAACGATCCAGAATAGTGCCAAACTTTTCCACAGGGTCTTATGTGCCCTAGGGACCAATTTTTGGTTGAGGCGGATGCAAAATTCTAGTGTGTCCAACATGTAATTGGGCCTCTTTTGTCCCCTTTGGCACAAAGAAAAATATTATAATAAAGAAAATAATAAAAAACATAAGATCTTATGTGGGGCCATAATTTGGTTGCACATGCTTGCCAAAAAAATTTCAAGACATTTGGACATAGACGGAATAGGAATATAAATGCGTGAATTTATTTAGTTTAAAAAAGAAAAAATTATATATAATCGTAACTGTCGGTTTAAAGAAACCGGCAGTGATGGATTCATTTTGAAAACCGACAGTGATAACTATACTTAAAAAATCTAAAAAAATTGTGGCCAACCTTGGGTTCAAGTCTGAGTCTCAGGGTCCATAATAGTGTGCCTTAACCACTGCGCTATGATAGTAGTTGTGTTAGGTTTTGTTTTATTTAGTTGTAGCATACTTAGTTTATATTAAAAAAATAAAACAATATTAAAAAAATTTAGCCTGCCCGGGTTCGAACCCAGGGTCTCGGGCTCCAAAGTGCATATACTTAACCGCTGCGCTTGGATAGTAATTGCGTTAGGATTAGTTTGTTATTTGTTTTTATTTAGCTATAGTGCAGTTAGGTGATTGAAAAATAAATCAAAAAGCTTGGACCGCCTGTGCTATATAGGGTTCGAACGCGGGTCTCGGTCGAGAATGCGCGGCCTTAACCGCTGCGCTAGGACAGGGAGTTCCTAGGTGTAGGTTATTTTTTGTTTTTAACCTTTTAACCTAACTAGCAGTGGTAGTGCACATCACCGCCGGTTTGCCTTTGGCATTGGCAGTGATGCTACATCATCACTATTGGTTTTCCCTTGACACCGGCAGTGATGTGCCACGGGTATATATCCCGATGGCGCGGGTTGAAATTTTTCTAAGTCATTTGAACCCCGCGCCATCCACTTCCTCCAAGCCGATGGAGCACCGCCACCCCTCGCGCCGCCGTCTGCCACCCCTGCGCCCTCCTCTTCTTCAATGTCGATGTTCGCACGTCCCCGTGCGGCCCGCGGCAGCGAGGAAGACACGTGACGTCGTCCTCCACCCCATCATCCCCTACCCCGCGGTCCTCCATGCTGGCGTCCCCCACCCCCTGTCTTCCATGACCCCTCCCACCGTGACGTCGGGAACTCCCAATGCTAGCAATCATAGCGTGGATTTGAGGGAGCGCGCGGATAGCGGTGCCCCCATGCTACACGGTTATCGCCTCCCTCACTGGGCCCCTTAGGTGTTCGGTGGATTGCCGCTAACTATCACTGCCGTCCTAGCCACACCCACGCCATCGTCTTCCTCCACGCTGACGGAGCTCCACCACCACTCACGCTGCCATTCGCAGCCGTCACGCCATCCTCTTCTTCAACGCCCGACACCATCCCTGCCATGCTAGCACCCTCGTCTTCCTCGACGCCGCCGGAGCACCGCCGTTGCCCGCGCCCTCGTCTTCCTCGTCCACCCCGCGGTACTTCACGACGCAGGCCGTGCCCCACTGCCACACCTGCATCTCCCAAGACCAAGGCCCTTATGAGCGTGCGGAGAGCTGCTACCGCCCCCCACGGTGAGTGCGTCCGGCACTGCCCCTTAGGTGTTCGTTGAAATGCCCGTGAGGATGACAGCAGCCCGTTTATCCCTTTTTCTCTAGATTTCATGTAGAAACACTTCAAATTTCCGTAGTAGCAAATGTTCTTTGATTTATGGTGAACAAATTAGCTTAAAACACTATGGTCATTTGAAGCATGGTTGAATACATACTAGTGCTCAAAGTGGGATTGAAATGAGTTAGATGTTGAAATTCATGATTTAGTTGTGTTGGAAATTGAAGTTTGAATATAGTCTACAACTTTGCTCGATACACTAAACTTAGTTTGCTTGGTCTACAACATGTTTGAATCACATAGCACTATCAACCTAATTTGGTTAAATGTATAGGCAACCATGGCATGGCATGGTATGTAGTGCATGTTGGTCGGGAGCCTGGGATCTACCTTACCTGGGAAGATTGCTATGCTCAAGTCAATCAATACCCAGTTAATTGTTACAAAAAATACAACACAAAAGTTGAAGCTTTGAGGGCCTACTATGGTCCAATGAGTGCAAACCATGGCCATCCGCCGACACTGGAGATTGAAGAGGAGCCACCCGCCGGAGATACGAAGATTAGGAGAATTGCTCCTTGGTCTTAGAAAGATGCCATGCTTTTATTTATCGCTATGGTCATTGCTTTTCTTATTTAGAAGTTGATGTAGGCTTTGTTTCGTAGAACAATAGGTTGACTTTGTTGTATGTAGCCAATCAAACAATGAATTTGTTCTACGTGAATTGTATGTGGACTTATTATTAGACTTTGCATTAAATCTCTATTAGTGGGGTAATATATATATATATATATATATATATATATATGCTACTAGTAGTTGCACACAGCCAAAACTGACCACGATCATATCACAGCCATGACTCATCGTCACTCGTTAACCCATCGCCCAAGAACCAATAGGCAACAAGAAGCGGCTGATATCGCTGGGACAGGAGAGCCGCATGATCCGACAAACGGTGGCCGTGTCAATCAGGACGATGAGAACGAGGTACCATGGAGCCCTACCACTTGTCTCCAGCTAGATCAAGATGACCAGGTAACTTAGGTATCATGTGACTAGGTAGCCACACACGCTAATTAATGGAGAGGGTCTTAGCTTACTTGGTGTCTCCAGCAGGAGGTTTAGCCAACCGAGCAGCCAGATGGTTCAGGTAGCAGAAAGGCCAGAACCAAGTGAGGCGTGCCAAAGCTTCCTACTGGTAGGAATGCACACTGGCACATCACTGAGTTTGACCAAGTCGAGGAGCCAGTCAGACCGCATAAAGTTTTGGGCAAATACGAGACTGTCATCGGGGCACTTGTAAGGGACTACATCCCGATTAAGTACAGGAGGTGGAATGGAAAAGATGATGACCGGTGGAGGGTTCCCGAAAGTGAGAAGGATGACATATGGGAGAACAAGATCCCTGTGTATTTCACTTTCCCAATAGACTATGACAAGGAGCAAGTCAAGAAAAAAGCAAAAGAAATCATGGGGACATGCTTCAAGACTTTCAAGGGGACATTGTACAAGAACTTTATCCTCAAGGATAAAGTGCCAAATTGGGATGGTGGAGAGTACACCAAGCAGAAGGACTTCTGGCAAGAATTCAAGCAATACAGGCAATCCGAAGAGTACTTGGAACTGAGCTGGAAGAATAAGGAGAACTCGCTTAAAGCAATGAATCCTCATAAACTTGGCTCTCATGGCTGTTGACACTAGATATGGCAAACATATAAATCTGCAAGTGCACGGATGTTAATGTAGTTTTCACCCAGGAGTATTCTAAGGTATCATATTTCCACGGGGAACGTGAAGTGGACTAGTTAAGAACTAAGAGTGTCCAAGGGTAAAAGTAATAGGTAGAGAGGATATCAGTGGTTTCTATGAACTAAGGCAAGACTGAAGAATACTATATCACGATTGTTTCTTCGGGGCATGGCCCGCCTAGCAACCTAGGAGAGATAACTAGACAAGGTCTATCATGAGCCCTATGATTTAATAACTAGACTTATCATGGTGGAATACAAAGGATGGACAGGGCTGTCACCACCTGCCACCTACCACAATCTATCCAGAGGCCTAGTCATAAACACAGGTAAGCTATAGCCTAAGCACCACGCTTAATCTATAAACTTACTACTCTAATCCTACGTATGATAGAACAAGATTAGAGCACTCTAACCAAATGGTGAAACTAGTAAACAATAATAATATAAGTAATACTTAACTAATGCAAAAAAGAACAGAGTTACCATAGAGAAGATGCCAGACTTCATTTGAAGAAGAGCTTCATCCGCCGAAGCATAGGATGCCGATAGCCTCGGCTCCTCCCCAAGCTTCTCCTCACTCTCTCCCTATCTTCTACTTCTAAGTTGTAGAGCTACAGAGCTTTGCCTAGCTACTACTCTCGCTTGGAGTGAGATGGAATGAAATAGTGCATTTACAAATGAGGGAGAGGGGCCCTATTTATAGCTTGAGGTAGAGTAGACTTGGGCACCGAGCGGCGTAGGATTCCATCGTCTTTTGATCGTAGGGCCTTGATTGCTTCCCAAAGTCGGTTGTGAACGCAGCAAGTGCAAAGATTTGGTTGGTAAGGTGGTTCCTAGGTCAGTTGGAGGGCTCCAAGTCCATGACAATGGACCCATGGATCCAAAACCACTCCATCATGACCTTTGGTGCAAACCGACTTAAGATCGACGCTAAAGAAGGCTTGGAGGACTGTTGATGGTAGTTAACAACCATATTTTATAGACAAATAATCATGCAAAAAGGCATATATGAGAGAACCAACAAAGGTTTAGGTTTTAAACTAACAAATTCCATGAGTTTTGGTGAATCTCTGATTTCTGCAGGGTTTATCCAGAAAACCATCAACAAGGACATATTCGTCAAAAGAAATCAAGGAATTATTTTATGGAATCTACGTGGGAAGGTTCTAGAGGACTCCAGGAGGCTCTCCACTGAGGGGGAGGCTAGCCACCTTCATGTGGGACCGGCCGACCCCACATGCATGCTTCCTAGCCTCCTATAGGCCCCACACACCGGCATCTTCTAGAATATTCCTCCACCACCACCTAGGGTTGCATCCACGCTGTCCTTCAAGTCGGTTTGATTCAAGGGCTCACGTTGCATCCCCTGGGCTATATAAGCAAACCCTAGCCCCCTCCGTGAGGCATAAGTCATTTGGAGAAGATAGAAACCCTGATCATCCTCAGAGCTCCTCTAGTTTCTAGGGCATAGCTAGTTAGGCTAAGTCTAGAGGGAGGCAGGCTGATCTTCGCTTGGATTCCCGACGTTGTCAAGAGCGTGGTTTGGTATAGTTCTTGTACCCCTCTCTTGTTGTATCTCTATTATTTTTATATGCTTGCTACAAGGTTTATGACAATATTAGTATTCATCTTGTTTATGTTCTTGGTTGCAATGTTCATCGTCTACTTTGATTATATGATTAGTATAGTTGGGTTATCATCATATTTATGCTTAAGTTCGTATAGCATTCACCCTAATGTTCACAGGGTGGGTGGTAGAGACCATGTAAGCGTGGTGCTTATATGCTATTTACCTACAAATACACTCTATATTCTGGGTCATGTGGTAGATCGCGGGTGTGACACTACCATTGAGTCCTTTGTAGTCCACTCCCCAAGTATAGGCTGAGGAAGTAGGACCCGGTTACGAAGGAAGGGAGAGGTTTCTATACTCAAACTTCTCTAAGTAATGCCCCTTATGTGTGGATATAATGATGATCTTAGCCATGATTACTAGGTATAATTGCACTAATCAATGTATGCTTTGACTTATAATTAAGAATAACTTAGGAATTATTCCTCTAATATTCTAACTTGACCATGCTAATGCCATAGATTAGAGTGCTCTGAGTGATTTATCATTAATTAATACTTATCATTTACACATCTTATCTTATGATTTACCCCTGTTGTGAGTAGGATCATGGTTATGGTTTACTTCTCCATTAATAGTATAAGTTATCAATATATATCCTACCAGACCTTCCCTGTGATAAAATATAAATAACGATATCTGGAATACTCCCGGTGAAATGCTACAATGGTATTTTATCTGTGTGCTTGTGGATTCCTTATTGTTTATAATCTTTTCTGATTACAAGTGTCATGTTAATAAATACCAACAAGCATTTCTAGCACCGTTGCCGGCGAAGGTAGCTAGGCAATCAAAAGGAATATTGATAAATGTATACTTATTGATGTGATCGAGATAACCATTAACCCCTGCTCAAGCAGGATTACCCTTGTTTGTCTACTTTTATATCTTATGCAGGGTAATGAATAACCAGTTTTTGACCTTCTGACAAGCTTCCACAAGAAGAAAAAACAAACACATTGAAGAACCTAGGATTGGAGAAAGAGGTCGACATCACAAGAATTCAAATCACATCACAAGTGACGGAAATAGACGTTGCATTACTCACAAATTCCATCATGTGAGTCATGGTAAGTATGATCAAGAAAAGGTGAGATAGTCTTGCTCATGGACTTTAAATTTGATGAGAAGTTATCTTTTTAATTCTTGCATTCCACTGCATGTTTACTTTGAATAATTTATGCATCTACTCTATTTAGTTTATATTCAAATCCACAACATGTTTAGTTCTGTTCATATATCCATCCCACTTGCATCCTTATGAAAAAAAATGTGAGCACATGAAGGCTCATGATTAGTTATTAAAAAAAGAGAAAATTAACTCATCGGATCATGATCTTTTCCATCTCTATTTGAATAAATCTCTATAGTGTTTTTGTTCTACCTTTATTTACTATAGTATGTTTAGGTTTGGAAGTATCTTTATACATTTTTTAAAGTAAGCATGGTGCTTAGTTTAAATCAAGAGGTGTGTGATCTTACTTCCAAGGGTCTTTTAAATTAAGCGTGGTGCTTAGGTTAAAATGCCTTCCTCAATCAAATTAGACATAGAGTTTAGTTTGGTTGTTGAACTAAAACTTGCTGTAGTAGATACTTGATATTTTGTCGGACTAACTCTTGTAGGAAATTTTCAAACTCAATCCGGGTAAGTCATGAGATGAATTCACATCGAAGATGAATTAAGGCAAGTGATGAACTCCAATAACTTTGCACAAAGATGACCCAGCTTGTTCTTCATGGAAGGAAGAACTGTGAGTATTAAGGTTTATTTACTTATCTTTTGTTGCAAGTTATCTTGCCTTGAGCCATATTAGAATACAGCAAACACATGAAACATGCTAGACAAAATCTATGCTAAACAATCCTAAAACCATGCATCCTCCCATTAGCATAGAGGAAAATAACAAAACATAAGGACAATAAAAACACGTATTTCTAATTTGTTATATTCCCTCGGGATCTGCTGGTTCCCATCCTCAAACGATCATGGCAGCGTGGTGACCGGCGGAGGATGGTTGCGCCACTGCCGCCAAAGCGGCCATGGCGCTGGGCTCCCATGCTTAGAAGGTCACCGGATCCAGGTACTCTGTGCTCGGATCCCACAACCCCGACCATGGATGCGGTTGCATGATGCGTGTGGCTCACCTGGATGTGGCTCGCCCTTGCTAGTGTCGCGGTGACGGCGGTCGCCACCGAGGTGGCCGAGGAACGGCATCGTGTGGCTACTCCTACTGTGCTAGCGCGGGCAAGCTGGGCCAAGCAGCACGCGTATGCAGGGCTCTAGCTACGGGGCTTTGCCACGGGTCTGAGCGTAGCTGCGGAGTGCCGCGCTGCATCCCTGAGGCGGCTCCTAGCCATTGGGCGCTACTGCTCTGGTGACAGGCGGTAACGACATGGTAGGCAACCAGTGGAGCGCACAACCAGCGTCGCAACGGGCGGCGCTAGCCGTTTGGGCGTGTTCATGACACCAACAACAGACGTTGCCATCACTTTCGGGGCCGTGGGTGCGCGGGTAGCATTCTAGGATGAAAATCCTTCTTGAGTGCTCTTACAATGATGATCCTCAGATTTCGAGTCTAGCGGTTTCGGTTTCGGTTTCGGTTTCGAGGTCTGGTTTTCACCATGGATCTTTGGGTTTGGATACCCAAAAGTTAGCAAGTTTGCAGCAGCTTTTCAGTTTCACCCGCAGACCACCATTGGGGCCTCGAATAACTTCAGCCCACTAGTGGCCCATTAACAACCCTAGGCATATAACCCTAAAATCCCTAATCCTTCTCCCTCAAGGCCCTTACCCGATCACCCCACCCCATACCCGAGTACTCGACGACCACATGCTCCCCTTGCTGAAGGCGTCACTAGAGCGCTCAAGCTGCCCTGCTCTACCCCAAAAGCTCTAGCTCCACTGCTCAACTTTGGCTTGGACTCGTCGTTTGCAGGTCTCGGGGCAAAAGCCCTTACGAGCTTGGTGCTTCAGTTATCGATGATGGTGTCCATGGACGTCATTTCCCTTCTTGAAGGCATCGACACAAGCATGCCTGCCCCGCTGAGGCTAGCACGACCTTGTGCTCTCTCTGGTTACTCCCCCACCCTTTGTGCCTCCTTGTTCCTTGCTCCCCTCTTGGGTAAGACTGGCCCTAGCTGTCAGTCGTTGCCAATGTTTCGACGAGTGTCCTCCTTTGGCGTCTCTGCTCTGTCAGCGCTCTCCTTGATGGTGCTAGAAAATCTAATGTCGGGTGCTATTTCCGCTGCTGCCGCCATTCCTCTCCAAGGTTTCCTCCCTGTGGACAGTGTTGAATGGTGGTACGTGGGCCCAGATGTGTTGTAGGTGTCACCATTAGCTTCAAGGGAGGTCGCTATGTTCGGTGATCTTGGACTTGCATGTCCGTCACCAGTCTTAGTCTCCATTCCACTGGTTGGTCCTTAGATAGAGGGCGACAGCAGAGTGACGTAGCTACGAGGAGTGGTGCAGGGCACAATGGCCACGGCGAAACCAGCAAGTATGTTGTTCGGCGGTGGCACAAATCGACCATCGGTTGGCGTCTTTTGGCTTGCGTCTAGGCTCATCCTTGAGTCCTCATGTTGGTTCTTCTTGTTGTTTGTGTTAAGTGGTGTTGTTGTTGTCTCTATTGTAATCTCCCCCTCCCCCATTGTACTTCTTTGGACTCATTGTATTTGGATTGGCGCCACGCCCTTCCACCTCCCGGCTTGCCCGACATCTGTGGAATGAAAATTTAGGTGGGGATAGTTCATCCCCCCTGGTGGCCTTTCAAAAAAAAGTTTGATGTTCTTTATGAACAAAAGTTAATTGAATTTGTTTTTTGTGCAACTCTTTTCATCATATAGGAAGGGCTCAAATTATTACAACACTTGTTTGCCTTTCCCTCCCTCCCCCCTCTTTCTCTGGCCTTGTCCCTGCTAGTTGAATGTTGTAATATAGATCAAGCACATTTAATTTGCTACGACAACTTCCTCGCAAAAAAACTTAAAGAAAGAAAGAATTTGCTATGGCAGCTAATGAAGATGTCAAACATAGGAAGATTATTGAAAATCATGCAAGAAATATAAGCCATAACGTTTGGTGCACTGAATGTGGTAGTCAATTGATTGAAGATTCACAAGCTATTGTTGCTATTCTCCTTCGCAAGTTACTTCCTTTTTGTTTACCCTTGAATATCGAGTTACCTTGTGTCTTAGTGGTTATAAGGCTCATGGTAGCAAGGTTAGTTTTGGTCATTCTGTAACTGAATAAATCACAATTGCTTATTTTGTGTTCATTGATGTTTGATTGCAACTTTCCAATCATTGATCTTAAGAAAAGTTACAGCTACATCTTGGGTATTGAAATGTGATAGCTTTCACACTATCAGTTATGTCTCAAGCAAATGTAATGCTCAGTACACCTGCTGTATATATAATTGCCCATTTCATTACTCTTCAATAACTGGTAACATTTCCTTTTGGTGGTTAAAGAACTGTGGCTGTTTTTAGCTATTTGGTAATTTAATAGTTCAGATATCCTGATATTGACATGTGTTCGTTTCTAATGTTCAGGTTCATCAACTGTTAGTGTTTGACCACCGATAGCCTGCCACGGGGGTACCTGGGACAGTTGTTCGGACTTCGGCGCATGTGAAAGGTCTAGATGGCTAGAGGGGGGTGAATAGCCTTTTAAAATTTTCTACAAAGACAAGCTAAACAAGTTTATCAATATAACAAGTAGCGAGATGCAAGTTTTGCTTAGCCTACGGGGTGTTTGCAAGCCACCTAACCAATTCACAATTCTAGTATATGCACTCAACCACACAAGTCAAACCGAGAAGGTAACAACAACTACAACTAGCAAGCTGCACAAAGGAGCTACTAGAGCAAAGCTAACTAGCTAGCAAAGATAACTAAGAAAGTAATGCGGAGTTGAGTTGGGAGAGTTTTACCGAGGGGCGAAGTATTGAGCCAAGCAATATGATCAACAATGAATACCAAGACAACCGAACACCGGGACCAATCAATCACAATATGAAAGTGATAACACGAAGATTTATCCCGAGGTTCACGTGCTTGCCGGCACGCTAGTCCCCGTTGTGTCTCTCTTCACCATGTGGTTCGGTGGCTAATCGGTCACACACCGAGCCTCTCAAAAGGCGCTACAAAAACCTACCAAATGGTAAAAGGTTACAAATGACACGAGCAATTCACTAACGTTGCCTTTGGCGCTTCGCCGAGGTAGGCACAAACCCCTCACAATCACCGGAGGTGGCCAAGAACAATCACCAACTCTTACCAACGCCTCCAAGCTGCTCCAAACCATCTAGGTGGCGGCAACCACCAAGAGAAACAAGAATCCCACAGCAAATCAACTACCAAGTGCCAACTAGATGCTATCTCACAATGCAAATGCACTTGGATCACTTAATCTCACTTCGAATATGCAAAGAAGCAAGAGAGATGAGTGGGAGGGGAGTTGCTTAGCTCAAAGTGCTCACAAGTATGTCAAATGTTTAAGTGAGAGAGCCTTGAGACGACCAACGAGTATTTATAGACGTACCCCTTCGAATATAGCCGTTAGAAGCTTGAAACAGCCAAAGTCGCGCTGATCGGACGCGCTGGTCAAACTAACCGGACGCGCCGATCGCACAACGGCTATGCTGCGAAGCACCGATCGGACGCGCTCGTTGCGTGGACCAGACGCGCTGGGATCGACCGGACGCGCTGGTCCCGTAACTGACCGGATGCGTTGGTCAAGCCTGAGTAGCGCACAACGAAACAGCGACCGGACGCGCTGCAGAACTGATCGGACGCCACAGTGCCAACGTCCGGTTGGAGTCCATTAAGCTTCCTGAACGACCGGACGCGTCCGGTCGACAGTGACCAGACGTGTTGCGTGTCCGATCATCAAACTGAAACACGCGCAGACGCTGAACGCTGACCGGACGTGTCCGGTCAAACAGAGATCGCGCCCGGTCTAGCGTCCGGTCACCTCTGTGACCTCCGTTCGCCTCCGTTTCTTTTCCGACTTCCGGCGTAGTGGAAAATAGTCGTTTCAACTCATCGAAAACGCCTGAATCCCGCCTCGCAAGCTCGGCGTTTGGGAGAGAGGACCCCAAACCCTCTCTACCGCTCAAACTCCACCGCCTTCGCAAACGTGCTAACACCACCAAGTGATCTCGTCATGTGTGAGTGTGTTAGCATTTTCACAATTATTTTTCGAGACGTTATTAGTTCTATCCAAATGCATATGATCATGAAATGCACATCTAGAGGCACTTAGGAGTTCAATAGCCGCGTCATTCCCCTCTTTATAGTACGGCTATCTATCCTATAATGTAACCACACCCACTAGGTGTCTTGGTTACTAAAGCACAACCCTTAAGCATATACTTTTGCCTTGATCACATAGGGTTGCGTCCAAATCCAAGTGTGGCCATCATGATCACCATGTCCGTCTTGCCACAAACCTTGGAATGTACTAATCCTCATATGCTACATACAACTTAGGCATAGGATTAGTACTTAGGTATTGTCACTAATTAC
Source organism: Saccharum hybrid cultivar R570 (assembly GCA_038087645.1). Taxonomy (NCBI): domain Eukaryota; kingdom Viridiplantae; phylum Streptophyta; class Magnoliopsida; order Poales; family Poaceae; genus Saccharum; species Saccharum hybrid cultivar. Next base: position 682,849 of record JAQSUU010000170.1, read on the forward strand.
CAACACCAAACATAGGACTTTCAGCATGCTAGAACTCAACGGTGAACGCAGAGACAATTGATTTATATTAGTTCAGGCCCTCGATCGTGATCGAGTAATAGCCTTACATCTGGACCCTACTCAACGGCATGGTCCAGATGTAGGCCCCTGCATGTGAATCATAAAAATATGTTGTAATTGACATTCTGGATATCAAGTCGGGTGCATGTCCCATATATGAATAATCAATCGGAGGCGGACCCCGACATTATGAAATGCATATAAACTTTTTCACGTCTTGCTCTTGCTAGGCCATGTAATCTCTCCAGGTAGTGTCCTATTACGTTTAAACACCTAGTCCCTATTATCGCTGCTCATTTATCTCGAGGCTTATGCACAGAGGAGCCGATGCTTCACGGATTAAGGCATGCACTACCCGAGTGTTTTTAGCGATCGTTAAGAGAAGACTAGAGCAATCAGGCTGCGCGAAAGAAAGAGAATGTGTCGCGTTTTGCTCTTCCTAAGCCATGTAATCTCCCTGGTAGTGTCCTATTATGTTTAAACACCTGACCCCTATTATCACTGCTCATTTATCTCGAGGCTTACGCACAGAAGAGCCGAGGCTTCACGGATTAAGGTATGCACTACCCGAGTGCTTTAGCGACCGTTAAGAGAAGATTAGAGCGTATGTTTGGGTGTCATCCTGGCTACAAGCTCGGAGCTGTGGAGTAGCCGGGGATAGTGCGACCTGAGAGGTACGCAGATAGTATCCGGAACGTATAAAAATTTGAAAATTAAAGTACGACTTAGCTTGATTTGTCGCCAAGTGAAGAAGTCGGCAAGCCGTAGTAGCCGATGTTGATGAAGTACACCTGGATAGTCGATCACCCATAACGCATCGCCGAGTACTCGGATCCCATTGTCAAGTACTCGGTAGCCGTCGGCAAGTACTTGGAACTCGTCGTCGAGTACCCGGAACGTTGTCGGGTACTCGGTCTGAGTCCAAGTAGTCAGAGCAGTTCATCGGGCGTCATCCGACAGAGTCACCGAGTTGTTGTCATGGTAGCTTTCTTGTCGAGATCACCGTTGGAGTACGCAAGTGCACGGACTCGTACTCGGTTAGGTGCACGGAGTTGTAGTCGGACGTGCGCACGGAGTCAAACTTGACGGCGGGTGCGTGCTTCAGATGTCTTGTGTCCCACTTGCGGAGGCTCGCTTCTGGTTTGTCATCCTTGTGTTGGAGTCAGAGGCGGCACCTGTGTAGTCGGACTCAGCGGGTTGTCGTCAAGTACCTCTGCTACTCGGATGAGATCAAGTCCATAATCGAGTCGTTGCAGACGTGGAACGATTTCATTTATGAATGGGTACATGCATATGCAACCCACGGTAGCTGTTGCATGGCTTGTATAATTAGCTCGTGCAGACTCCTTGTCGCTTGCTTGTTGGCTTCGTGTGGTGGAGCCTGTTCATACGCATAGATGTAAGAAACCGAAAACTAATTGGCTTGCGTGTTGCTGCTCGGAGATGTGTCGTGTAGTTGTTTGACGTCGACGCAATCAGTCGAGTTGCCATGAACGACGCTGATGATGGCCGTGAGCACGGCGAGTCGACGACGTGGCCGACGAGAGCCACAGCGAGTTGCCGACGAGGGCCGACGAGTGTCGTGGCGAATGTTGATCTTGAGGTCCATCGAACTCTTGATCGCAATAGCACCAAAATCTCCTACCTGGTGCGCCAGCTGTCAGTGTTTGACCACCGATAGCCTGCCACGGAGGTACCCGGGAGAGTTGTTTGGACTTCGGTATATGCTAGAACTCGACGGTGAACGCAGAAACAGTCGATTTATACTGGTTCGAGTCCTCGATTGTGATCGAGTAATAGCCTTACGTTCAGTCAGCGTTAGCCTGTTGTATTTGATTGATTGTGTTGTGTTGTCTCTTCTACAAGGGTGTCTACAGCCTCTCTTTATATCAGTAGAGATGGCTATAGTGCGTCTAGACCGTGAGGTCTATTCCTATTATCTAAGGTCTGTCTTTCTCTAGAGAGCCCAGCCCTCCTTTATATAGTTCAGGGGGCAGGAGTCCTAGTCGGTTACAAAGTAGAAGTCCTAATAAGATTATATGTATCTAGTCCAAGTAGGATTACATATAAGGAATCCTAGTTGGACTAGATCTTCTTCTCTCTTCCCTGTGGGAAACCCCCTGATTCCCGCATCGACATCAACCATCAATGTTATCCGGTCGTGTATTAATCGGGTTGAACGAGGCATCTCATGGTTGAAGTGATCATGCCTAACCCTGAGGCAGGAGGTTCAACCGCTGCAGATTCAAGTGTTCCATCAGGTGGTGCTGCCTCAGCTTCCTCAGCTGCTCCAGATGTTTCAACCCTTGTTGAAAAGGCAATAGCAGTGCTGCCATCAGATCTTGCTGCCCAAGCTCAAGATCCCAAGAGAAAGGCTCGATCTCAAGACCTAGGATGGAAGTATGGGTGGTGGCCAGATCCTATGAAGAAGGATTTTGTGCAGTGTGTATTTTGTACGAAGATAGTTCGTACAGGAATAAGAAGGTTCAAGCAGCACCTTGCTGGCGGTTATGTGAATACAGAAAAGTGCCCAAAAGCACCTGAACTAGTTAGGGAAGAGATGCATGCTTACCTGAAGAAGAACACAAGGGCTGTATTGAAGAACACAAGGACTGTATTTGTGCAAGTGACCAAAGATGGTGAACAAGAACAAGATGCAAATGAAGAGAGTGAAGGTGAACAAGTTGCTGAAGCTAAACCATTAAGAGTACCAAGTTCAGGGACAAAGGTTAAGCAGGAAATAATGAAAATTACTCAAGCTTCCATCACTTCTTTTATTGTTGCTGTTCCACCTAAACCATAAACTCAAAAGGCATCCAAGTCAGTCAGTGCCATGCTATGCAAGACACCAGAAGAGGTAGTTGCAGAAAGGCACAGATTGAAGACATCTCAACCTACTCTAGATCACTACACAAAAAAAGACAAGGAGGCCAAACAGGTTGTTGATAACCATGTTGCTGATTTCTTCTATGAAAATGTCATACCTCTCAATGTCATTAACTCGAGAAGCTGGGAGATTATGCTTGAGTCCATTGGGCAATATGGTCCTGGTTACCACTCAACAACATACCGTGAGATTAGGGAACCTTTGCTTGAAATGGCTGTCAACAGGACAACAGAACTGAGGAAAAAGCATGAGGAAGCTTGGAAAGAATATGGTGGCACACTCATGTCAAATGGTTGGACTGATACTAGTCATCGCCGCCTCATCAGATTTCTTGCCAATAGTCCAACAGGGACCTTTTTTGTGGGATCAGTGGATGCTACAAGTGAGATGGCAGATGCACAGATGTTAGCAGATTTGTTGGAAAAACAAGTTGACAAGATTGGGAAGGAATATGTGGTGCAGGTTGTCACTAACAATGGGGTCAATTTCAAGGCAGCAGGAAGGATCCTAATGGAGAGGATCTCACATTTGTTTTGGACACCTTGTGCTGCCCATTGCTTGAATTTGATGTTGCAGGACATTGGCAAAATAAAGGATTTCTGTACTGCCATCAATGAGGCAAAGAAAGTGTGCTGATTTCTCTACAAGCATGATAAGCTTGTTGATCAAATAAGACAGAAATTAGGTGCAAATCTTGTAAGGCCAGCTGTAACTCGCTTTGCTACTTCTTACCTCACATTGGCAAGCATGTATAAGCACAAATATGGTCTGAGAAACTTATTTGTCAGTGATGAATGGCATGCTAACAACTTGTCTACTACTTTTGAAGGCAAATAAGATGAGAATATTGTCCTTTCAATGCCATTTTGGACTAGAGTGGAAAATTGCCTAAGAGCTTCTCAACTTCTCATTGCTCTAAGGATAGCAAGCAGAGATGAGACACCCGCAGCTCCTGAGATTATGGTAGCCACGGATGTTGCAAAGAGCTCCATCAAAGATGCTTTAAAAGAGAATCCAGATTTACTTAAAGAGGTAATGGTGTGCTATGAGAAGAGGTGGGAAAACCAAATGGAGCAACAGCTGTGTGGAGCAGCTCTGTTCTTGAACCCATCCAAGTTTTTTGCCATAAGAGAAAAGAACAAGAGACAAGCTGCAAGGTTAAGGTGATAAGGTCCATGTTCAACAATGTTTTATGGAAGATGGTGATTGATGACAATGAACTGACCAAGATTAGCAAGCAGGCTTATGAGTATGAGAGGTCTGAAGGTGATTGCTTCTCAAGGCCAGTAGTCATAAAGCCATAGAGATAAAAGAAGCCCATGTAAGTTTGCCCAACTAAAGTTTCTTTACCTTCTCAAGCTTCTCTTTGGTTATAATGAACTGATTAATATCGAAATATGTTGCAGTCCTTTGGTGGGGTTCATTTTGTGGCCTAGCGTATGAGCTCCAAAGTTTAGCAAAAAGAATAACCAGTCTTTGTTATTCAACATTTGGTTGTGGGCGTGATTGGAGTGCTTTTGCCAATGTAATTACTACTACTGAGCAATTTGAGTTTTGTAGCAATACTGCTTGTAGACCATTGTGATTTTACATTGTTTTTTGTGCAGGTCCACAATAGAAAGAGAAACAGATTCGAGTATAAGAGGTTAAATAAATTGGTATAGGTTAGTTACAACCGAAAGATGTCAAATAAGTTTCAAAAAAAAACTAGAGAGCTTGGCTCCAAAGGAAAGATATGCAACCCCCTCTTGCTTGAAGAATTTGAATGGGAAAATGAATGGGTGGATAAGAATTGTGAGCCAGTTCATGTAGCTCATGGTAATGAGTTGACTTGGGCTAATGTGCATGAAGCTATTGGGGCAACTGAGAGCCTCGTAACTTGCCTAAGGCTGCTGCTGCTCGTGCAACAGCCTCTGTCAGCCAGATGTATGCTAGGAGGAGAAAGCGTCCAAGGAACACATCAGCTGCTCTAGACATCACTGAAGAAGATGAGAGTGACCATGATAGGAGAGATGCAGCACAGGAGCAGCAGGGTGAATTTGATTCTGAAGCGGGAATGAAACAGGACGAAGACTCTAGTGGACCTGCAACAGCTGGAGATGCAGGCGGCTTTCATTTGAATGTTGATTTGCTTATTTAGATCATTAGATGGCAACCTTGCTATTTGTGCTGGACTACTTAATGTTGATGTGTTGTCAGCTGAGCACTTAGGCTTTTTATCATTTGCTGACATTGTTTAATTATGTACTGAACTTGCTTACTCATGTATGCTCATGTTGGCTGCTATGGTACCTATTTTATTATTATGTTTATGTGCTGATTCTCTTGTGCGGTTGTGATCTACTGCATATTGTTGCTGCTTTCTGATTTCCTTGTTATGTCAGCAGCAAGTCAACAAATCGCAAGAATGTGGAGATTTGGACTAGGATCTGTAGTTCTCGACAATGGAGGAGTACAGGATACTACTTTCACAACCAACTTCTAGTTCTTTTATACCCTTGCTGCTTGATTCATACAGTTGTACTCCATAGTATATATGTACTGGAGTATACAGGATGACCGGGACTGACTAGGCCCTATTAGCCGGACTGGTTGTCGACTAGCCGGACAAATTGTTTACATAATAATGGCTCTGAACGTTGTCCGAGAGGAAAAATACCCGAATCGGTGAGAAGAGGGGGGAAAATAATTAATAATAAAAATATATATATGACCGAGACCGAGCGGTATATACGTAGAGATTTTTGGGGTACGTATGTATAAAAGCTATCGGACCGGAGTCATGGGTCTGACTGGGGGTACTACGGCGCATCATGATTCATCTTCCGTGCCCGCCCTATGAAACGTAGGATAAATCTAGCGGATCAGATCGGATCGGATCCATGACCAAGGCATGATGGCGTTCAGGAGCACAAGAGTGGGAATCGGATCTCGTACCATATTCTGAACGAGAAATCTCATCATATATACAGCCGGAGGACATGCATGAAGGCCGGCCGTCGCTCGCCGTTCGTGTTGGGGTCGGAGTGTCAAACCACGCGTATACGTATTGCACACGGACTACCTTGGCGAACCGACCCAGATAGCCAAATGTGTGTGTGTGTGTGTGTATCAATCAAGTACAATACAAGCACGTACGCAACGATTCCTCTATGCACGCCGTCAAACCAGCGACATGGCGGAGGAGCTCGTGGAAGAGATCCGATCCCTTCGCCTTCCGACGAGCCGGCATACCGGTCCGCGCCTCCATCGTCTGCAAGGCCTGGCACAACATCGATCGTCTCCGATGGCAGCTTCCTCCGCCGCTATCGCAGCCATGAAGGCCCGTTGTTGTGCTGCGCCGATGAGTCGAGCACAAGAAGGCGGTGCATGCAGAGGATTGGAATCATCGTCGCCACTCGCTAGCATCATCAACACGTTTACGTTTTTTTTTTGGGCGAAAGCACCTGAATAAAATGAAAAAGGGGAAAAAAAAGGAGAGGAAGCGCATCCTTATGGACTCATGAGTTCACGTCGTTGTCTTGGGCCATCTAGCAGTTCGGCCCAGCTTTGGCCCGATCAGCGGCGCAGCGTGGACAAGGAACGCCGCAAGAAACCTAGCGGCACCCGGTTTGCAATCCGGTTTTTTCCCCTCTCCTCTCCCTCTCGTGCGCCGGACGCTGGTAGCGGGGCGGCGGCGCGGCGCGGCGCGGTCGGAGGCCGCGGAAGCGGGGGCGCGCGGGGGAGCGGAGAGAGGGCGCGGCAGCCGGCCGCAAGCCCGCCCCCAGGTTAGTCCCGCCTCGCTTGTTTAAACCTTTAACTACTTGCTTAAAATCGGTAGAACTAATGTAGGGTTCCGGTGCTTTGAGCCCGTTCGTTCTTGTGGACGCCTTCTTGAGTTCCGGCTTGTTGAGTTCGGTTCTTGTGGACGGCTTGCTGAGTTTCGGTGTCTGATTCATGGCACCCCTGTTGGTGGGTGCTCGTCCGGGTTCGGAGTTCGGACTGCTGGGGCCGGGACCTTGTTGTCCTGGTTCGGTGGGACCTGGCAAGAGACCCCGGTGGGGTTTCAGCCACTCATCGGGGCGGAGTAGGTCTAGCTCTGACGAGCGCTGGGACGTTGGAAAGAGTCCGGGGTGGAGTAGTAGGTCTAGCTCCGACGAGCGCTGGGACGTTGGAAAGAGTCCACGGTCTAGTAGTTGGGTCTAGCAGGGAGAGTCCACGGAATAAGTGGGTCTAGCAGGGAGAGGAGTGGGTCTAGCTCGGACGCGCGCTGGGACGTTGGAAAGAGTCCACGGTCTAGTGGGTCTAGCAGGGAGAGTCCACGGAGTAGTAGTAGTGGGTCTAGCTCGGACGCGCGCTGGGACGTTGGAAAGAGTCCACGGTCTAGTGGGTCTAGCAGGGAGAGTCCACGGAGTAGTGGGTGTCCACGGAGTAGTGGGTCTAGCAGGGAGAGGGAGAGGGAGGCGATCATGCAGAAGAAGGAGAGTGAGTTCTTCGCTGGGCCCGAGTACTACGCTGCGCCGGCCTTCATGGCATCACCAGACCCCGGTTAGGTACCGATGCCGGGTCTGCTGGTGTTACCACGTTACGTGGAGGATTAGGTGGTGTGGTCTAATGGTGGTGGGAGGAGAGGGGTGTGGTCTGGTGTCGTGTGGGGGGGCCTCCATAGGATGTGCGGCATGCACATCTAACATTTTTGTTTCGTATTAATGGGGCAATTAATTCTAAATTTACCCTTTCTCCTTTTGTTACCACAGGCATAAGACATTGGTGGTGGTGGGAGGAGGGGTGTTTGGGGGGGGGTGTAGAGATGTGGTTGCGCCTCCTTCCGCCTTCTTATCATGGTAAATATTCTCTTTCTTTTTCTCTCGCTTTTGGTACTCTGTCAACCTTTCATGTTTATCCCTTGCCTTTCCCGTCTGACCTTACTTATAAAGTAGCCTGTAACATATTGCATCAAAAGAGTTAAATAGCTGATTTTGAAGGAAAAGTTCTGCAGACCTTATTATTTGATTCTACAGCAATATGTACAAACACTTGATGAGCAGACTAATGTAGCTTATTAAGGTCTCCAGCGACTGAACATGAGCATTACTGATTGAATGTTTGACTAAGATATTTAGTAACAGCAGTGCCTTTGATTAGCTAGAAATAAGGCTAAAATAGCCATTAGTGGTGTTGTTGATAGTTGATATTCTGCTTAATAATGGATAAGTTTAATATGCATAATAGTAGCTTTGTTTAATAGTATCAATAAAATAAAACTTCCAGCCATGTCTAAAAAAATTATCTTAATTTAATTTATTTCTTGTCTCTCTCATTCCATTTGTGATGAGATCTTTTGTGCCAGATTGGTTCATAATACAAGCAAATTCATTTTTTTAGATAAATCTCAACCATCATTTAACACCCGAATTTTTTTTTGTAGGGGCCAGTTATGTTTTATTAATTAATTAATTAAACATGATATTATATTCTATTCTTGTGAGATGGGTATTTTATTGTTTGTTCTGCCTCGGAAGGTCATTTGGATCTGTGACAACCAGCACAGTTCCTTAGTTCCACATACGTTAGGATGAGTAAATTGTGCAGCAAGAGAAGGGAGGGCTTGATTTGTATGATTGAGCACAGAAAATATTTTAAAATCTTTTGGTTATTTGTTAATAGTATTGTGTATCTACAATGGTCTCAGGGGAAGCAAAAGAAAGCTTTTGCAATGGAATGCAACAATGGTCTGACCATTGGCATGCCAGAAACCCAGAACGCAGCATATTTGAAGGTACTGTTCCCTACAATTCCTGTATGTTTCGCATGTATGTGCCTCCTTCATTTTTAGTATGTCCTTAGTCTTTGACAGTGCCATCAATAACTTTAGTTGTTTCTACTGTGGGGATATAGGGGAGTAGCGATATTACTGCTCTTTGAGAGTTTTTTTATTTCAAACACTCTTTTGAATCTGCAACCATTCAGTCCAGTGCTCTTCTTTAATTCAATAATTGTTTCTTTCAGTCTTTAATATTTGACCAATAATAATTGGCATTCTGTATTACAGGAACAATGGATGGAGGGTATATTTCACAAGCATATTTATTGGTGGTATTGTTACTATTGGTTTGAGTGATATTTCACAAGCATGATTAAGGGTGCTTCCTGTAGTCCTGTTTTGACTGGGCAGCTGGCGGCGGGTTGCTTCACTTCTTCAGGTTAGGCGAAGGAAGGGAGGAAGCGCGATACCTGTCGGCATGAAACCTGTGTGATCCCATCACAAAGGAAAGAATTGCACAAACAATGACGTGGTACCTTTAAAAGATGGAGAATGGAATAGATTGGGGATTTCCTATGGGAGTTGCTCTAAAGTTCTGGGCAATCCATGTTGCCGTGCTATGTGGGGCTGTGCACAGGGATGCTGTCACGCTTGTCATTGACAAGCCAGGTGAGGAAAAAAAAACATCCTGCAAAGTTGTTCCGACATCAGTCTGAGCGGAGGTATTTGATGTGAAGCTAAAACTGTGCTGCAGGTTGCGTGCAGAGGCACAGATTATTTGAAGGAGCAATGGCAATTCATGTGGTCATGTTTCCAAAATCCAAGTCCACACTGCAGGGGATCTCGGTACCAGAATTGTTGATGCACTGAGGTTGTTTCCTACTTATTCCTATCTCTGCTTTTCTTATATGATTCTGAATGTAAGTGATCACATTAGGGAAAGTAACAAGTTTGTAATGCATAAGTTTCAATGTAAAATTCTGCTTGTGTAGGACTTTATAGGATAGCAGTTTTTGGAAGAGTATCCTTTCTATAGTACAATACAATACTAAAGGCATACTTTTTTCCCACAAAAATGTTGTTGCAGTATTGCATAGAACTCCCAATGGACAAGGGCCAGGTCGACATATGACCTCTGCGCCTCCAGCACACCACCTGTTGATCATGTGGAACCATAAAAGGAATTCAATCACTACGAATTGGTTAGGAGAGAATCAATATTTAGTAGTAGGGAGCAAGCTGCAATTCTAGAGGCATTACAAGGGTTGTCCCCGTAATAGCAACACCAGGCGAGGGTCACAAAGTTATCTCTGCTTCGTGAAATGTCTGTGGGGTTGATATCTGTTATCTTTTAAACAAACTGATGCAGCAGGCAGGCAAGGAAAAGATCAATTTCATGTCAGTGTTGTTGGCGTGAATTACTTCTGTCCTTCAGGTGACAAGAAAAATTCGACATTTGTATGGTTGGTGGTGTGCTATCAATCTATCATATTCCGAATCTGCCACAGCCAGTGCCCGTGACTACTTTGCCTTATGGAGCACACTGCCAGTTCCTTTTGCATGTGTTGTTGGTATTGATTTGATATGCATTCTGAATATGCCAGTATTCTAAAAGATTCTATTTTATTTGTATACCTTGTCTAGGCACTTCTGTAGGAACACAAGGGTGCACCTTCTGCTCCTATGCAACCAGCTCTGAAACAGCAGCTGTTGCAGCAACATCCACAACCAGAGCAGAAGCAACAATAAAGGAAACTGCTGGTTTCATCCGACCTAACTCTATCAACCATCATATTACATCACTTTTTCCATTCTCATTTCGAAAGAAGAAACATTGTTGTTCAGTTTGTCTTTTGAATTGAGAAGCTTCTGGTCAAATAATTGTGAGTCAAGGTTTAAAAGGGAGTTTTTTTAAATAAAAAAATAATTACTTGTGGCTCTGTTATCCCTTGAGGCATCAAGAATAGTTATTCCAGTTAGAATTGAAGTATCACATCTGCAATCTAGAGAAAAAAAAACTCTTTCTGTTATGATTCAGTATAAACATGTAGTATTTAAATGTTTTCCATTTAGAATTGTCTGCTTACTAATCACTGACATTGTTCATTCCAATGCAGTATTATGTAACCACAACCATTGAGCTGTTGGAACAGCCAGGAGCAAATACTACCAAGGTGTAAGCGATGGCGTAGTATTGAAAGTTTTTTGGAGTACTAATAGATATTGTGATGTGTCGGCTGTTTGTGACACAGCTAATGTTTCTCAATGATCCACTATTTTAGGGAAAAATGAAAATCATGTTCGATAGTCAAATTTGTTCTGTATCAAAACAAATGAATCCTAAAGTATGTACAGATTGTATAAGCTGCTAACTAATGAATACATTCTGAGTTTCTGACATTTTTTGCCATTTGCATTTTTTTGATATCAATAGAAAACTTGTTTCCACTTGCATTTTTCTTTCGCTGAAAGTGTGATTCAACATTTTAGCAAAGCTTTTGTGACTTTATGATATGATAATAATGGCAAGAGGGAGTTTTTTTTTAAAAAAATTAACCACTTGTTGCTCCAATTATTTTAGATACATAACGTCAGCCACACTAAAGAAGTTGGTTTTTAACCAAGGTTTTAAATCTCCGGCTAAAGGTATTTAGCTGATGACCTCTAAAATAGATATAGTGGAGGCTAAATGGGGCTACAACGGGCTATAGCCGTTTAAGTTCTACATAAACACAAATAGCTTGATCAGCTTCAAACAGCTATAGCTGGAGATTTAAAACCTTATTTTTAATACCTGTTATGATGTCTATGATGCTAAGCTTCTGATGGTTATTATGATTCCTTGAGTCTTGAATCCTTGGAGGACAAATTGTATATGAAGGCAATTGTGTTGGTGGCTTCCCTTATTATTGGTTTAGAGCTGAACAATTTGACTCACTGGTACAAATTTCAGACAAGCTTGATATTCTCCATGTTATTTGTTTTCGGTTCTCATTAGGTGCCTACTAAGACATTTTCGTACTGGACGGGTGATCGATGCTGGAAATGTCCTCTAGTAACATATATTATAAATTTTTACCATGCGTATCTTTCAACATGTTTTATCTAGGAAAAGTTGTATGCCAACTAGCTGAGACCTATACCCTATGTGGTTATGTCCATATCCATGATTTCATAGGAACAAATTGTAAGATAGTTTGGTTCAACGAGTAAGATAGTTGTTTGTTGAATATTCAGCTAGCAATTAGCTCAATTATTAGCTAAATCTGTTTGGATCCAAGGAGCTAATTATTAGCAGTTACATCAATTTGGAAAGCCAGGATGGAAAAACCTTCCGATGCCGAAAGCTGAAGTTGATAGAAGTCACGTAGGACCAAAGATGTTGTTGAACCTTCTCTCTCAAAGAAAAAAAAAGATGTAGTTGAATTTTTGGGGCGCATTGTGAGGAGGTTGTTCACCAAAATTTAGATGGTTTTTGGTTTCCTGGTGAGCGTCCTCTTCTCTTGTATTGTTCCATTGTCATCAAAACTATTGGAATAACTGGTAATCTGCAGTTTTCTAAAAAAAATACATAAGCATCTATATCTATATAACTATAATACTAATAATATTAAAATATGGAAAATTATGTCCTCAGTTCCTTGGTCTATTGACCCTCGCTCCTATGATTAAGAGGGCCAAAGCATCAATATCTATATATCTAATACTCTCTTTGTTTCAATTTATAAGACATTTTAGTTTTTCTAGATACATCACAATGTGTCTAGACATAGTGTATATCTAAGTGCATAGAGCTATGTGTCTAGAAAAACCAAATTTGCCAAATTTGGAATGGAGAAAGTATTAAAGTATGAAAAATTATGTCCTCCATCCGTTGTCTCTCTTTGGCCAAGGGATCTATAAATGCATGTTTGCACTACCCAGGAATTTGGTGGTTTGCTTTTGTGCTGAGCTTGTACGCGCTGGAGCTGGCACTGGTACCTCAAGTTTCATCATGCTGTTTGGAAAAGGTTGATTTAGAATAAGGAGGATTTATATAGAAATATGATTAGGAAGGAGTGTTTATTATTTGAGTGGTGTGCTCAATATATTTCCTAGGGTTGACCTTGTCACTTCCTTACAAAGTCTCCAGGTTGTCAAACTACTTAAAAGTGATGACACGAACAAAAATAGACTTTGAGATTAATGATTCGATAGGGGATTAATTTTATTCTTGAATCACTAGTGGCTTTTTTGTGACTGAAAAATCGAAGAAATCTATGTTGCCAAATGAAGGACATTGGTACATGTACAGGAAGTGCTGTTCAGCTATTTTCCTTGAATTAATAACATCATTGCTGTTCAGTATTGAATATATCAGAATCGCCTATACTTCAGAGTATAGGATAACATTATTGCAATATAAAGTCATCTACATGTATTCTAAAAAAGAAAAAGAAAACTTTCCTATATGTATCAATGATCATGTTTTCAAGCGTTCCAGTTGCCTTCAACTTGCCTAAAAGTGTAGTGTGAATATTCTAAATTTTCTCAATTCTTACGATTATTTTTCTCCTTTTACAGGTTCCAAATGAATAAAAAACTCATATTGTGAGAACCTTTGCGCTTTCCAAATGCTACAAAAACAAGTTTAGATTATTACGAATCACAATGAGCGAACAGTGCTGATAACACTTTTTTATAGTTATCTATACTTATGTTCTACTATGTTTAGACCATTGATGTCCAAGAATTCGTTTGTGTACTCTGGAATATTTACAATGAGCATGAATATTGTTTAGGGCAAATGGTATGGCTCTATTGCTATATATTTTTTACTAATATTGGTTACGTTGAAGATTGAGGGCCCTTCCTTTGGAACATTAGAACTTTTATTGTTTTTTGTGTTTTTTCTATAAAAATGAACTGTGTGAAATTCTTGTTCGATATCTAAAAAATTCATACTTTACAAAGAGTCTCTGATGCTCAGTTATTTTGGCCGTAGCTGCTACGTACGGGCATCTGCTAGTATAGGCAAAATTGAGGAGCATACAGGTCATCGGCTGGTTTCGAAGAACAGATATAAAGGCAAAACGACATCTGCAACCGGCCGAGGGCTAAAGTTTCTTTTTTTGAAAGGTAAAGGGCTAAAGTTGTTTAGTTTTCATATTTGAATGACCCGAGTTTTTTTTGACAAATTTGAATGACCCGAGTTTGATGGCTTAAATTGAACCCAAGTGATAGTCGATGGTTAAAATTTAGAAAATAGACTTATAAAAGATAAAAAAAAACTGGGCCGACCTCCACGCAGTAGCTTAGTTGGGCCTTCTTCGTCGACGTTGGACCGTTGCAGGCTGACTGAGGCCGAAGCCGAATTCGGCCGGCCAATGTCCTCAGTCCTCACCGCTAGGGATGAAAACGATCGGAAACGATCGATAGGAGGCCAAATCACTTTCGTTTTCACATCTTTTTCTCGAAAATGAAATCAATACGATATTGTCGGAAACGAATACGGCGCCGATATTCTGGTAATTTCGAAAATGATAGTAGTCGATCGGAAAATACATCGATAACGATCGGAATCCATGAGAACGGTATCTAAAAAACGATGAACACGCCAAACTGTAGAACATGAGAAGATCCATATAACTCGACCTATCTCACATGACAATAGTAAATAAATCCATAATTGACAAGATCACAAGCTGAAACCACACAATTCACACAATCTTAGGTCTCAAATAGTGGCAAACCACGCAACAGTATGGCAATTCTTGATAAAGATACAAATAAACGATCATGTTCTAAGTTGACTCGACATAAATAGTGATCAAAACATGAATTATTAGAGTTCCTTTTTCAGTGGAGGCTGTAGCCTGTAGGTTTCTTAAAGATGAACGTTAGACATGTCATCGTCGTCCCCGGCCACATCTTTCCATCCATATTCTGAGTATTCATCCTACATAGTTTGTGATGGATACGTACATATGTTAATTCTCATACAAGGGAACTGTAGATGAGTTTATAACAAGCATCATATTAATGTACGAAGATATGTAAGGCTCGTAGCAATAGATGTATTAGTGCAATAGTGCTAATAAGAAATAAAAATATGAGAAACACATAGCTAATAAGAAGCAAACATAATATATGTATGTGTCGCAGGTAGCAGCCAACATATCATATACAAGGTAAAAGCTACAAAAAAAAGAACCTCGAGTGTTGATTGCCTTCTTGTTATACACATGAAATACTTCCGTTAGATAGTTATTTTTCAAAAATTATTTGCATTATGTGCAGATGTGATCCTTTCCAAAAAAATTGCCTTGTGTGCTTGCAGCTTGCGTGTACAGATATGATCCTTTCAAAAAAATTGTCCTGTGTACTTGCGTGTGTAATGCATTGTATATCTATAAATAAATAAGGATTTATTAATTAAAGGCCTTTGAATCGGTAATTACCGACGATAAATTACCGGTTAAATACGGAAATCTTCGAAAACGATCGGAAGAGGAAAAATCATTTTCACTTTTGTTTCCGATTATTTTTACCGTTATCATTTTCGTTTTTTCGGTTACCGCTATCATTTTTGTTTAGGCATAAAAATCAGAAAAAAACTCAAAAACAATTTCAGAAAATCGGAGATTATCATTTTCGTTTTCATCCTAATCACCGCAGTCCTCCAATCCCCGCCGCACCCGCAGTCGCAGACGGCAGACCAAACCTCGGCCGCAGCGTGTGAGGGGGAGCAGCGGCTCGTCGGGCGGGTGGCCGCCCGGGCGGCCAGCGGAAGGCGACACACCCTAGTGTGCTCGAGCGTGCTTGCGTAGCCGCGCATCCGGAGAGGGGAGCGATCGGTCCACAGGTGCAAGGTGAGTTGATTTCCCTCCCAATTTGTGAGCAGCTTTCAACCGAGGGTTCGATCGATTGCCCAGTTAGGGATCACCCTGGGCACAAATTCACCGAAAACCGATAACCGAACCGAATCAAACCGGAACCAAAAAAATCGGTTTTTTTGGTATTTCGGTTTGGCTTCAGTTTTCAATTCTGTGCGATTCGATGTTCGGCTTCGGTTTTTATGTCAAACCGAACTGATATACCGAGCTACCAAAGTGAGCTACGGAGCCAAGAAAACCAAGGCCGAGGCGCCGAGCGGCTCTGCGCCTGAGCCAGCCCACCAGGCAGCAGCCCACCAGGCCCAGCAGTCCACCATTCACTTTCACTGGAACTCCCCCTTCTACGTCGAGTCATCGACTGGAGACCGCACGCCCGCACCCGGCACCCGCTCGGCGGCTCCCTCGTACCTCCAACCTCCTAACCCTAACGGAAGCGGCGGGCGGCGGCAGGCGGCTCCGAGGCTGGCGGCGCAGTAGGGCGCGACGCCAGGGAGGCCAGTAGCGGCGGCCGGCGGACGTGAGGTGGAGGCGGACGTCCGGCACCTCCGCACCTAGGCAGCGGCGGCAGATCGACATCGACCGACGACCGCAGCGGCAGGCGGCAGCGCAACCACCGTCGGCAGCGGCACCTCGGCGGCGCAACCAGCCAACCACCGTCGTCAAGCTCCTCTACAACGGCCGCAAGAACAGAGCAGTCCTCCAATGTAAGCTTTAGTTCTTGTTCTTGCTTAATGCATAATTCTTAATAGATCCAGATGCCTACCTGTTGGTGATGTTTCTTGTTAGTTGATTAGTTAATTAGTTTGTACCCTTACTAAGTACCTAGATCTAAAGCATACATGGCCTGCCTGATGTTTTCCTTCATAAAAAACCGAACCGAAATTGGTCGGTTCCTGAATTTTTAGCAAACCGATCGGGGGTCATTTTCTGAAAACCGAAATATTGGGAAACCAAACAAACCGAACCGAGCCTTCGGTAAAAACCGAATGCCCAGGCTGAGTTAGGGATGCCTTTCAGTGTGGGATTACATGCCTGTTGGTAATCACTAGTAGATGAAAAAGTTTGGAATTTGAAACCATTGCCTGATTTGGGATTTATACATGTCTGATTTGTGATGAATGGTGGGTTTTTCGCTGTTCACGGCGAGCGGCGGCGGCCCATTTCGTGCAGGCGTAGTGACGCCAAGGAGACGGCGGCCTCGAGCCGCCCGGTGAGCTCCAGTGCCCCTTGATCCTCTCGCATTCCATCCGTCCCCCTCCCGTCGCCTCGTGCGCTCCTCTCTCGCAGCAGCTCGTCCGCTGCCTCATCGTTTCCAACTACACCCTGTGTCCGCGTTCATAATCCTCCCTAGCTACCTGAGCGCCTACTCTTCTCCGCTCCTCATATGCCTTTCATTCTCAGTAAAACCTTCCCCTCGCTAGAGCCGCAAGGTGAAGTTTCTGCTTATAGTTCAAACACCTGGTTCTAAGTTTTTGTTTCGCAGTGCAAACTCCCTGTTCATATAGTCTACATAATTTTGAATTCAATCAAATAAAAAGGCCCAAACCTTTACTTTTAGTACTCAAACCTGCAATTTAAAGCTTACAATTTATGAATGAAAATTGAAGCAAATTGTGGGATGGATATGAAGGGAAAGATTTGGAGGATAACCAGTGTTAATGATAATGAGAAGCATGCGTGCATTTGTGCTTTTTGTAAATTTTCTGGCAGGCAAATGCAAATTTGGAGTGCTTCCTCACCAAAATGATGTTCATTATCTTATCTTGTGTCAGCACTTGCTTGGGTCAGCTGTAATCTGTTGAACTTTGTTAATCATTTAGGTGGTTAGGATATGTTATTTGGTATGCCTGATCGATAGTTTAGTTAACTGTTCTTTTTGGACAAGAGATGCAATTTTTTTTGTGCAACTCTCGTCATGTCATAGTTATTAGTTATTATTTCACCTGTTTGCTTAATTTCTTTTCTTTCAGGCTCTATCCCTTGTTAACTGACCACTGTAATACAGATCAAGTACATTGAATTTTACTATGGCAGCTGAGGATGACGTCAAACAGAGGCAGATTATTGAAAATCGTGCGAGAAATATAAGCCACAATGTTCGGTGCACTGAGTGTGGTAGCCAATCGATTGAAGATTCACAAGCTGATGTTGCTATTCTGCTTAGGAAGGTAGTAACTTTTTAAACTTGAGTGACTTGTTTGCAAGACTCATAGTAACTGGGTTATTTTTTGTCATTCTCTTGCTGGATTGGTCAGATTTGCTGACATTGTTATGTGTTCCTTTCTGTGTTTTGTTGCAACTTTTCAACCATTGCTCTGAAGCAAAGTAAGAATTACATCTTGGATATCGAAATTTCTTAGTTTTCACGCTAGTATAAGCTCAATGCAGCTGTATTGCTTATAAATCTTTTGTTTCCAAAATTATCCATTCCTTTACCTTGAATAACTGAGTTAACCTTTCTTCTTGGTGGACAAAGAACTGTTATTAACTGCACTATTTTTAGTCATTCTGTAACTTAATTTATCAGGCCTGATACTGTCGTATGTTTGCTTCTGAGATTCCAGTGCATCAACAGATGGTGACTTGTTAGAAATTGGAACGATGTAGCTATTGAATTCTTAGTTTTGTCAAATGGAATATGTTTTGGCATAATCATTTTTTAAAACATTCCTTATAAAATTTACTGGCTTTCAGAAATTCCCTTTAGTCTGAAAATTTCTAGAATACTGAAGAACACAACAAGCATCTCATCGCATTTTAGACAGTGGTACCGAATCCATCACAAACAATGTCAAAGAGCTTTGGATTCCTAATTTGAAGCACCTGTCGACTCCTGTTATGCAAAACATTAGTGCTTAGTTTTTGAGATTCTTTTTGCAACTAAAGTTTTGGCAACTAGGTTGAAACTTGAAAGTTCCCGTGCTAGTTTTATCAGATGTTAAGCTCTAAATGTGCTTCTTTTTCTTCCTGTGCTATATTTGTGTGTATATAGTTAAATGTACGGCAACCAGGAAAAAGAGACATTCAGTAGTAATGCTAATTTGACATCATCACTTTTACTGCAATATTTTCTATCAAACAGTAACAATATTACATTTTTGCAGCTCATTCGTGATGAAATAAAAGCAGGAAAGAGTGATAAAGAGATCTACAAGAAACTAGAGGATGAGTATGGGGAGACAGTGCTATATGCCCCTAAATTTGATCTTCAGACTGCTGGGATATGGCTTTCACCTGTAAGGCCTAATAAGAATCTATCATTTTGTACATGTTTTCATTTGTCTGACATCTCTATGGCATGTGCTACTCAAGAATAGTGACTCATCAAATCCCCTGAAATCTGCTAATCTGAATCTGAGAAGATGCATTCATTCTGCTGATTGTCCATCATGTACAGGTCATTGTGGGTGGTATAGCAGCTGGCATCTGGGCTTACCAAAAGCACAGGCAAAGGACAAATGTTCACATTATGGCTCTGAATCTGGTCCGAGGGGTACCACTGACTCCAAGGGAGAAGGAGACCATGCTAGACATCCTTACACCTCCACCGCCTCCAAGGAAATGGTGGTGGCCAGGCAAATGATGTAGAATTCATGTGCTTGACCTGGTAGCAGTACACAAATGGTCATAATGCAAATTTTGGCCTGCAGTTGGATGCATATTTCATATGTGATACTTCGATTACAAATTCAAGTTTAACCAAACATTTTTATAATGTGTACTCTGTACTCCACGGAAATAGCAGGATTTGCTGCATTATTGAAGGCATGCATTTCTAGCAGATTGGGGGAAAAAATGAGAACTGTCTGGTGTCTTTTTTTTTTGACAACAAGAACTGTCTGGTGTTGTCTGCCCTTGGCCCCTTGCTGCTGCTTTGAGCAGGATGTGATCATGTGATGCCTGCTGATGAGTTCGATAAGATCATCACTTATACTACTAGTAGAAGTCAAAACACCAAAGATCATCACTTTTTCACTTCTAGGGCTCCTTTGGAACGCGGGTGAAACGGAGGAATGAATTCCATAGGAATGACTGACGTCAGCACTCATTTGGTTCACGGGAAACTTTCTGGAGGAAGAGGATGGAGGAAAGGATTCGCTCTCACTGTGTTCGCAGGAAATGAAAAATTCGGTTCGACTTCATGTTCCTGCACTGGCTCGCTGTGTTCGCAGGAAATGAAAAATTCGGTTCGACTTCATATTCCTGCACTAGCTCGTGTAGGAAACGAACTCCCTTTCCTATCTTGCGCTCTCGGTTTCCCTACATTTTTTTCTTTATTACAACGTATGCACCTACAATGTTCGCCTATACTAAATATATATATATTTTGTTCCCCTATACTAAATATATATATTTTGGTGTTTTCTTGTACCTTGGTTTCTTGTTTTATCATCAAGTGTTATTGAGCAAATAACATGTCAGATTGCTGCCATGTGGCCACTTCTGTTAGACAAATGTCACCACTGGCTGCTGCTTTAATTGACAAGCTTTATGCCGTATTTGACGTCCACGCAGCGCCTGATGTACGGCGACACCTTGTCCAGGTTCACGTCCCTCGCCGCCGTGCAGTCGTAGGCCGACGGCGCGTGGAAGCACGGCTCGACGGAGACTGCCCTCCGGCATGGCAGGTCCCCCGGGTCCAGCCCCTCTCTCCAGTCGGCAGCCCACATTGGCGCCCTGGGCATAACCCAGGGGCGCAGCCCGGCGAGCCCCTGCGCGACGTACCCGAAGGTGGGAGTAGCCGCTGGTGACGAGCACGTCGCACATGCTGAGCAGGTACATCTCGCTCAGCGCCCTCATGTCGTGCGCGGCGTCGCGCCACCGCTGCCGCCCCTCGTGGCTCGGCTGGTGCACGCCGCCGGCGATCCGGCCGCCGTACTCGTCCCTGATCCGGTCGTAGAACCACGAGCTTAGCGACGTCACCAGGACGCGCGCGAGGTCGTGCCGTTGCCGCCTTCTGTGGCTGCGTCCGTCTCCGGCAGGAGCTTTTCGTCGCGGAGGCACGAGAGGAGCTGCTCCAACACGGCCTGTGGCGGCTGCTTCTTCTGGAACACCCTGATCTGCACGCCGACGCGCTGGCCGACGCCGGCAAGGTTGGAGTGGTAGTAGCTCTTAATGGCGTGCCAGACGCGGTTTGTCGGGTGGAAGAGGTACCGTCCCAGGTGGTAGAACACGGCCTCCTTCTCCGGGAACATGGCCTCGAGCTCGCCGCTGAACGCCGGCGTGAGGAAGAGTCCCGGCACGATGTAGTTATCCGTCCACATGAAGAGCCACGGCACCTCGCCGAGGAGCCGCTGGTGCGCGCCGCAGAAGAAGAGCTTGTCGTGGAACCCGTAGGCGCCGGAGAGGTGGAGGTACAGGTACGGCGGCGGCCGCGGCGCCGACCACGACACGTTCCCGTCGGCGGACACGGTGACGCCGCCGCTCTGCAACATGTTGCCGAGGCTCTCCTTCGAGCCGCCCTCGTAGCCCTGGAGTCTCCTGAGCGGGGAGAAGGACAACCAGCCGGGTCGCGGTAGCAGCCACGTCGTCCCCGGGAAGGGCTCGCAGAAGAGCGCGTCAGCGTCCTTGCCACCGTCGACGAAGAGGACGCGCTCGGTGAGCACCGCATAGAGGAAGGCCGACGCAATGGCGAGCATGCGGTTGCCGAGGCCACGGTAGCTGATGTAGACGAGGTAGCGGCAATCGTCGACGACACCCTCGCCGGAGTCGAGCCGCCGGACCGCCTTCTTGTGCGCGGCCGTTCCAGGGCCGCATCGCTTTTGGAGCGCTTCTTGCTTCCGGAGCTTGGCGATGAGATAGGGGGACGGCTTGTGCGACGGATGCTTGTGGTAGATGGCGAACTCGTAGCGACTCCGGCACCACATGTAGTTGAAATTGGCGGTAAGAAGGCCGTCGAGAAAATGCTCGTCGGTGATGTTCAACGGAGGGTCCGAGCCTGGTTTATCACATGTACACAAAACTTATTACAAGTATGCATTACTCACTGTTCAATTCCTAAAAAGTTTACTCACTGTTCATTACCCATCAGGAGATTATTAGCTACTACCTAGATTTGGCCATCATGTTCCGATCAAGGAGAATTTTCTATACTCTCTCATGGAGTCATGGGGAGTGAAAGTGAAGTATGTCAGATAAATTTTGCGAACCAAAACACGTTCAGAGCAAGGCAATTCATTCATAATACGTTCACGTGGTTACAATTGCATATGACATTGTACCAAGAAACTATCCTTCCTAATGCAAGATTTTCTATAGCATGGGACATAAGTAGTGATAGAAACCATATTTGCTCTCCCAATGGGCTACGAGTAGTTTCTTGTCCATTGATAATCATGAAGACCCAGTTTCTTAGTTAGACCTGGTTTCTTGGATTTTTCCTCTCTCGCCTCATTAAATCACTTATCACATCAGCAAATTGTCTATGTGGCAGTGCAATTAATATCCATAGAAACTACTATAGTTTCTGGATTGGGAGCCCTAATCTAACCATATATATAAAACCCGGTGGCACCGACCCCTCTCATAGATCACTGTAGCACACTGTTCTAAGTACAGTACCGGGTCTTTATAAACAGTACCCACCCGTAACGCACAGTACCAGGTATCATGAACAGTGGGATGTTTGTAACAATAAACCCGTAACAGTACCGGTTTTACTGTTCCAAATATCCGTTAACGAACGTTTCCGGGTTACTGTTCCACAATTTCCATTTTCCCTCTTTCCCAAAAAAAAAACACCCTGTGCTTTGCACGGGTGCCCTGCTAGTTCTACTATTAATAATTAGTGGCATGTCAACCCTCACAAGACGTGCTAGAAAAATAGAATAAAATTAGAAATCTCTCAGCATCAATTTAGTATATATACTCTAATCAAATCATTATTGATAACAATATCTACTAAATCTACTGCTCCATTCCAAAATTTAGATTTTTAAAATTACATCTTTAACTGTGGCCAAGTTATTAGAGAAATGCATCAAAATCTATAACAAAAAAATTGGTTTAGTTAAATCTATTGCAAAATATTTATTGATAGTGTATTTATTTGCTATTATTTTTTTAGAAGGGACATCAAAAGCTTTGCTGTGATTTATATTAGACAAATAAAAAGAAAAAACAAGTGTCGTCCCAGTTTTTTGAGTGAAAACTGGGCCTTAAAACCACCAACTGATAGAATACACTATTCAATTACATGCTCAAACTTAAGCCAACTTAGCCAACTTGGTCGACAAAATGACCCTACAAGCAACTCGACTAACTAACCACTAGAACAACTAGAAACAGCTCCAACTAGGAAGGCAAACTAACAACTTATTTGCTATTATGAATGTTAATATATATATTTTTTTGTAAATTTAATTAAAGTTAGAGAAATTTGACTTATAATATAACTAAAACAACCTAAATTTTAGTTCATGGGAGGTCCATATCTATGCCATAATATAAAATATAATACAAATTAATTTCTAATTTTGCATATAAATTTTCCACTAAATCGAGAAGCCCTAAGGTAGCAAATAAAGGTGTGGAAATGCTATGTACAGGACGTCCGTCTGTCCGAACGCCCCTTCGTGGACCTGCGTACCGGCACAATAAATCTCTATTTGCGCCCACTTTGTTATTACGGTATCTGCGTCCGTCTCTTCTGTTGCGCCGGTTGGATAATAAAAGGAGAAGGAGGCGAGAGACCTGTTCCGCTCTGCTCAACACGTCGATTGTGACCCCGCTTGCTCTAGCTCAATCGGCCGCCCCGCTGCTCCTGCTCTGCGGCCCACTCCGTCGTCAACGGTCACCCGCGCTGCTTCTTCCCCTGCTCCACCGTGCCACCCCCGCTGCTTCTGCTTCGCGGCCCGCTTCGCCTGACGGTTCGGGCACTGCCGCGCCCATGCGTGGCGACCGCTCCCTCGGCCGCCAGCTAGCCATTGAGGCCGCTACGCAAGGAGAAGCGTCGGGCTCTAG
Source organism: Saccharum hybrid cultivar R570 (assembly GCA_038087645.1). NCBI lineage: Eukaryota > Viridiplantae > Streptophyta > Magnoliopsida > Poales > Poaceae > Saccharum > Saccharum hybrid cultivar. The sequence continues at coordinate 706,376 of JAQSUU010000170.1, forward strand.
CGCAGAAGCCCTCCTGCCTCCCCTCCTGGTACGCTACGGCGCCCCTATGCAGACGGTGGAGGTGGCCGCACCGAGATACGATGCATGTTGCAAGTGTATATTTCAAATGTTTCAGATGTTTTATAGGTATGTTGCAAGTGTTTCATAAGGATGTTGCAAATAAAGGTATATCGGGATGTTGCACATGTTGTATTGGGCTATACACGTATGTTTCTAGTGTGTATGTTCTAAATGTTTCATCTATTTCAGACGTATGTTGCAAGTATTTCATTTGGATGTTGCAAAACTAGATCGGGATGTTGCATATATATGCAAGGGTCTCAAGTGTTTTTATACGTATGTTGCAAATATTTTATTTTGATGTTTGCAATGGCTACACACGTGTTTTCAAGTTTTTTCTAGTGTTTTGCAAGTATTTCAGATGTATATTGCAAGTGTTTAAGCTGTTTCTGACATATATTGCAAGTGTTTTTATCTGGATGTTGTAAAAGTAAATCGAGTATTGCATATGTTGCAGTGCGCGTGAAGGACGGGCCCCGCGTGGGTGTGCGAAATGCAGGCTCAGGCGAGGCGTGCTGGCCTGAGCGCGGGAAATGTGAGTGCAGCGCGGGTGTCCATCCCAACGTCCGGACGCTAGCACTGCTGATAAAGCCGAGACAGCGCCATATTCTCTACCTAAACGGTTATGGACTGATGACTATTTTGAAATGTGGTCATTAGCTTTATTCCGCATTTTCGCAATGAAATGCATTCATCAGCTTTTGTCGACGTTAAGACAACTAATAAATAGTCAATACTGAACTCCGACACCAAATGACCTGCCCTGCAGTATGATGATCTCTCTCCCTAGCTCTTCCATCTTTTTTATTAAGTGCCGTCATTGTCAGCATCTGTTTTGTCTTTGATATGTATCATTACATTGCCTCACCTGGTGTGACCGTCTCACATCTAATTTTTGGTGCCATCATATCACATCATCACACAACTAACCATCCAAAAAGAGTTCAAGTCTACATTATATAGTGTTCAAGTCTACATTGTATAGTCGAAGATCGAAGTGCTTATAAAATATAAGTATACTATACTATGTACATATGAACAACAGCAAAGTACGTTACTATAGCCATATTATCTCTATAATTATAAATTCTACCTCAATAGTCATATTAATTACAAACAAATAACGTGAATTGAGTGTAGCTCAGCAAGTTTGATTCATTCCATCTAGATTTTTTTCTAGGATTCAACGATGTTTTTTTAGTCTGTCTTTCTCCTTTCAGAGGTGTTCATAGAAACATAATGTGTTCATAGGCGTTGAATACGTACATGTACGAGTGTCTATAAAATCACGAATAAATAACTATTTCATAAATGTGTGTGTATATATCAATCAATAAATTAGTTAAGTATATTGAAATGTATGAGTTAATAACTATTTCATTCGTAAAACTAATTAAGTATATTTGTGGGTTCATCATGTCTTCATGGACAACCGCATCCTTGAACGTCGTATGCACGTGTCCTGTGGGGGTTCTCTGCCGTTGACGTGTGCTTGCCGCTGGGTGGCGGAGACGGCAGCTGGCCGTGTGGCCTGGGCGAGCTTATCAATTACGTATGGCACCGATCGACGGCGGACCTTGTCCGACCGGTACTGATCGACCCAGCGGCTACGTAAGGTCGAGGGTAATTGTCGCCTACTGCACCTATATATATATATATATATATATATATATATATATATATATATATATATATATATATATATATATATATATATATATATATATATATATATATATATATATATATATATATATATATATATATATATATATATATATA